>CM034302.1:36592360-37209152 GCA_019925795.1 Dendrobium chrysotoxum | reverse complement strand
ATTGGAGCTAGCATCTGACACATTTCTTGTAGAACCTGAGGTTAGAGTTACTAATTTGGAAGAATGTTCAGAATTTCCATTCTCAATGTTTGGTTTAGTTGGGCATAGCACAGGGATTTCTCAAGATGATACGCCAACCAAAAGATGGAAATACTATTACAGGTGCATCAATAGATACATCTGTCTTGCTTAACATAGAAGAAGCCAATTCACGAACTCTTCAACATGATTCCATGTACCCAGCACCAGTTGCAAGAGATTTTCACAAACTGCAGCTAATTTAGACATGTGCCAGATATCTACCACTCCCAGTCTACCTAAAATAGTTGCGGATCCAATCTCCTCCAAGTTGGCTGCGATACACCATGTCTCTCAAGCAATTAAATCTCTCAGGTGGAAGAGGCAATTGCAAAATGCTAGAGGAGATTTTTTTGATTCTGGAAACAGATTGAATGAAAAACCAGCAACAGTCAACTTATCTCTTTGCGTATGTGGTGATATTAACTGTATTGAAATCTGTGATATTAGGGAATGGCTTCCAAAAACTAAAATGGACCAGAAGATGTGGAATCTTGTCTTGCTACTAGGAGAGTCATATCTTGCTCTTGGGGATGCTTACAAGGAAGATGGGCAATTGCGTCGAGTCTTAAGGTTGTTGAATTAGCTTGTCTAGTTTATGGATCAATGCCACAGCATCTAGATGAGGCTCGATTTATCTCATCTATGGACAGTGGGGAATCATATCAGCTTAAGTTGAAAGAAAGCGATGGCACCCCATTTTTCTAAGAGATGCCAAAGAAGACCTAAATTTCAATATCTTCAAGGAAGGTTATCTTTCTGAACATTTATCTTCTGCCTACTTATTCTGGCCTAAGGCCTGGTCTCTTATCGGGGATGTATATGTGGAGTATCAAAGAACGAAAGGTAAAGAAGTTCAGGGAAGAAAAGATGATAGAACATCAGGTAATGAGCTTAGGGTGTCAAATGATGTTGTAAGGGAGGTTATGCGTCTTAAGAAGAAGCTAGGACAATACATGAAAAACTGCAGTTCGTGCTCACTGATAAACTGTAGTTGTCAAAATGATAGAGCAAGCAGTGGCAACAGTGCAAGTAGTAGTGCAAATGCTCCCCCATCTTATAGCAGAAAGCATAACAGAAAATCAAACTTGAGGGCTTCTTTTTTACATTGTGGAAACAGTAATGATACTAGCAGTTCATGCTGGTCAGACAGTTTTAATTTTTCTGAAAATGAGCATTGTGAGAACGACAATGAGGAAGATGATGAGCATGACGGTCCAACAAAACCCTCTAATGCATACTTAACAGTTTTGGGTATCTTGGACAATGAGAATACATTAGATAACACGCCTTCTATGCAAACAGTCTTTTCTACATCAAGTTTCACAAATGCATCTAAAGTTGGAAATGGAGGTATTTTCAGGTTTCTTGAAGGTCCTGAACCAGATAATGTAGAATACAATTTGTCAGCTGCTATATACTGTTATAATGCAGCAAGGAATGCTATGAAAGGCTTTAGTCTTTGTTCAGCAGAGTTAACATCTATACTAAAGAAGAAAGGATGGGTTTCTAATGAACTAGGCCGCTATAGACTTGATAAAAAGGACTTGTCTTCTGCTGAAATTGCATTTGCTGATGCAATTCAGGCATTCAAAGAGGTTTCTGACCATACCAATATTATACTTATATACTGTAATCTTGGTCATGGGAGAAGATCATTAGCTGAAGAACTTGTATCCAAGTTAGATGAGCTTATTGAATATGATGTCCTTCAAAATGCATATAAACAGGCCATTAAGACTGCAAAATTGGAATATTATGAATCACTAAAGCATTATGATGCTGCAAAAATGGAACTAGATTCCATTAGTGGAACTTGTGATACTTTGTTATATAATGAAGTGTATACACAGTTTGCTCACACATACCTGAGACTTGGAATGCTTTTGGCAAAAGAAGGCATTTCAGATAACGTTCATGCTGGTATTAAAAAGGACTATTCTGTAAATGTAAGCACACCAGAGCGACATAAAAAGATAACTTCAGCTAGTGATGCTTTTAGGGAGGCACTGTCCATGTATGAATCTCTGGGTGTGCTGCGGAAACAGGAAGCTGCTTTTGCACACTTCCAACTTGCCAACTTTCATAGAGACAATTGTTTGAAACTGGTAGATTTAGAACAAAAACACTTAGCTTTGCAAGAGGAGAGAACAAGCATCTAAAGACCAAGTGGTATTCTTCTTTAGCTGATAAGCACTGGAAGAAGGCTTTAGATTTCTATGGCCCTATGACACATCCTGCCATGCATCTAAACATACTCTTGGAGCAAGCAGCCCTTTCTATAGAGCTCTCAATCTCATTCCATTCAAATGCAGTATGTTTCACTGAACTGTTAATGACTTGTAGTTTTCTGGTTGCTAGTGTTATTGTATTTAATAAGTTTTTAATACTTACCATACACTAATATATCTGATTGGTGTTTTATATGTTGCAATTGGGCGTTCTTGGTTGGTGTGAGGCTTGTTTCTTATCTTTTGTTGATGATTATAATCAGTTTTTAAGTGAAGGTGAGTTGGATGCCCTAGTGTTAGTAATAACACTTTTTATTAGAAAGTGCTTACCGTTGAGCGAATACGATTAACATAAAATGTAATAAAAAAAGAGATCAAATGCCACAAAAATTCATGAAAATTTAAGTAGTTCGTCCATATTAAAATCTACATCCAAGAGAGACGACAGAGGATTTGATTCAATTGGGAGATGCCACTTAAGTGTACAAAATAATCGAGGCACTGGAAAGAATTTTCCCCAATCATAAGTACCCCCAACCTATCCAGAAAGAAAGATTTTTTTACTGCTTCTTTATTTTGTTGCTGGATTGCGACAATATATTGTGGCAATCTTCAGTTTTCTTCAATGACTGCTTATTTCTTGACTATTCTTGTGTGATTGTTTTCATTTGCAGTCTTTCCTTCTACAAACATTATAGCATTATTTGACTTTTGTCACTGTAACAAGTTGCAGTATTTCCTTCCTTGGTACTACAAATATACTTAATCTTGCCTTTTGCTATTGTTCCTTCCTAGTACTGTAGTTGGGTAGGTGATTTATTTCATTCCTTGACATTGCACTGTAGCTAAATTTGGAACTTGCCAGAAATGAAAATTCAAACTTTTGTAATTTATTTTTTAATTGAAACTAAGATTATAAATTTGTTGTTCTTGCTGAAATGAAACTTGTAATATTATGTTAGATCCATTAGGGTTTTGAGAATTTATTTATTGTGTTATAAATAGGACCTCCGATGCATGTAAGTTGAAACTTGTAGTATTATGATATGCCTTGGTATCAAAAACAGCCAACAAATTAAGAGAAATTCACTAAACCGCAGATTTTTATTGATATGAAACGAAATACGAACGAGCAAGATATAATAGAACTTAGGGTGATATGCAATGATATGCCTTGGTATAAAAAATGAAATACGAACGACCAAGTAAAGAAGTACTTGAGAATCTGTATTATAATAGAACTTCCTCGAGCAATTCTGATACATCTTCATAGCCAAGGCAAAATGACCTTGAGCAAAATAGAAATGAGCTAGGTTTATCCACACATTTGCCATCTGAATAAATATACTTCCAGATGCAGCCTGTTGCACCTGCGTGAAAACATCCTTTGAGACATCAAAATGACCTTTCTGGCCAAAATCACGCCAGCCCCATTGGCAGCATAGAGATTAGCGGAGCACAGCATTAAAACTTTTTGTATTGAGCTCTTTTGCCTTTCAAGATGGGTCGCTTCCAATTTTGGATCTATTTTCTCAGATCGCATAGCTACAACATAGTTCCAATTACCCAGGAAGAGAGTGAATAGGAGTCCTTTCCATTAGTTGCATCTCGGGCAGCATAGAAGGTGTCTTTGGACTTAACTCAAGTCATCACTCTTTAGTTCAAGATCACCAAGCATTGTCAGAGCATTAGGGCACTTATGTTTTTAAGAGCTTCATGAATCATTTCAATGTAGAGTTGAATATTCTTCCTTTCCTTGCCATTGCTGCAAGCCTTAAGTAAGCATCAAAGTAATCTGGATACTTAAAACATGATCAGCCGGTATAGAATACTTGCTCTGTCACTGTTGCGTTGTTGCTCAAGGAGTCTGAAATAGTTGAATAGAGTTGTTTTTTTATCCCAAGGAAATCTAGCGAAATACCTTCTTCTTCGACTAGTGTGAATATATCAGATCCCAGTACTGCCCATTGTAAGATCACCACAATCCTCAATATAACATTTTGTTCTTTCAAATAAGAAGACAGGAAAGCGCCTTCTCCAAGTGCTTCTTGGAATTTTGCTCAACCAACTCAAACTCTCCCTTCTCAAAGTAGAGAACTCCAATATTGTTGTGTATTTCTACTGTACTTCCTCACCTTCCTTCTTGAGAATATTTAAAGCCTTGTCTTCAATCATTTGCACCTTTAACTTTTTCACCCTAGGATCGTTATTGCCCTCAATGCTTCTTTCCCCTTAAGTGTAGCTGTTGTCGTGATCTCTCCCTGTTTCCCCTGTGTATCGAGAGTGGGAATCCCACCTTTCTTCTATACGCCTCACATGACCTGATCCCCATGGCTTGGTTCATTCACCTCCTTCTCCGGTTGTCCATTCTCTTGCTCAAATGGCCTCCATAGTGGTTGGTCACCCTACCACCTCTACCATAAAACTCCCTTCTTGTCCCCCCCCCCCCCCCAAAAAAAAACACAAAAATCCGGAAACTTTATTTAGCCGTCAACCTTGAGCTCTGACATAAAGTCAACGAGCTTAATAGGACGTCTTGCGGTCTTGTAGTATTTATCCAAACTGTCTATAACCCTTTGGGTTGTTGTTTTCTTCTCCTTGGGCTTCTTCAGTTTGGTCTTCTTCTCTTATCGCAACCCTAGGAGGTGGCTTTTGATGAGTGGAGCTCTCTTCGTTGAACTCCTCCCCGTCCGATCTTTTTCCCTTTAGATTCGACTAAGGGAATCTCAATCAAATCTTGATTAGGATTAGCAATTGGAACCGTCGGTAGGGTTTTGTATCATATCTCCATGAGCTTTCTCATCATCTCCTCCAGAATTTTCTTTTCCTTTGGTTCATTCCTGGGAATTGCCACTGAAGCTTTCGATTGCATCTCGATTAATGAAATCTAGCTATGGCTGATCATAATATGAGGATGGATCTAACTTGGAAGTATACAAATTTAAAATTCGAGTCAAATCGTCTTTGCTGCATGTGCATTCATCATGGTAAATATATAATTAGAGAGATATCTTGAGCTAAGAAGCATCATATTGATTCTTATAAAACATCTAAATGGAGTAATGTGACAAAATGTAAGAAGGTACCTTAGAATATGACAGAGAAGTTGGCTGCTTATCATGAATGAATAAACAAATTGAAACTATGTTTAGTATGAAACATAATGAGAGGGTAATAGTGATTACCTTAGAATCAAATATTAAAATATTTATGCATTGTGAAAAGAGATAATTTGAATCAAGTTTTAGAATGGGAAGCATAATTGCATCTAAAGTGGAAAGTCTTATAAATCATTTCTTGTATCAAGATACTAAAAAGGTTGTTTCAAAAAGAAAAAAAACTATGAGATAAATGATATTCAAGGAGAATTTAAATAAGGGAATGCTAGATAGAACTGTACAGTATTTAGCTAGGTGGTTTTATTAAATAAACATCAATTTTAATGCAGTGAAGTTGAAAAGTTTTGATCATTTGGTAGAAGCTATTGCACAATATATATTAGATCCTAGACCCTCATCTTATCATGAGTTGCGAGTCTGTATGCTTGGAAGAGAAATAGAGACATAAATGAAGGATCAGAAAAAAATTGGCAAGAGAAGGGTTACACGCTTATGTGAGATGGGTGGACTGGTCATAGAGAGAGATCTATAATAATTTTTTTGGTTAATTCACCATCTGGCGTGGTTTTCTTGGAGTCAATAGATGTCTCTTTGACTTCCTTGTGCACAAATAAAAAGTTTAGAAAAAAACTGCTTCAAATAGTTACAAATAACCTTTATAGCTATGTTCTTGTAGGTTAATAATTTAAAGTATTTTGTGTAAGCATTTAATTTTTCATCACATTGTGGAGTGTGTGCACATTTTAAGTCTTGGCTAATTTTGTCCTCCATCATCATGAACACCTTGGATCTCTACTCTTTACTTCACCTATGAACTCTAACAGATTCTCCTAAAACTCCATTGCCATTCCAATCCCTCCATATGTTCTTAAGCCTCTCCACTAATACAACATTCTATGATTAGTCAAATCTATTTGAATTATGCCCCTTTGACTTAGCCTTGGCTTTTTCCCATCCCTTTGGCCTTAAAACCACTTGGTATTTCACCAAACACTAGAGCACATCTAAAGAAATTACCCTAATATTTTCAAGTGATTCTATGTCTTGAGTCCTCACTAATAAGAAAACCCTTGTTCCAAAATCCTAAAGGCGAACTCTATGGTTAGCCATGGTCTCACCATTTGGCTAACACATTCTTTTTTATTACCACCTCAAATAAAACTATTCCAACCACCTAAACAACCCCCGCAACCTTAGCCTTTCACTACAGTAAGTGAAAACCTTGGATCAATCCCTCTAAGGCTAGGTCAACTTTGGTATCAAATATAAAGCCTGGCAATTTTAGCACAAGGAGCATTTGAATCTTTTGAAGTTTTAACCCTTGGCACTTTCACTTAGTAGATCTATCATATAATTAGGAGTAATATCTTACTTTCGATTTGATTAATTTTCTTTTATTGTGATTTAATAAAACAATAACAAGAATTTGGTTTTTTTAGGATGATAATTTTGAGAGAATTTTGGATGAGACACCCCTATTTGAAGGGCAGATTGAGCTAAATAATATCAACCTTATTGGAGTTATAAATTGCTTAGCCATTTTTGAGATTAAGAAAAGAGTATTGGAGGAAGAATGTTTTCATCATACATGTACGATGTAATGAGAAAAAAAGTGTACTTATTATTGATGGTGGAAGTGTCATAAATATGATATTCACCCATAATGCACTAATAAGAGCTAACCTTAAGGTTGAATCAGATCTTGAACATTTCCATGAGTTTGGTAAATCATACCTCTCTCCATCACTAGAAGGCATCTTGTCCCTCTTATGATGGGAAGTTATGATGATAGTATTAGGTGATGTCCTCCCTATAAACATAGCTCGGGTAATTTTGGGTCAACCTTGGTTATATGATATGAGTGTTATTTACTATTATAGAGAGTATACATATGTGTTTAAACCTCGAGTTCGAGCTTGATGAGACTCGGCTCGTGAGCTTGCGAGCATGTTTGAATCATTATTAATATTAAAAAAATAATAATTAAATAAAGTAATATTTAAAAGAATTAGTAATTAAACATAATATTATTACTTTTAATAAATATTTTGTAATAAATGTTGTATCTTTTATAAAAAGACATTTAAAAATAATTAAATAACTAGATTTAGAAAGGATTTGGGTGGTAAAAGCAGAGTTCGGGAGGGGGAAATGGATTTGGGCGGTAAACTGGATTTAGAAAACATGTATCCTACATTTCCTGCTACAACATTTAATGCATTTAATCTTTTTATTTTTTGGAAAACGAACCGAGCATGCCTATTGGAGCGCATGCGAAAGCTTCCGTCGGATGCTCGTGAGCTGGCTCGAGCTCATTTATAGTGGGACGAGCTCAAGTTCGAGCTCGCTTTCCTACTGACGAGCTACGCTCGATAGTGCCAAAACTCGACTCGACTCGTTTACGCCCTGGTTAAAAGTAATGCAAAATATGTTGTAGAAGTAAATCACATTCATTTTTTTAAAAAAATAAGGAAGGTGATAGTGTGCTAGCTCTTATTTGTCTAGAGAGATATCCTATCCTTAAAATACAAGAAATTGCCATGAGTGCATGGGTCCATCAAACTTTTTTTGAAAATTTTGACTTATACTATGTTGATCTACCATCTCATTTATTAATTAGTCTAATTTTCAATATTAATAATATTATTTTATAACCTCCAAATGATGTAGCTAACCTTTCTTAAGAGATTTGTCTTGCCAATTGTAGCTACTCTCATCAACCAACATCTGAGAAGTAGACCCCATCATTATAGAAGATATGCCTATAAACTAGGCCGATGAGCACATATTATTAATAACATGAAAAATTAAGCCACCCATTGAAGGCATATGTATCATAAGGCAAGATTTACAAAATTAGCATTAGGTCTTGTTGAAGATTACTTGAATTTCAACCATACAGAGCAAAATTTTAATAAGCCTAGAGGTGTTTATATAAAATATCAAGCTAATTTTGAAGGCCTCACTCTAAGATCAAGATCAAGTGATTAATAGGGGATCAATGGCGTATATCATCATCAAGGTAGTAACAATAAATGGCCTTTGAATGGAACTAAAAAAAATTATAATAAAAAGTAAAGTTTGAAATTAAAAAATTTAGTCTGAATTTTTTTAATTTGTAAACTTTATTTTATTATTTTCATATGAAATACTTTGAAATTAGTTTCCCTTTATTTTTATTAGCTTTAGGCTAAATTAGGAAAGAATAGGGCCGATTAGTGGTGTGAACCAAGCCAGCTTGGATTTTACTTGTTTACAAGCTCGAGCTCAAGTTTAGCTCATATATTAAATAGTTCGAGTTTGAGCTTTAAGAGGCCCTAGTTATTGGCTTGATGTGCTACTCAATTAATATCACTTCGCAAGATTGGGTTTGCATCAATCCATTCTGATTCCCAAACATGTTTTAATTTTTTATTTTGCTCCAAAATTGAGCTTGAGCACAAGTTCGAGCCATCTATTAATTAAATGAGCTGAGCTCCATTTAGTTGACTTGAAATTGACTCGACTTGTTTACACTCTAATGATTGACCAACCAATGAGAAGGAGAATCATGGAGTGGTTCTACTTCACTTGTATGCATCTTTAGCTTTAATTTTTCTCCTTTTTATGAATTTTGTATTGGAGAATATGATTTAATAGTTTGAATACTGCAAATGAATGAAAAAATGGTTTTGCCTTTATTGCAAAAGTCGGAGAGTGAAATCTCTAGGGTTAAGAGCTTGATTGCTGACTCCCCTTTGGATTCTTCTTTGTGAAGATATAGGCATCTTTCTTCTACTTGATATCTCTCTGAATCATTAATAGCATATTCTCCTATCTTCCCACCATCAAAGTATTTCCCCACAACCAATAGCCATAAAAATTCCTAAACCTATCTTGAAGTTGTCAGCCACAATTAGGGTTCTTTTGACCTAATCTTAGTACTCCCTTCTCAATTGCCCATAAAACGATGTGAATATCCTTAATCTGACCTAATCCTGCACTGTAAAAGATTCAATAGCCATTACTGCCCCTCCTTACATTCATAAGCCCCTAACAAATGCAACATTCCATGATTAATCAAATTTGTTCAAATTAGCTCTCGTTGACCTAGTTTTGGCTTTTCCCAATCTTTTGATCTAAGATTTTGAAGGTACATGAGCCCCAACTTTATAAAAATTAGCTATTAAGATTTTAGAGTTGACTTGCAGTGCAGCAAGACATGAGAGAAACTAGAGTATCTTCATGCAGGTTATTAAGTTACTAATTTTGAATACGATAATTAATTCATATATTCTATGCTTTTTATTTTGACTACTACTCCACAAATTCAATCAAAGAAAGACAAAGTGGTTAGAAAAACTTTTAAATGATTTATTATTCATCAAGTACAATCAAACATTGAAAAGAATGTTCAATTTGAGAGATTTTATTAATCCAATTAGTTTGGATTGTATTGATGAAAGTTGTGAGTGATTAATTCGGGAAACAAAAGATGCTGGTGAGAACTAACTTGGAAACAAATTAAAGATGTGTCAGGAGAAGTTGATTGATGGTGACATGCAAGATTAAATATGTCAAAAATATGATGAGGTTCATCCACAATGAAAGTCAATTCATCTTGACCTATATTGACTTCTATGTTTAAAAAAGAGAAGATGAGATTGGCTCACGAGAAGAAGAAGAATATTTTGAAGATGAAGAAATTTTACTTGAAATATAAAGAGATTATGTGAATGAAAGAGAGAATGATGATTAATAAACTTATTTTAGCTTGCTTTATGAAACTTGAGCTTACAGCAACAACAACAATATCAAGTCTTCATCTCACTATGTGGGATCGGCTTCATGAATCCTTTTCTCTATTGTATCCTATTAAGAGTTAAATTCTCATTTAAATCTAATTAAAAAAAGATCATTTCTAATATTTTCTAACCAAATTTTTTTAGGTTTACCTTTATCTTTCTTAACATAAGCCAAATCTAATACATCTACTCTCCCACCTGGATCATCAGAAGACTAATGTTTTATGTGACCAAATCATCTAAGGAGACTCTCTAATCTTATCTGTCACTAGAGCTACTCCAACCTTTTCACGTATATGCTCGTTTCATATTCCATCTCTAAGAGTAAAGCCACTCATCCACCTAAGCATCCTCATCTCTACAACACTTAGCTTACAACAACAACAATAACAACAATAAGCCTTTATCTCACTATATGGGGTCGGCTACATGAATCCTTTTTCTCCAATGTGTCCTGTTAAGGATCAAAATTTTCATCTAAATCTAATAAAGAAAGGTCATTTCTAATATTTTCTAACCAAGTCTTTTTAGGTCTACCTCCACCTTTCTTAATATAAATATAAGTAAAATTTAATACATCTACTTTCCTAACCGGGCCATCGGAAGGCCGCCATTTTATGTGACCAAACCATCTAAGGCGACATTCTCTAATCATATCTTCCATTGGACTTACTCCAACCTTTTCACGTATATGCTCATTTCGTATCCTATCTTTAAAAGTAAAGCCACTCATCCACCTGAGCATCCTCATCTCTGCAACACTTAATATTATGCTTCTCTTTTAATGGCCAACATTCTGCACCATAAAACATTGCAGGTCATACTACCATCTTAATAGAATTTTCCCTTAAGTTTGAGAGGGACTTTTCTATCACATAACCAGCCCGATGCATTCCTCCACTTCAACCATCCAACTTCAATTCTAATAATAATATACCTATCTATTTCACCATCATTCTGAAGAATAGACCTAAGATATCTAAAACATGCGCTCTTATTAATAACTTGATCACCCAAAGTCACAATCCCCCACTAGATCTATTATTACTAAAATTACACTCCATATATTCAGTTTTATATCTACTCAAACAAAAGCCTTTAGACTCTAAGGTTGACCTCCAAAATTTAAGTTTACCTTCAACTCCCTCTCTAGTCTTATTAACAAGAAGAATATCATCAGAAGCATACACCAGGGTACAATCTCTTACAAATGTCCAATGAGAACATCCATAACTAAAGCAAAAAGATACGGGCTTAAGGCTGATCCTTGATGTAATCCAACTGAAATAGGAAAATACTTGGTCAAACCACCTTGTGTTTGAACAAAAGTAACAGCTCCTGTATACATATCCTTAATGACATGAATATAAACATTATTAACCCTTTTCTTATGTAGAACTCTCCATATCACCTCTCTTGGAACTTTATCATATGATTTCTCTAAATCAATAAAAATCATATCTAGATCTTCCTTATTCTCTCTATACTTCTTCATAAAACCTCTCAATAAATGTATAGCTTCCATAATAGACCTACTTGGTGTGAATCCAAATTGATTTTGAGAAACATTAGTGTCACGCTACAACCTATGCTCTATAACTTTCTCTCATAGTTTTAAAGTATGACACATTAACTTAATTCCTATATGATTCGTACAATCTTATGCATCATCTTTATTCTTAAAAATAGGAATCAACACACTTATTCTCCACTCATCCGACATCTTTTTAGTCTTCAAAATAATATTAAAAAGTTTACTATGCCAAGAAATTCCCTCATCTCCTAAGCATTTCCAGACTATTGGAATATCATCAGGTCTAACAACTTTTCTACACATCATTTTCTTTAAAGCCTCTTTAACTTCTATTTTACTAATACGCCGATAAAAACAAAAATCTTTATTTTCATTTAGGATATTAAGATCACTAAAGTCAATTGCATTCTCATAATCTTCATTAAAAAGTTTAGCAAAATATCTTATCCACCTTTGTTGAATATTCTTTTCTAATAAAAATACTTTTTGATCTTCATCCTTAATACACTTCATTTGAACTAAATTTCTACTACTATCTCTTTGTTTAGCCAACTTATGCATATATCTTTTGCCCTCCTTAGCATCTAATCTATTATATAAATCATTAAAAGCTAAAATCTTTGTATTGCAAATTGCTTTGTTAGATTCCTTATATAAATCATCTAATTTTTATATCTTTCCCAATTATCAGAGTTTTTATATCTAAACCAATTTTTATAATAAATCTTTTTATTTTTTATTTTTTCTTGTATATTTTGATTCCACCACAAACTATTTTTACTATTAGTAGTTTTTCTCTTTGATACTCCAAACATATCTTTTATAATATTCTTAATATCATTAGCTACTTAGTCCCACATAACATTGGCTTTTTTATGCATAGATAAAATCTTAAGATCTAGAATCTTACTCTCAAAAATATTTTTGTAAATATTCTTTAAATGCCCCCATCTAATCCTAGAATAATAATTTACTTTATTTTTAATATTCTGCCCCTTCATCTTAAAGTCCAAAACTAATAAGCGATGTTGGGTACATAAAGTTTCACTCGGAATAACTTTACAATTTTTACAATTTAAATGATCTATTTTCTTATAAAAAAATAATCAATCTGAGTTTTACTATATTCATTCTTATAAGTAATGAGATGCTCACAATAAGGTATTAGCAATTACAAAATCATAAACTAAAAAAAATCTAATATGGTCTTACCACCTTCATTAGTCGCTCCAAAGCTATAGCCATCATGAATGCTTTTAAAATCATCTACCTCTCTACCAACATATTCATTTAAATTTCTCCGATAAAAACTCTTTCTTCAAGAGGTATGATTTGTATTAATTCTTTTAGGTTATTCCAAAATTTTAATTTTGAACACATCCAAACCTACTTGAGGAGCATAAGTGTTTATTATATTAATAATATTAGCATCAACAACAATCTTTAAAGCTATAATTCTATCTCAAATTCTATAAATTATTACATCATTGTCCTTTAAACTCTTATTTATAATCACACGTACATCATTTCTAGTACGACTCCTATCAGAATACTATAATTTAAATCCTAAACTATCAATCTCCTTAGCCTTCTCTCCAACCCATTTAGTTTCCTAAATGCTAATAATATTTATTTTCCTATGGATTATAATATCTATTTTAGTTTCATAGACTAGCTTCTTTGCCCACATCCGTCCATGATGTGGGAACACTTGCCTATTTAACATTGCACCCGCGGTGCAATGACCCTTGCTCACTTGTCGCTATATTCAGGTTATACAACGTGTCGCTTCCAGGGAATGTCCTAGCATTAACACAATGTATTAAAGGATTCATGTCATGATTATTCGACAAGTTTTACGTTGGCTGTCAACTATCCAATGCAACCCTCCACTTTTACTCATGCAGGACTTGGGACCTGACAATGGTAGTTTTCTCTGCAACACTTAGCTTACGCATTTAAAATTCACTTTTGTTGTAAATTAAATATATTTTATGCAAATCTTGAAGTTTCTAATTTTTACATCAAATTACTACTCTAGTTTTAAACTTTTAATATTTTGCTATTTTTTATGCATAAGAGAATTTTTTTAGAAGTTGACAATTTTAATTTTGAAATTCACTCTCAATGTTTGTCTTTAAATTAGGTATATCACCTTTTTCTTCAATTTTATTTCAAATTTTAAGTTACTTATTAAATAATCCATGGCTTATGATTGTTATTGAATACATCATTATATTTGTTAAAAATTATTATTTGATGTTATTTATATATATTATATATAAGTTATGAGTGCTTTTGTTAATATTAGTGCTAATTCGCTTTGTGCTTTGAGCACCGAAGTAAAAAGGAACTCATGTATATTGCATTGCGCTTTGAAAATATTGTTTTCTATCTTTGTTTATTTTCTTCCCAAGAGGACTACTTGTGTGAGAGTATGCAAGGCTCAGAAGATCTTTCCAAGGAATGATGGAAGCCAACCTGATGAATGACCATTTTTTGGAGATCTAATTATGTTATGCCTGCTCAGTTACCATAAGCATTAACTTTCATCACTGTTAGCCTCTTCTTGTTAAGAAAAATACTTACTATTGTATTGCTATAGGTTATTTTAGTTTACATAATTTCTTATATTATTATGTTTCAGCCCTAGTTGAATAAATAGTTACTAAGTGAATCTATTGATAAAATATTTATCATAGCTTAAGTATTTTTCTTAAGAAACTTATGTATAGTATTTGAATCTCTTTGCAACTTGCATTAGTTAGGATCCGAGCAATCCTATAACATTTTTTTCATCACATTAGCTAAAATGCACATGCATATGATGCACACATTAAATTTTAGCTATATTTTTAAATATCATGCATTCTTGAATTATTAGATAATGAGAGATAGAATATTATATGAAAATAAGTTTAACTATATGCACCTAAAGTTTTATCAAATGAGAAATAATAATTGATGTTTCAAAGATTTCACATTGTATATACAATATTTTCTTGTTTTGAGGTTATGAAAAAAGTTCTAAAAATTTTTTATGCTTTGTTAAAAGTTTGAATATAATTAACTGATAATAAATTATAAATAAAATGTTGAAAGGCAAGCTTTCATTTAACTGTATGTAACTTTTGATTTTTTATCTAAAAGATGATATTTCATTGCATTTGCATATCATTCAAAAGAAAATACTTGCATCGAATTCCTGCTTTTCTTTCTTTATCACATATCTCTGAATTTTGGTAATATCTTTGTTTTTTATGATCTGAGTTATATTTATAAGCCATCAATTTTAATCATCTCGATGAGCTTTACAACTTTTTAGTTTGTTGCTAGCTATAATTGTGTTATCTAACCTTCAAAAATACTGAAACCCGAGAGCACTCACAAAATATCTTTATATAGCTGTCTTGAATTTTCAACATGGTTACTCGAAGTGGACACCTTTATCAAGACCACAATGTAATTTTGAGGATGACATATATTGTTTGCAAGGGCAAATGAGGACCTCACGTCCAACTCTAGCATGTAGAGTTTAGAACTAGTTTTTAAAAAAATAGATATCACAGAAGAGGAAAGCTTGAACCTGTTAGCACACTCCACTAAAGGCGGCATTATGCATTCCGTCTGCAGCTGTCTGACAAGCCGTGACGACTATGTGTGCAACAGTTGGAGCAGGGAAATCTCACAGAAAATATTCTCTTTTACACTTATATACATATGCTAAACACTATAACTACGTTGTTGAGAAAATGAGTTGAAACACTTCTTCCCTTAATTTCCATTCTCTGCTATTGCTCTCATTTCTTCATTGCAGGTCTCCCTATCTTCTCTACATTTCTCTCAGAGTATCAGAGCATTAGGCTTTACAACCACTTTCCTCATCGGCTTCAAATGGCAGAGCATGACACCTCCAGTGCTCAATCTGCATCCTCCCTTTCAGCCACCATGGCGGAATTCACTATACCCTCACCATTAAAGTTCCTCATGTCCAACATCAAGCTTATAGTTAATATACAACTCAACAATGATAATTACTCTATTTGGAGTTTACAAATCCTCAAATTCTTTGCAGCAAACGGGTTTGAAGGATACTTAACTGTTCACAGGTGCGCCCACCAGCACCAACCCCATCCTCCACGGCAACCACCCCCGACTAACGTCTTTGGCTCCTTATTGACCAAAATTTAGTTTCAGCCCTTTTCTCCACCATTTCCCCTACCATCTTTCCATACATTCTCTACCTATCCATAGCTCATGAGGTTTGGGTTACCTTTGAGAATCGGCTACAAGCAACGAACCGTTCGTGAGTCATCCAACTCAAGAACGAATTGCACAACATGAACATGGGAGACAACACAATGCAACAATATTTAGCCCAAATCGAAGCCCTCGTTGACAACATAGCAGCTGCCGGATCCAAGGTTGATGCCAAAGACATCATCCTCTACATCTTGAATGGTCTCCCATCAGCATACAGCTCCTTCAAATCAGCCATCCGCAGCACCCTCACCCCCATAAGTCTGGACGCTCTATTCTCTCCTCTGTAGTGAGGAGCTCAATATTCAAAATGAGCTTCTCAAGGATGCATCCACCTCCAAGGACAACGCAGCATTTTATTCCTCCAACAACCGATCAAACAGGGGACAGACCATTTCTTCCCAGTTCTCGTTCTCCTCACGCGGACGTGGCTCCTCCACTAGATACTCTGCCCCTGCTAGCCAAGGCCCTTCTCCAGTCGCTACACCCAAGCCAACTTGCCAAATTTGCTTCAAGATCGGCCACACCGCCACCACTTACTGCCACCACTTGCAATTTAAACTACGCACTAGGACAGCCATGCGCAATGCTTACCCATCCACAATCCAGCCCTCCAACTGAATGGGTACTTGACTCCGGGGCATCAACCCACCTCACAACGGATGCCACCAACCTCCAGCAGCCTCTTCAATACCATGGCTCGAATTCCATTTCCATTGCAAATGGCAGCGCACTCCCAATTCAACATAGTGGCGATGGTATCCTCCCTCTTCCCCAATCGAACTGTAAGCTTCTTCTTTGAAACCTATTTCATGTTCCCTCCTTATCCCACGATCTCCTCTCCATACATAAACTCACAACTGACAATAATTGTTCCATTTCTTTTGAGTTGTCTGGCTTTCAAATCAAGGATCTCCAGGACAATCAAATTCTCTTGCGTGGTAGGAGTTGCGACGGTCTCTTCTCGGTCTCTACCATCTCGCCTTCGTACTCTCATGCCCTCCGTTCGAGCCTCTCAACTACCTCCCAATGGCACGCTCATCTCAGTCACCCTAACCAACTCATTATGAGAACTATAGCTAAATTAGATCCTTCTCTATGTATCTCCTCTCTTCCAATCTTATGCAAATCTTGTAATGTGTCTAAAAGCCATAAACTATATTTCCTACTAGTTCAAATCATGTTACAACACCTCTTACTCTCATTCACTCAGATGTTTGGGGATCAACTCCTGTCTCATCTCTTAATGGCTATAGATATTACGTTTAATGACGACCACTCAATATTTTGTTAGCTTTTCTTAATGAACACTAAAAATGAAAAGCTCTCTAAGTTCCAACAATTTCTGCATATGGTTCACAACCAATTTAGCACAAAATTAAAATCCTCCGTTCTGATGGAGGAGGAGAATACACAGGGCTCAGCTTTAAGAAATTCCTATATGAACAAGGTATCATTCACCAACTTAGTTGCCCCTATACACCTGAACAAAACGGCCTCGCAGAACAAAAATGCCGCCACCTTCTAGATACAACTCATACTCTCTTACATGCAGCCCATCTCCCCCTCCACTTCTGGGCCAACGCATTGCTCACTGCAAATTACCTGATCAATAGGCTTACCACCAAAGCATGCAACCTCCATATTCTTTTTCAACTCCTACACGGCTCTCCATCTTCCTACAATCATCTCTGCAGTTTCAGGTGTCTCTGCTTTCCATGGCTCAAGCATCAGTCTCCAAACAAGCTTACCCCCGATCCCATGAGTGCATCTTTCTTGGATATGCCACAACCCACAAAGGATACCGTTGCTATGACCCACAAACAAACAAACTCTACATCTCAAGACATGTGTTTTTCATGAACAAACCTTCCCATTTCAAAACACAACCACAGCAACAAACACCACCAAACCCAACTCAAATATTTCCCCTCTCACTCTCATTCCCATCTCCACCATTCAAAATTCTCCAACACTCCCCAACACCCCACCTCCTACAACATCCATTCCACTTCAAACTACTCAGATGAACCAACCATCTGACTCCTCCCTACCTCAATCCACTACACCTCCTCTACAAACTGAGCCCTCCCATACATCTGCTATATCATCCTCCATACCACACATCTGCCCAAATACCTTACCCACTCACCCAATGCAAACAAGACTCAAATCTAGACTTCTCAAACCCAAACCAATATTCGATCTCTTCGCCACAAATCAGTTTTGCCAACATATGCATAACCCATTAAACAGCAACTACCAAACACTCAAGAGGCTTCTTCGCTACATTTAAGGAACACTCCACTATGGTCTTCCAATAACCTGTAGTGAATTGAATCTTCAAATTTATTTGGATGCCGTTTGGGCGGCAAATTCAACCGATCGGAAATTCATGACAGATTTTTGCACATTCTTGGCACCAATCTTATCTCTTGGAGCATTAAGAAATAAGCCACCGTCGCCAAGTCCTCCACGGAAGTTGAATACCGTGCTCTAGCTTCCGCCACTTCAGATGTTCTCTGGCTTCGACGACTACTAGCTAAATTCCAAGCTCCTCAAACCAAACCCGCAACTCTTTTCTGTGACAACACCTCCGCAATGGCCTTAGCAAACAACCCAATCTTTCATGCCAGAACCAAACACATTGAGATCGACTATCATTTTATCAGTCACCATACCAAACACAATGAGATAGCAGTTCTCCACATCAATTCCATTGATCAACCGGCCGATATTCTCACCAAACCTTTGGCAGCTGCCTGATTCAACGCACTCCGGAACAAACTAACAATCCTCTCCCAGGATTGTCACTTTGCGGGGGCATGTTAGCACACTCCACTAAGGCGACATTATGCATTCCGTCTGCAGCTATCTCACAAGCCGCGACCACTATCTGTGCAACGGTTGGAGTAGGAAAATCTCAACAGAAAATATTCTCTTTTACACCTTTATATACATATGCTAAACACTGTAACTACGTTGTTGAGAAAATGAGTTGAAATACTTCTTCCCTCAATTTCCATTCTCTGCTATTGCTCTCATTTCTTCATTGCAGATCTCCCTATCTGCTCAACATTTCTCTCAGAACCTAACATTGTCCTTAAACATCCACCTGAGAAAAGTACAGGTCAACCCACTGACTTTAACTCGTGACCTTTGTGCTCCTTCATCTATCACGATCCCTACCATATTGACAACTATGATGAAATGGATGAAGCATCATATTGTCCACACCGTTAAATGGGTCGACCTCTATGAAAAAATGTTGGCGGCGTTCCACGACTTGCTCGTTGATATTATCCTCATCATTACAACTTACAAGGAGCCACGATTGGCTTGAATTGTCATTACACTACCCCATGGTTGGGAAGTGTGTCTTTGTTGAGGACATTACTTGGAGAGTTAAGATTGAACCACCCACTTTAGATCGTCAGCCCAACTGGAAAGTATTTATAGATTGGTTGATTGATATGGACCAGTACTTCGACTGATGAGCATACGATATCTAGTCAAGTTTGCTAGTATGAAGCTTGTTGGTCATGTCAAAATTTACTGGTATTATCACAAACAATAGTTGACAAATTGGGTCATCTCTTGTCAACTCTTACGACGAGATGAAAGATTCCTTTCTGCAGAAATACATGTCGCTCACCTATTAAGATAACTTATTTATGAGGTAACCTCTTTTGAGGTTTGTCACGATGCTTTATACACTCTTGCAACTAGGGAAGTTACCTAGCTGTGTGAACAAGAAAACCTGCCCCAGGCCTAGATTGCGTTATGTTAGCCCGTCCCAGTTTGACCCACCAACTACTGTGCCACTGTGTTCAGGGTATCTCATTTGGTAACCAGTGATGATTCTTCTTGGTGAGTCATCCTGTTTCTCATTTCATATTAGAAATGTTGGACTTAATAAGAATAATTACTGCATAGGGATTAAAAGTGATTTATCGTGCCTTTGTAAAGTTGCAAGAACTAACACGTGCTGCTTTTAAACCTTGCAAGTTCAAGAGTTCTGTTGGTATAGTGGTAGTCTGGAGTGGGTTATTCTTTCTGCATTGTCATGACGGGAAAGTTTAGTCGATTGCCATTTTTTCTCTTGTTCATCTTCTAGAATTTTCCTTTCAATGAAATTTCTTTCAAAATCATATAATTCTATTGAAGGAAACAGCTTGTCTTGTTGTAAAGCTTTAAAACATCAATGCATTACTCATCTATTTGGATCTGCATCATATGTCCAAAGGCTAACTGGTATCAACTAATTTATCTTAATTTTTTTTTTAGGATTTGTATGTAGGGATGCTCATTTATACTTGGACATTATTCATATATCTTGTGTATGGTAGATTACATGATATATTGTTTTAGATTCTGCATTTATTTGTGTATTGTTCATTCCTTTCTGAGTTGTTATTGTTTCTGCATCCATGTTCATCATTACCTCCTAGGGACTATGCTATTCCATTTGCTTTGGATCGACTCATATACCTTTCAAATGCTTTACAATTCTCAACTACAATGATAATAATATAGTAAATTTACCTATAACATAGAAAACTTAGTTAAGTGATCATATATTTGATCTCCAGATTAACAGAAATGTGGCTACAGTCATCTCTTCTATTTTCATTTTTTCTTCAGATGCTGGAAGCTGCCCTACTTAACCTACTTGATGGCCGACAAATAGTAGAAAAAGGTGAAGATTGTGAAATTGGCAAGGATTCACAGATGAAATCAAAATTCTGGAATAAGTTGCAATTGTTGTTGAAGAAAATGCTCTCTTCTTCTCTCTCTGGTGGACGCAACAAAACTGGTGGGGCAAGCTTGCCAGTGCCCGCTGCTAGCGTTTGGGATAATGGAAAACTGAGGGAGATGTATCGCATGTCCCTGAAATCATCTAGTTTTAGTCAATTGCATGAAATGCACGAGTTGTGGTTGTCCTAATTTGCATATTCATAGTGAGTATGAGGACTGCAAGGCTATGTTGTACGAATCTACTGAATAAATTCCATAATTTCAAGAATATATAATTTTTATATGTTATTGTTTGTTAGAAAATTATCAATACTATGTTTTATTGCAAAATCTCTTTAATTTTCACTCAAATAAAATCATACTGATTGTTTTAAAAAATCATTATATATATCTTGTTTTGTTTATAAATTTAAGAATAATGATCTAATGTAATGATTATGTTTTCAATATGTTTGAAATTGAGTTAAAATCATGAATTGTACCCCATACACACACACACACACACTAAAGCTTCTGTCAAAGAATTCCTAATAGAAAATATATTGTATAGGTATCTTAGTCAGGCACACCTAGGTAAAAATGTGATCTATTTCATTTAAGAATTTGAAGTGAATTTATTTACAAATATATTATAATTGGAGTAAATTTGACCGCAAACGTTCGCACATAGTACTACAAGTAACACTTTGAACTTTTGCTGAAGTTGAAGCTCACATAATTGAGAATTTTTTAGGAGTGTAAATATTAGACATAACTTAAAATTTTGGCCTCGAATTTAATTCAAAAATTTTGGATTTGGGTGGACCCATAAAACAAATTGGACAAGTTTGGTTTAATTATTTGACTTGATTTTAATACCGGGTTAGGTTCGAGTCAACGTGCCAACCGAAAGCTACCCAAAATCAACTCGCATTCCTTCGTTCGAGTAAATAGCGTCAGGGCTTCCAAATTAAATAGCGTCAGGGCTTTCAAATGTTTGTGCATTATCTTCTGCTTTTAGTTTTTCACTTAATCTAAGTGACTTCTAATTTAATTTTGTTTAGAATTTTTTTTGTAAAGTGTACTGATGCTCTGTAGTGAAGGAATTATACTATTTTTAATTTAGAATCTTAGAACTATTTATTCTCATATATATTTTTTCCATCTAATTTAAAGTTTAAATTAAAAAAAAAGAAATTAGTTAAAAGATAACTTTTGACTATTTTTTTTATTATCACTAACTTTCATCTATTTCAAATATTAATCGTTAAATTTGTGGTAGATATTATAATATAAGAAATGGTATAATTCCCACAACAATTTTAAGTCATCGATCAAAGGTTGCAAGAACATATCTTTTTTTTGGATTATATGAGCCTGGAATGATAAGTATAAGAAACATATAGAGTGTTATCATACAAAATTTGGAGGAAGACTGTAAGGGGGGTGAGTATCATGGGCTAACATGAGTGAAGGGGAAGGAGATATGTTAAATGAAGTAAAACCATCAGCGTATAAACCTAGTCTTACATTTCTTGGTTCTACGATAAAGGTAGGATTTGAATGGCCAAAGTGCTTCCAAGCCTCTTCTTTTGATGGATGTGTTAAAACATCTCTTTGCAAGATGTGTTCGTTATGTCATCTCCATGTGTAGCGGAGCTCATAGATGCATATAAACATTGCAGTTTGAGAATAATGGGTAAGTAAATAAATCGACTAGCTAGCATATCATTCTGCCTTCTATTTTTTTTCTTCCAAAATTTTGTTTAAATTTTAGCACATTAAAGATGGCGACATACAATCTTTGACAAATTATCCCCGTAGTATAACATGCATCTGTTAACACAATAATCTATTTATATAGCTGTCAAACTAAGCTTGAAACTATTTTTTTAGTCCTGTATAAATATGTTGGAATTATATTATTTGTAGGGTTGGCCTTCTTAAGCAGTCCAATGAATTGATTAAAATATTCTCGAGAGATATTGTATTCTATTTTTATGCTTAACATTTTCACAGCGACAAATAATTTTAAGTGAGTAGTGCATCCATTCAAAATTGGTTGTTGCACAACACACAATAAATCATAGAAGTTTTGTGCATCCTTATTTGGTGACTCTTCTGTATATTATTAAAATTATGGCCTAGTTGTATCATTAACCAATTCTTCAGGCATCTTAATATTTTTATCCTCAACTATATTGGAACTTATTGATGGGCCACATTAAGAGTCGAAATGATGTGAAGTCTAATACCAATATTCTGGCATGAATCTTCTATGATATAGATCAAGAATAACCTCATCTGGTGTGAGGTATATTTGTTTTTTGTGCTTTGAATATGGATAATGAAACCTCCAATTTGATATAAAGGAAGGTAGTTGACAGGTCGCCTTGATGAAATAACTCAATTTGTTAATGAATTCATCTATTAATATTTTACGTCCATTCAACAATCAATTATGCATCCAATATCTTTGATGTTGAATATCCATATTATACTTGAGCTATTTAAAGTCTTACACACCAACATTGAGATTTTATGAGATATAATGATATAATAAGTAAGGCTTAATTTAGCTTTTTATTTAGCCAAAGCTAGATTAAGCTTAATTTAGCTTAATCTTATCATGTAATATATTTTTATTCAATGTAAGATCCCTACAAAGTAAAATCATGACATATTTTCGTCAACTTAACCTTTTGCTTTTCATTTTGGCTTCAATTTTATTTTTTATTCTGTTATGTAAATGGAAGCATTTAAAGCTAGCTGAGTTTTGCCAACCCATTGGGTTGTACAACTCAAAACTTTAAAACATTGATGAAATCAATCCCAGATTCATTAAATATAGAGACAACAACTAAGCAAAATGTTTTTTGTTCAGTGTCTGGCCCCTACAAAGTAAAATTATCACATTTTCCCCTCAACTGAACCTTTTTGCTTCCCATTTTGGCTTCAATTTTCTTTTTTATTCTATTCTATGTATGGAAGCATTTAAAGCTTGTTGAGTTTTGCCAACCCATTGGATTGTACAACTTAACACCTTAAAGCTTTGATGCAACCAATCCCAGTTTCATTAAATATAGAGAGCAATAACTAAGCAAAATATTTTTTGTTTAGTGCCATCCCCCTACAAAGTAAAAAAATCACATTTTCTCCTCAACTAAACCCTTATGCTTAACTTTTTGGCTTCAGTTTGCTTTTTAATTCTATTCTGTAAATGAAAGCATTTAAAGGTTGTTGAGTTTTTCCAACCCATTAGGCTGTACATCTCAACACCTTAAAGCTTTGAGGCAACCAATCCCATATTCATGAAATATGGAGACCATCAACTAAGCAAAATGATGGCAGAAGCTTATCAAACATGTCTGTGAAGGTGAATGACAAGTAGAATGGATCGACAGAGGAATCCTCGATTACAAACTTCGAGAGGAGAAGGTGAACAAAAGAAAATCCGCATGAGAACTGCGAATTGAACTAGTCGGGATCAAGGGAAGAATTTTGCTCGTGCAGTAGCTATTTCACGTGAAAGCTTCAAAGCGTGAATTAGTGGACTGAAGGATGAAATGGTGAATTTAGGGTCCTTTCCGACTGATTTTCTAGTGAAAATTTCTGTCGAACATCTGTCGACATACTTACATCAAATGAATTATTCGAGGAAAATTTTCTTTGGAAATTCCTCTATAAATTTATGGCAGACAATCCGCCAGTAGTTCTGCCTACTAATTTTCATCAGATAAGCTACCATAATTCACTATTTTTTCTGTAGTGTTAGTAAGAAAAATGTTCTTCTGACCATTTAAAAGCACATAAGACTTATGCACATATATTTTTATTATTTGTCTAAAATTTGGAATACTATCATTTAAAATAATTTAAAATAAAAAGGAAGTTAAAATGCATCTTTTAGTTATCATATCAAACTTATGATGAAAGGTGAAAGATGTGAGATAAAATGATTATATATATATATATATATATATATATATATATATATAGAGAGAGAGAGAGAGAGAGAGAGAGAGAGAGAGAGAGAGATTTGTTATTTCATTCAAATAAAATTCTAAAAATAGTTTTAAAAAGAAAAAAAAATAATTCTTTTTAAAATATATTTTATTTTTAAATTTATATATTTATATTATTAAAAGGCTCATAATTTTTTTTTAAAATTAAAACTCGATCATTGATTCATATGAATAAAAGTTGGGTTATAATATCCAACACCAATTATATTAAGATGTGCTTGAAAATAATTGATTTAGCTTTGAGGATTATACAATACAAACTCTTTATTTACATCATTAATTTTGAAACAAATCTAATAATTCACAATTCATTTCTAACATAATTTGTGTAGAAATATCTCTTCTTCCTTATAAATGTCCGCATATTTTATTCACTATTATAATTCTTTTGGAGCAACCTTTCATGGTTGTGAAGGGAAGGTTCTACAGCCTATTCAAACAATTAGTTGGGTTCAGATTGGGCTGAGTTGGTCTAGGGTCCAAAATCATGGGTTTTGGAGAGTTTGGTTCAACCCATACTTTTAAACTAGGTTAAACAATTGGTTTAAACTCTTTCGGTGTGTTCATGGGGTTAACCCACACCTGCTACAACAATTTTTAAAATTTATTTTGATAAGGGTAGTGATTTAGATTAAGAAAACCCTATTTTAACACTTGGTTCAACATTATTGGTCAAACCATGTAGGTTCAAGGCTTAAAATTTTTTTAGGAGACTCATGTTGACCTCATAAAAAGTCCCCATGAGTTTGGTTTAATGATTTAGTCAAAATTATGAGAAATAATTTTTTTAAGTGTATAGGGTGATCTTGGTCAATTAGGGTTGAACTGGTCAACCAGGTTTGACCAAGGGTCAATGATGGGTCCACCTCATTCCAAATAGTGTATTGGACTTGTTGGAAGTGGTCCCAAGGCTTGGTGAGGTCAATTGGATAAAAAATACTTTTGAAGGGCTTAAGGGGCCATTTGGTCAAACATGGTTGACTTGGTCTACTAGGGATGACTAAGGGTGAAACTTAGTTCAATGCATTTCAAATGATATTTAGGATTTGTTGGAGGTGGTCCCAAGGTTTGGTTGAATCTCCATGCATGTAATATAGTTTACAAGGCAAAAGAGCAATTTGGTCAACATATGTTAACTTGGTGAACTAGGGTTGACCACGGCTTGTGGTTTTATTCAATGGATTTCAAATCATATTTTGGATATGTTTGGAGAAGGTTGCATGGCTTGGTTTGACGAAGCCATATTGTGATTTAAGGAAAATTCAGTTTTCAATTTTTAGGGTTTTAGGGTTTTGTGATCAACCATGGTCAACCAAGGTTCAATATTTGTTTAATGCATCATGTTAGTGATGATGATCATGATCAATGAGTTTGGAGAGGCCTCCAAGGTAAAAATCATAAGATTCCATGTTTAGTGGTATATGCTATAAATATTTGAAGGTTTGTAACCTATGAAAATGCTTTTGAGTTTTATGGGTTAGAGATCTTGAAATGCCTTCAAACTGATGTGGTTGACCCTAGAGACATGCCTAATCAATATACAAGTGATGGATTAAGAATCTAAAATGATTTGGTCTAATTTTAAGGCAAAGGAATTTTCTCAAAAAATAGGTTATGGACCAAGGGGTTTTAGGTTTGGTTATGATATTGAATTTTAAAGTTTTTTGTTTACAACATGTTTGATCAATGAGTTTTATTTAGATTTGATTCAATCAATGATTTGAGGAGATTTTGTTTTGAAATGCTCGGATCACTGACAATAAATGATGATTGTCGGTGATGAATTTGGTGTCAATGATCAGGTCATTATACTAGAGCACAGTGATGAGTTGAATTTGAAGTTTGAGGTGTAGTTCAATGATTTATGTGTGGTTATTAGATGTTTGACGTTGATCTCACAAAATCCTCCATATAGACCTATTTAGACCTATCAGTATAGTTAGTTTAGGTGGTAAGACTTTTTATTTTGTAATTGTGGATGATTCTTCAAGATTACATGGGTAAAATTCTTAGCATATAGAAGTAAATATTTTGGTGAAATTAGAAGTTTTTCTATTTGGATTCAGAGGAAAATAGGTTGTGTAATCTTAATAATTCATAGTAATTATGGTGGAGATTTTAAAAATGAGAAATTTTAATTATTTTATAAAAAATTTGGTGTAGGTTATATTTTTTTTACCCCTAGGACCCCACAATAAAATCGAATTGCTAAAAGAAAAAAAAAAGAACTTTAGTAGAGGTAGCTAGGGAAATGTTTGGAGAATATGGTCTACCTAAGTATTTCTAATAGAGGCAGTGAATACTGCCTGCTATGTGTTTAATCGAGTAAATATTTTGCCTAAGATAAACATGATAACATATGAACTATTAAAGGGTAGGGCACCAAACTTATCACATATGCATGTTTTTGGTTGCAAATGTTTTGTGCTTATTACAAGAAAATTTCACTTAGGAAAGTTTGACTCTAAGGCAGATGAAGCTATTTTCTTAGATGATTGCTTAGTAGGTAAATCCTATAAAGCTTTCAATAAAAGATCCTTAGTTTTATAGGAATCCACTCATGTTGTTTTTTATTAATCATATATATCTATTGAGACTAGGAATGATGATGAGGATGAGGCTGAAATGACCTGTGGAATAAAGAATGTTGATCTATAGAATAGAGAAAAACCCCAAGATCCTTCACATAAAGAATGATAATACTTTTCTAATCACCCTAGAAAGCTCATTTTAGAAGATCCATTTATAAGGGTTAGAACCAAGCAAGGTTATAAGAAAGTGGTTAGCCATAATGTATTCATTTCAATGATAAACAAACTCACATAGATCTTTTTTTTTTGAAGGGATGCATATAGCATTAATAGAAGGAAAAACAATTACAAATAAGAAAGCAAAAGCAAAACAAGCCCTTTGAATCTATCATAATGGATATGTGATCTACTAATTCCCATTTTAAACCCATTGGGGTGATGGGGACACCAAATATTTAAACAACCTAAAATGTTGGTTAGTGTCCCAGAGTTCCCAAAAGGTAGAAAATGCGGACTAGTAAGAATCCCATATATCATTACTTTAAATCCAAAGAGGCAAAGAGAACCTACACGAGAAACAAAATAACTAAAAAAAACTACAAGAGAAGTACACATAACAACAACTAAACTCAAAAGAACTCCTAATGAGCCTCCAACAACCACCAATGAATCCACAGAAGTGCCATCTAGCTTTAAATTAGAGAAACCATCCTGAGTCTCCAAGTCTTTAGTACCCACAAACCCTGCATCCTTCAGGAGAACTGCCACCAAGTCGTGAATTACTGAAAACATACCAATAACCTTCATAGCCTTTGAAAGACTAGCTCCCATGGAAGAACCAATCACTGCCATCCGAAGCACACCATAAACCGTGACAACCTTGCCATGAAACACTAGAAAGAAAACACCTTCTCCAACCATAAGCATATACAATGTAGAAGTCCAGTTCATCCCATCACCAGAATAAGGAAGACACCAAAAATCTTTCAAGAAAAGACCATACAAATGCAGTCGAAAAACATAACACTTCCCACTCACAAAACTAGTACTAGCAACCTCCAAGGCAGTACCATCCATAAGAAATCCCATAGAAGGGTTAAGCTCCCATTCCAAGCCATCCGAAAACCCTCTAGGAAGACAATTACTCTCTTCCTTATCCAATCCAGTAGAAAGACTCCATGAAGCTGCATTAATGATCACCTCCAGCGGATACCATTGAACCATCATCGTGCCAACAACAGGTTCAACAGACATACTGTCAATCGCATTCTCAATAACCTTGAAACAAATTCCCTTATAAGAACCAACACCAAGCAATTGGAAACCTTCTGAACAACTGCTTGACCGAGCTATACTTGCTGAAGGATTAACAAGGAAAACACCAATTCTTCTACCAAAAACTAAAACTCTATTAAAACTTCCAACATGATCCATCCAAGAATCTTCACATTGGCATGCCAAGAAATCAATGTAAATGATCCGCTTCACTGCGGTAGAACCCCTATAACTACCACTAAATAAGAAGCAGTCCAAGAACAACTTTGGACGCAAATGCAAAAAAACTGAATCCCCAAAACTTCTGCCACACAAACCTTCATCAGGCATACCGCGCCAATGGATGAACACTGTCAAAATGGTGGTACGCTCAACTCCATAAGAAAGGATTCCAAATAAACCATGTTCGTTCCAAACCCAGAAAAATCGAAAACCATACAAGAAGGGATCAGAAATTACCCTAGATGAAAAATCAAACCAAGAATAACCGAAAGAAACACCAAGCCGACAGAGAACCTTCGCCAAGATAAACTCCATGCAACACAACCTCAAAAATTCTACAAAAGCAAAATCACATTCATCCCAAAACAAATCAGATCTGAACAGGATTGAAAAACTATTCCAAGAAAATCTAACAGCCATTACAGGCCAACGTAGAAACTTTGCACGCCAAAGATCAACCAAATGCCCATTCAAACAATTTGGTCTACCAAAAACACATCCATCCTGAATCAAATCAACTCTGGACTCAGAAAAAGAGATCCACCTAGGCCCTCTGTCGGCCACACCGGACCGACGGAGAACTTCCGACCTCCAATGCTCCGTCAAAATCATCGCTTTGTCGCTCCGCTCTGCTTCGCCGCTTCTCCACTTCCGCTCCGCTCTGCTTCGCCGCTTCTCTGCTTTTTTAACTATGGATTGTGGCCATGCAAGAAGAGATTAATTAATTCATTAGAAATGATATTTATAAGTTGGTTAATAGACCTGCTGATTAGAGTGTGGTTGGTATAAAATAGGTTTTTAAAAATTTTTTGAATAACTCTAGATTAGTATTTAGAAATAAGGCAAGATTAGTAACCAAGGGGTACAATCAAGTAGAGGGTAATAATTTTGAGAAAACATTTGGCCCAATAGTTAGGTTAGAGGCCATAAGATTTTTATTAGAATTTTCATATTTTAGAGATTTCATGTTATACTAAATGGATGTCAAATATACTTTTTTGAATGGTGTCATAAAAGAGGATGTTTATGTAGAGCAACCCTTAGGTTTTAAGAATTTTTTATTTCCCAATCATGTTTATAAGCTTAAGAAAGCACAATATGGGTTAAAGAAAGCACCTAGGGCATGATTTGATAGGCTCAATAACTTTTTGTTAGAGAAATAATTTATTTAGGATAGTGTAGACACCACCTTATTTCTTAAAAAAGTTAGAGAGGATATACTCATAGTACAAATTTAGGTTGATGATATACTCTTTGGATCTACAAATAATGATTTATGCAATGAATTTTCTACTAATATATGTATGGAGTTTGAAATGAGCATGATTGGTGAGTTGACTTAATTTCTTAGGTTTAGTGTGAAACATAGATAAGATGGAACCTTCTTTAGCCAAATAAAATATATTAAAGAAATTTTAAGGAAATTTGGTATGGAAGATAGTAAGAGCATGAATGTACTAATGATCCTTACAATCAAATTAGATAAGGATATAGATGGCAAATATGTTGACCAAAAGAATTATAAAGGGATTATATGATCACTAGTGTACCTGGCTGCTAGTAGACCAGACATTATATCTAGTGTTTATTTATGAGCTAGGTTTCAAGCTGATCCTAAGAAATCTCACATGATTGCTGTTAAGATAATTCTAAGATATCTGATAAGCACCCAAAATTTAGGCATCCGTTATCCTAGAAATAGCTCAACTTTTAAACTCATAGGATATTAAATTCAAATTTTGTTAGATATAGTGCAGACAAAAAAAGCACATCTGGAACATGCCAATTTATAGGGATGTCTTTAGTTTTATAGTCTTGTAGAAAAAAAACTCCACAGCCCTGACATTCACTGAGGTAGTATATATTGCTATAGGAAGATATGTTGCCCAAGTCCTGTGACTGAAGCAAAAAATTCTTGACTTTGGACTACCTAAAGTTATAATTTCTATTATATGTGATAGTACTATTACAATTTATATTTCTAAAAATCCAATTCAATATTCCCATGCTAAATATATTAATATTATACATCATTTCATTATGGATCATGTAACCAAGGGTGGTGTAGAACTACTACATATTGATGCTAAAAACCAACTTGTAGATTCAACAAACTTAGGACTAGACAAGGTGTCACTAACATAAGTGCTTAGGAAAATTAGGATAGTGGCATGGTAAGTTGTAATTATAGGTTTGTTTGCTATTGTATGTTCGCATTGTTTGTATTTATTTATGTTTGTTTTTTATTATGTATTTGTTTGTTTATGAAAAATATGCTTGTAGAATTGATCCTAATAATCACACACATAAAAATTTTTCACTCACATCATACTATATGATACATTTCATACTATACAATCCACATCAATCAACACATCATCACCACCCATTCTAGCCAATGGACCAGATTTGAATAATTATTTGTCTTCATGCTGTTTAAACCACTATTTGTACTGTATGATACATATGGGAAAATTTTAATTCTATTAGTACAATCCTTAATTATAAATCACACTGTATGAACACCTGTTTATATTGGATGATCATTTTTGTCAAAGCTCACATAGATGATTCCTCGGGCTGAATGATTTTATGAATACTATCCGGTATGATAACCTGATCATAATATATGATTTGGCTACCTTTTTGAACTATTTAGACAGGATGATTTATTTTCTTATGATCATATTGTACGATGCTGATTGTGCTGTACGATTGGCCTAGCTCTATAAATTAAAGGAAAATTTTCATTCCAAGCACAAGCCTTCAAATTCTTAGATTTCTTTCAACTCTTCATTTCTTCAAGTCCCTATCCTTAGTAGATACGGCCAATGGAAAAAGAACCCGACTACTTCAAGGGAGTTCTTCTCATCATCTAATAGAAGATAGGTTTTAATAAATATACGATGAAGTTGTCTATCACATATAATAGGCCACAACCATCACACCCTCTGAGGTCCTAAACCAAGAAATTCTGAATTATCAGTTACTAAACCTATTTGTAGGCTCTACATTGTAATTTATGCTTAACATAGCATTTCCTTTTCACTTAGAGATGTTATATGAATTTTTTTCCAATCTTAAAATTAATTTAGAATGCACTTCACTTCAATCTTATATCTGTAAATGGCTAGTAGAGATCACGTAGCACAATCTTAATGAATTTTGGCAGATTTCTACCATAGGAGTAAAACCCCATACCCCAGCCACTACAGGTGATTAGGATTGAACACAAGAAAATCACACACTTAGAAATGCTCCAATGAATATTCACATACCCTTAACCAACACATTAGACCAAAATGAATGTATCATTCAGCAAATCCTTAGGAATACCATTATACCCAAAGTAGATGATGGGATCAATATCACACCTCTCTAATCAATTGTCACCTACTTCATTATGATAAACACTAAGTGTAATGCAACATACATGCTTATCTATAATATTCATAACCTAACTAGCATTAGAAATCTTAGGGCACATCGTAGGCAAAATATAAAACTTGGACATATCATAGCTTACATTCTAGTTGCTAAATATAGCCTTATTTATCCTACCCCAATAAACCACTTCCCTTTCTTTTATATAGATATATCCTTCAACTTACTCTTTAGTGATAGACACTATGGGTACCACACATAGAGGAGCATGAGCCAGCAAAAGAAGTGGGAGTACCAGCCCTTAAGATACTAGACTTTATAGCACCATCACAAACACTATCTTTTAGTCACCACCTCTTGACTGGGGGTTAAGTGCTTTGATCGATTAGAATTATGATTGGAGATCCACATCTGAGAATATAACTCACATAGGGATCAGTTGCAGCACCAAATAAGAGGCTTATAATGCTTGTTTCATCGACCAGTTCACTTCATTACACTAATATCTTCAACCACCACAACCACCTAATTAGGGTCTATTTGATTATTAGTTTGTTATTTGTCATGTGCTTGTTTATACTCTCTATTTTTTAATGTTTTTTGTTGTTCTATATTTTGTTTATAGTTCCTCTTTTTGGTAATGTTAAAAGGAGGAGTAATGAGTGTACTGGTTGTACTATTTATTTTTCATGAGTGTAATTTTGTCTTTTAATTATTATAATTACTATTTCTAGTTATTAAAATAATAATAATAATAATAATAATAATAATAATAATAATAATAAAATAAAGATGTCTCCCTTTTTTAAAAGAAATCACTTAGAGAGTAGGAGAGCTCTATAGGAAATTAAAATTAACTTGCAATTTAAAATTCCAAACAAAAATGTTTGCCATTTTTATAAAAGGGGAAATTGTTATAATTCGGGAGCCCAACTTTGTGTTTTGATAATTATAAATATTATTGGAAGTTTATTTTATTTTTTCTACTCTATACATTACATATGTTTTTCATATGCTCTATTAACATTTCAGGTTCAATATACACAATCCACCATCAAAGAATCAGAGCTAAAAAAAAAATACTATGTTAGACAGTTACTTTTTGAAAGAGTCTATATTTTATTTTTTTGACTCTATTTTTATAATAGGTGTATATTAGCTTAGGAACTGTGCACATACACACAATGGAGAGTATACTTAATTATTTTAATATTTTTAAAGATTATATTTCATAATCTTGATTAGATAATGCAATCAATATAATAAAAAATTAATTAAAATTTTTAATTAAATAATAATAATTTATAATGGGCTATAACTAATCATACTATATGACCATGACATCATACAAGATGATCAACTATATTTGGTATCCCACCATGATTTAAATTAGGCAATAATTTGAATTTTAAAAGTTGTTCTAATCATAGTATATGAACTAATTCATGATGTATGAAGTTTAAAAATTATGCTTAATTTAACCTCTATGATTAAGCAATCAAATCAAAATGAATAAAGATTAATGATCATACGATACGATATTGTTCATACTGGACGATCAACATAGCGATCTTCTAGATGATAATTACTCATCTTAAGGTTTATCTTATATAAACTACCATTCAATTGAGCTGATCGTACTAGATGATCTTGGATCATACAACAAATAATGAACTAATTATACTATATGATATGAGTATCATACTTTATGAACATAAGTGAAAAAATAAAAAATCAAGATTTTTTGAAGCCCTCTATATAAAATCTTGTTATAACTTTAGAAGAGTCTTTGGGTAGTCAAGGATTTAGGTTTCTTTTGTGAGAGAACATTGAGCAAAGGAGAGAGAAGATGAGGTAATGTGAGTGGGAGAATATCCTTAAGGGATTTAAGGGAATGTGAGTGGGGTTTTCACATGATTTCTCTGGCTGACCTACACCTAAGGTCCTTCAATTTTGTTGGTGTTTGTCTTAAGAGGAGCTCCTTGAAGAAGTGTCTTTGAAGGTTAAAGATCATTGGTGACTCCACCAGACAAAGGTGGTGAAATGAGGATATGGTGACTCCATTGGATCAAGGAAGTGAAAGGAGGACTCAGTGACTCCACCATATCGACGAGGTAAAATGAGGATATGGTTACTCTATCAGATTGAGGAGGTGAAAGGAGGACATGATGGCTCCATCGAATCGACTAGGTGAAAAGAGAGATTCTTTAGGTGTGAAGAGTCTATAAATGTGTATTATCTGCCTGTGGAAAGGGAGAAGGGCTTCTCCACCTAGCATTGAGCTAAAGGAGAGTCATTGTGTTAGTGTAATTCTTGAAGAGAGGACTTTTGAGGATTGGACATAGGTCATGTTTACAAATCACTATAAAAATCAGTTTGCATCTCTTTACTTCTTACATTTTACTTCACTACAAATTTATTTTCAACACTCTGGTTTGAGTGTGGCTATATCTATGAAAAAAAATTATTGTGTTTTATAATGATTCATATTTGTGTTAAAAAAATTAGAAATGGAAAAATTAAAAATTATTTATTTTCTATAAAATTCAAAAATAAAAAAATTACTTATTTTGAGTTCTATAGTGAGTTGATCTACATTATTTATTGAAATACTTCCAAATGAAATCTAAATTTGATTTTTAATTCAAAAGATTTTTGGAGAAATTTTTTAAATTAATAGTTTATCCCCCCCCCCCCCCCCCCCCCCCCCCCCCCCCCTCCCCCAACTCTTAGTATGCCATTTTCATGTTCAACTGGTTTCATAGACAATTATTAAACTTTCATTACCTAGCGAAGTTTGAGATCAAATGGATTAGTTTACATTTAGTATTTACCAAAAATTAGTAAACATTAAATTTCAAATTACTCATTATATACTCATCAAATTGACTTGATTTTATTTTTAGATTGAAACTCTACTCATGCTGGTTCCATAGAGCCCTTAAATGAAATTTATGGCTAAGCATGTGATATATGATGAATTTTTGAAGTTTTAACCATTTATTCCATTAAATAAATATTGTAAGCAGGTGTGGGTGGCTCTATTTCTAGAGCCAAGGTGAAGAATTTGTGTAGGATTCATAAGATTTCTATTCTTGTGTTAATTGAATCATTGATTTTTGATTCTAAATTATTGTCTACACGCAAGCTTCTTAGGTTTATTTCGCCTTTTCTAATTATTCTAATAAAATTTGATTTTTTTTGGAATTTGTCAGTTAAGTTGGATATTATTACTTATTTTCCTTAGATTGTGCATACTTAGATTAATTTTCATCAACTCTCTTGTTGTGGGTCCTTTGTTTATGCCTCTTGCTCTAGGTTGGATAGGAATTGCCTTTGGAAGCAGTTGTGTGACCTTTCCTCCATTTTTGATACTCCTTGGTAAATTGGTGGTGATTTTAACACTATATCTAAATCATTTGAAAGAATTGGGGGTACTACTCTTAATTCATTTGTTATGGAAGATTTTAACTATATGATTTTGGATTGTAAATTGCATGATATTAGTTTTCGGGAAGTGCTTTCACTTGGAATAGATCTACTATATGATAAAGACTTGATTGTATTCTTTTTAATAATCTTTGGATTGCTGATTATCCTATGACACATATTAAGCATTTAAGTAGAAACATGTCTGATAATTCTCTTTTGCTTTTGAGCATCAATCCTCATAATTATCCTATCATATGTTCCTTTAGGTTTTAAAATATGTGGTTATTAGATTATTCTTTTCTTAATATTATGGAAAGTAAATGGAATGACCTTTATTTCCTGATGATAATATTGGTGGTATGTCTAGACTTTTGGTTTAAGCTTAAAAGATTAAAACAAAAGCTGAAGTAGTGGAGCAAATGTGTTTTTAAAAATATTTCTTCCAATATTTTGGAGGCTGAAATGAAGGTTTCCATGTTTGATAACAATTACATGGTGGGTTCTTCTTTGGAGAATCCGAATTTATTGAATAAGGCTAAGGTGGTTCTTTACAAACTCTACGGCATGGAAGAGGTCTTTTGGAGACAACAGGATGCTTGTATATTTTTTGTGGAGGGTGATAGAAACTCTAAATTCTTTCATAATATTGCCAATCATAAGAAGGTTGCTAAGCATATTCATAAAATTTCCCATCCTAATGGTACTTCCTATGATTCAACTGATCTTTGAAAGTTTGTTAGGGATGTTAAGCCCTTGTGAACTAGTCTCGAGGCTAACCGAAGAGGGGGGGGGGGGGGGGGGTGAATTGGTTATTTTAAATATTCGTTAGAAAAAATGATTTAGAAAAATCTTTTTGAATGTTTTAAAACAATTACAGATTTTTGATGATGTGAAGATGTTCAATAATAATAGAATAATAATTACAATCACACGATCATCAATAGAAAAATAAATGCAGAAGATAATCAGAAAGAACACACCAGATTTTATAGTGGATCGGTCAACTTGACCTACATCCACTCCCCAGAGCCTCCCCTCCGGGTATTGCACTAACACTAAGTGACTCTCTTTCTGCTCCCACAGCAAGGCGGAGAAGCCTGCACAAAATTCCTTTCCACCAACCTGGTGAGGCAAAGAACCTGGACTCCTTTCGCTTCCTCCTGAAGCAGGTAGAGAACCTAGACTCCTTTCGCTTTCTCCTAAAGCAGGTAGAGAACCTGGATCTCCTTGCAGACGATCATACCACAGAGACACCAATAAGATAGGAGATGACGACCGGAGAAGACAACTTAGATCCTTGCTTGGAGCAACCTTTGTAAAAACCTCATAAACTCCCCCTCATAACATCCTCTCTCTCTCAAGTTCTCTTTCTCTCTCTCTTTCAGGATTTTCTCTCACAAGGAAGGTGGCAAAAGATTTCAACGATTGACCGAAAAGATCTTAAATAGGAGGGCTAAAAAATTTTCCTAAATCTCAACTGGTAGTCAAAGATCATCTAGGATGATCCTTAGATCATCCTTTATGATTAGTGTAAAACAGACCCTTTTAGCATGGACGATCTGGTTCTTCTGGATGATTAGAAGATAAAATTTATTCAGATCATCCGACATGATATTGTGATCATCCTAGATGATTAGTTCTAACTAGGAAGATCGTCCAGCAGATTTCTCGGGTCGTACAGCCAAACCATGCTGGACAGTTTCAAAATGAACCGATCGTCCATGATGATATGTATATCATCTCATATGAGTAGTTCAAAATCAGGAATATCATCCAACAGATTTCTCGGGTCGTCCAGGTGAAGTGCTCTGAATGGTCAGGATTTTACATGTATCATCCAGGATGATATTGCGATCGTCTAGGATGATATGATCATATATCTCAAATATTAATTATTTTCTATAATCACCAGACTAATTTAGGAATAATTATAAAGGATCATTAAGGATAATACATGTATCATCCGGGATGATCAGGCCAAAATTTTAAAAATAAAAACTTGCCTAACTCAGTCTAGTGGCCGAGAATTCCTGATTTGAGCATATCATCCTGTACGATGGGTCTATCATCTAGGACGATCTGCTTAATCAAACTGACTTAACAGGTCACCCTAATTAGGATTTCTATTTTCAATGGATCATCCAGGATGATATGAATATCATCTAGGATGATTTGAACAAAATTTGAAATAGAAACTCTAGCTCACTATAATTCTCCCCCTGAGTGTGTGTGTGTAAGGTTACTTAGCTTTGGGATCTGTTACATTACACTTGACTCAAGAAAAATGAAAAAGTATATTGACCCTGAACCACAAACAGACTGACTTGATCTTGAGCTGGTTTGAATTGCAATTGATCCTATGAACCTGAAAGATTTGAACCTCAAACAAAAATAAAATAGTTTGCTATCATCAAAATCATAGTCCTTGAAACTAGATTCGCAACAATCTCCCCCTTTTTGATGATGGCAAACATTTGTTATTTAATTCACAATTCAGAGGATAAATACGGTGAGTATTTGATTCAAACATCACTGAACATTTTCAATGATAATATAAAACTTTACAATGACCCACAAACTACTCCCCCTTTTGACATCTCAAAAAGGGAGAACACAACATAAACATCAGTAAAAATAAAAATGAATAGACAGAAAAATAAAATAGTACAAAAAGAACATAAACATTAGAAAATACAAGCATACTAGTAGAAAGGGGGATCCTAATCAGATGGAGGAGGAGGTGGTGGCTGAAAGAGGCTATGGAGAGTGGCAAACTGCTCGCCAAACCAGGCCATGTCCTAGTTGTGCTGTTGCTGCTGCTGCTGGGCTACATAGGTATTGAAGCAGTGGACATCCTCAGCATGTTGCTGCTCCTGGGAAACCACATAGGAGTCAAAATGTACCTCCTACTAGTCAAACCGGTGCACCAGGTGATCCAGAGGTGACTCTATCTAGAGAGGAGAAGGTGTGGGTACCAGAGCAGCTTCTTCCTCTTCTCCCTCAACATCCGTGCTGGGCTCCGGATGAAGTCGTGTACTGTGAAGAACATGGAAGGAATTGTTAGAAAAGAAGGAAGGAGGGACATCTGGTGCAACCAGAAATTACAGATTATATTTGGTCTTGAGAGCATAGGCAATGATGTGTCCTAGGGCTAGATTTGGGCATCGCTTGTGCCCAGAATCCCTAATGCTAGTGAGGTGTTCGATGTAACGAAAGAGGAGATCAGTAGTATTGAAATCATGGCGGGCCAAGATGTAGAAGGTAGTCAGGAAGAGTAAGGGGGTGATGGGGATGTGGTCCCCAGCTTTTGGAAAGATAGAGGAACGAAGGACATACTGGACTGTCTGAGCATCCTTAAGTAAGGAAGAGCATGCATTATCATGATAGTGGATGTTGGTGCCCCTAAGAAATTAATTTGTGACACTCCAGTTAAAATTAGGGTCAAAGGAGATGAGATGGAGTTTGCTGCCAGTAATTGAGAGTTGAAGAATATCATGGAAGTCTTGGGTGGTTAACTCGATAGGGCGGCGATTGACAAAGGATCTGAGGGCGGAGTAAGAGGACTCGATGCGAAGGTTTGCAAAGAAAACATGTAAAAGGTTAGAACTGAATGGAAAAGCTAAAGTCAGGATGAATGAGAGAGAAGTGTGGGCGAAAAGACCTAAGATAGGATAAGTTAGAATGTGGGGATTGATGATTTTGGATTGGGTGATCCCCACCTCAAGGTAACGCTGGATGGTAGCCTGATCGGTTGCTTCAGGAAAGCGGGGATCCACATTTCCCTTATAGGAACTAGGACCCGGAAGCCGAGATCATTTGCCACTAGCCATTAGAATATGAGTGGATGAAGGATCGAAGGAAGAATGGGGAAAAATGGTGAAGAAAATGGCTGTTTAAATAAAATTCATCCAGATCATCCAGGACAATCGTAGGATTGTCTAGGATGATATGGGCAATAATGGTGTACATGATGATTGGTCAAAAAGGAGGTCGGATAGTCCAAGATGATCATATATTGTCTAGGATGATTAGACACAGATGATCGTCCCGAGGAGATAGGCTGGACAACTTTTGACTAAAGGTATCGTCCAAGATGATTAGGTGGATCGTCCATGATGATAAGCAATAAATGAATCAGACGGGCCAAATTTAAATCGTCCAACTGCTGCCACGTGGATCATCAAGGATGATGAGGTGGATCGTTTAGGACGATCACAAAAAATTAGTGCATACCAGCTGTTGGATCATGGTGTGGATGATTTGAATGGATCATCTAGGATGATGTATGGATCGTCCAGGACGATGTATGATCGTCCAAGATCATGTGTGGATCATCCTGGATAATGTGAAGAAAAGTTTTGACTAAGATAAAGAATTGAGAGGGATGATCAGGTAGTCCCAAAAACACACAATAAATAGAAAAAATCAAAATCAAAGCAAATCAAAGAAAAATAGAAGCAGGAAAACAACAGTAAAAACATTGGATTTTTTTTGAATCGATCAACTCCAATAAATTAGAGTTTTTCTTAATTTTCAATTCAAAAGCCGATGAGATGAAAATCGACCATGCTGAAATCTAAAAAAAGTTTGAAAATCAACTTTTGTAACTCCTACCTCGGATACCTTACAGGTTCAAATTCCTTTCAAACAAAAGTCTAATTTAGAAGAAAAAAAATTAGATTCGAAAAGAGATCCTTTTAAGCCTCGTTCTAAAAAAAATATTTGATAGAATAGTATTACAAAGTAAGAATTAGAAATCATAATTTTTTGTCTCAAGCTTTTCAAAATATTAAGTGATACTTGGATTTTTCTAAGACATTTAAAGATCTGAAAGGGAAGAAAGCTTGTTTCATTGTGGGCTCATTTTGTGCCTCTTTTTCAATTTATTTGGCGCATTTTATGCATCTTTTAATTTTTGATACACTTTGTGTATCTTTCTAATTTGGCGATATTGCACATCTTTTCAGCTTTGGGCTTATGTTGTGCCTTTTTTTTCATTTTGGCGCTCTTTGAACATATTTTACAAGCTTTATTCCTTTCATAATTGTTAAAGAATCTCAGTTGTGAAATTACCTTCCAGACATAAGAGAAGATAAAACTCACTCTCTACAATAAGGAGGAGTAATTCACAGAATAAAACCATACATCATATGATAGGTGTAACCACCTAATTAAGAAAAACATAACAATAATCCCAAGCTTTGAAAATATTATTCATATGAGGTAGATTACTGTAGGAAGATAAAATAGATCTCTATTTCGAAAACCAACTTTTTAATTTTGAAGAAGATTTTTATCCAAAAGAAATAATACACCATTAAAGAAGTTAGAGGAAGAGAAATATTCATCAATGTTTCTTCCCTTTAACTGATTCAGAGGAGTCAATCACTACTTATAAGTTTGCAAATAAAAATAAGGCAAATCTCTCAGTCAAAAATCTATTTTATCAGCAGTAGTGAGCAGTGATCTGATCTAGAAGAAAATCAGTAAATCAAGAAGAAGTAGGAAATCCCATCAAAATAAATACTTAAATCAGGAAAATAACAACAATAAAAAGAAAATCAATAGAGAATAAAAACCTACAAGAAACAGATAATTAAATCAAACAAAAAAAAAACTAATAGAAACAAACTAAAAAAAATAAAAAATTCAGAAATCATCAGTCATCAGATTCATGCATTTATGCCAATCAGACCTAATCTGGTCCTTAAAATGCTGAATGAGTCAAAGGCCAGTGGTTTAGTAAAGATGTCAGCCAGTTGATTTTCAGTTGCTACATGGTGTAGCTCAATATCCCCTTCGGTAACATGGTCCCTAATAAAGTGTTGCCTTTTATCAATGTGTATGGTTCTTGAATGTTGGATAGGATTCTTAGAGATGTAGATGGAACTAGTGTTATCACATAGAACTGAAATTATACCAATAAGTAATCCTAAATCTAAAACTTGTTGCTTCAACCAAAGGACTTGGGCCACATAACTTCTTAAGGCAAGGTACTCAGCTTCAACAGTGGAAAATGAAACTGAGTTCTATTTTCTACTGGACCAGGAGACTAAAGACTGTCCTATGAATTGGCAAGTTCCAGAAGTGCTCTTTATATCCACCCTACATCCTTCAAAATCAAAATCATAATATCCAATAATCTCAAAAGAAGTGTTGTGCCTAGGATACCAGATTCTTAGGTTTGGGGTCCCTAAGAGATATCTAAGGATTCTCTTAACTGCAGTTAGGTGGGATCTCTAGGATCAACTTGAAATCTAGCACAAAGACAAACACGAAACATAATATCAGGTCGGCTAGTAGTAAGGTAAAGCAGTGATTCAATTATTCCTCTAAACTTCTTCTAATCAATAAATTTTTCATTTGAATCCTTATCTAGCTGAATAGTGGAACTCATGGGAGTGTTGATTGGCTTAACTTTGTCCATTTCATATATCTTCAAGATATCCTTAGTGTATTTTGATTGATTGAGAAAGGTTCCATCATCCATTTGCCTTATGTTAAACCCTAAAAAGTAGGATAATTCTCCCATCATACTTATCTCAAACTCTTTACTAATTATCTTAGAAAAATCATCACATAAGTTTTTATCAGAAGATCCAAAAAGTATATCATCAACATAGATCTGGACAATGAGTAAATCTTCTCCTACTTTCCTCTGAAAAAGGGTGGTGTTTACGCTCCCCTTAACAAACTCTTTTTCTAATAGAAATGTGTTAAGCCTCTCATACCAAGCTCTGGGTGCCTGTTTCAATCAGTATAAGGCCTTTTTTAATTTGTAAACATGATTAGGATATTGGGAACTCTCAAAACTTGGGGGTTACTCTATAAATACATCCTCCTTTATTACCCCATTCAAAAAGGCACTATTGACATCCATTTGAAAAAGCTTAAATCCCTTATAATAGGCAAGGGCTAGTAACACTCTAATGGCTTCCAATCTAGCTACAGGGGCAAAGGTCTCCTCAAAATCAATCCCTTCTATTTAGTTGTACCCGTTAGCTACCAATCTTGCCTTATTCCTAACCACCATACCAGAATCATTCATCTTATTCTTAAAGACCCATTTGGTTCCTACTATACTTTGATTCTTAGGTCTTTCTATTAACTCCCAAATATCGTTCCTTATAAATTGGTTCAATTCCTCTTGCATAGCTAAGATCCAAAATTCATCAGAAAGGGCTTGATTGATGTTGGTGGGTTCAGTCATTGAGATAAAGGCAGAATGGTTTACTTCCTTCTTAAGTCTATACCTAGCTCTAACACCTTCAGAAGGGTCTCCTAAGATTAGTTCTTTAGGATGACTCAAAGAATATCTCCAATCTCTAGACAAAGTGTTTTGAGGTTCTACCCTTTCCTCCAAATTTGCATTTTCAACTCCTTGGGTAATCTCTCCTACATCTTCTTCTTCCTCTACTCTAGTCTCCTTAGGATTAGATTCATCAAACACCACATGAGTAGTCTCCTTTACCACTAAAGTCCTCTTATTAAACACCCTAAAGGATTTCCCCACACTAGAATAACCTAAGAATACTCCTTCATCAGATTTGGGGTCAAATTTTTTTAAGGATGATTTTCCATTGTTTAGAATGTAAACCTTACAGCCAAAGACATGGAGGTGGGATAGGTTTGGAGTTTTATCCTTAATGATCTCATAGGGTGTCTTATTTAGCTTGGATCTTACTTTCACCCTATCAGCACATAACAGGCTGTGTTCACCGCTTCTGGCCAAAAGTATTTTGGAAGTGAATACTCAACAAGCATGGCTCTAGCAGCTTCCACTAAGGTCCTATTCTTTTGTTCACCTACCCCATTCTGCTGAGGGGTCCTAGGAGCTAAAAGTTATGGCTAATCCCTTGATCCTCACAGAAGATTTCAAATTTCTCATTTTTGAACTCGCCCCATGATTACTATAGATGGTCAAAATCTCACAGCCTAACTTCTTCTGAATCCAAATGGAGAAAGATTTAAATTCATCAAATGACTCAGATTTATGTGAAAAAAATCTAATTCAAGTGAACCTTGAGTAATCATCAATAATCACAAATCCATAGACTTTTCCCCCTAAGCTGGCAGTGCTAATGGGTCCAAAGAGATCCATGTGAAGGACTTCTAAAGGTCTAGAGGTGCTGATGTTCTTAATGGTGTGAAAAGAGGATTGGATTTGCTTCCTTAGCTGACAGGCATCACACAGGTGGTCCTTAGTAAACTTAAACTTGGGGACACCTCTAACTAAGTCATTTTGGGTGACTCTTTTAAGGGTTTTCATGCTGACATGTCATAATCTCCTGTGCCACAACCAAGACTTATCAGCAATAGTTTTTAAGTAAAATGAAGCAGTACATTCAATATTATTTAAATCAAGCATGTAGATGTTGTTTCCCCTCTTGCCCTGGAAAATAATATTATTATTTAAGATTACAATGTAAGTGCTTGCCAGGAATTTGATGTTGACCCCTTTATCACAAAGTTAACTTATGATGAGCAGGTTGTGTTTAAATCCATCTACAAGCAAAACATTTTCAATTAAAAGGTTCTTAGAGTTTTTGATTGTACCTACACCTACCACTTTACTGGTGGTATTATCTCCAAGAGTGACCATGCCTTTAGCCCTGGCCTCCAATAAAATGAATTGATTTGCATCTCCAATCATATATCTTGAGCATCCGCTGTCCAGGTACCACATGCTCTCATGAGGTCTTGTGTGAGAGAACACTTATAAAATCATCAAACATCAGATTTAGGAACCCAAACAAGTTTGGGTTCCTTCTTATGAAAAGAAGAATGCAATGCATGTGTGCTGTGCTCTAAAATATATAATTTGGGCCTCCACACCCAATATGTACTACAGTGAACAGGGCAGATGTGAGGGATATGTCCTAGCATGCCACAAGAAAAATATCTAATGCTAAGAAAAGGGTTAACTAATCTATGTGGGTGATAGTGCCTCTTCCTAGGTTTGAATGAAACATGCTTCGATGATTTTGATTTAGATTCTTCAAGTGATGGAGGTGCATAAAATTGTGCAAAAGTAGGAGGTGTTTCATTTTTCTCAAGAGCACTAATTTTTACACTTAGAAATTCGTTTTCTTTTTTAATACTTACAATTTTAAATTTCAAATAATGCTCATCATTATCTAAATCAGATGCATGAGATTCTAATTTCTTAAATACAGCTTCTAATTTAACATGCGATGCTTTTAATGAATCATACTTAGTAATCAATTTAGAATGCTTTTTATTCAACTCATCAAATTCATCAAGTAATGACATGTGATTGTATCAAGCATAAAATGATCCTTAATCAAAACTTAATGCTCTTTTTCTAAGTTTAAGGATTTCAATTTCAGGCTAGGATGTATTTTCTTAAGTTTCCTATATGATGAATGGATTTTTTTAGAAACTTCAAGTAATTGATCGTACGTTAACTCACATACCTCTTCTTGGTCAGACTGACCAGGATGATCATCTGCCATCAAACATAAGTTCATGGTCTCCTCTTCAGCTTCAGTCTCAGAGGAGTTGGATGCTAAATCCACCCAGAAAGCTTTTTAGATCTTCTTCTTATCCTTCCAAAACTTGGGTTTCTCCTTACCCTTCTCCTTGCTTGGGTGAGCCTTACATGTAGGACAATCAGCCTTTATATGTCCAGGCTTCCTACATTCAAAACAAATTATATCAGAAGAACCTTTCAAATTCCTACTACTCTTACCTTTGTTCCACTTCTGAAAGTTCTTGTGTTTCTTCCTTAGAAAGATTTGAATTGCCTAATGATTAAGGAAACATCATCGCTATCAAACCTAGAAGAATTAGTGTCAATATCATTGGCCTTCAACGCCATAATTTTCTCCTACTTCTCACCTGCATCAATTTATCGTTGGTTCAGTCCTTGCTCATAAGCATTGAGTGACCCAAGTAAGTTATCAATAGAATAAGTATTCAAATCTTTGGATTCAATAATTGCAGTTATCTTGGCATCATAAGAAGAAGTCAAATATCTCAAAATTTTGTTCACGTTAGTGAGTCCTCTTCCTAAAGCATGTAGAGAGGTGACAATTTGAGTAAACCTAGTATACATTTCAGAAATTGATTCACTAGGTTTCATGCAAAAGAGTTCATAGACGTGAAGCTTGATGTTCAATCTAGATTGCTTAACTTTAGATGTACCTTCATAAGTAATACATAGTCTATCCTAAATTTCTTTACCAGTAGTGCAAATAGAAATACACATGTAATCCTCAAATTTTAATGCATAAAAAAAATAGTTCTAGCATTTTGCATTCAGTTATGCTAAGTCACGATCATCAAATGTCCATTTAGTAAAAGAAAGTTCAGTTTTAATGCCATTAACAAGTTTAAATGGTACTTCATAATCATCTTTAACAAGCATCCACATGCGATAATCAATAGATTATAAAAAGGTGGACATGTGAGTTTTCTAAAAATCAAAAGGTATGTTATCAAACAAAGGTGGACAAGTGATGGAATAACCTTCAGCTGTATTTCTATAACCAAAGTTAGTCATGGATCAAATTCTAAAGTTTTTCAAAACTAGATTTTATGAATCTTGCTCTAATACTACTTGAAAGTTCATTAGGGATGTTAAGCCCTTGTGAACTAGTCCCGAGGCTAACCAAGAGGGGGGTTGAATTGGTTATTTTAAAAATTCATGAGTAAAAATGATTTAAAAAAATCTTTTTGAATGTTTTAAAATAATTACAGATTCACGATGATGTGCAGATGTTCAACAATAACAGAATAATAATTGCAATCACATGATCATTAATAGAAAAATAAATGTGGAAGATAATCAAAAAAACACACCAGATTTCATAGTGGTTCGGTCAACCTGACCTACATCCACTCCCTGGAGCCTCCCCTCCGGGTATTGCACTAACACTAAGTGACTCTCCTTCTGCTCCTATAGTAAGGAGGAGAAGCTTGTACAAAACTCCTTTCCACTAACCCGGTGAGACAGAGAACCTGGACTCCATTTGGTTCCTTCTGAAGCAAGCAAAGAACCTGGACTCTTGTCGCTTCCTCTTGAAGCATGTAGAGAACCTGGATCTTCTTACGAATGATCCTACCACAGAGACACCAATAAGATAAGAGATGACGACCAGAGAAGATGACTCAGATCCTTACTTGGAGTAACCTTTGTGAACACCTCACAAACTCCCCCTTACGAGATCCTCTCTCTCTCTCCCAAGCTCTCTCTGTCTCTCTCAAGGTTTTCTTTCTCAAGGAAGGTGGAAAAAGATTTTAATGATTGAACGAAAAAGATCTTAAATAGGAGGGCTCAAAAATTGCCCTAAATCTCAACTGGTCGTCAAAGATCGTCCAGAACGATCCTTAGATCGTCCTGTACGATTAGTGTAAAACAGACCCTTTTGGCCTGGATGATCTGGTTCTTCTGGATGATTAGAAGAAAAAATCTATTCAAATCTTCTGGGATGATATTACGATCATCCTGGATGATTAGTTCAAACTAGAAGATCGTTCAACAGATTTCTCGGGTCGTACAGCCAAACCATGCTGGACGGTTTCAAAATGAACTGATTGTCCAGGATGATATGTACATCATCCCATATAATTAGTTCAAAATTAGGAATATCATCCAGCAAATTTCTCGGGTCATCCAGGTGAAGTGCTCTGGACGATCAAGATTTTACATGTATTATCCAGGATATTGCGATCGTCAAGGATGATATGATCGTATCAATCAAATATTAAGTACTTTTCTTAATCACCAGACTAATTTAGGCATGATTATAAAGGATCATCTAGGATGATATACATATTGTCCAGGACGATCAGACTAAAATTCTAAAAATAAAAACTTGCCTAACTCAGTCTAGCAGCTGAGAATTTTTGATTTGATCATATCATCCTATACGATTAGTCTATCATCCAGGATGATCTTCTTAATCAAATCGACTTAACATGGTCATCCTAATTAGGGTTTCCATTTTCACTGGATCATCCAGGATGATATGAATATCATCTAGGATGATTTGAGCAAAATTTGAAACAGAAACTCTAGCTCTATAAAACTCTCCTCCTGAATGTGTGTGTGCAAGGTTACTTAACTTGGAGATCTGTTACATTACACTTGACTCAAAAAAATGAAAAATTATATTGACCCTGAACAACGAATTAACTGACTCGATCTTGAGCTGGCTTGAATTACAATTGATCCTGAGAACCTGAAAGATTAGAACCTCAAACAAATTTAGGCATGATTATAAAGGATCATCTAGGATGATATACATATTGTCCAGGATGATCAGACTAAAATTCTAAAAATAAAAACTTGCCTAACTCAGTCTGGCAGCTGAGAATTTTTGATTTGATCATATCATCATGTACGATTAGTCTATCATCCAGGATGATCTTCTTAATCAAATCGACTTAACATGGTCATCCTAATTAGGGTTTCCATTTTCACTGGATCATCCAGGATGATATGAATATCATCCAGGACAATTTGAGCAAAATTTGAAACAGAAACTCTAGCTCTATAAAACTCTCCTCCTGAATGTGTGTGTGCAAGGTTACTTAACTTGGAGATCTGTTACATTACACTTGACTCAAAAAAATGAAAAATTATATTGACCCTGAACAACGAATTAACTGACTCGATCTTGAGCTGGCTTGAATTACAATTGATCCTGAGAACCTGAAAGATTAGAACCTCAAACAAAAACAAAACGGTTTGCTATCATCAAAATTATAGTCCTTGAAACCAGATTCACAACAATCTTATTAGTGCTTCTAGTATGGAGTTTTTTTAAAAATTCTTTTAACAAGGAGTTTATTCCTAATATAAATATTAATCAATCTTTTATTCCTAATTTAGTGAGTGAGGAGGATAATATCTTCCTTACTCAAGTGCCTTTAAAAAAATGAGATATGGGTTACCCTTAAAAGTATGAATTTTAATTCTGTGGCTACCCTGTATGGCTTCACCACCTAATTCTTTCAAAAATCCTTGGATATTTATAAAGGTGATTTTGTTGGGGTAATTACTGATTTTTTAATGGTTATCCTTATCTTAAGTTTTTTCTACTACTTCCATTTCTTTGATTCCTATGAAAGTGGCCATTAATTTTTGTCATGATTTTAGACCGATTAGCCTTTACTCCTTTTTTAAAAATTAATCTCTAAAATGTATTTTTGGGTAGACTGGCTAATTTTCTTCCTAATATCATTTCTCTTGGGTAAATCAGTTTTGTTAAGGCCCACTCTGATTTTGATTATGTGTTGCTGCCTCAGGAGATCATTCATGATATTGATGCTTATGTGGGTGGTGGGAATATGATTATTAAAATTTATATCACTAAAGCTTATGATAATTTAAATTGTAATTTCCTTTATAGGATTTTGTCCTTATTTGGTTTCAGTGTTGATTTCATTAGACTCATTAAAAATAGCATTGAGAATTATTTTTTTTATATTATTATTAGTGGTCAAAGTCATGGTTTCTTTAAATCCTCTCAAGGTATTAGATAAGGTGATCCCTTATCTCTTATTCTCTTCATCATTGCTGTGGAGTATCTCTCTAGGGGACTTAAGGAACTTTTTAGAAATCATCCAAAGTTGCGATACCGTACCATAGGTGGTTTTCCTATTTCTCACCTTAGCTTTGCTGATGATTTTACTATCTTCTCTAATGTGTATATTAAGATGCTCAATATTATCTTTATTTTTCTTAACCAATTTCAAAGGTTTATTGGTTTACATATTAATAAAGACAAGAGTTATTTTATTCATGCCAAGTCTATCTTCCACCAGAGAATCATCTCTATTTAAGGTAAATTTAGTTTGTCTCTTAAGAATCATCCAATAAAATATTTAGGGACCCCTCTTTTTAAAGGTAGGAAAATGTCTCACTTATTTGATTACATTTTCTTTTTTAATCAAAGAAAGTTACCTACTTGGGCTTTTAATTTTCCTTTCATTTGGTGGTAGATTAATATTAATTAAAAGGGTTTTATGTTCTCTTCCTATTTACTTTATTCATATTATAATTCCTACATTGAATGTGTGTAATAGAATGGATAGATTGTTAAACAAGTTTTTTTTAGGTGTTAAGGATGGCAGGTCTATTATCATTTGGGCTTCTTAGAAGAAGTGTTGTGGGGTGTTGAATGAAGGTGGCTTGGGTTGTAAAAATTTGGTTGACATGGCGCAAGCCTTTTCCTACAGTCTATGGTTTTCTCTGAGATCTATAAAAAGTTTATGGGCTAGTTTTATGGTTAGGAAGTATTATGGTGATAAACATCCCTTAACTTGTCATTTTAAAAAAGGGATTCTTATGTTTGGAAAAGGCTTTGTGGTATTAAATATTAGGATAAAAAATTTATCCAATAGGGGATTTGTTATGGGGATGTTTTCTTTTGGAAAGACCAGTGGATCGGCAATTTACCTATTGACAATTTTTTGAATTCTCATTCTACTATTACTATCAAAGTTAAAAGCTTTATTATTGATGAGGTTTAGAATGTTGATAAATTAAGGGATGTTGTGCCTCATACTTTACTTATTCAGATTCTTAAAGTTCCATTGTAGTATGATAAAGAGGATTGCGTTATGTTTAATAATTCTACTTATGGTAAATTTGTCCTCAAGTAGGTTTGGAACTCTATTTGGGAATGTCAAGCCATTTCTCCTTTATTATCTACTATTTGGCATAAGAGCATTCCTACTTTTGACTCTATTTTAATTTGGCAGATTTTACATAAGTATCTTCCTATTGACAATATTTTAATCAAAAGAGGTTTTTTTATTATTTCTTTGTGCCAATGTTATTTTCACATTGAGACCCTTAATTATATTTTTTGAATGGTCCCATTACATTTGAGGTCTGGTTATATTTTCATGGGTTTTTTATAGCAATTTCTATAATAATTATACTAATATTTTTAATGTTTTGCAAGATTAGTTTGTTCCTACCAAAGGCCATATTAGGAATATTCTTCGTATTGTCATAATAAGGTATATTTCGATGGAACGAAAGGAGTCCAAGAACAAGGATATTAGAATGAATGCTCTGCATATTATCTCTAAAGCTAGACATAACATTTTACAGTCGTTTATTGTGAAGATGATCTCGGGTACTTATTTAATAGTTTTTAATTATATTGCTCCTACCATTGGTGTTTCTTTTTAAAATTCTACTATGATTGGTAAGGCGAAGATTGTTAGGTGGTCCAAACCTATTCAGGGTTGTTATAAACTGAATACTGATCATTCCTTTCATACTTCATCTACTGGTTGTGATGGTCTGATTGGAGATTATGATGGGAGGGTGATATGTGCTTTTACTAGCCTATTACTATCCAGCTCAGCTATTAGGGATGAGTAGGAAGCTCTTAAATATGGTATCAATCTTGGCATTTCTTTTGGTATTAAAGATGTTTGGATTGAGGCTGATGTTATTCTTGTTATTTATTTTATTAATGGTATTTTAGATTTAAATTAATAGAATTTTTATCTGATTAGGGAGATAATCTCAACCTTTTTCTCCTTAATTTTACTATCTCTCATATCTTTCGTGAAGGTCTTAGTTGTGTTGATTATCTTGCAAATTTTGGTTACAATTTTCCTACAATATCTGAATTTGTTAGCCCCAACCTGCCTTATAATCTGAAAGGTTTAGTTAATTTAGATCATTTTTATTTGTCTTAGTTAAGAAGACATTGATTTTGGTTTTAGTTTCTTTCATATTCTGGTCTTCTCTGGGCTATTGTTCATTCTACTGGGTTGTTGGTTTTTGGTGTTTCCTTCTGCTCTTTGTTGGGGGCTTCTATTCATGGTCCTCTTCTTATTTTGTCTATTAGGGGCTTGGCATTTTTATGACTTCTCTATTTATTGGCTCATTGAGGTGGGCTGCCTATTGGTTGTTGGTTGGTTTGTTTCTTCTCTGATTCAGTGGCATAGGGGATTTTTTTATTCATTGGCTTCTTAGGTTCTGAACATTACCGTTTCCAAGTCCCAAGTGTTGGATGAGAAAAGTGGAGGGTTGCGTTAGGTTGTCAACAGCCAGTATAAAACTTGTTGAATAATCATGACATGAATCCTTTAAAAAATTATGTTAATGTTAGGGCGTCCCCTAGAAGTGATGTACTGTATGGCCTGAATACAGTAATAAGTGTGCAAGGGCTACTACACCGGTGCTTGGGTGCATTATTAATTAGGCAAGGGTCTCCTCATCAAGGACTGATGTGGGCAAAGAAGCTAGTCCATGAAACTAAAATTAGGTTAGTAAAATGGAATATAGGTTCCCTTACAGGAAAATTAATAGAATTAATAGATATTATGATTTATAAGAAGATAAATATTCTGTGCATTTAGGAAATTAGATGGGTTGGAGAGAAGGCTAAGGAGATTAATATTTTAGGATTTAAACTATGGTATTCGGGTAGGAGATGTACTAAAAATGGTGTAGGTGTAATTATAGATAAGAGTTTGAAGGATAATGTTATAGAAATTAATAGAATTAGAGATAGAATTATAGCTTTAAAGATTGTTGTTGATGCTAAGATTATTAATATTATATGTGTTTATGCTCCTCAAGTAGGTTTGGATATGAGTTCAAAATTAAAATTTTGGATTGACTTAGAAGAATTAATACAAAAGATATGTCTTGAAGAAAAAGTTTTTTTTGGAGGAGATTTATATGGACATGTTGGTAGAGAGGTAGATGATTTTACAAGCATTCATGGTGGTCATGGGTTTGGAACAACAAATGAAGGTGGTAAGACTATATTAGATTTTTCTTTAGCTTATGATTTTTTAATTGCTAATACCTTATTTAAGAAAAGAAATGAGCATCTCATCACTTATAAAAATAGATATAGTACAATTCAGAATGATTATTTTCTTATAAGAAAATTTGATCAATTAGATTGCAAAGATTATAAAGTTATCCCGAGTGAAAATTTATGTACCCAAAATCGATTATTAGTTTTGGACCTTAAGATAAAGGGGCTAAAAATAAAAAAGTAAATCAATATTCTAGGATTAGATGGGGGCATTTAAATAATATTAACAACAATATTTTTGAGAGTAAGATTTTTAGATCTTAAGATTTTGTCTATGCATGAGGATGTTAATATTATGTTGGAATAAGTGGCTAGTGATATTAAGAATATTGCAAAAGATGTGCTTGGAGTATGAAAGGGAAAAGCTCCTAATATTAAAAATAGTTGGTGGTGGAATCCAAATGTGCAAGAAAAGATAAAAAATAAGAAGATTTGTTATAAAAATTAATTTAAATGTAAAAATTCTGATAATTGGGAAAGATATAAAGAGGCATATAAGGAATCCAAGAAAGCAATATGTGATGCAAAAATCTTAGCTTTTAATGATTTATATAATAGATTAGATACTAAAGAGGGGGAAAGATATATGTAAAGTTAGCCAAACAAAGAGATAGGAGTAGTAAGGATTTAGTTCAAGTGAAGTGTATTAAGGATTAAGATCAAAAAGTATTTTTCTTAGAAGATGATATTCAACAAAGGTGGATGAGGTATTTTGCTGAACTTTTTAGTGAAGAATGTGAAAATAGGATTTAGTTTAGTGACCTTAGCACCCTAGATAAAAATAAAGATTTATGTTTTTATCAGCATATTAGTAAAACTAAAGTTAGAGTTAGAGAGGATTTAAAGAAAATGAAGGGTGGACAAGCTATTGGACCTGATGATATTCCAATAGAGGTGTAGAATTACTTAGGAGATGATGGAATTTCTTAGCTTACTAAACTTTTTAATTCTAATTTGAAGGCTAAAAGATGCCAGATGAGTGGAGAATGACTGTGTTAATTCCTATTTTTAAGAATAAAGGTGATATGCAAGATTGTGCAAATTATAGAGGAATTAAGTTAATGTGTCACACTTTAAAACTATGGGAGTGAGTTATGGAGTGGAGGTTAAGGCGTGATACAAATATTTCTCAAAATTATTTTGGATTCATGCCGAGCATTAAATAGATGTATGCAGGAGCTATTACTTGTGTTTAAACACAAGGTGGTTTGACTAAGTATTTTCCTATTTTGGTTGGATTACTTCAAGGATTATCCTTAAGCCCATATCTTTTTGCTTTAGTCATGGATGTTCTCACTAGGCATTTGCAAGAGGATGTATCTTGGTGTATGCTTTTTGCTAATGATATTCTTCTTGTTGATAAGACTAGAGAGGGAGTTGAAGTTAAACTTGAATTATGGAGGTCAATCTTAGAGTAAATATTTTCTCTTGAGTAGATCTAAAATGGAATATTTGGAGTGTAATTTTAGTAGTAATAGACCTAGTGAGGGCATTGGGACTTTGGGCGATTAAGTCATTAATAAGAGTACATGTTTTAGATATCTTGGATTTATTATTCAGAGTGATGGTGAAATAGATGGGGATGTTAGCAACGAAATTCAAGTTGGATGGTTGAAGTGGAGGAGTGCATCGGGTTTGTTGTGTGATAGAAAGTCCCCCTCAAACTTAAGGGAAAATTCTATAAGATGGTGGTGAGACCTGCAGTGCTTTATGGTGCTGAATATTGGCCATTAAAAGGAAGCATAATACTAAGTTAAGTGTTGCAGATAAGAGGATGCTCAGATGGATGAGTGGCTTTACCCTTAGAGATAGGATACAAAATGAGCATATACGTGAAAAGGTTGTAGTAGCTCTGGTGGAAGATAAGATTAGAGAGTCGCCTTAGATGGTTTGATCACATAAAATGGCGACCTTTCGATGACCCGGTTAAGAAAGTAGAGTTATTAGATTTGACCTATGTTAAGAAAGGTAGAGGTAGACCTAAAAAGACTTAGTTAAAAAATATTAGAAATGATCTTTCTTTATTAGATTTAAACGAGAATTTGACTTTTAACAGGATAGGTGGGAGATGTTGGGTTTCTACTTATTGTGTGGTTATGCTGTGATCTTGTTCTTTCCTTCTATGTTATTGGATATTTCTAGTGCTTTATTTTATAGGAGCTAATTTTCAAGGGGGTTATGTGATGCGATTGGTTGGGGTGGTATGTATGTTGGGACTTTAGTTTTTTGCATATTGGCACTTCTTACTCTAGTTAGTATGTCTGTGATAATTTTTTGAGTTTGAAGTACTGGTAGGAAAATTTCATTGTGCTCTTTATGTGCTTCTATTTTAAGCATATTATTATGCAATTTTTGGTGACCATATCTTCTGTAGGTAGAAGTAAGGACATGTTGAGGCTCCTTTGGTCCATTTTTTGGCTAGTTCAAGTTTACTGTTTTGATTACTTTTGCAGGTCTACAACTTGGTGTAAAGTGAACTTCAATTTTGGATTAGAGTGGATCTTTTTTGGGTGGTGGGTCCTTGCCACAGGGTTTACTTTTTCTATTTTTTTATATATTATAAGTAGTAAGATTCATTGGCTCAATAGATTTTTTTCTCCTTCTAATTTTAGCTCTTTGGGCATTAGAGAGCTTTTTCTTTGAGGACTTTCAATTTTTTTGGATATTAGCACGTAGGCCCTTCTATAGGTTTTAACTATTAAAAAAAAATCTCACACCAACAAGTTGCGCTCTGATGTCTCCTTTGATGATTATAGGGCTCCCATCTCCTTCCACTTTTCTGGGCATTCATCTTGTTTTTTTTTTTTGAGTTTATTGATTTATTTTGGAAGGATTTCCTATATGCATGCCTGTAGGTGGCTTTGGGCCATCTTCTACCAATCTCTATTTTGCTAAATTCTGGATGGCTGCTCCCTCAGCTAACACTTGGGGGGCACCAAATCCTATTTCTTCTACTATAAACCATGGTTTTTTTGGTCTACATGATCAAGGTAACAATGAGGGCTCTAAAACTAAATCTTTTAAAGATGTTATTATTAGATCTTCATCTTCTTCCTAGCCTGCTTTATCATTTACTCATACTTCTTTTAAATGTGTTCTGGCTATATTGATTTTTGATGCTATGTTGTTAAACTTGAGTCTCCATTTGGACGTGATCCATGCATTTTTTTGCAAATTTTAGTTGAGAAAATTTTTGTGAGAAGGCCTAATTTGGATGTGATCCATGCATTTTTTTGCAAATTTGAAGTTATTTTGATTATTTTCTTTTGGATTATTAGATGCTTGTCATGTGTCTATTCAATTGTCTAATGATTTGGATTATAGTAGAGTTTTTCTACGAGATCTTACTATATCAATAACTATCAATTAAGATTACTTAAGTGGATGCCTTATTATGACATTAAGGAAGAATATCTGATTGTTCCTGTTTGGATTTCATTTCTAAATTTGAGATTACATTTCCTTAATTCTCATATTTTACATGCTTTGGGTTTTATTTTTGGTAGACTGTTGCAAACTGACCAAGCCATTGCTTCTAGGACTCAGCCTTCTATGGCTCATGTGTTGGTTGAAGTTGATTTTTCTAAGAAGCATCCTAATGAAATGTAGTTAGGCTCAAAAACTTTGGGATATATGTAAAAAGTTGATTTTGAAAAAGTTCCTGATTTTTGTAACCATTATAAGATACATGAGCATTCAATTAATGATTGCTTTGTGATTCATCCCTTTATTAAGAAGATATCTCAACAATCATTCAACGAGGAACATGATTTGCAGGATGGTGAGCCATCCTCTAAAGGCATTGTTGATCCAAACATTAATTCTTGTTTATTAGGGCCATCTACTAGTAATCTGTTATGGTGGATGGTTGGATGATTTACCTAAGTTAAATCTTCTTTTAAAGGATGCCACTGATGTGGCTAATATTGGAAAACTTGTTGACATTAATGAAGAAGTTTCTAACTCGATTTTAATTGATTCTATTATTAATAAGATGGATTATGATCCTATAAATAAGCAATTACCTTGCTCCTCCTCTCTAAGCAAGTGATTAATGTTGGTGGGTTAAATTGTAATTAGGATCAATCCTAGGATTTTTGTGCTTTAAATAAAATGAATTCTAATGTTTTTGAGTCTAATGCTAGCATGGGGAATGAAATATGTTCCAAGTGTGTTCCCTTAATCGATTTGTGAGATATGATTATAGACCCATAAGTGTTCCCTTAATCGATTTGTGAGATATGATTATAGACCCATAAGTCTGTGTTCCTTTTTGAATAAGTTGAACTCTAAAATTATTTTGGGAAGGTTTGCCAAGTTTTTTCCTAAAATTATTTCTCCTTTCCAAACTGGTTTTGTTAAAGGCCATGCTATTTTTGATAATGTGCTCCTTGCACAAGAAATGATTCATGATATTGATGTTTCTGTGGAGGGGGTGATTCTTTTTTTTATTAAACTCGACATTACTAAAGATTATGCTAACCCAAATTGGAAGTTTCTTTATCATGTTCTTTCACTTTTTAGTTTCAACTTTAACTTTATCAAACTTACTATGAATAGTATTGAGAATTGCTATTTCTATCTTAGTTAATGGGAAGACTCATGGTTTGTTTCACTCTTCTCAAGGTTTCAGACAAGGTGATCATTTATCCCTAGCTTTATTTATCATTGCTATGGAGTTTCTATCTAGAGGATTAGAGGATCTTTACAGTCTTCATCCTAAGATCCAATATCGCACCTTGGGTGGTTTTCCTATATCCCATCTTAGCTTTATTGATGATTTTATTATTTTTTTAATGGTTCCTTAAAGATGCTCAAGATTTTTTTTTAATTTCTTACTCAATTTCAAAAGATTAGTGGCTTAAATATTAACAAAAATAAGAGCTATTTTATCACTGCTAAGTCTATTCCTTAGCATAGAATCAATGATATTCATAGAGAGTGTAGTTTTGTGCCTAATACTCTTTCCATTAAATACTTGGGTACTCTTTTATTTAAAGGGAAGAATAAAGCCCACCTTTTTGAGGACATCTTTGCTTCTATTTAGAGAAAACTTTCTTCTTAGACTCTCAACTTTCTTTCTTTTGGTGGTAGATTACTGCTCATTAAAAGTGTTTTATGCTCTCTACATATTTATATTTCTTATAATATTCAACCTACCATGAGTGTTTGTTCCCTTATGGAAAGACTTATTAATAAGTTTTTTTGGGGTTCTACATGTAACAATTCCTCTATTTATTGGTCTTAATGGGACAAGTGTTTTGGTGTTTTTGAAGAAGGTGGTTTGGGTTACAAGAGTATTTTGGATATGGCGCATGCTTTTTCTTATAAGTTGTGGTTTTCCCTTGGAGCTAACAAAAGTTTATGGTCTAAGTTTAAGTTGAGGAAGTATTGTGGTGGTAAATATCCTCTTATATATCACTTCAAGGGTAGTGATCCTTTGGTTTGAAAAAGGTAGTGTTCCATTAAATGGGAGGCAGATAATTTCATTCAGTGGGGTATTGGTCATTGTAATGTCTTCTTTTTGGCAAGACCAATGGATGGGGCCTTTTATCTATTGATGCTTATATGTACTCTCGTTCGATTGCTTTTATTAAGGTTAAAGGTTTATTTATGGTAACAATTGGAATGTTGATAAGTTGAAGGATTTTGTTTCTACAAGCATTGCAAAAAAAAAAAATTATTGAGATTCCTTTTCAGGTGGAGAATAAGGATTATATTTTATTTAATATGTCAATTTCTGGGAATTTTAGTTTAAAAAAGTGTAGAATTATGTTTTAGTACCAAACCGGTTAAATTTAATGTCCAAAATGAAAATACTACACAAGATTTGTTTTAAATTTATATTTTAAGTTTCTTTAATCAAATATGCATAGATTTGTATTATACCATCCTAAGGATAGACTAATATTTCTCTATCAATTTTTAGAAGAGAAACTTTTCATTCATGATTGAACACTGCATAGGGAATATTCAATTAGCCCCAAAGGATAAAATAAATGGTCACCTATCATTTTGATTATAAAATTAATCAAATATTAAAAGCTTAGTTATGTGTTCCACAAATCTTTCCCCTACCTTATAAAGAAACTAAGATAGGGTTTACTTTATTCTAGGTTGTAGACTCCCTATAGGGGTAAGCCCTTATAGTTAATTACATCTCCTAAGAGAATACTCTTGATTAAAGTGAAGACTAAAGATTTTCAAAGATATATAGATCTAAAGAAATATTTAGGCTAACAAGATTTAGTGTATAAGCTTTAGATTATAAATTCTCTAATTATCCTCAAAATTTAGATTTTAGAATATGGATTTTAAAATAATTAAATAGTAATGTTCAAAGACTGAAGAAGTACTTATAATATGGACCTACACTTACTTGGAGTGAGTTCCCAACTAAAAATCCTAATGCACAATCAATCGCCTTAAATGTAATGCATGATAGGCTAAGCTCTATCATAAGAGATCAAAGGATGAATCAAACTTTAAAGTTTATGACTCAAGATGAGTAATTTTAACATTAAATTCAAATTACACTAGTGAGAAGACTCACTAAGAACTCTAAATTTTATCTTATTTAATTTACCTGACTAAATTTTCTAACTCTAAAAATTTTATAGAAATTTCAGAAGCATAATGGCCGTATACTAAAAAGAAAAGTGTTACATCCTTTAAGCACAATGAGGACCCCGCCACCTTACCCATGTTGGGCATAAATATTTGGCTTAATGTACATTGCAGAAATAAAATATGTGCATGTATGCATGTATAGGTAAAGGGGTTGGTTATAAGATACCTAATACCATATCGTCCTAGCACTAGTATATATATTCTTACAAAGTTTGAAACATATACACCTAAAGAAACCTAGAAAATTTTATACCCACTAATACAAATTACCAACCATATGAATGCAATGCATGAAGCAATGTAATAAGTGAAAGACTAAATATAAAAAGTATTTTATTTATTCATTAATTTGATAATTTAAAATAGACTCAAACTCTACACAAAAGAAAGTTGATAAGCTCCACCACAATAAACCTGGGCTTCTAATCCTACTATATATATATATATATATATATATATATATATATATTCAAATATACTTGCTTATGGTCTTCAAGCTTCATGTCTTCTATGGAATTTCAATAGAGAGTATCCTCCAAAGGAAATGATATCATCTTTCGAAGCCCCACTTATATATGTATAAGCAAGGGTATTTAAATCTTTTACAACTCAAGATGCTATACAACTCAATCTATATACATTATATATATATATATATATATAATAATAATTTTTACATATATGCATCATTCCTAGGTATATTATACTTTGATTCTTGCAGGAATTTAAAATAATATAAAAGCATATGAAAGTGCAAAGCAGTTGTGTAATAACCTGATGCTTCTAATGTAGTCCTTAAAGAGCCTAAGTGCACTAATAAAAATTTAAGATCTATCATAGCTAGATAGTTGAAAATAAATAAACATATTAGTGTAACCTCAAAGCAAAGCACCTAGTACAAAAATCAAACCACTAGTGTAGCCTAAGCAAGAGTTGGTTATCCTACCAAACCATCTAAGTGTGTTTAAAAAGGCTGTGTGCTTGGATAGTTCCTAGGCTTTATGAGTTTTGAGTTATCTATAAATGAATTTATTTGCTCAAGGTCTTTAAAGGATGGTTTAATTTGAAGTTTTAATGATTTAGATGTTTATATTTCTTTTAAAGATTTTGTAATTGTTGAAGTTATTTATCTTTATCTTTTAAAGAATATAGTATTCAACAACTTCTTAGTGTTAAAACCTGTTGATCAATATGTCCTAAACTCAAAAATGTAATTCTACCAATCCTCCAAGACTGGGGTAGATTGATAGCATGGAGTCTTACATTTTAAATAAATACTTTGGCTCTTAGAGCTTTTTTAATCCAATACATTTTTTCCCTCCTAAAATGAATCAAGAATAAGGGTATAAAAAGTTGTAATGTCTATATATTTTATTACGAAATTTTCTTTGAATTTAATTTATTATTTAATAATTTTTTTAACTTTATATTTCAGTATTTATATTCTATCAAATTTGTTCGTGGCATTGTCACAATGAGTACGAGGACCTAGGGTATCCTTAGGACACATAGTATTACAGCTCTAGGTAGTACATCATAAAAACTTTAATAATAAGAATGTTGGTTGTTTATTTAATATTTTTTACTTATCTAATTTCATTGAATTAATGATTTATTGAAATTTTAATGATTTATTGATTTTTTATATTTAATGAATATTTTAATGCACTTAACATAGGGTCAATTTCTTGACTTTTTTATTTATATGGGTTTCTAGAATTTTTATATTTTTTATAAATACTATACCCAGAGATGAGTCCAATGCCTTTAAGTTAATTAAATTTATATATTATTAGAATTAGTTATGAATTATACAAGTTTGATGCATTTTTATATTAAGTTTGATCAAAATGTTGACTTTTTTTATTTATAGTATATTATTAAAATTTTTTGGTTCTAAATACTCAACCAAGACATGAGTCTAATTCCTTTGAGTTTTCTCAATTTGGAGTTTTCTCGAAGTAGTTATGAATTTCTTAAGTTTGGTGATTTAATGGATTTATTTCATTGTTTAATTAGCAGTATTTTCTTATTTTTGTACCAAATCAACTCCAAACCTCTTAAAATCTTTCCCAAATGTCAGAAATGTCCTCTAAGGATGATTTTAATATTTTAAATTATTTTAATAATTTTTTTACAATTTTAAGTATTTATTTTAATTAATTAGTGAATTTGTTTATTTATAAAATTAATTTTAATTTTGAATGAATCTAATATGAATTTTATTTTTCCTCTATTTTAATTTTAATTTTGAGAATTTTGATATATTATTTATATTTTTTGGAATTAAAATGAATTTATTATGAATTTTCAAAGATCCTAAGTTAATTATATACATGAATTTTAGATTTACGAAATGACAGATCAAATGACCTTTAAATACAGGGAAATTTAAAACTTATATATATGAATACATGTGTTTCAAACCTACTAAATTTGGGCACATCAAAGCCTTCCTAGGTTGAAAAATCAATCACCAAACATAAATATGTCAATAGCTTTGGTGATTTGTTTTAGGAGCTACACTTACTAAAATTAGATGAAATTAGTGTCAAACTAACCCTTACATAAATATAAACACACTATAGAGAAATTAAAATATAACTCTAAGTGGCTGAATAGTTATGAATTTTTAAAATTATGGATCCAAAATGGACCCATAAACTTGAAATTCAAATAAAAAAATTTATGATTTTTTTAAGGGAAAACCCATAGAGGGGTCTACGCATTGATTAAATTAAAAGGGTACACAGTCCTTAAGGGGACCTCAAGCTTTCTACTGCTCAAAAGAGCTACAATCATAAAAAGAAAGAAAAAACCTACTAGCTTGAGTTCCCTACTATAGAACAATACAAAAATACCTAGGTACATTCTACAGTGCTCAAGCACAAGCACCCACAAAAGGAGCAACCCAAAAAACTTCAAAAAGCTCCAGCTAGTCAGCCTCAAATACAGATCAGCCATCATCAGCGCCAAAAAATTCCTGTAAAATATCTGATAGGCACAAATTATGAAATAATAATATATAAAAGGATAAAAAATAATCCAAATATGATACCAGTAGAAATTTGAGTACAGAAGATAAGCAGTAGCAAAATACACCCCAGTAGGCCAAAGAAAATAAGAGGACAAAATGTTACAAAGAGCAACATCAAAGTAGCAGTAGCCAGCCTAGATATAACATAAAGGGAGAACCTGAACATCACCCAAGTAGCATGTAACCAGCACTAGAGAAATGTAGGAAAACATAGCGCACATCTCACAAATAAATAGAAAGGCAAGTAACCAAAAACCACCAACCAACCAAAAGGTACTAAGACGAGATGGGCTCGGGTAGAAAGAGCTCAGGTTAGGGTGGATGCCGTAAACATCACAAGGAAAATACCAATGCTGCTCCATCCAACCAACAAGCCTCAGCCACCTCCACCCCCCTCCCCCAAGTAAAATGCTCCAGGTAACCCCGAGAAGAAAAATAAGAAGAGCAACCACCCAAACCTAATAAAAAGCCAACCATAACACCCAAAGGAAAACCAAACCAGCCTCCAGAGAAGCAGCAGAAGGGAAATAACAAGGCCCCAACAATCACGACAAAATAAGACAAGCCATCAAACCAGCAACCACCACCCAGGTGCCCAGTCTAAAAACCATAAACCACCAGGAAACCACCATAGATCATATATAACATACCCAGGAAAACCTTGAGAGCCACCAGAATAAGACCCCACAACAACAACATAATAGAGCAACCCAACAAACCAGTGAAGGACCACTCAGGAGCCCAAAACAAACCCGAAGTATCCAAAGTCCGTGGCAAGTGCCACTTATTATACAACCTAAAATGCTGAGAAGGGTGGCCTGGCCCCACTAACAATAACTCAGATTCTATCCCTATGAAATGATGCAAGTCTTAAAAATGAGGCATTTTTTTATCTTTATTTTCTTATTCTTTCATTGAGTTCCTTCTTTCAAGCTCCTCATGGTACGTCATCTGATAGGATATCCAAATGAAAAGGAATTCCTTATAAATGACTTTCTTTTTTTGCTTTAGATCCCGAATATCCCAAAAATATCTCATTTATAAGCTTTCATAACCATTTAAATCAAATTACATATTTATAAGAAGAAAATTACATTAAACCCCTACAAAAAGTATATATTAGCACAGTTTATCATCATAACAACAAATCAATAATCCACAGCCTAGTCTATAGGGCTAGATTCCCAAGGGCTTTTTAGCATTTCTTGTGGTACCTGTTATAGAGTACATTCATAATTATGGTTTGAGCATTTTTTATTGCCCTTTGAGAACATGGCCACCTGTAGAAGATATTTCTAAAAAAATTTCTAACTACATAAGGGCAAGTGCCCACTCATCTATCCCCAAAAAGGAAAAAGAAAGCAACCAAAAATAAGCTAAGAAAGAAACAATCATCATATCATCACACATATAAAATGTAATGGAAAGAAATTATTAAATGTTATCCTAGCTACACCTTATCCTAGGATGCCTATAAAAAGTGTCATACTCAACATCTGAGTGTGTGCAAAAAGTGTACTTAACTACCCCAAATTAGGTGAAAAGTTTAAGTTTCAAATCAAGTTCTTATTGTTTAATTTATTATCCCTCAAATTTCTCTCTAAGTATTTAATAATTTATGGTGAATTAATTAACACATAGTTTTAGGATTAAAATTTTAATTATTAAATTATTAAGAGCCCAAAGGCTTAGGCCCTAATCTATACTAATGTTATAAAGAATTGAAGGGCAAATGGTTCATCCTCAATCCTACCCCTAATTAAGGTCAAAATGATTGTAAGGTGGCAAGGGTCGGTTAGTCCTTGCCTTGGTAATAATATAAGATTCGAGGAATGGCTAATAGGTGACACCACTAAGATGAGCATATTGCCCACCATAAAAAGAGAATCCTAAGCTTCCTATGTCTAAGGTAAATTTATTTTTAAAGGATGACATGAGAATAGAAAATTCCCTACCTATAGATGTGTATAGGATCTACCTGACCTAGGGTTTAACAGCTGGGTGGTTAAGAAAATTGGCTTAGGATCTTAAGAATGGCTTTAAATTTTAAAAGAGATAATTTATATATATCTTTAAATATTTATCTCTTAAAGAATAAGGTATATGGCATTGTCAAAATGGGTACGAGGATGAGGCCTCCTTAGGACACTTAGTCCAGCAGCTTGGGGTAATCCAGCTTATATACCTTATGTATATTAAGGGAAAACATATAAAGATAGATATAATTCCGACATAAGTTAAGGCACTAAGATATGACTCAAAGTTCATTTGCTTCTTCAATAAATTTATTTATTTATTTAAAGTTAATATATTTTAGTTCAAATTTAGGTTTTAGTGCCTTAGTGTTTTATTAAACATTAGATAGTTGGTGAAATGATTTTCTAGTTTTAATTTAGTTTCACCTTAATTAATGTATATTATTATTTATAGTTAGAATAGGAGTTGATAGGAGGTGTATTTTATATATTTTAGGATTCCACTTGATTAGTTAATGTTTGTTAAAGCTATAGGTTGGTTAGGGGAGTTTTAGGGGTTGTAGGTTAATTAAAGAATTTTAGGTGTTTTGGATTAATTACAAGGGTTTAATGGTTTCATAGGTTTATATGAATTCAATTAGAGATTTATAAATCTATTAGATTTAAGTTTAATATAAATTTCTTATATTTTTGAATTGATTAAGATATAGGTTACAAGATTTAGTTTGTTTGTGGTTTATTACTAATTATTTAGGTTATGTAATGATTACCCTTGTTAAATTGGGTCCATGCGATTTATTTTACCCTACTTGGGGCTAAGTTAATAGCCTCGTAGGCCTGGTTACCAAGTAATAATCTTTGTTATTTATTAAATTTGTTGCTTAGTGAATTTTAGTGAGTGACTATCATTAGGATTGGTTAATTGCAAGTTTTAAGATAAGTTAAAGGATTATTAATCATGTGTTATCAATTGATTTTATGGCTTTTAAGAATTATTTATGTTGTTTAGAGCAAATGAACATTAATAACATGGGTTCTACATTAGGCTCAGGTAATAACTAAACACATTAATTGTTAAGAGACATTGTAATCACGAAGCTAACAAAAAAAAACTACCTAATATACTAAAACATAGATTTTATTTCATTTTGGTATATTTTCCTTTAACATATTTATGAAAGACAAACTTAGAGGCTAAAAAATTACTAAGAAATAATCTTTTAGAGTTATTTAACAATTTTAAAACTAAAGGAGAACCCTCATAATGGTGCCCACTTTGTGCGGGAAAAGCGATGCATATGGCACAAATAGGTGGCATACACTACTGGCCTAAAATGACCCTACGGGTCTCTAGGTTTCATGGCAAGGGGGCAAGCTTTGGCCCACAAGGCTAAAGCTTCGTTAGTGAGCTAACCTATAGCCAGCTAATTGAACATCCTAGCCAGCATATTTAGGCGAGAAAGTAAAAAGACAGTCCACAAAGTGTGTGATATTGTGTTTTCCATTCGGCATACAATTAGAAGTCTCTACAGGACTATCAAGGTATACCTTACCCTCATATGCCCACTTAAAAGCTCCCATGAAAATGACTCAATGAACAATGCATACACAAGACTCAATATACTTCACAAGACAAAACAAAAAGAGAAAAATATGGGTGAGCGTAGATGCCATTCAGAAGAGAAATGCAAGTAAATAAAAATCCAATAATCATGCAATTCAATATTTATATCTATCAAACACATGTATATCATTATTAGAATATAAATTCATGTAAGTGATTTTCTGACATAGAGTGCAAGAAAAGTTATACATGAATCATATGAAAAGTTAACAACATAAGACATAGAAATCTACTATTGTAGCACATGTGGGACAATTATACATAAAGCATATGAGATGTTTCTAACATTAATATTATCCTTTACATCACAATATCAACAAATATGAAAGGCTTTTCAGCAAACTTATACACCTTACCTAACACATATTTTATGCTAAACAACATATTGCCGCACATACAAACATTAATGAAAGAATGAAGTTTTGTCATCTAAATCTTTTGAATTAAATACTACAATAAGGCATCATATGTATTAAAAAGTCATTTCAATCATATAACACATATGAGGGGTTCGACCAAATTTATATAACAAAATAAATCATAGGCGTATTACTTTCATTATCATGGGCATGTATACAATAGGAAAAATACAATCATTTAATTATACAAGAGTCTCTTAACATAGGCAAAAATACCTTTGAATTATTTACATACATGCTTGGTATCAAAACATAGAATGCATAAAGTTATTTAGTAAAGTCGTAGACATATTTACCCTATGATAACAAACATACATTTAACACTTTTCATAAAACAATAAGAATACAATGCTAACAAATAAATCCCAACACAAGTAATCTATTTAAACCAAAAATTATTTCATATTACAAGAAATACAATTTTACCCCTTTATGAAAGCAAAATGGAATGGCATGTTCAATTTTATTCTTCATGCTTCAAAAAGTTCTCTAACTTTGATTTTTATTTTTAAACAAGTTGTATACATTTTATATCAAGTGAACACTAAGAGAAAACTTCATTAAATAACAAATATGGCTAACAAAAATTCTTCCGATTTCTAGATGAAAACCTATCACAAGCGAGAACACATACATTTTTTTTAACACAATTATGACTCTCACCATTAGAACTTGGTATGGACTATTGCATATATCTTGCCACAAAACTACGATAAGAAAACGAATGTGCTATAACTCAATACCAACATAGGTATGCATTTTTTGAAAGACATAAAAACACATCTCCTTCATATGATGATGAATTTAATGTAGAACAATCGTTTGATAGCATATACAAGTATACATATATTTCACATAATCCAAACCTATAGATTCTCTAGAGATATAGAAAAGATACAATATAAACATGTTTTATTTATATACAACCCTTTCCATACATCACTTAGATAACAAATACATATATAATGGCTATCTCAAGGAACTCATTGATGACACAATATAAGCATGTAATCATATGCGAATGCTTTATCTTTTCCCAAACATTACCCACATTTATATATATACACAAAAAAAACTAGCATTTGAAGGAAAATCATTCGACAAATCTATAAAAGAAAATAAGTTTATTTCTCCCTTAAGTATTCCCATTCTTTATAAACAAAATACATCTATTTTGAATTTAAAAATCTACCAATTTAAATCTAAAACATACAAAGCTACTTAATCTCATTGCCAAGCTTTATATCCATGAACGCATATGAGTATATCTTCAAAAATATAAATTATTCTTTATTAAGTGAACCTCAAATCAACAGAGAATCGTAAGAGTATATACAAGCTGCCAAATACCACTCATGGGCTATAGTATCATTTTCCCATAATAAACAATCAACACAACATAGAATGAGTAGGATTCTTTCATATTAATTAGACAAGTTTCCGAACAGAATTCATGAATCCTATTTAAACCTATCATATATCATGGTTAAATACCACTTCTTATTATTATTATTTATGTCATTTCATTGATACTTATACGAAGAAAGATATCAAAACTAGTCATTTACACATGGCAATTAAAGAATTTTTTTTTGGAGAAAACACCAACTGCGCAATGGCCAAGAGAGAAAGCCATCTAAAACTTTACTCAAAGTATATTCACAAAACTTGACATAATATTTGATCAAAGCTATCAAGCATGGCTATCAAACTTTATATTTTATTAAGTTAAACACCAAGAGATCAAATGCTAGCTGTTTGTGATCATGAGGGATTCACTAGAGAACGATTTAATATGATTCTACTCTCAAATTTTTTTGTGATAAACATTTAGATAATACATTGAGATAATCCTCACATGGATAATATCATTACATAGAGCCTCAATACAAATAAAACAACCATGGCTTCTTTTCATTGACATTTCATCAAATACCTAATGTATAATATTCATAAGAATACATAAGACGAATTAATAAGAAAAGTTATGAATTACACATATGCTAAATTAAAGTCATTCAAACAATCTACATAATGTTCCTCATGATTTATGCTATAATCATATTAAAAATAATAATAATAATTAATAACTAACCAGCCAGAATATTAACCATAGGGAAGAGAAAAAGAAAATAATGGAAGAAGGAGGAAAATAGAACGAAGATATATGAATAGAATGAAAGAATAATAGAGATTGAAAAGAAGAAGGAGAAGAGAGGTAAGGAGAAGAAATTGCATTGCCAAAGGAGAAAGGAGACGTTGGCTATGGCTGAGCGATGACGTTAGTGGGGCTCAGCTTCGTAAATGGCATCACAACTTCGGCTTCAAGAGTTTACGAAGGAGAGATAGAGAGTGAGGAGGCTTCATCTCCACTTGGGCTTCATGAACAAGGAGGAAAATAAGGGGGAGTTTAGCTCCTCCTGGCTGTGCGAATAAGAGAAGGGAGGAGAGGGAGGTTCGCTTTTGCCTCTTGCAAACCTAGAGAGAGAACACCCAAAGAAGAGAGGGAGCATAATGGCTGGAATGCCTGGAGCTGTCCAAATGGTGAGAGACCAAGGGTTCTTTGACTTTTTTTTGCCATGGGGCGGATGGGTCCGACTCCTCGAGGGAGAAATCTCGAGAGTCCAAGAAGCAGAGGTGATGAATCCTCTGCCTGATGTTATCCTATCACCATATCACCTACACGCGCCACTAAAATTTGTTCCAAATCCATCATAACATGGATGGACATCATGAGGTAATGGAAAAATACAAATTTTTAAAAGATCAGAGCTGTTGGATCAAACTTCTTGATCTGGAATTAAATTCAAAATCAATTTAAGGCATAATGGAGTTTAACTAAAACTAACCCGGGCTGATTTGGGTCAAATTTATGTTCAAGTTGAACTCAATTTGACTCTAATTAAGTTACTTAAAATTTGATTTAATTTTATTAAATTAATTTGGTAGAATTGAATCGAAATTGATGCTGATTTGGATCACACTACATTTAAAAAAGTTTATTGGCATCAATCAAGTTTAATCAAACTTCATCGGGTCCAATTTAACTCAACTCTAATTGGCTCGAGCACAAATTGGGCTCGATAAGGCTCAACTAAATTAATCAAACACGCTCGGGAAGAATGTGAGAAAAAATGAGGTTAACAGGGCCATGTTGAAGTTTGAAACTTCAATTTTATGCTTAGGGGGTATTTTGGTCATTTGGCCCCTGGTCAATTGTGGGTTAGCTTGGGTCCAATAAAATGCTGTTTATGCTTAATATATCATAAGAAAGGCTATAGACATAGTCAAAAATCTTGGGGAAGGTCCTAAGGTTAAATTCTACAAAGTGGTAGGTCTAGTGGCATAGGCTATAAATATTTGAAAATTTTATAGTCTTTGGAATTCAATTCAATTTCTGGAGCTAGAGATCTTATATTAGGCTCAAATTTAGAGGGTGACCGTAAGGACATACTAAATTAATATGCAATTGATATATTATGAATTGGAGGTCATTTGATTGAGTTTTAAAGTGATTGAAAAATCACTTAAAAAGGGTTTTAAGATAAGGGCCATTACCTTAGCTTTTTATTTGGAATCCTAGATTTGAGCTAGATTATGAATTTGATTGATTGAATTTGAATTATCCAAATAAATCACAATTAAGTAAATGATTGTTATTGGTTGGATAGGGTTGAAGCTTGATTGGAGACTAGATTGAAGGTTGATTGAAGTTTTGGATTAAGGTCTGGATTGGAGTCTAGATTGAATTCTGGAATAAAATCTTGATGATTGATTCCTAGAAGATTGTCAGAGCATTATATAAAAATAAGGTTAATAATTATGATATGTAGAGAATTTTAAAAGATATATTAGTTCCTAAAAGATAGTAATATGAACTAGGATAATGAAGAAATATAACATGTCAGTGCATTAAATTTACCTTGCATTTAAAATCTGGAAATATGCCATCTTGCTTATAAAGATAAGTTAATTATTCTGCTGTAAATAAATAACTACAAAAATTGAAATAATAATGATAATATTACATAATTATAAAAGATAAATTATTTCTAATCAATTAAGAGAAAATATCCTATTTTAATAAATTGAGTCATCTTATTCAATATTAGTCTAAGGGGCTGTTTGGTATGCAGAGTTAATAGTGTAAAGTAATATAAATACGTGTATTTAATAAATTAGGTTGTTTGGTTGAATTTGAGAGGAATGAACGGAACTCCTCCGAAGCATCCGCGGAGTATTACAGGCCCCGTATCCTGTGACTTCGAAACCTGCTCAAATTGAGCGGGTTAAAAAACCTCTCACACAAAAAATGGCGAACGAGCGTTCCGCGATCATTTCGAAGCTTATAAAGGATTACTTGTTCTCCATTCTTTCCCCACGCTCTGCTTCGTCGCTGCTCGGCTTCGGTCCTTCGACAACATTCCCTTCCTGCAACATTTTTTTATCGGACGCAACAACGGGAGCTCGCTCGCCCAGAAGGTAACTTTCTCCCTTTCGCAATGTTCTTCGGCCAATTCTCGTAAAACCGACAAACCAAAGGATTTCGTAAATCTGGGCTTTACCACGCAAAAATGGAAATTTTTCGACATACCTAGAATTTGATTTACCATGAGATTAGGTTTTGCCTCAAAAGTTACTGTCATACCTTGCCTCCTAGCACTTTTGCAATGACTCCTACCATGTCGAAGCCTTTTCTTTGGAGTATCATTAGCCGTTGAACCAGGTACTTCTGAGTGCTTGCTTCTGCTACTTGATTTTCTTGTTAGCTTCCTTTTTTTTGCTTAGGCAGATCATCATCGTTATAACTATCACCGCCATAGTCATCATCCATTTCAGGAATAATTTTTTTAGCAATTTGATCTATACTAGCCAAATTTTCCACATTGGTTTTCAACTTCCTGTTACGTGGTCTAAGTTTCATTGATGACTTTCCATCTCAATTTTGCACAATACTAGGTGTGCAATCTTCAAGGTTTGATTCTTCAATATGCTGGGATTTGAAATTTATAATTAATATCTCAAGGAACAATAAAATTAATGAAAATAAAAAATCTATTACACACTTTGTGATGATACATATTTATAGTTACAACATACATCTATTGTGTGTTCTGCTTCCATGGTGTGAAGATCCTCATTTTTAGTAAGAGGTTGAGCTTCCAAATCATTAATATTAAGACAACATGCCCTTTATTCACTCGAATGGGTTGGAAAACAACTGGAACCTTAATTTTCAATGATTCAATTAGGTCACAGGCATAGAAACTGGAACCATGAGCATCTAATAATTCATTATGAGAAGGAAGTGAATCCATCTGAGAATATTCTGAAATAATATCAATTGGGTTAATAGATACACTTGTTGAACTAACCCATTATATAGAGAATCCAATTTAAAGGATCCAAATTTGATGAGTCCCATATTATAACCATGATTGGCACTTGCACTTTTTGTTGTGTCTTGGAGAAGAATGAATATTTTTTAAATTTAAATAAAAAAAATTATTTAAAATTTAATCAAATCAAGTATTAAAAATTTCAAATTCACTATTTGATGTACTTTGCAATTTTTTTGAATACATCAAATAGCCCTTGAATAAAATGCATTGTCGGCAACCTCAAATCTCATTCTATTCAACAAAATAGTATTTACAAGTATGTTCAAAAGCGATTATGATGCACCACACTCTGAAAAATTACAATTTTTTTAAAACCTCCCAACAAAGAAATAAAAAACATTCTGACATATTTCAGATCGATAAGAATATGTTGATGACACCTTGACTGTTGATATAATAATTTTGTTATAATTTCAAAGCAAATATTATTATTTTTGGCTGATATTATTTACAGCAATATAAGTTCAGGTGTTTGTGTTGATTTGTTTTACTGTGAAGGTGGATTTCTTTTTTACTTGTTCACTGAATTACTAAACGATCAATGGAGCACTGCTCATAATGATTGAAATAGATGATTAAGAGGACTTAAGCTGTCTCATGTCTCCTTACATTTAACATATTTAGGGTTTCTTTCGCAGTAATTTTGTCAAAAGAGACGTTAATGATGTAGATAAAATTGTCTCAGCTCTCGGGGAACCTTATCATCCCAGCTTTCTCCCTCAGATCACAACAACATGGGTACTTGCCTACACAACTTGAGTCTCCAAACCCTTATCAACTTTGTTTCTGTGACTCCCAAAGCCAGAAAGACAAGACAGATCTAAACAACCCAATCATGGTAAAAGAACAGATGATTTTTTGTTGGTGCCCCACATCTGTTCAGTTTGATGTTTGGATTTCATCTACTTCTTCATGCAGTTCATCATAGCATAAGACTATCCTAGGAAAAAGTTTATCATTTAACACTTATTTTCTAGACTTTTGTAGGAGCTTCTATTGCTAATTATTATATATAAGCTGATGTAAGTAGGAAGAGAAGAATGAACATGTTTGGATTTTAGTAGTTTTATCTATTCTTGATGTTCTTGCTCTTTAGGAGCTTGTTTTCTTTGATGTCTCCATACATCACTTGTTCTTTCTCTCATAGTGTACAAAAGCATAAAAATAAATGTGAGACTGTACTTTTTTTTTTCAACTATTAATCTGATATATTCAAGAAATGTCTTAATGAACTAAACTTCCACTTTCGCTATTAAGACATTAGTATAGATAATTCCTTCATTAATGAATTCCTGCAATGAACAAACTAATTGACCACCAATTAGTGTCATCATCATACCTGAAGTAGAAAAAAAATTCATATGTCATCATCAAACTCAAGCTTTCAGTTACCAAGAAGCAATTAAAACTCAAAAAGAAAATGAGCCCTTCTTATAATCCACAAACTACTTATCTTTCTGTGTATAAACGTTAAGCTCTTATACTGCCATAAATATTATGGTATGCAATAGGAAGACTTTTTTTTTCTGTTGTTGAGAAATCCAAATTCCGTAAGTGTATCTCATTCACATTTACTAAAGGACAGAAGTGCAGCTTAGAAAGGGCAATCCCCTAAACATGGAAAAATAATTACGTGCGGATGCCGAATGTGTCCGGACACCAATTAGAAACAAATCAACACGTAATAATCTCTCCTAAAGATGAAAGACCTTAATTTTTTTTTCTGAAGCAAGTTTGTGCATTCTCAAATATTCATGTATGGTGATCTTTTTTTTGCATAAGTTACAAATCATTTATTTTACGAATCTAACTTATATGCTGTTGATGCATTGCTCATGGATTTTTTTTTCTTGAAGTTTAATTTTATTGTTAGAAAGATGGTTGAGCCATTGGAAGATGTTGCCGAACTCAATGAAATTCAAAAATATAAAGATGTGCTGAAAGTGATATATATTGCAATCAGTACAGTATGTGTTCTATTGCATAAGATTCGCAAAGACAAAAAAAAATATGATCCTCAACGGAATATACAATGTGACACATATCTTGCTAGGTTATATGATGGATGATTCTGACTGTCATGACATGGTACGCATGAGGAGAGTGCCTTTTTTCAAATTATGTGATTTATTACGTACACGAGGATTGTTGTTAGACACACTGAATGTTAGAATCGAGGAATAAGTTGCTATGTTATTACATACACTTGGGCATAGTGTTCATAACCGAGTCATCCGATTTAACTTTAAATGCTCCGGTGAAACTGTTAGTAGGCACTTCAAAGCTGCATTACATGCTATAGGGGAGTTACGACATGAGTTTATCAAGCCTCCACTTCTTGAAACTCCTTATAAGATTAAATCAAGTAATAGGTTCATGCCATTTTTCAAGGTATAATCAATATTTACTCAATTTAATTCTCTCTTTCATTATGGTTCCTTAATATAATTTGTGTCAAATTTAGGATTGTATTGGTGTGATAGATGGAACTCATATTAAAGCTAGGGTTCCAAAGGAGAATGAAGCCGCATTTAGAGGAAGAAAACCATACCCAACACAGAATGTTTTAGCAGCAGTTGACTTTGATTTGAGGTTCACATACGTGCTTGCTGGTTGGGAAGGTTCAGCTCATGATGCGGCAGTACTTAAAAGTGCATTAGAAAGATCAGATGGTTTACGTGTCCCAGCAGGTAAATATTATTTGGCTGATGGTGGCTACTCCACACGAAATGGTTTTATTTCCCCATATCGTGCTACAAGATATCACTTGAAGGAGTTCAGTTCTATTCAACCTGCAAATTCTAAGGAACTTTTTAATCTACGGCATTCATTGTTACACACAACTATTGAACGTGCATTCGGTTCTTTGAAAAATCATTTCACAATTATAAAGTGTGAACCCTACTTTCCTCTCCAAACTCAAGTTGATATTGTAATTGTCTGTTGCATACTACATAATTGGATAGTTACTGAAGGTGGGGATGAGTTCATTCAATCTGAGAATGAATGTACTACGGTAAGTCACTATAGAACAGGAGATCAAGCAGTCGTAGATGATTCTCGAGAATGGCTAGATAAAAGAGATGAGATTGCTCAATTCATGTGGACTCGCATGTAAAATGATGGATACTAGATATGTGGATTTGCTTATTATGAGTTAACCTGTAATGTTCTAATTTATATTATGTGGTTTTATTGAATATATTTGTTAAGCTTGAATCATATGACTTTGTACCTTCCATGTAAATCTCAAAATAATTATGAGCTGTTATTTGATTATTTATGTCAAACCGTTATTTGAGCACTAATATACTTATGTTAATTTAAGTTTTACATGTTCAGAGATAAGCACTTTGGATTGATGCCCAAAGTAAGAAGTTTTCACCATTCCTAAAATTGACCAACTTCTAGTAGTATACAGAGTCATTTAGAAATAGTAACATGTAATTTTAATATTTTCTTTCAAGGAGAATGAATTCGTCACAAACAGAGATGAACGGTAATTCGAAGCCAAAGAGGAAAATTTTTTTATGGAGCTTAAAACCTGAGTAGATAACTAGATTGCTTCAAATAATGATGGAATATGTAAATGCAAATATGCGAAGTGCCCAAGGATTTAAAGACTCTGTGTATCAAGGTGCTGCACAGAAAATGAAAGAGAAGTTTGGAATAGAGGTGACAAGTGAGCAATGCAAGAACCAAATTAGGCATCAAAGAAGTGTGTGGATTCATATTCAGGAGTTAAAATGAAAATCAGGTGTATCTTGGGATGAAACAAAGAAAATGATAGTGATGGGTCAAGAAGAGTTTATATCACATATTCAGGTATTGCTTTAAGCACATCATTTAAATTGATAATTTGGTCTAACAACTTTTAATTTATTTCTTACAGGCTTTTCCTAAAGATGCTACTTATTTAAATATTCCAATTGCAAATTATGTAGAGTTGGAGATAGTATGTGGTCTTGGACATGCAACTGGAGAGTGGTCAAAATCTAGAAATTCTCAAACTTCACTTGGAACTCCAAAAATACATGTAGGCGATGATGAATCCTCACAATTTATAGATATAAGTGCAGATGGATCAATGCCTACTGATTGGTCTGATGTGCAAGTTATGGAAGATTCTACTACAACAACAAAGAAACCGTTGCCTTCATCTAGTAAAGGAGGTGGTTTAAAAAGGAAGTCTAAGACATCTGCTATCGATCAAGATATCCATAAGTGTATCTATTTGATGGCTGATAGTGTGACTGAAGTTGCTAACGCTATTAAGAGCTCAACAACATCTCCAAAGCAAATTAGAAATATGTATACTGAACTGATGTTTGAGTTAACAAATATTCCTGGCTTCTCAGAAGAAGAGGTTGATACGATATATGATAATTTATCAAAAAATCTTACATTGATACCATCTTTCCTTTCAAAACCTACATATTCGAAGGCTAGATGGATGCGTAAAGAGCTTGGAAACTGATTTAAGTTGTTGAATTTTGGCGTATCTATTAAGTTGTTATAACTAAAAACTATTTCATCTTACTTTGTCATAATTATAAGTAAGAACAATGGGTATTGTTTTATCTTTTATTTTCTAATTTTAAATTTTCAATAATGTTGTTTACATCTTATGAATGAAAATCATGTTTTTTTTGTTATTCTGCGCACTGTTGCTTTAAGTCATATTTCTACCTGATGGCAGGGACTTATTGCATTCTAAATTGGGACCTTCCCAGATAATAACCATTGTGATTGGTTCCTTTGATTTACAGTTCTTAAATAAATAACTAATTGCACAAGTTGGTTGTTAGTTTGGACCAAGACATTGATACAAACTAGAAGCTCCATAAAGTATATATTTTGTTTTTTGGACTGAACTTTGATCTGGAGATATGCGTTGAGTTCTATTAAACAATTTATTCAACCTTTTTAGGATTGTTAATCAATACACTGATTTAACCCATTAGATTGATTGTTATATAGAAACACATTGATGACTACAGTGTCAGTAATCCTTATCTTGACTATTTAGGCTTGGCTAACCAATGCACTAGTTAGAAGTATGCTTAATGTTAAATAAATGGCATGGTGCAGGGTGCATGGCTTAAGCTTGTTGAAGCTCTAAGCATCATCCTTTTGTGTTTGTCATCTTGCCCATATCATTAATGTTGTTTTGTTCGTGGTTTGCCCATGCATCTGTACGGCTGCATAATCTTGCAATAATGAAGTCATGCTACTGTTCAATGCTGCAGTGGCAAGTTAAACGAGTGGTAAGGTAATATAATTTCTTTTGCATGCTAAACTATGTATTTACAGGTTACATTTGTATTTACAAACCAAGTGGATGGTAAACTTGTTCCGGTAGAATCGACAGTGAAAACAACAGCCAATCAAGCTAATGATCAGATGCCAATTAAAGCAAAACATGCTGAATTCAATGAAAAAGCTGGCAGAAATAGTCCTCGAGCTTTGGCTGTACCTATTGCCAAAGGATCTTCTAAAATTCTTAGAACATCAGTAAACTCTTTGCAGTCTGCTAGAGTGCAAGCAACGTCCTCTCACTTTTTATTTAGAAAGAGTTCTGCTTCAAACTCATCACATGATTTTATTTAAATGCTTTGGCCATATATTTTTATCATCATGAGTTCTTACGATGGATCATTCTCTGAACCGATCTGTCGATTCTTATTATTTTCTATATATATATATATATAGGAAATAATATCTTTGTAAATATATATTTTAAAAATGTCTTTCCATTTTATAGCTTTTATGTCTTTCCAATATCTTTTACTATTTTTTTTTGTGCTGCTAATTTACTTTTATAATAGCTTTTGACTGCATAATAATTTTTTTTTTCAAAAGTACAAATTTCAAAATTATATCTCTATTGCATTTCACTGAGATGCTCTATTGACTTGTTGGTTGAGAGTTCAGGCTTTGTGAAAGGTCTTGGATTCGAGTATCTGTGTATGAGATGTGTGTGTGAGTTTGTTTTAATTGGCCTAAATGTCTAAAAAAAAGAAGAATGATGCTTTGTCACCAAATTTAGAATTATTTTATTTTATTTTGTTGTTAATTATACTCAGAACTATCTTAAATATTTAGATTTCTAAGAACTTTTCGGAACTAGAGTATTAATTTTTATTATATTCCGTAAAACTATTTCGTGTTACTTTGTCATAATTATACCTAAGAACAATGGGTATTGTTTTATCATTTATTTCTAATTTTAAATTTTCATTATTGTTGTTTAGTTCTTATGAATGAAAAACATGTGATTTAATGATTGATAAATAAAAACCATTGGTTTTATCGCTATATTAAAGAAAGAGTTCATTGTGCAAAATTTAGTTGGTTGAATTTTTTTTAGTAAAAAAATTACTTGCAAAATAAAAAGTTGAAACTTTTATAAAATTAAAATTAACATTTCTCTCTATTAAAAATATATTTACGTCCATTGCAGCACACTACTAAATTAAAATACAGCATAGTATTATATATTATAATCTCAAAAAAAATTATAATAAGATAGTTTTATAAAAAAAATACTGGTTTTACTTTATAACACCAAATAATACTAATTATTCTAAATACACTGCTTTTATAAATACACTACTTATAATGGTAAATTTTTTTATAAATACACCGCTTTTACTTTACTCTGGATTTACCTAACCAAACAAGGGAAACAGTTCTCCTGCGTTTACTTTGCAGACAACCAAACAGTCTCAAAGTATTTGGAATGCACTACATTTACTTTACATTGCATTTACTTTACACTGCATTTTCTTTTCAGGCAACCAAACAGCCCCTAAGTGAAAAATAGCAAATCCAAATGGATAAGCTCCATGTTGCATCATTCCAATGGTTATTCTATCTTGGTTAACTAATAAGCTAACAAAAATATTCTGAAATAATAAAAAAAACTCCTAATAATATTTATAAAATTAATTAGATAGTATTTTTTAAATAATTAATAATAAATTATGTAATATTTAATATATAAGATATTTAAAAAAAAGAAAAATATACATTTGGTGCAATAAAATTAATTATGAAGCTGATTATCATATTTGTATTAACATGTAGATCTTTATAGCTGGATGAAAATTATAAATAAAATATTTTTTAAAATATTATAATAAAATAAAAATGATTAAAATTAAATTAATTTAACATTATTAAAATATCTGCTTGGGCTATATTTCGGTGCCCTTCACTTGAGTTAAGCATAATCAATAAATCTGCTACTTCAATAGTATTTTTTTAAGTGTACTTGGCAATGGGAGTATCAATATCTTTTTCTAACTTCAATAATATTATATAAAATTGTGGATCTTTAAATTAAACTTTTATCTTCACTATTGTGCCATCATAAAGTTTAGCATAAATCTACATTATAAAAATTAAAATAGTAAAGTCATAAATTAAAGAAAAATTACTACTTAGGTAAAAATAAAGATATTTAGATAAATATATATTAGATGTAATATTTACGATAAAATTGAACTTTTGAAAAAATAGTAAAATATGATTTTGTATTCCTTTTAATATTCTACTATATCTTAAAAAAATATAATGGTGATATGTCATTGTAAGATCTTTCTTCCACAGCTAACCCGAGCTTTGACTTATCATTATTTTTAAATTCTAATGATCATCTGTAAAATATAATAAAAATTTTATTTCTAATATCATAATATAAATTAAAAAATCAATTTATAAATAAATAATAAGCTTATATAATTCAATTTTAAGATGTATAACTGATGGCATTGTTGTTTACTAAATGAAATCTTATGACAAATCCTTGCAAAACCTGATAATCTTCTAAGCATATTTTCTAAGATAAAAAATGATATATCAGTTAATAAATAAGCCCCATCATATTTTTAAGAATTTCCTTTAAACTTTAAAAGAAAAAAAATAAAGATAGATATAGACAGTAGTTTCAACTGTCGCTAAATTAGTTGGTGATTTGTAAACTGCTACTACAAAATATTATGATAACTTTAACTTTTTGATGATGAGTAGTGGTTAAAATCGCTGTCTATATCTACATATTATGGTAGTTTTAAAACTGCTGCTATACTACTGCAAAAATATTAGCTTTTTTATAGTGATTCATTTTATGATTGCATAATACTAATGACAAAAGTATAATTTAAAGATCCATTATTTGATATAACACTTTTGACATTAAAAAAATATGTTGATACTCCTATAGCTAAGTATATATTTAAAAATACCATTGAAATAGAGGATTTATTCATTGTGCTTGGCTCGACTGATGGGTACTAAAATATAGCCCAAGTAGACATTTTATGGAATATAAATTAATTTAATTTTAGCCATTTTTATTTTATTATATTTTTAAAAATATTTCATTTATAAATTTTATTCATCTATAAAGATCTACATGTTAATACAAATATTTCAATTGACTTCATAATTAATTGTATTGCACTAAATATAAATTTATATTTTAGGAAATTTCTAGTGAATTATTAGTTGACCAAGATGGAGTAGCCATTGGAATAATGCAACGTGGAGCAGGTCCATTTGGGTTTGCTATTTTACTTGAATTAATATTGAATAAGATGACTCAATTTATTAAAATGAGATATTTTCTCTTAATTGATTATAAATAATTTATGTGTAATAATTGTATAATATTATAATTTTTAATTTAAGTTTATATAGTTATCAATTTATAATAAAAAATTAGCTTATCTTTACAAGCAAAATGATATATTACCAGATTTTAAATGCAAGACAAGATTAATGCTTGGACATATTATATTTTTTTATGAGCCTAGATCATATTATTATATTTTAGAAACTAATATATCTTTTGAACTTCTATACATAATATTATTGTTGACCTTATTTTTATGTGAGGTTATTAGGACTCATCTAGACTTCTATATGTTAATATGATGGTTGACAATCATCTAGGTGTCAATTATCTAGATTTCAATCCAGAATTTAAGACTTTAATCTAGCCTCTAGTCAACTTTAATCCAAAATTCAAACCAGAATTCAAGTCAATTATCAATATAGACATCAATTTAAATCCCAATCCAGACCTTAATCCGGACTCCAATCTAGACTTCAATTCAAACATTGATTAAAACTTCAATCCAAAACTTCAATCAACCTTCAATTAAGTTTCAATCCTATCTATCGGAGAAAAAAAATTATCATATAGATTCGATGTTCTCATATTTTATAATTGAATACTGCATTGAGAATAGAAAACTGTCTTAAAAGATGAATAAGAAATTCTATAGAATGTGTTTAAAAATAGAAATGGAGTTTTAAAAATCTAGTCATTCCTTTAATTAAATGCAACAAGAAGAATATTATATCATCTTAACAGATGAATATAATATTCTTTAAAACATACAAAATAAGTATTGGTTTTATAAAATTCATCATTTATAATATTAAATATAATAAAGAAAATATGATGTCATCTCGGAAGACAATAATGACATTCTATAAGTATATTTAAAAGTAGAAATGATTTTAAAAATAAATCCGCATTCTGAGATATTTTTCTATTATTTTATAGAAATAAAATAAGATTTATTTTAATCTAGAGTTCTCAAATCCTTATAAGGACAAGCCCCTATAGTTAATTACATCCTAGGAATGGTGCTCCTAGGAAAACTCTTGATTAAAGTAGCAATTTCATACCCTTTGGCCAGCTCCCTTGATGCTTGCCATCTATCCCAAATGGTTAGAAAGGCAGGGGATAGGACATGGTAAAGATAATGATGTGAAAATGAGGTTTTGTCATCATATAAGCATTTGGGGTGATTAGGCTTAGCTTAAACCTAATCTAAAGGTTAGAACATGTTTAGGAAAACTCTAAAAGGAGCTTAGGCTGTTGGAATAGTTTGAGGTGGGAGGGATTAAGTATTTGGAGTAATTTAACCACTCAGAAGACCATTTGACTAATCATTGACTGTTTGACCGGTCAATGAGTCAATAATTACCGATGTGGCATATAGGAAGGTTTGATGACATGCTTAGAGGGAGTTTGATGCTAGGAAATTAAAGTTTGAATTCATGGGTATATATGAATGGGGGTTTGACCAAGTAATAATGAGTTAAATTGGCCAAACTCATTATGATTTGACTCACCAATGATTGAATTATGTTTGAGTTATGAATTGAAATTGATTTGAGGTATAATAAAATTTGGAAAATATGAGTTGATTGCATAAACCGTTTGACTATATATTAACCTAATTTGACCAAGTTTGATCGTATGACCAAATCAAATCAAGTATGATTGACTCATGATGGGTTTTGGAGAGATTCAAGGTATGAAATTGAATGATCTTGAATGTTTAAAAAGTTTGATTGGAGTACATTTAATTATATATGATGAACTGACCCAATGTTGACTAGATCTGACCAGACATGGGTCTGGTTGACCAAGTCAACTGCTAATTGGATAAGGAGATCAATAAGGTCCAAATTACCAAAAAGGATGGTCAAGGGATTTTGATGAGGTTCAGAATGGACTTGAAATTTGATTGAATGTAAATAGGCTTAATGGTTGATCTGGTCAACCATGATTGACTTAGTCAATGAAGTCAAATTAGGAGTTGGATTTGGGCTCAACAAGTTTGATTTGAATATTGAAAAATAATGGATGTGGTCTCATAGACTAGAAGGGTCATTTTAGCTAAAATGACCATTTTGAACTTTTAGGGGACATTTGGTTAACAAGGGTTGACTTGGTCAACCATGTTAGACCAAGGCCTAGGTTTGGGTCCAATAGGTTTAAAATATTTTTTTGGATCTAATGGAGGAGGTTCCATGCAATGATGAAGTTATTTGGATTAAAATGACCATTTAAGCCCTTAACAATTTAGTTAAAATAGGTTGACTTGGTCAACCAGGCTTGACCATAGTTTGAATTTGAGTCTAATGCACTCCTAATGATATTTAGGATACATTAAAGGATATTTTAGGGTTTAATTTTAGTGGGCCATATTGAAGTTTAAATGAAACTTCAATTTTATCCTTAAGGGGTATTTTGGTCATTTGGCCCCCTTAGTCAACTGTGGGTCAACTTGGGTCCAACAAAATGTAGTTTAATGCTTAACATATCATAATAAAGGCTATGGACATTATTAAAAGACTTGGGTAGGGTCCTAAAGTCAAATTTTATAAAGTGGCAGGTCTAATGGCATTGGTCATATATATTTGAAGATTTTACAGCCTTCGAAATTCAAATTTAAATTTCTCGAGCTAAAGATCTCACATTGGGCTCAAATTTAGAGAGTTAACCCTATGGGCATGTTAAATCAATATGCAATTGATAGAATATAAATTTGAGCCCAATCTGAGATCTTTAACATGCCGATAGGGTTATTTGATTAGGTTTTAAAGTGATTAAAAAATCACTCAAAAAGGGTTTTAAGAGAAGGGCCCTTATTTTTAGATTTTGATTTAAAATCCTCAATTTAAGCTAGATTCTAAATTTGATTGATTGAATTTGAATTATCCAAATCAATCATAATCAATTGAATGATTATTGTTGGTTGGATAGGATTGAAGCTTGATTGGAGACTAGAATGAAGGTTGATTGAAGTTTTGGATTGAAGTTTGAATCAATAATTTAATTAAAGTTTAGATTGGGGTCTGGATTAAGGTCTGGATTGTGATTTAAATTAATGTAATGATTGAGGATTGACTTGAAGTCTAGATTGAAGTTGACTTGAGGCTGGATTAAAGTCTAGATTGGAGGCTAGATTAAAATCTAGATGATTGATACCTAGATTATTATCAACCATAAGATCAATAGCTAGAAGTTTGAATGGGTCCTACTAACCTTATAAAAAAATGAGGTTAATAACCAAGTTATGTAGAAAAGTTTAAAAGATATATTAGTTCCTAAAAGATAACACTATGAACTTGGCTCACGAAGAAATATAACTTGTCAAAGCATTAAACTTACCTTTCTTTAAAATATGGTAATATGTCGTCTTGCTTGTAAAGATAAGTTAATTGTTCTGCTATAAAGAAATAACTATAAAAATTTGGAATAATAATAATAATAATATTACACAATTATAAAAGATGAATTATTTATAATCAATTAAGAGAAAATATCTCATTTTTGTAAATTGAGTCATCTTATTCAATATTAGTCCAAGTAAAATAGCAAATCCTAATGGACAAGTTTCACGTATCATCATTCCAATGGCTATTCCATCTTGGTCAACTAATAAGCCAATAATAATTCTCTAAAATAATAAATAAATAACTTTTATTAATATTTATAAAATTATTTAGATAGTATTTTTTATTTATAATTAATTATAAATTATATAATATTTATTATGTAAGATATTTAAATATAAAAACTTATATTTTGTGTAATACAATTAATTATAAAGCCCATTGTTATATTTGTATAAACATGTAAATATTTAAAATTGTATAAAATTTATAAATAAAATATTTTTAAAAATATTATAAAATAAAAATGGCTAAAATTAAATTAATTTAACATCATTAAAATACATTCTTGGGCTATATTTTGGTGCCCTTCACTCGATCCAAGCATAATAAGTAAATCCCTTACTTCAACGGTATTTTTAAAAGTGTACTTGACTATAGGAGTATCAATATTTTTTTTTAACTTCAGTAATATTATATGAAATAGTGAATCCTTAAATTGTATATTTAATGTCAGTATTGTGCTATCATAAAATGTATCATAAATCTACATTATAAAAATTCAAATAATAAAGTCATAAATTAAAAAAAAAAACTACTTGGGTAAAAATAAATATATTTGAATAAGTATATATTATATGTAATATTTATGATAAAATTGAACTTTAAAAAAAATAAAAAAATATAATTTTTCTTACCTTTAATATTTTAATATATCTTAAAAATACACAAAGGTGAAATGTCATTATAAGATTTTTCTTCCACAGCAAATTTGAGCTTTAGCTTATCATTATTTTTGAATTCTTATGATCATCTATAAAATACAATAAAAATTATATTTCTAATATTATAATATAAATTAAAAAATAAATTTATAAATAAATAATAAACTTATATTATTCAGTTTCAAGATGTATAACTCATGGCATTACTGCTTACTAAATGATATCTTATGACAATTCCTTGCAAAAATTGATAATCTTCTAGATTTATTTTGTAAGATGAAAAATGATATATCAGTTAACGAATAAGCCTTATCATATTTTTTAGAATTTACTTTAAACTTTAAAAGGAAAAAAAGATAAAAATAAATATAGACAGTGCTTTCAACTAGTGCTAAATTAGCCGATAATTTGCAAACTATTGCTATAAAATATTATGGTAAATTTAACTTTTTGACTGTCAATTTAGCGGTGGTTAAAATTGTTCTTTATATCTATATATAATGATGATTTTAAAACTACCGCTATACTACTGCCAAAATAATAGCTTTTTATAGTGATTCATTTTATGATGGCACAATACTGATGGCAAAAGTATAATTAAAAGATCCACTACTTGATATAACATTATTGAAGTTAATGTTTATACTCCCACAGCCAAGTATACCTTAAGAAATACCATTGAATTAGAGGATTTACTGATTGTGCTTAGCTCGAGTGAAGGGTACCAAAATATATCCCAAACAGGCATTTTAAGGTATGTAAACTAATATAATTTTGGCCATTTTTATTTTATAATAGTTTTATAAATATTTAATTTATAATTTTTTTCCAGTTATAAAGATTTACATGTTAATACAAATATGACAATTGACTTTGTAATTAATTGTAATGCACTAAATATAAATTTTTATTTTATTTAAGTGTCTTATATATTAAATATTAGATAATTTATTATTAATTAAAAATAAAAAGTATCATCTAAATAATTCTATAAATATTATTAGAAGTTTTTTATTTATTATATCAGGGAATTTTTAGTAGCTTGTTAGTTTATCAAGATGGAATAGCCATTGGAATGATATGACATGGGATTGGTCCATTTGGATTTGCTATTTCACTTGAACTAACATCGAATATGATGACTCAATTTATTAAAATAAAATATTTTCTCTTAATTGATTATAAATAATTTATCTTTTATAATTATACAATATAATGATATTTATTTTAATTTTTTATAGTCATCAATTTATAGTAAAATAATTAGCATATCTTTAAAAGTGAGATAAGATATTACTAGATTTTAAATATAAAAGAAATTTAATGCTTGGACATATTATATTTCTTTATGAGCCTAGATCATATTGCTATCTCTTAAGAATTAATATATCTTTTGAACTTCTCTACAGAATATGGTTGTTGACCTTATTTTAGACTTCTACATGTTGATCTGATGGTTGACAATCATTTAGGCGTTAACCATCTAGATTTTAATCAAGAATTCAATCTTGACTTCAATCTAGCCTCTAGTCAACTTTAATCCAAACTTCAAACCAGACTTCAAGTCAATCCTCAATTCACACTTAAATTCAAATCCCAATCTAAACCTTAATCTAGACTCAAATCTAGACTTTAATTCATTCATTGATTCAAACTTTAATCAAACTTCAATCTTATCTATCAGAGAAAAATAAATTGCCATGCAGATTTGATGTACTCATATTTTGTAATTGAATACTGTATTAAGAATAAACTGCTGTCTCAGGAGACTAACACAATATTCTATAATGGATTGAAAGTCTAAATAAGGTTTTAGAAACTAATATTTCTGCATAATTTAAAGAATAATATATCATCTCAAAAGATGAATATAAAATTTTATAGAATATGTTTAAAAATAAAAATAAAGTTTTAAAAATATATTTATTCTTTTAATTAAATACAACAAAAAGAATATGATATCATCTTGACGGATGAATATAATATTCTTCAAAACATCCAAAAATAAGAATGAGTTTTATAAAATTCATCATTTTTAATATCAAATATAACAAGAAAACTATCATGCCATCTGGGAAGACGATAATGACATTCTATAAGTATATTTAAAAGTAGAAATGAGTTTGAAAAAAAATCTACATTCCCAGAGATTTTTTCTTTATTTAATAGAAATCAAATAATAATTATTTTAATATGGAGTTCTCAAATCCCTATAAAGGAAAGCCCCTATAGTTAATTATATCCTAGGATGGATGCTCCTAGAAAAATTCTTGATTAAAAAAGCAATTTCATACCCTTTGGCTAGCTCCCTTGATGCTTGCCATCTGTCCTAAACGGTTAGAAAGGCAGTGGATGGGATATGGTAAAGATAATGATGTGTAAAGTGGGGTTTGTCCTCACATGAGCATATGGGTAGATTAGGCTTAGCTTAAACCTAATCTAAGGGTTATAATTGGTTTAGGAAAACTCTAGAAGGAGTTTAAGCTGCTGGAATGGTCTGAGATGGGAGGGATTAAGTATTTGGAGCAATTTAACCACTTAGAAGCCCATTTGACTATTCATTGATTGTTTGACCAGATAATGAGTCAATAATTACTGATGTGGCATGTAGGAAGGTTTGATGAAATATCTTGGAGGGAGTTCGATGCTAGGAAATTAAAGTTTGAATGCATAGGAACATATGAATGGGGGTTTGACCAAGTAATAGTGAGTTAACTTTGTCAAACTCATTATGATTTGACTCACCAATGATTAGAATATGTTTGAGATATTAATTGAAATTGATTTTAGGCTTAATAAAATCTAGAAAATATGAGTTGAATGCATAGAATCATTTGACTATATATTAACCTAATTTAACCAAATTTGATGGTTTAACCGAATCAAATGAATTATAATTGACTCATGATGGTTTTTAGAGAGATTTGAGGTATATAGTTAAATGATCTTGAATGTTTAAAAAGCTTGATTGTAGTGGATTTAATTATATATGGTGAACCTGTGTTGACTAGATCTGACCAGACTTGGGTCTGGCAACTGCTAATTGGGGAAGGGGACCAATCAGGTCCAAATCAATAAAAAGGATGGTCAAGGGATTTTGATGAGGTTTAGAATGTATTTTAAGTTTAATTGAATATAAATAGGCTTAATAGTTGACCTAGTTAACCATGGTTGAGTTGGTCAACCAAGTCAAATTAGGAGTTGGGTTTGGGCTCAACAAATTTGATTTGATCATTGAAAACTAATGGATGTCATCATATGACTAGAAGGGTCATTTTAGTCAAAATGACCATTTAGACCTTTTTGGGGACATTTAGTTAACAAGGTTTGACTTGGTCAACCACATTAGACCAAGGCCTAGGTTTGGGTCCAATAGGTTCAGAATGTTTTTTTGGATATAATGGAGGTGGTTTCACAAAATAATGAAGTCATTTGGATTGAAATGACCATTTAAGTCCTTAATAATTTGGTCAAAATAAGTTAACTTGGTCCAGCACGCTTAACTAAGGTCTGGATTTGAGTCTAATACACTCTTAATGATGTTTAGGATACATTAAAGGATATTTTAGGGTTTGATTTGACTGGGCCATATTGAAGTTTAAATGAAACTTCAATTTTATCCTTAAGAGGTATTTTGGTCATTTGGCCCCCCTGATCAATTGTGGGTTAACTCGGGTCTAATAAAATGCAGTTTAATGCTTAACATATCATAACAAAGGCTATGGACATTGTCAAAAGAATTGGGGAAGGTCCTAAGGTTAAATTCTATAAAGTGGCAGGTCTAGTGGCATAGGCCATAAATATTTGAAGATTTTATAGCCTTTTGAATTCAATTCAGTTTCTGGAGCTAGAGATCTCAAATTGGGCTCAAATATGGAGAGTTGACCCTAAAGACATGTTAAATCAATATACAATTGATAGATAATGAACTGGGGGTTATTTGATTGGATTTTAAAGTGATTGAAAAATCATTCAAAATGGGTTTTAAGATAAGGGCCCTAATCTATAGATTTTTATTTGGAATCCTCGATTTAAACTAGATTCTAAATTTGATTAATTAAATTTAAATTATCCAAATCAATCATAATCAATTGAATGATTATTATTGGTTGGATAGGATTAAAGCTTGATTGGGGACTAGATTGAAGGTTGATTAAAGTTTTGGATTGAAGTTTGAATCAATGATTGAGTTAAAGTCTCGATTGGAGCCTGGATTAAGATTTGGATTATGATTTGAATTAAAGTTTGGATTGAGGATTGACTTGAAGTCTGGATTGAAGTTGACTCGAGGCTGGATTGAAGTCTAGATTGTAATCTAGATTGAAATCTAGATGATTGATACCTAGATAATTATCAACCATCAGATCAATAGGTAGAAGTTTCAATCGGTCTTAATAACCTCATGTAAAAATGAGGTAACAACCAAGTTAGGTTGAAAAAGTTTAAAAGATATATTAGTTCCTAAAAGATAACAATATGAAGTAGGTTCATGAAGAAATATAAGATGCCAGAGCATTAAACTTACCTTCATTTAAAAGATGATAATATGCCATCTCGCTTCTAAAGATAAGTTAATTATTCTCTTGTAAATAAATAACCACAAAAAATTAAAATAATAATTATAATATTAAATAATTAAAAAAAATAAATTATTTGTAATGAATTCAGAAAAAATATCTCATTTTAATAAATTGAGTCATCCTATTCAATATTTGTACAAGTGAAATAGTAAATCCCAATGGACAAGCTCCACGTTGCATCATTTTAATGACTATTCTATCTTGGTAAACTAATAAGCCAATAAAAATTCTCTAAAATAATAAATAATTTTTTTAATAATATTTATAGAATTAATTAGATAGTATTTTTTATTTATAATTAATAATAAATTATGCAGTATTTAATATGTAAGATATTTAAATAAAAAAAAAATTATATTTTGTGTAATATAATTAATTATGAAGCCCATTATTATATTTGTACTAATATGTAAATCTTTCAAGCTGGATGAAAATTATAAATAAAATATTTAAAAAAACTTTATAAAATGAAAATGGCTAAAATTAAATTATTTTAACATCATTAAAATGCCTGCTTGGGCTATATTTTGGTGCCCTTCACTCGAGCCAAGTATAATAAGTACATCCTCTACTTCAATAGTATTTTTTAAGGTGTACTTGGCTATAAGAGTATCAATATTTTTTTCTAACTTTAGTAATGCTATATTAAATAATGGATCTTTAAATTGTACATTTAACGTCAGTATTGTGCTATCATAAAATATAACATAAATCCACATTATAAAAATTAAAATAATAAAGTCATAAATTAAAAAGAAATTACTACTTAGGTAAAAATAGATATATTTGAATAAGTATATATTACATATAATATTTATGATAAATTAAACTTTTTTAAAAATAATAAAATATAATTTTTTTACCTTTTATATTTTACTATATATTAAAAATACATAATAGGGAAATGTCATTATAAGATTTTTCTTCCACAACAAACCCGAGCTTTGACTGTTCTTTATTTTTGAATTCTTATGATTATCTATAAAATATAATAAAAATTATATTTCTAATATCATAATATAAATTAAAAAATAAATTTATAAATAAATAATAAACTTACATTATTTAGTTTCAAGATGTATAAATAATGGCATTGCTTCATACTAAATGATATATTATGATAATTCCTTGCAAAAATTAATAATCTTCTAGACATATTTTGTAAGATGAAAAATGATATATCAGTTAACGAACAAGCCTTATCATATTTTTTAGAATTTTCTTTAAACTTTGAAATGAAAAAAAAAGATAAAAATATATATAGACAGTGGTTTCAACCACAGCTAAATTAGCCGGTGATTTGCAAATCGCTGCTACAAAATATTATGATAACTTTAACTTTTTGACAATAAATTTAGCAACAGTTAAAACTACTCTCTGTATCTATATGTAGTGGTGGTTTTAAAATTGTTGTTATATTACTACAAAAATATTAAATTTTTTATAGTGATTCATTTGATGATGGCATAATATTGGTGGCAAAAGTATAATTTAAAGATCCACTATTTGATATAATATTATTGAAGTTAGAAAAAGATGTTTATACTCCCATAGCCATACACACCTTAAGAAATACTATTGAAGTAGAAAATTTACTGATTGTGTCTAGCTTGAGTGAAGGGTATTGAAATATAGCCCAAACAAGTATTTAAGGTACATAAATTAATGTAATTTTAGCCATTTTTATTTTAAAATATTTTTATAAATATTTAATTTTTAATTTTTATCTAACTATAAAGATCTATATGTTGATGTAAATATGATAATCGACTTCGTAATTAATTGCAATGCACAAAATATAAATTTTTATTTTTTTAGATATCTTATATATTAAATATTACATAATTTATTATTAATTAAAAATAAGAAGTACCATCTAAATAATTCTATAAATATTATTAGGAGTTTTTATTTATTATTTCAAGGAATTTCTAGTGGCTTATTAGTTGACCATGATGAAAAGGCCATTAGAATGATGCAACATGGGGCTGGTCCATTTGAATTTGCTATTTCACTTGGACTAATATCAAACAAGATGACTCAATTTATTAAAATAAAATATTTTTTCTTAATTGATTAAAAATAATTTATCATTTATAATTATATAATATTATGATATTTATTTTAATTTTTATAGTTATCTATTTATAGCAAAATAATTAGCTTAACTTTACAAACGAGATGACATATTACCAAATTTTAAATACAAGAAAAATTTAATGCTCAGACATATTATATTTCTTTATGAGCCTAGCTTATATTGGTATCTCTTAGGAACTAATATATTTTTTGAACTTCTCTACAAAATAAGGTTTTTGACCTTATTTTTATGTGAGGTTATTAGGACTTATCCAGACTTCTACATATTGGTCTGATGGTTGACAATCATCTAGGTGTCAGTCATCAAGATTTTAATCCAGAATTAAATTTGACTTCAATCCAGCCTCCAATCAACTTTAATTCAAACTTTAAACCAAACTTCAAGTGAATCCTCAATCCAAACTTTAATTCAAATCCTAATCCAGAATTTAATCCAAACTCCAATCTAGACTTTAATTCAATCATTGATTTAAACTTCAATCCAAAGCTTAAATCAACCTTTAATCCTATCTATCAGAGAAAAATAAATTGCCATACAAATTTTATGTACTTATATATCATAATTGAATACTGCATTGAGAAAAGAGTACTATCTCAGGAAACTGACACAATATTCTACAATGGATTCAAAGTCTAAATATGGTTTTAGAAATTAACATTTCTGCATAATTTAAAGAATAACATATCATCTCAAAAGATGAATATAACATTCTATAGAATGTGTTTAAAAATAGAAATAAAGTTTTAAAAATGTAGTTTTTCTTTCAGTTAAATACAATAAGAAGAATATTATATCATCTTGATGGATGAATATAATATTCTTCAAAACATCCAAAAATAATAACAGGTTTTATAAAATTCATCGTTTCAAATATCAAATATAACAAAAAAATATCATGCCATCTGAGAAGATGATAATGACATTCTACTAGTAAATTTAAAAGTAGAAAGGAGTTTGAAAAGGAATCTACATTCCCAGAGATTTTTTCTTTATTTAATAGAAATTAAACAAGATTTATTTTAATATGGAGTTCTCAAATCCCTATAAGGGCAAACCCCTATAGTTATTTACATCCTAGGATTGGTGCTCCTCAAAAAACTCTTGATTAAAGCAACGATTTCATACCTTTTGGCCAGCTCCCTTAATGCTTAGCATCTGTCCCAAATGGTTAGAAAGGTAGGGGATAGGACATGATAAAGAAAATGATGTGTAAAGGGGGTTTTCTCCTCACATGAGAATTTGGGATGGTTAGGCTTAGCTTAAACTTAATCTAAGGGTTATAACTAGTTTGAGAAAACTTTAGAAGGAGTTTAGGCTGTAGGATTGGTTTGAGATGGAAGGGATTAAGTATTTGGATCAATTTGACCACTTAGAAGACCATTTGACTATTCATTAACTGTTTGACTAGTCAATGAGTAAATAATTACTAAGGTGGAATGTAGGAAGGTTTTATGAGATGTCTTAAAGGGAGTTTAATGCAAGGAAATTAAAGTTTGAATGCATCAGTACATATGAATGGGGGGTTTGACCAAGTAATAGTGAGTTAACATGATCAAACTCATTATGATTTGACTCACTAATAATTGAAACTTGTTTGATATATGAATTGAAATTGATTTGAGGCTTGATAAAATCTAAAAAGTATGAGTTGATTGCATGTAACCGTTTGACTATATTTTGACCTAATTTGACCAAATTTGATAGCTTGACCAAATCAAGTCAAGTATGATTTAACTCATGATGGGTTTGGAGATATTCAAGGTATGTAATTGAATGGTCTTAAACTTTTGAAAAGCTTAATTGGAGTGGATTTAACTATATATTGAGAACTGTCCCTATGTTTACTAGATCTGACCAGAGATGGGTCTGGTTGACCAAGTTAATTATTGACTGGGTCATGAGACAGTCAGGTCCAAATCACCAAAAAAGATGGTCAAGGGGTTTTGATGAGGTTCAAAATGGTTATAAAGTTTAATTGAACATAAATAGGCTTAATGGTTGATCTTGTCAACCATAATTATCTTGGTCAACCAAGTCAAACTAGGAGTTAGGTTTAGGCTTAACAAGTTTGATTTGATCATTAAAAACTAATGGATGTGGTCTCATGGACTAGAAGGGTTATTCAGTCAAAATGACCATTTTGACCTTTAAGGGACTACTTGGTTAACAAGGGTTGACTTAGTCAACCATATCAAACCAAGGCCTGGGTTTGGGTCTAATAGGTTCAAAATGATATTTTGGATCTAATGGAGGTGGTTCTATATAATGATCAAGTCATTTGGATTGAAATGACCATTTAAGCACTTAAAATAATTAATCAAAATTGGTTGACTTGGTCAACCAAGCTTGACCAAGTTTTGGATTTGAGTCTAATGCACCTCTAATGGTGTTTAGGATGCATTAGAGGATATTTTAGGGTTTGATTTGACTAGGCCATGTTAAAGTTTGAATACAACTTTAATTTTATTCTTAGGGGGTATTTTGGTCATTTAGCCCCCCTGATCATCTGTGGGTTAACTTGGGTCTAATAAAATATAGTTTAATGCTTAACATATCATAACAAAGGATGTGGATATTATCAAAAGTCTTAGAAAAGGTCCTAAGGTCAAATTCTATAAAGTGATAGGTCTAGTGGCATAGGCTATAAATGTTTGAAGATTTTATAGGGTTTAGAATTCAATTCAATTTTTGGGGCTAGAGATCTCAGTTTGGGCTCAAATTTGGAGGGTTAACCCTAGGGATATGCCAAATCAATATTTAATTGATAGATCATGAATTAGAGGTCATTTGATTGGTTTTTGAAGTGATTTAAATTAACTCAAAAAGGGTTTTATGACAAGGGCCCTTAACCTTTAATTTTGGTTTGGAATCCTAGATTTGAGCTAGATTCTAAATTTAATTGATTAAATTTGAATCATCCAAATTAATCAAAATCAATTGAATGAATGTTATTAGTTGGATAGGATTGAAGCTTGATTGGAGAGTAAATTAAAGGATGATTGAAGTTTTGGATTGAAATTTAAATTAATGATCGAATTGAAGTCTAGATTGGAGTCCAAATTAAGGTCTAGATTGTGATTTGAATTGAAGTCTAAATTGAGGATTGACTTGAAGTCTTGATTAAAGTTGACTTGAGCTGGATCGAAGTCTCGATTGTATTCTAGATGATTGTAAACCATCAGATCAATAGGAAGAAGTCTGGATGGGTTCTAGTAACCTTATACAAAAATGAGGTTAATAACAATGGTATATTGAGAATTTTAAAAGATATATTAGTTCCAAAAAGATAGCAATATGAACTAGGCTCATGAAGAAATATAATATATCATAGCATTAAACTTGCCTTACATTTAAAATCTAGTAATATACTGTCTTGCTTGGAAAGATAAGTTAATTATTCTACTGTAAATAAATAACTACAATAAATTGAAATAAAAATTGTAATATTACACAATTTTAAAAGGTAAATTTTTTTTAATCAATTATGAGAAAATATATCATTTTAATAAATTTAGTCATCCTATTCAATATTAGTCCAAGTGAAATATCAAATCCAAATGGACCAGCTCCATGTTGCATTATTCCTATGTCTATTCCATCTTGATCAACTAATAAGTCAATAGAAATTCCCTAAAATAATAAATGAAAAGCTCCTCATAATATTTATAGAATTTTTTTATAGTACTTTTTGAATATAATTAATAATAAATTATGTAACATTTAATATGTAAGTCATTTAAATAAAAGAAAAACTTATATTTGGTACAATACAATTAATTACGAAGCTGAATGTCATATTTATATTAATATGCAGATCTTTATAGCTGGATGAAAATTATAAATAAAATATTTTTAAAAGTATTATAAAATAAAAGTAGCTAAAATTAAATTAATTTAACATCGTTAAAATGCTTGCTTGGGCTATATTTTGGTACCCTTCACTTGAGCCAAGCATAATCAGTAAATCCCCTACTTTAACGATATTTTTTAAGGTATATTTTGCTATGAGAGTATCAACATCTTTTTCTAACTTCAGTACTACTATATTAAATAGTGGATCTTTAAATTATACTTTTTTCATTAGTATTATGCCATCATAAAATGTAGCATAAATCTATATTATAAAAATTAAAATAGTAAAGTCATAAATTAAAAAAAATACTACTTAGATAATAATAAAGATATTTGGATAGGTATATTTTATGTGTAATATTTACTATCAAATTAAACTTTTGAAATATATTAAAATATGATTTTTTAAACCTTTAATATTCTATTATATCTTAAAAAACATAATGGTGACATGTCATTATAAGATTTTTCTTCCACATCCAACTCGAGCTTTGACTTATCATTATTTTTGAATTCTTATGATCATCTATAACATACAATAAAAATTATATTTCTAATATTATGATATAAATTAAAAAATAAATTTATAAATAAATAATAAACTTACATAATTCAATTTTAAGATGTATAACTGATGGCTTTACTTCTTACTAAATGATATCATTGACAATTCCTTGTAAAAATTTATAATCTTTTAAACTATTTCTTAAGATTAAAAATAAAATATTAGTTAATGAATAAGCCCCATCATATTTTTTTAAAATTTTCTTTAAACTTTGAAAGTACAAAAAAAGATAAAAATAGATATAGGCAATTGCTGCTAAATTAGCTAGCAGTTTTCATACCATTGCTACAAAATATTATGGTAACTTTAACTTTTGACTATGAATTTATCAGATATTGTAATTGCTGTCTATATCTATCTATAGCAGTATTTTTAAAATTGTTGTTATACAACTACAAAAATATTAAACTTTTTATAGTGACGATAAAAGTATAATTTAAAGATCCACTATTTAATATAGCATTACTGAGGTTTGAAAAGATGTTGATGCTCCCATAGCCAAGTATACCTTATGAAATATTATTAAAGTATGGAATTAACTGATTGTTCTTTGCTCGAGTGAAGGGTACCGAAATATAGCCTAAGGAGGCATTTTAAGGTATGTAATTTAATTTAATTTTAGCCATTTTTATTTTGTAATATTTTTAAAAATATTTAATTTATAATTTTAATCAGCTATAAAGATCTATATGCTAATGTGAAAATAGCAATCGACTTCGTAATTAATTGTATTATGCCAAATATAAGTTTTTATTTTATTTAAATATCTTTCATATTAAATATTATATAATTTATTATTAATTATAAATAAAAAGTACTATATAAATAATTTAATAAATGTTATTAAAAGTATTTTATTTATTATTTTAGAGAATTTCTTGTGGCTTATTAGTTGACCAAGATGGAATAGCCTTTGGAATGATACAACATGGAGCTGGTCCATTTAGATTTGCTATTTCACTTGGATTAATATTGAATAAGATGACTTAATTTATTAAAATGGGATATTTTCTCTTAATTGATTATAAATAATTTATCTTTTATAATTATATAATATGATAATTTTTATTTTAATTTTTATAGTTATCCATTTATAGCAGAATAATTAGTTTATCTTTATAAGCTAGATGATATATTACCATATTTTAAATGCAAGGTAAGTTTAATGCTCGAACATGTTATATTTTTTAAGAGCCTAGTTCATATTGCTATCTTTTAGGAACTAATATATCTTTTGAACTTTTCTTTAGAACATATTTATTCACCCTACTTTTTTTGAGGTCATTCGGACTCAAATAGACTTCTACATGTTGATCTGATGGTTGACAATCATCTAGGTGTCAATCATTTAGATTTTAATTCAGAATTTAATCTAGAGTTTAATCTAGCCACCAGTCAACTTCAATCCAGTCTTTAAGCCAGTCCTTAATCTAGACTTCAATTCAAATCCCAATCCGAACCTTAATCTAGACTCTAATCTAAACTTCAATTCAATTATAGATTTAAAATTCAATCTAAAACTTCAATCAACATTCAATCAAGCTTCAATCCTATATATCAGAAAAAAACAAATTTCCATGTAGATTTGATGTTCTCATATTTTATAATTAAATACTACATTGAGAGTATAGTTTTGTCTCAGGAGAGTGAGAAAATATTCTATAATGGATTCACTATCAAAATTAGATTTTAGAAAATAATATTTCTATAAACACAATTATAAGAATAACATATTGATTTAAGGCATGATAAAATCTAGAAAGTATTAGTTGATTGTATAGAATTGTTTGATTATATATTGACCTAATTTGACCAAGTTTGATGGTTTGATCAAATCAAGTTAAGTATGATTTGACTCATGATGGCTTTTGAGAGATTCAAGGTATGCATTGAATGGTCTTGCTGGTTTGAAAAGCTTGATTGGAGTAGATTTATCTATATATGGTGAACTGGCCCTATGTTGACTAAATCTAACCAGACACGGGTCTGGGACCAAGTTAACTGTTGATTGGGTCAGGGGATCGATCATGTCCAAAACACCAAAAAGTATGGTCAAGAGTTTTTAATGAGGTTCATATTAGATTTAAAGTTTGATTGAATGTAAACATGCTTAATGGTTGATCTGGTTAACCATGGTTGACTTGGTCAACCAAGTTAAAGTAGGAGTTAGGTTTGGGCTCAACAAGTTTGATTTGATTATTGAAAACTAATCGATATAGTCTCATAGACTGAAAGAGTCATTTTAGTTAAAATAACCATTTAGACCTTTAAGAGGCCATTTAGTTAACAAGGGTTTACTTAGTCAACCAGATCAGACCAAGGCCTGGGTTTAGTTCCAATACATTCAAAATATATTTTTTGGATGTAATGGAGGTGGTTCCATGTAGTGATGAATTCATTTAGATTGAAATGACCATTTAAGCCCTTAATAATTTGGTCAAAATAGGTTAACTTAGTCAACCAGACTTGACCAAGGTTTGGATTTGAGTCTAATGCACTTCTAATGGTGTTTAGGATGCATTAGAGGATATTTTAGGGTTTGATTTGATTGGGACATATTGTTGTTTGAATGAAACTTTAATTTTATCCTTTAGGGGTGTTTTGGTCATTTGGCCCCTAGTCAACTATGGGTTAACTTGGGTCCAATAAAATGTAGTATAATGCTTAACATATTATAACAAAGGCTATGGATATTATCAAAAGTCTTGGGGAAGGTCCCAAGGTCAAATTCTACAAAGTGGCAGGTCTAGTGATATAGGCCGTAAATATTTAAAGATTTTACAGCCTTTAGAATTTAATTCAGCTTCTAAGGTTAGACATCTCAAATTTGGCTCAAATTTAGAGGGTTAACCCTAGGGACATACCAAATCAATATGTAATTGATAGATCATGAATCGGGGATCATTTGATTGGGTTTTGAAGTGATTAAAAAATCACTCAAAAAGAATTTTAAGATAAGGGCCCTTAACCCTGGATTTTAGTTTAGAATCCTGGATCTGAGCTAGATTCTAAATTTGATTGATTGATTTTGAATTATCAAAATTAATCATAATTAATTGAATGATTATTTTTAGTTGGATAGGATTATAGCTTGATTGGAGAGTAGATTTAAGGATGTTTAAATTTTTGGATTGAGGTTTGAATCAATGATTGAATTTAAGTCAAGATTGGAGTCTGGATTAAGGTCTAGATTGTGATTTGAATTGAAGTCTGGATTGAGTATTAACTTAATGTCTGCATTAAAGGTGACTTGAGGCTAGATTGAAGTCTCAATTAAATTTTGGATGATTGATACCATGATGATTGTTAACCATCATATTAATAGGTAGAAGTCTTGAAGGGTCCTAGTAACCTCATATAAAAATGAGTTTAACAGCTATGGTGTGTAGAGAAGTTTAAAAGATATATTAATTCCTAAAATATAGTAATATAAACTAGGCTCATAAAGAAAAATAACATGTTAGAGCATTAAACTTGCCTTACATTTAAAATCTGGTAATATGCCATCTCGCTTGTAAAGATAAGTTAATTATTTTGATATAAATAATAACTACAAAATATTGAAATAAAAATACATAATTATAAAAGATAAATTATTTATAATAAATTAATATAAAATATACTATTTTAATAAATTAAGTCATTCTATTTAATATTAGTCCAAGTGAATTTACAAATCTAAGTGAACTAGTTCCATGTTGCATTATTTCTATGGCTATTTCATCTTAGTTAACTAATAAGCCATAAGCAATTTCCTAAAATAATAAATAAAAAAATCCTAATAATATTGATAGAATTATTTAGATAGTACTTTTTATTTATAATTAATAATAAATTATATAATATTTAATATATAAGATATTTAAATAAAAGAAAAACTTATATTTGGTGCAATATAATTAATTATGAAGTCGATTGTGATATTTATATTAACATGTAGATCTATATAATTGGATGAAAATTATTAATAAATTATTTTATAAATATTATAAAATAAAAAAAAACTAATATTAAATTAATTTAATATCATTAAAATGCCTGCTTGGGCTATATTTATGTACCATCCACTCGAGCCAAGCATAATCAATAAATCCCCTACTTCAGCGGTATTTTTTAAGGTGTACTTGGCTTTTAGAGTATCAACATTTTTTCTAACTTCAGTAATACTAAATCAAATTATAAATATTTAAATTGTACTTTTACTATCAGTATTGTGCCATAAAAAATATAGCATAAATCTATATTATAAAAATTAAAATAGTAAAGTCATAAATTAAAAAAAATTATTACTTGGATTAAAAAAAAGATATTTGGATCGGAATATATTACATATAATATTTATGATAAAATTGAAATTTAAAAAAATAGTAAAATATGATTTTTTTATCTTTAATATTTACTATATCTTTAAAAAATACAATGGTGACATGTCATTATAAGATTTTTCTTCCACGGCCAAACTGAGCTTTAACTTATCATTATTTTTAAATTCTTATGATCATTTGTAAAATATAATAAAAATTTTATTTAAATTATCATAATATAAATTAAAAAATAAATTTATAAGTAAATAATAAGCTTACATAATTCAATTTTAAAATGTATAACTGATGGCATTACTGCTTACTAAAAGATATCTTATAACAATTTCTTATAAAAACTGGTAATATTCTAAACATATTTTCTAAGATAAAAAATAATATATCAGTTAACAAATAAGCCCCATCATATTTTTTAGAATTTCCATTAAACTTTGAAAGTATAAAAAAAGATAGAAATAGATATAGATAGTGGTTTCAACCTCTACTAAATGAGCCAGCAATTTATAAACCACTGCTACAAATATTGTGGTAACTTTAACTTTTTGATGATGAATTTACCAGTGGTTAAAATTACTGTCTATATCCATATATAGCAGTGGTTTTAAAACTACTGCTAAATTACTACAAAAATATTAACTTTTTTATAATGATTCATTTTATGATCGCACAATATTGATGACAAAAGTGCAATTTAAAAATCCACTACTTAATGTAAGATTACTGAAGTTAAAAAAAATATTAATACTCCCACATTCAAGTACTCCTTAAAAAATATCGTTGAAGTAGGGGATTTACTAACTTTGCTTAGCTCGGGTAAAGGGTACCGAAATATAGCTCAAGCAGGTATTTTCAGGTATGTAAATTAATTTTATTTTAACCATTTTTTATTTTATAATATTTTTAAAAATATTTAATTTATAATTTTTATCCAGCTATAAAGATCTACATGTTAATGCAAATATGATAATCGACTTTGTAATTAATTGCATTACACCAAATATATATTTTTATTTTATTTAAATATCTTACTTATTAAATATTACATAATTTATTATTAATTATAAATAAAAAGTGTTATCTAAATATTTTTATAAATACTTTTATGAGATTTTTATTTTTTATTTTAGGAAATTTCTAGTGGCTTATTAGTTGACTAAGATGGAATAGCCATTGGAATGATGCAACATGAAGCTAATCCATTTGAATTTTCTATTTCACTTGGACTAATATTGAATAGGATGACTCATTTTATTTAAAGGAATATTTTCTCTTAATTGATTACAAATAATTTATCTTTAATAATTATGTAATATTATGATTTTAATTTTAATTTTTATTGTTAACTATTTACACTAGAATAATTAACTTATCTTTACAACTGAGACATATATTACCAGATTTTAAATACAAGATAAGTTTAATGCTTGGACATGTTATATTTCTTCATGAGCCTTATTCATATTGCCATCTTTTAGAAACTAATATATCTTTTAAACTTTCCTACAGAATATAATTGTTGATCTTATCTTTGTGTGAGGCCATTAGGACTCATTCAGACTTCTATATATTGATCTGATGATTGACAATCATTTAGGTGTTAATCATCTAGATTTTAATATAGAATTTATTCCAGACTTTAATCCAGCCTCCAGTCAACTTCAATCCAAACTTTAAACCAGACTCAAAATCAATCCTTAATTCAGACATCAATTCAAATCCCAATCCAAACCTTAATCCAGACTCCAATATAGACTTCAATTCAATCATTGATTCCAATATCAATCCAAAACTTTAATGAACCTTCAACTTATATGTCGAAGAAAAATAAATCACCAACAGATTCGATGTTCTCATATTTCGTAATTGAATATTGCATTGAGAATAGAGTATTATCTCGGGAGACTGACATAATATTTTACAACAGATTCAATCTCAAAATAAGGTTTTAGAAAATAATATTTTTATAAACACAATTAAAAGAATAATATATCATCCCAAAATATTAATATGAAATTCTATAGAATGTGTTTAAAAATAGAAATGGAGTTTTAAAAATCTAGTCATTCTTTTAAATAGATGCAACAAGAAGAATATTATATCATCTTGATGGATAAATATAATATTCTTCAAAACATCTAAAAATAAGAATGATTTTTGTAAAATTCATCATTTTTAATATCAAATATAATAAGGAAAATATCTTGTCATCTAGGAAAATGATAATGACATTTTATAAGTATATTTAAAAGTAAGAATGAGTTTGAAAAAAAACTTTTGCAATCCTAGAGATTTTTCCCTTATTTTATAGAAATAAAACAAGATTTATTTTAATATGGAGTTCTCAAATCTTTATAAGGGCAAGCCTCTATAGTTAATTACATCCTAGAACGGGTGCTCTTAGGAAAGCACTCGATTAAAGCAGCAATTTTATACCCTTTGGCTAGCTCCCTTGATGCTTGCCATTTATCCCAAATGGTTAGAAAGGCAAGGGATATGACATGGTAAAGATAATAATGTGTAAATAAGGTTTTGTCTGCACATGAGCATTTAGGGTGATTATGCTTAGCTTAAACCTAATCCTTTTAACTAGTTTAGGAAAACTCTAGAAGGGGTTTAGGCTACTGGAATGGTTTGAGATGAGAGGGATTAAGTATTTAGAGAAGTTTGACCACTTAAAAGACCATTGAACTATTCTTTGACTGTTTGACTAGTTAATGAGCCAATAGTTCCTGAGGTGGCATGTAGGAAGGTTTGATGAAATATCTTATAGGAGTTTGATGCTAGAAATTTAAAGTTTGAATGCATGGGTACATATGAATGGGGGGGGGGGGGGGGGGGTTGATCAAGTAACAGTTAGTTGACTTTTTCAAACTAAGTATGATTTGAGTCACCAATGATTGAAACATATTTGAGATCTCAGATTTTGCTCAAATTTGGATGATTAACCCTAGAGACATGCCAAATCAATATGAAACTGATAGATCATAAATTAGGGGTTATTTGATTGGGTTTTGAAGTGATTAAAAAATAACTCAAAAAGGGTTTTAAGATAAGGGCCCATTTACCTTAGATTTTAGTTTAGAATCCTGGATTTTAGCTAGATTCTAAATTTGATTGATTGAATTTGAATTATCCAAATCAATCATAATTAATTGAATCATTATTATTGGTTGGATAGTATTGAAGCTTGATTAGATACTTGATTGAAGGTTGATTAAAGTTTTAGATTAAAATTTGAATCAATGATTGACTTAAAGTCTAGATTGTAGTGTAGATTAATGTCTGGATTTTGATTTGAATTGAAGTCAGATTTGAGGATTGACTTGAAGTATGGATTGAAGTTGAATGGAGGCTGGATTAAGGTCTAGATTGAATTTTAGATTGAAATCTAGATGATTAGTACCAAGATGATTGTCAATGATCAAATCAATAGGTAGAAATCTAGATGGGTCCTAGTAACTTCATAGAAAAATGAGGTTAACACCCATATTATATTGAGAAGTTTAAAAGATATATTATTTCCCAAAAGATAGCAATATGAACTAGGCTCACAAAAAAATATAATATGTCCGAGTATTAAACTTCCCTTGCATTTAAAATCTAGTAATATGCTGTCTCGCTTGTAAATATAAGTTAAATATTTTGCTGTTAATAAATAACTATAAAAAATTAAAATAAAAATCATAATATTATATAATTATAAAAGATAAATTATTTATAATCAATTAAGAAACTGTAATATTACACATTTAGTGACCTTAGCACTAAAAGTTTGTTGGGGATGTTAAGCCCTTATGAACAAGCCCGAGGTTAACCAAGAGGGGGGGTGAATTGGTTATTTTAAAAATTTGTGAGCAAAAATGATTTAGAAAATCTTTTTGAATGTTTTAAAAATGTTTGCAGTTTCACAATGATGTGAAGATGTTCAACAATAACAAAATAATAATCACAATCACACAATCATCAATAGAAAAATAAGTGGGGAAAATAACAGAAAGAACACACCAAATTTTATAATGGTTCGGTCAACTTGACCTACATCCACTCCCTGGGGCCTCCCCTCTGGGTATTACACTAAGACTAAGTGACTCTCCTTCTGCTGCCATAGCAAGGCGGAGAAGCCTGTACAAAAAACTCGTTTCCACCAACCCAGTGAGGCAGAGAACCCAGACTCCTTTCGCTTCCTCCTGAAGCAGGCAGAGAACCTAGACTCCTTTCGCTTCCTCCTGAAGCAGGCAGAGAACCTTTATCTTCTTGTAGATGAACCTTCCATAGAGACACCAAGGACAAGAGAAGACGACCAGAGAAGATGACTCAGATCCTTGCTTGGAGCAACATTTGTGAACACCTTATAAACTCCCCCTCAAAAGATCTTCTCTCTCTCTCTCCCAAGCTCTCTCTCTCTCCTTCTCAAAGTTCTCACAAGATAGGACAGCTACAAAAGATCCCAATGATTGAACAAAAGAGATCCTAAAGAGGAAGGCTCAAAAGTTGCCCTAAAATTCAATTTGATGAATCTGTTTATACATTACGATCCAATATCATATAGTACGATCAGTTCAAAAATAGTTTCATCCAATACAAATGCAAACGAACAGTTTACAAATTTTATGAACATCATACAGTATGATCCATAGATCGTAGTGGACGATCCTTTTATTTTTAACTGTTCGTACAGGATGACCAATGGGACGAATAAAATTATCTTTGTTCATCATCCCATACTATACTCTTTATATAGTATGATTAATTCATTTTTAGAACATCATCCTGTACGATATAAATATCATCCGAGATGATTAGTACAAAAAATTATGGTTTCATCTAGTACGATATATGGGACGAATAAAATTGTCTCTGTTCATTATACATGATGAATTACATCATACAATACGATCAAATGTAATTAGGAAACCATAATTTAATTGCCTGATTATGGGGGATATTTTTGGCAAGATTTAAAACATTTGTATAGTATGATCGTAATCTTACAGTACGATTAGTTCAAAAAATCAAAATTCAAAACTTACCAAAATAATCCTGGCAGCTAGGGTTTTCATGTTAAAACAAATCATACAGTATAATTAGTTTATAAACCTAATCATCCAGAATTAGCTGTTAACCCTGGGTTTAAATGATAGATCATATAGTACGATTGAAAATCATACAGCACGATTTTGTAAAAAAAATTTAATTGAAGTAAAAAAATTTAGCTCTCCCCCTATGTATGTGTGTAAGGTTACTTAGCTTGGAGATCCATTACATTACACTTAACTCAAGAAAAATGAAAAAGTACATTGAACTTGAAACCCAAACAGACTGACTCGATCTTGAGCTAGCTTGAATTGCAATTAATCCTGTGAACCCGAAAGGTTTGACACTCAACCAAAACAAAAAGGTTTGCTATCATCAAAATCATAGTCCTTGAATCCAGATTCGTAATAATCTCCCCCTTTTTGATGATGGCAAATATTTATTAGTAATTTCAAATTCAATAAATAAATATGGTGAATATTTATGATTCTAAACACTAAATAATTGAACATTGATAATTCAAAATACTGAATTGAATATTTACAATGACTCGCAACATAAACTACTCCCCTTTTTAATATCTCAAAAAGGGAAATACAACCTAAACACAGAAGAAGAAAAACATTACAAAAATAATACAAAATATCAGCAAAAGCAAACAGACTAGTAAAAAGGGGAATCGCCCAGGATGATGTGACTAATAATAAAAAAGTAAAAAAAATTGAAGAATGGAGAGGAATGATCAGGGATCCTAAAGCTCAAAAAAAGGAAAAAGCAAAATCAAATCAAATACAAAGAAAAATTAAAACAAAAAAAATATTAATTTTTTTTTGAATCGATCCGCTCCAGTACATCAGAATTTTCCTTAATTTTCAATTCGAAAGCGAATAAGAAGAAAAACGACATTGCTGAAATCTAGAAAAAGTTAAAAAATCAACTTTTGTTACTCCTACCTCGGACACCTTATGGGTTCAAATTCCTTTCAAACAGAAGTCTAATTCAGAAGAGAAGAAATTAGATTTGAAAGGCGATCCTTTTAAGCCTCGTTCCAGAAAAATATCTGATAAAATTGTATTACAAAGTAAGGAATCAGAAATCATGATTTTCAATCTCAAGCTTTTGAAAATATTAAGTGGCGCATGGATTTTTCTAAGACATTGAAAGATGTGAAAGGGAAGAAAGCTTATTTATTTGTGGGCTCATTTTGTGCCTCTTTTCAATTTATTTGGCACTCTTTGCGCATCTTTTGATTTTTGTTACACTTTGTATATTTTTTCAATTTGGCGACATTGCACATCTTTTCAGCTTTGGGCTTATTTTGTGCCCCCCTTTTTTTTCAAGCTTGCTTTCTTTCATAATCTCTAAATAATCTCAGTTATAGAATTACCTTCCCGATATAAGAGAAGAGAAACTCACTCTCTTCAGTAAGGAGGGTTAACTTATAGAACAAAATCATACTCCATATGATAAGGGCAATCACTTGATTAAGAAAAGCATAACAACAATTCAAAGCTTTGAAACTACTATTTATATAAGGTAGATTACTATAGGAAGATAAAATAGATCTCTATTTTAAAAGCCAACTTTTTTATTTTGAATAAAATTTTTTTCCAAAAGAAATAATACACCATTAAAGGAGTTAGAGGAAGAGAAACAATCATCAATATTTTTTCCTTTAACAGATTCAGAGGAGTCAATCACTACTTACAAGCTTCCAAATAAAAATAAGGCAAAACTCTCAGTCAAAAATCCAATTTATCAGTAGTAGTGAGCAGTGATCTGATTCTGAAAAGAATAATGAGTAAATAAATAACAAGAAGAAAAATAAAAACAAATAAAAATCAGCAAATAAAAATCATGAGGAAATAACTCAATCTGATAAGCAAATCAGATAAATGGAAATCAGTAGAAGAAAAAAGGAAAAGAAATTCTAAAATGAAATAGACTATTAGATCAAATAAAAACTAAATAAAAAAATGAAAAAAAATAGAAAATTCAAAATGAGTCAAAGGCCAGGGGTTTAGTAAAGATGTCAGCCAGTTGATTTTCAGTTACTACATGGTGTAGCTCAATATCCCCTTTTGTAACAAGGCCCCTAATGAAGTGATGCCTTATATCAATGTGTTTGGTTCTTGAATGTTGGATAGGATTCTTAGAGATGTAGATGGCACTAATGTTATCACATAGAATTGAAATTGTGCCAACATGTAATCCTAGATCCAGAACTTATTGCTTCAACCAAAGGATTTGGGCCACACAACTTCCTAAGGGAATATACTCAGCTTCAGCAGTGGAAAGTGCTATAAAATTTTGTTTTCTACTGGACTAGGAGACTAAAGACTGTCCTATGAATTGGTATGTTCCTAAGTGCTCTTTTTTTCCACCCTACACCCTGTAAAATCAAAATCAGAATATCCAATAATCTCAAAAGAAGTGTTGTACTTAGGATACCATATTCCTATAGTTGGGGCCCCTAAGAGATATCTGAGGATTCTCTTAACTGCAGTCAAGTGGGATTCCTTAGGATCAGCTTGAAACTAAGCATAAAGACAAACACTAAATATGATATCAGGTCAGCTAGCAGTCAGGTAAAGCAATGATCCAATTATTCCTCTAAACTTCTTCTAATCAATAGATTTTTCCTTTGAATCCTTATCTAACTGGACACTAGAACTCATGGGAGTGTTTATTGGCTTAGATTTATCCATTTCATATTTCTTTAAGATGTCCTTAATATACTTTAATTGATTGATAAAAGGTCCATCATCCATTTATCTTATGCTAAATCCTAAAAATAAGATAATTCTCCCATCATACTCATCTCAAACTCCTTACTCATTATTTTAGAAAAATCATCACATAAGTTTTTATTAGAAGATCCAAAAAATATATCATCAACATATATCTGGATAATGAGTAAATCATCTCCTGCTTTCCTGAAAAAAAGGGTGATTCTACGTTCCCCTTATCAAACTCTATTTATAATAGGAATGTGCTAAGCCTCTCATACCAAGCTCTGGGTGCCTGTTTCAATCTATATAAGGCCTTTTTTAATTTGTAAACATGATTAGGATATTATGAACTCTCAAAACTTAGGGGTTGCTCTACAAAGACATCTTCCTTTATTACCCCATTTAAAAAGGCACTCTTGACATCCATTTGAAAAAGCTTAAATCCCTTATAACAGGCAAAGGCTAGTAGCACTCTAATGGCTTTAAATCTAGCTATAGGGGCAAAGGTCTCCTCAAAATTAATCCCTTCTATTTGGTTGTACCCCTTAGCCACCAATCTTGCTTTATTCCTAACCACCACACTAGAATCATTTATCTTATTCTTAAAGACCCATTTGGTTCCCACTACACTTTGATTCTTAGGTCATTCTACTAACTCCCAAAAATTATTTCTTACAAATTGATTTAATTCCTCTTGTATAGCTAAGATCCAAAATTCATAAGAAAGGGTTTGATTGATGTTGGTGGGTTCAGTCATTGAGATAAAAGAAGAATGGTTTACTTCCTTCCTAAGTCCATGCCTAGTTCTAACACCTTCAGAAGGGTCTCCTAAGATCAGTTATTTAGGATGAATAGAAGAATATCTTCAATCTCTAGGCAAAGTGTTTTGAGGTTCTACCCTTTCCTCCAGATTTACATTTTCAACTGCTTGGATAATCTCTCCTAATTCCTCTTCTTCCTCAGCTCTAAACTCCGTAGGATCAGATTCATCAAATACCACATGAGTTGTCTCCTCCACCACCAAAGTCCTCTTGTTAAACACCCTAAAGGATTTTCTCACACTAGAATACCCTAAGAACACTCCTTCATCAGATTTTGGGTCAAATTTCCCTAAGGATGATTTTTTATTATTCAGAATGAAGACCTTACAGCCAAAGACATGGAGGTGGGACAGGTTTGGAGTCTACCCTTAATGATCTCATAGGGTGTCTTATTCAGTTTGGATCTAACATTCACCCTATTCAGCATATAACATGCAGTGTTCATCGCTTCTGCCCAAAAGTATTTTGGAAGTGAATACTCAAAAAGTATGGCTCTAGCGGCTTGCACTAAGGTCCTGTTCTTCAGCTACCCCATTCTGCTGAGGGGTCCTAAGAGCTAAAAGTTATGACTAATCCTATGCTCCTCATAGAAGGTTCCAAATCTCATATTTTCAAACTCCCCACCATGATCACTATGGATGGTCAAGATCTCATAACATAACTTCTTTTGAATCCAAGTGGAGAAAGATTTAAATTTATCAAATGACTCAGACTTATATGATAGAAATCTAATCCAAATGAACCTTGAGTAATCATTAACAATCACAAATCCATAGACTTTACCCCCTAAGCTGGTAGTGCTAATGGGTCGAAAGAGATCCATGTGAAGGACTTCGAAAGGTCTAAAGGTGTTGATGTCCTTAATGGAGTGGAAAGAGGATTGGACTTGCTTCCCTTGCTAACAGACATCACACAGGTTGTCCTTAATGAACTTAAGCTTGGGGACACCTCTAACTAAGTCCTTTTGGGTGACTCTTCTAAGGGTTTTTATGCTGGCATGACATAATCTCCTGTGCCATAATCAAGACTCATCAGTATTAGTTTTTAAGTAAAATAAAGCAGCACATTCAATATTATTTAAATCAAGCATGTAGATGTTATTGATCCTCTTGCCCTATAAAATAGTATTATTATTTAAGCTTATAATATATGTGTTTGACAGGAACTTGATGCTCAGCCCTTTGTCACAGAGTTGACTGATGCCGAGCAGGTTGTGTTTCAGTCCATCTACAAGCAAAATATTTTCAATCAAAAGGTTCTTGGAGTTTCTGATTATACCTGCACCTACCACTTTTCTGGTGGCATTGTCTCTAAGAGTGACCTTGCCTCCAGCCCTGGCCTACATCGAAATGAATTAATTTGCATCTGTAGTCATATGTCTTAAGCATCTGCTATCCAGGTACCATATGCTCTCATGAGGTCTTATGTGAGAGCACACCTCTTCTTGGTCAGACTGACCAGGATGATCATCCGCCATTAAACACAAGTTTGTAGTCTTCTCCTCAGCTTCAATCTCAGAGGAGTCAGATGTAGAATCTGCCTAGAAATCCTTTTGGATCTTCTTCTTTTTCCTTCAAGAACTTAGATTTCTCCTCACCCTTCTCCTTGCTTGGGTTAGCCTTAAATATAGGACAATCAACCTTTATATATCCAGGCTTCCTGCATTCCAAACAAACAGTATCAGGAGAACCTTTAAAATTCCTACTACTCGTACCTTTGTTCCACTTCTGAAAGTTTATATGTTTATTCCTTAGAAAGCTTTTGAATTTCCTAGTAATTAAGGCAACATCATTGCTATCAGACCCGAAAGTATCAGTATCAGTATCGTTAGCCTTCAGTGCCATAGTTTTCTCTTTCTTTTTCTCATGTGCATCAAGCTGTCTTTAGTTCACCCCTTACTCATAAGCAATGATTGACCCAAGTAAGTTATCAATAGAATAAGTATTCAAATCTTTAGATTCAGTAATTATAGTTATCTTGACATCATAAAAAGAAGGCAAACATCTCAGTATTTTATTCACCTTTTCATAGTTAGTGAGTTCTCTTCCTAAAGCATGTAGAGAGGTAATAATTTGAGTGAACCTAGTATACATTTTAGAAATTGATTCACTTGGTTTCATACAAAAGAGTTCATAGTCGTGAAGCAAGATGTTCAATCTAGACTGCTTAACTTCAGATTTACCTTCATAAGTAATGCATAATCTATCCAAAAATTCTTTACCAATAGTGCAAGTAGAGACATGCATGTAATCCTCAAATTTTAGTGCACAAAAAAAATTATTCAAGAATTTTGCATTCAGTTATGCTAAGTCCCTATTATCATGTGTGCATTTAGTAAAAGGAAGTTCAATTTTAACACCATTATCAAGTCTATACGGAACATGATAACCATTTTTAACAAGTATCCACATACGATGATCAATTGATTATAAAAAAGTGAAAATATAAGTTTTCCAAAAATCAAAAGGTATGTTATCAAACAAAGGTGGATGAGTGATGGAATAACCTTCAGCAGTATTTCTATTACCAAAGTTAGCCATGGATCAAATTTAAAAGTTTTTCAAAACTAGATTTTATAAATCCCACTGTGATACCACTTGAAAGTTCATTGGGGATGTTAAGCCCTTATGAATAAGCCCGAGGCTAGCCAAGAGGGGGGGGGGGGGGGGGGGGTAAATTGGTTATTTTAAAATTTATAAGCAAAAATGATTTAAAAAATCTTTTTGAATATTTTAGAAATATTTATAGTTTCACGATGATGTGTAGATGTTCAATAATAATAAAATAATAATCACAATCACACAATCATCAATAGAAAAATAAGTGTAGAAAATAACCAGAAAGAACACACCATATTTTATAGTGGTTCAGTTAAATTAACCTATGTCCACTCCCTGGAGCCTCCCCTAACACTAAGTGACTCTCCTTCTGCTCCCATAGCAAGGCAGAGAAGCCTATATAAAAACTCTTTTCTACTAACCCGATGAGGCAGGGAACCCGGACTCCTTTCACTTCCTCTTGAAGTAGGCAGAGAACCTAGACTCCTTTCGCTTCCTTCTGAAGTAGGTAGAGAACCTTGACTCCTTTCGCTTCCTCCTGAAACAGGCAGAGAACCTTGATCTTCTTACAGACGATCCTTCCATAGAGACACCAAGGATAAGAGAAGACGACCAGAAAAGATGACTCAGATCCTTGCTTGGAGCAACCTTTATGAACACCTCATAAACTCCCCCTCACAAGTTCTTCTCTCTCTCCCAAGCTCTCTCTCTCTCCTTCTCAAAGCTCTTACAGGAAAGGACAGTAGCAAAAGATCTCAAAGATTGAATAAAAGAGATCTTAAATAGGAGGGCTCAAAAATTGCCCTAAAATTCAATTTGATGATTCTGTTCATACAGTACGATCCAATATCATACAATATAATCAGTTCAAAAATAGTTTCATCCAGTACGAATGCAAACGAATAATTCACAAATTTTACAAATGTCGTACAGTATGATCCATAGATCATACTGGATGATCCTTTTATTTTCAACTGTTCATACGGGATGACCCATGGGATGAACATAATCATCTCTATTTATCATCCTGTACTGTACTCTTCGTACAGTATGATTAGTTCATTTTTAAAACATCTTCATGTATGATATAAATATAGTTTAGGATGATCAGTACAAAAAAATTGTGGTTTTATCTAGTACGATATATGGGATGAACAAAATCATCTCTGTTCATTGTACATTATGATTTACATCAGATAATATCATCAAGTGTAGTTAGGAAATCATAATTTAATTGCCTGATTATGGGGGATAATTTTGTCAAGATTTAAAATATTTGTATAGTATGATTAGTCATTCGACACGTGCAATCTCTTTTCCATTGATACGCCCTGCAATTTGCACTTGAATTCCTTTTATACCCATTTATTCAGTTCATTCAATAGCTTTTTTCATTGCCTTTCGAAATGAGAACCTTTTCTATAGGAGAATTAGGTATAATTGAGGAGTATGTAGCTTCTCTGGTTTTGTTGGGTGGGAGAGCAGAGGAACCCGGACACCCAAAGGGCTCGGGAGTTGGCATGTGGTCACACAGCTATGCTTACTTCATACCGGGGAGACAGAAGAATGGTCGGAAGGAACTAAAAAAATCAAAATTCAAAACTTACCAAAATAGTTCTAGCGGCTGGGGTTTTCATGTTGAAAGAAGCCATACAGTATGATATGAATCATATAGTATGATTAATTTATAAACCTAATCATCCAGAATTAGCCGTTAACCCTGGGCTTAAATGGTAAATCAAATAGTATGATTGAAAATCATATAGTATGATTTTGTAAAAAAGAATTAATTTAAGTAAAAAATTTTGACCTCTCCCCTTGTGTGTGTAAGGTTACTTAGCTTGGAGATCCGTTACATTACACTTGACTCAAGAAAAATGAAAAGGTATATTGAACCTTAAACACAAATAGACTGACTCGATCTTGAGCTGGCTTAAATTGCGATCACGTGAACTTGAAAGGTTAGACACTCAACTAGAAACAAAAAGATTTGCTATCATCAAAATCATAGTCCTTGAATCTAGATTCACAACAAGCACCCTAAATGAAAATAAAGATTTATGTTTTTATTGGCGTATTAGTAAAACCAAAGTTAGAGAGGCTCTATAGAAAATAAAGGGTGGAAAAGCTATTGGACCTGATGATATTCCAATATAGGTGTGGAAATGCTTAGGAGATGAAGAAATTTCATAGCTTACTAAACTTTTTAATACTATTTTGAAGACTAAAAAGATGCAGATGAGTGGAGAATGAGTGTGTTAATTCCTATTTTTAAGAATAAAGGTAATGCACAAGATTGTGTGAATTATAGAGGAATTAAGTTGATATGTCATACTTTTAAACTATGGGAACGAGTTATGGAGCATAGGTTACGGCGTGATAGTAATGTTTCACAAAATTAATTTGGATTCATGCCGGGTAGGTCTACTATGGAAGCCATATATTTATTGAGAGGTATGATGGAGAAATATAGAGAAAATAAGAAGGATCTATATATGAAATTTATTGATTTAGAAAAGGCATATGATAAAGTTTCAAGAGAAGTGCAATGGAGAGTTATAAAAAAGAAAGGAGTTAAGAACACTTATATTCAAATTATTAAAGATATGTATGCATGAGCTATTACTTATGTTCAAACACAAGGTGGTTTGACCAAGTATTTTCCTATTTTGGTTGGATTACACAAGGATCAGCCTTAGGCTCATATCTTTTTGCTTTAGTCATGGATGTTCTTACTAGATATTTGCAAGAGGATGTACCTTGGTGTATACTTTTTGTTGATGATATTCTTCTTATTGATAAGACTAGAGAGGGAGTTGAAGGTAAACTTGAATTATGGAGGTCAACCTTAGAGTCTAAAGGTTTTCTCTTGAGTAGATCTAAAATAGAATATATGAAGTGTAATTTTAGTAGTAATAGACCCAGTGAGGGGATTGTGACTTTGGGCAATCAAGTCATTAATAAGTGTACATATTTTAAATATCTTAGATCTATTGTTCACAGTGATGGTGAAATAGATGGGGATATATCAGTAGAATTCAAGTTGGATGGTTAAAGTGAAGGAATGCATTGGGCTTGTTGTGTGATAGAAAAGTCCCCCTCAAACTTAAGGGAAAATTCTATAAGATGGTGGTGAGAATTGCAATACTTTATGGTGATGAATGTTGGCCATTAAAAGAGAAGCATAATACTAAGTTAAGTGTTACAGAGATGAGGATGCTCAGGTGGATGAGTGGCTTTACCCTTAGAGATATGATACTAAATGAACATATACGTGACAAGGTTGGAGTAGCTCTAGTGGAAGATAAGATTAGAGAGAGTCACCTTAGATGGTTTGGCCACATAAAACAGCAGCCTTCCAATGACCCAATTAGGAACGTAAAAGTATTAGATTTGATTTATGTTAATAAAGGTAGAGGTAGACCTAAAAATACTTGGTTTGAAAATAATATAAATGATCCTTCTTTATGAGATTTAAATGAGAATTTGACTTTTAATAGGTCATAATAGAGAAAAAGGATTCATGTAGCTGACTCCACATAGTGGGACAAAGACTTGTTGTTGTGGTTGTAATTAAGAAAAAATACACCATTTAAATAAATTGAGTCATCCTATTCAATATTAATCAAACTGAAATAATAAATCCAAATGGACCAGCTCCACGTTGCATTATTCCAATAGCTATTCCATCTTGGTCAACTAATAAACCAATAAAAATTCCTAAAATAATAAATAAAAAACTCATAATAATATTTATAAAATTAGTTAGATAGTACTTTTTTTTTATAATTAATAATAATTTATGTAATATTTAATATATAAGATAATCAAATAAAAGAAAAACTTATATTTACTGCAATACAATTAATTACGAAACCGATTGTTATATTTGCATTAACATGTATATATTTATAGTTAGATGAAAATTATAAATAAAATATTTTTTAAAAAATTATAAAATAAAAATGGATAAAATTTAATTAATTTAACATCGTTAAAATGCCTCTTAGGCTATATTTCGGTACCGTTCACTCAGGCCAAGCATAATCAGTAAATCCCTTACTTTAACTATATTTATTTAGGTATACTTAGCTATGGGAGTATCAACATCTTTTTCTAACGTCAACAATGCTATATCAAATGGTGGATGTTTAAATTATACTTTTGCCATCAGTATTGTCTCATCATAAAATATAGCATAAGTTGATATTATAAAAATTAAAATAGTAAAGTCATAAATTAAAAATAAAATTACTATTTGAATAAAAATAAAGATATTTGGATAAATATATATTATATATAATATTTATGAAAAAATTAAACTTTTGAAAAAAAAATAGAAAAATATGATTTTTTTACCTTTAATATTCTACTATATCCTAAATAAAACACAATGGTGACATGTCATTATGAGAATTTTATTCTACAACTTACCCGAGCTTTGACTTATCATTAATTTTGAATTCGTATGATCATCTATAAAATATGATAAAAATTATATTTCTAATATCATAATATAAATTAAAAAATAAATTTATAAATAAATAATAAATTTACCTAATTCAGTATCAAGATGTATAACTGATGGCATTGCTGCTTACTAAATGATATCTTATGATAATTCCTTATAAAAGTTGATAATCTTCTAAACATATTTTCTAAAATAAAAAATGATATATTAGTTAACGAACAAGCCCCATCATATTTTTTAGAATTTCCTTAAAACTTTGAAAGTAAAAAAAATGATAAAAATAGATATATATATATAGTGGTTTTCAAGTACTACTAAATTAGCTGATAGTTTACAAATCACTGCTACAAAATATTATAGTAACTTTATCTTTTTGATGATGAATTTAGCAGTGGTTAAAATTACTATTTATATTTATATATAGCAGTGATTTTAAAATTGCTACTATACTTCTGTGAAAATAATAACTTTTTTATAGTGATTCATTTTATGATGGCACAATACTGATGGCAAAAGTATAATTTAAAGATTCACTAATTGATATAGCATTACTGATGTTAGAAAAAGATGTTGATACTCCCATAGCCAAGTACAACTTAAGAAATACCATTGAAGTAGGGGATTTTCTTATTGTGCTTGGCTCGAGTGAAGGGTACCGAAATATAGCCCAAGTAGGCATTTTAAAGTATGAAAATAATTTAATTTTAATCATTTTTATTTTATAATATTTTTAAAAGTATTTAATTTATAATTTTTATCCAACTATAAAGATATATATGTTAATGCAAATATGATAATCGACTTCGTAATTAATTACATTACACCAAATGTAAGTTTTTCTTTTATTTAAATATCTTATATATTAAATATTACATAATTTATTATTAATTATAAATGATAAATACTATCTAAATAATTTTATAAATTTTATTAGGAATTTTTTATTTATTATTTCAGTGAATTTCTAGTGTCTTCTTAGTTGACTAAGATAGAATAGTCATTGGAATAATGAAATATGGAGCTGGTCCATTTGGATTTGTTATTTTACTTAGACTAATATTGAATAGGATGACTCAATTTATTAGAATGGGGTATTTTTTTAATTGATTATAAATAATTTATCTTTTATATTTTTGTAATAATATAATTTTTAATTCAATTATTTATAGTTATCTATTTACAGCAGAACAATTAGCTTATCTTTACAAGCGAGATGGTATATTACCAAATTTTAAATGCAAGGCAAGTTTAATGCTTGGACATATTATATTTCTTCAAAAGCCTAATTCATATTTCTATCTTTTAGAAACTAATATATCTTTTAAACTTCTTTATAGAACATGATTCTTGAGCTTATTTTTATGTGAGGTCATTAGGACTCATCTAGACTTCTATATATTGATTTGATGGTTGATAATTATCTAGGTGTAAATCATCTAGATTTTAATCTAGAATTCAATCTAGACTTCAATCCAACCTCTAGTCAACTTCATTCCAAACTTCAAACCAGACTTCAAGTTAATCCTTAATCTTGACTTGAATTCAAATCTCAATCCAAACCTTAATCCAAACTCCATTATAGACTTCAATTCAATCATTTATTTAAACTTCAATCCAAAACTTCAATCAACCTTCAATCAAGCTTCAATCCTATCTGTCAAAGAAAATAAATCACCATATAGATTCGATGTACTCATACTTTATAATTGAATACTATATTGAGAATAGAGTACTATCTCAAAAGATTGACACAATATTCTATAATAAATTAAATGTCAAAATAAGGTTTTAGAAAATATTATTTCTATAAACACAATTAAAAGCATAACATATCATCTCAAAAGATGAATATAAAATTATATAAAATATGTTTAAAAATAGAAATGGAGTTTTAGAAACCTAGTCATTCTTTTAATTTGATACAACAAGAAGAATATTATATCATCTTGATGGATGAATATAATATTCTTTAAAACATCCAAAAATAAGAACGGGTTTTATAAAATTTATCATTTTTAATATCAAATATAATAAGGATAATATCATGTCATATGGGAAGATGATAATAACATTCTACAAGTATATTTAAATGTAGAAATGAGTTTGAAAAGAAATCTAGATTCCTATAGATTTTTTCCTTATTTTATAGAAATAAAATAATATTTATTTTAATGGAGTTCTCAAATCCCTATAAGGGTAAGCCTCTTATATTTCCTTTTGGCTTATGAGATTTTGAATAGAATGAGTTTTTCTATTACAAAACTAGGATTTATGCTTTCGAAACTTGACATGGAGCAAGCCTATGATAGTATGAGTTGGGATACATTGAATCAAATTCTGAAAGTTATGGGTTTCTCAGATAAGATAATAAAATTGATTATGCAATGTGTTTACTATCTGCAATTCTCTATTAAGATTAATGGGAGGATGACAAAGTGGATAACAACTAAATGTGGTTTTAGACAAGGTTGTCCACTATCTCCATGCCTAGTCATTTTGTATTATGAACTTCTATCCAAAGCCTTACAAGCTAAAGCTAATTAGATAGGTATTAGTGTGTCTGCTAATATCAAAAAATTAAACCATCTTCTATACGCTGATGATGTATTATTTATAGCTGAGGCCATTATATGCAATGCTAAGAATCATATTTTGAATGATTATTATGCTTGGACTGGTCAGCATATAAATTCAAAATAGTCTATGGTTCTCTATGGAAAAGTGGTTTCAAGAAAAAGAGAAGAAAATTAAATAAAGTTGTTGACTTTGTTCTATTGATGAAATCACTTATTTGGGTGTTAAAATGGCTTTAAGGAGAATGAAGGTTTCAGACTTCCATTCAGTAATGGATAAGGCTATGGAGAAATTAAACACTCGGGGATCTCATTTCTTATCGCTGGTAAGAAGAATTGTGTTAATCAAAATAGCATTTTGATCTATTCCATCACTCTTAATGACTTATTCTTTAATACTAAAAAGTGTTTTGTTGGAAATTGACAGATTTTGTAGAAATTTTCTTTGGCACAAGGAGAAAGGAAGGCAAGGACTACATTATATACCATAGAGTATGTTGTGTTATTCTATAAATATTGGTGGCTTTGGCATTTATGGAGCTGCTGAAAAATGAGGCCCTCTTAAATCTCATCTTGCTTGGAACTTTATACAAAATCAGATAACAGAGTATTTAAGGCTAAATGTGGAGATGGAATATGGGATGATGAAATTAAAAGGAATGCCTCCCCTTCATGGCGTATAATCAAAGAAGGTGCTTAGTTTTTGAAACCTATTATAAGATGGCAGGTATATTTAGGTTCTAAAATTGACATTACAAACCATGTTTAGTTACTTGATATAAGTTTAAGGAGATGGCCTTCAACCTGTAATTTTACAGAGCTTCAAGATAAGAAGATTTATTTTCTAATTGATGAAGAATGAAGATGAAAAAGAAATGTTTTGAAGATTTATTTTTTTGAAGAAATGGGAAACCTCATTTTACAAACTCCTATCTTTACTGATGCTGATGAAGATAAGGTTGAATTAATAAATTCCAATTCAGGTAGATTGATAACTGCCATGGCTTATGAAGCTCATTGTCAAATTCAAGAAGGGAATTGCAAAGATTTGAAATGGATGAAGAAATTAAAAGTCTCTCCTAGGGAGTTCTTATTTTTGTGGAGACTCTTCAATAATGCATTGCCTACAAATAATTGGTTGAATTATAGAAAACTACAAAACAGTGTCAGCTATCCGAGACATAGTGAAGAACCTGAAGACTTGGAGCATATTTTAACCCATTGTATGAAACTCTTAGAAGTAATGCATATCTTGAGACAATGGGTATTAAATTTCAAAGTATGGCTTATTGCTATGAAGGATTGAAGAAGGTAGGTCGGGTGAAGCTGTGTCTTACCAGAATATATATTGTTATTATTTACCAGAACTAAAAAATTAGAAACCTGGTTAAGCATGGCAAATCTGCTCCTTCGGCTTCGACAATTACTGTAGAAATTCTCTCTTATTATTCGTATTTACATTTATTTTCAATCAAGATGAACTGGGATATCAATAAGCAATATATGCTATCGAATGCTTGGTGTCCCCCGCCTGATGGTTGGATTAAACTAAATGTAGATGCGGATGTTTTAGAATCCAATATGGCTGGAATAGCAGGCGTATTAAGAGATCATAAAGGTAGAATACTTTGGGCTTATAGAAAGTAATTAATCCATCTGGACATTACTTTTTTTTGAGGTAAAGGCTATTTTAGATTTTGAATACTCTATTCAAGATTGGATGTTGGCAAATAAAAGGATTATTATAGAAGGTGATAATGTAAATATTATAAAGATGCTTCAAAATTCAGTAAAGGTGGCTTTGGATAGGAATAATAAAGCTCAAAGACTTGATCTTTCTTTTTTAGAAATGTTTAAGAATGTTATTTTTTAATTTGTTTCTAGAGATTGTAATAATGAGGTAGATTATTATTCTCATCATGCCATATTAGGTGATTTTTATTGGGATGTTTTTTTAGATAGTGAACTTCCATCAAGGTTTGTTGACTTGATTAGGAAGGACTATGATAGGCTTTTTCTTGTGAAGTAGATTGTATCTTTTCATTTTTGAATTAATGCAATTTGTATAGTTTTAAAAAAATATGGGCAAGCCCCTATAGTTAATTGCATCCTAGGACGGGTGCTCCAAGAAAAACTCTCGATTAAAGCAATAATTTTAAACCCTTTGGCTAGCTCCTTTGAAGCTTGCTATCTGTCCCAAATAGTTAGAAAGGTAGGGGATAGGACATGGTTAAGACAATGATGTGTAAAGGGGATTTTATCCTCACATGAGCATTTGGGGTGATTAGGCTTAGCTTAAACCTAATATAAGGGTTAGAATTGGTTTATGAAAACTCTAGAAGGAGTTTAGGCTGCTGGAATGGTTTGAGATGGGAGGGATTAAGTATTTGGAGCAATTTGACCACTTAGAAGACCATTTAACTATTAATTGACTATTTGACCAGTTAATGAGTAAATAATTACTGAGGTGGCATATAGGAAGGTTTGATGAGATGTCTTAGAGGGAGTTTGATGCTAGGAAATTAAATTTTGAATTGATGGGTATATAGAATTGGGGGATTGACTAAGTAATAGTGAGTTGACTTGGTCAAACTCATTATGATTTGACTCACCAATAATTGAAACATGTTTGAGATATAAATTGAAATTGATTTGAGGCTTGATAAAATCTAAAAAGTATGAGTTGATTGTATGGAACCGTTTGACAATATATTGGCCTAATTTGACCAAGTTTGATAGTTTGACCAAATCAAGTCAAGTATGATTTGACTCATAATGGGTTTGGAGAGATTCAAGGTATGCAATTGAATGGTCTTAAAGGTTTAAAAAGTTAGATTGGAGTGGATTTAACTATATATGGTGATCTGACCCTATGTTGACTAGATCTAACCAGATATGGATCTTGTTGACCAAGTCAACCATTGACTTGGTCAGGGGACTAATCAGGTCCAATTCACCAAAAAGGATGGTCAAGGGGTTTTGATGAGGTTCAAAATGGATTTGAAGTTTGATTGAATATAAACAGGCTTAATGGTTTATTTTGTCAACCATGGTTAACTTGGTCAACTAAGTCAAACTTGAAGTTGGGTTTGGGCTCAACAAGTTTGATTTGATCATTGAATACTAATGGATGTGGTTTTATGGACTAGAAGGGTCATTTCAATCAAAGTGATCATTTAGACCTTTAATGGGTTTTTTTGTTAACAAGGGTTGACTTAGTCAACCAGTTAGACCAAAGCCTAGGTTTGGGTTCAATAGGTTCAAAATGATATTTGGAAGCTAATAGAGGTGGTTTCATGTAAAGATGAAGTATATAATGGAGATGGTTCCACAAAATGTCAAAATCATTTGGATTTAAATTACCATTTAAGCCCTTAATAATTTTATCAAAATAGGAAGACTTGCTCAACAAGGCTTGACCAAGGTTTGGATTTGAATCTAATGTACTTCTAATGGTGTTTAGGATGCATTAGAGGATACTTTAGGGTTTGATTTGACTGGGCCATGTTGAAGTTTGAATGAAACTTCAATTTTATCCTTAAGGGGTATTTTGGTCATTTGGCCCCCCAGTAAACTATGAGTCAACTTGGGTCCAACAAAGTATAATTTAATGCTTAACATATCATAATAAAGGCTATGGATATTGTTAAAAGTCTTGGCGAAGATCCCAAGGTCAAATTCTAAAAAGTGGCAGGTCTAGTAGCATAGACCGTAAATATTTAAAAATTTTACAACCTTTGGAATTCAATTCAATTTTTAGGGCTAGAGATCTCAGATTGGGCTCAAATTTGGAGGGTTGAGCCTACAGACATTCCAAATAAATATGAAATTGATTTATAAATCATGAATCAAGATCATTTGATTACGTTTTGAAGTGATTAAAAAATCACTCAAAAAGGGTTTTAAGATAAGGGCCCTTAACCTTAGATTTTAGTTTGGAATCCTGGATTTGAGCTAGATTCTAAATTTGATTAATTGAATTAGAATTATCCAAATCAATCACAATTAATTGAATGATATTTATTGGTTGGATAGGATTGAAGCTTGATTTGAGACTACATTGAAGGTTGATTGAAGTTTTTGATTGGAGTTTTAATCAATAATTGAATTGAAGTCTAGATTAGAGTCTAGATTAAGGTCTGGATTGTGAATTGAATTGAAGTCTCGATTGAGGATGGACTTGAAGTCTGGATTGAATTTTAGATTGAATTTTAAATTGAAATCTAGATGATTGATACCTAGAAGATTATCAACCATCAGATCAATAGTTAGAAGTCTAGATGGGTCCTAGTAACCTCCTATAAAAATATAAAATAGGCCTTAACACTTCTTGAATCTACAAACCAAAATCCAAGATGCCTTATCGTATTTGCAATGCTTAGAATTTTCTCTTGGTGCATTTTAATTATCTCATATTCCTTCATTATTTGAAGTTCAAACACCCTGATTAAATTCAAAACTTGCATATCTTTAAACTCCTTCACCTCCTGAATATTCTTCCATAAGATTCCAAATGGATTTTGCTAATTTTGAGAGCTAATTCTCATAAAAAATTTTGGTAAGACTGTTGTAATTTTCTCTTTTTTTGAATCCTTTGGTGGTGAAATTAATCTATGCAGTCAACAGATGCTGTCCGGGGCCAATCAAGACACACCACATCACTTTTTAATAGTGTATCCGTGCTATGTACCGGGTGACATAGTACATCATGATTCACCTCCGGACAGTTCGATTACCATATAGAACAATTTCTTTATTTGGTGAGACCACTGTAATAGTTCCTAATTAAGTAGGTGAACTCTTTTAGGAATAAAAAATTAGTGCTCTCCTCATTCTTCATCTTAGATGATGCCGTGTTAATTAGATTTGGATCCCTTTGTGAATTCTTTAGCATTGATTCAATTATTTTCCGTGCTTATTTGCTTTAACATGGTATTAACAAGATTCCTGATGACTAAAATTATTATTAACCCCTTTTCAACCACTAAATGAGCTGATATTCATAATGAATAAGCATGTTATACAACTCTAATATAACATCCCTTGTGGAATTAGTTAGAGCAAAACCTAACAGATCTTTCACAGTTTTAAGAGATGGAAAATTAAGAAAGTTGTTTCTTATAGGATTCATTATAAGAAATGATATATTTCAAGTGGATTCTTAAATAAATGAGCTATTAATTCCTTCAAAGATGCAAAATAGGCCTTAATACTTCATCATGTCATGTCACATGAAGTACCATTACGGGCTCAAATATTCTAAAATTTTTTATTGGATAAATTTGGCCTTAATATGAATCTAGTGGGATCAATATTTTATATTAGAATGATTCTCAAAGATTTTGGGAATAAAAGGTAATGTATACAAGGATAAGTGTTGACCTCATTTTTGTATGAGATCATTAGGGCCAATCTAGACACTAGAATTTACCTAGACCATAGATCAATCCAGATCCTAAGATCTACCCAGATCTTAGATCAATCTAGATCAAATTTGAATTTTTAGACCAAAATCTAAGGTTCAAAGGCCCTATCCTGAAAGCCCTTTTTAGTAATTTTTCAAATATTTCAAATTTGAGTTCATCTTAAGGTTTCTAACCCTAGAAACTAAAATGAAACCCAAAGGTTGGAAAATCTTAAAAATATTTACGGCCTATGCCACTAAACCTGCCACCCAATGAATCTTGACATTTGAGCCTTCTCCAAACCCTCTAATAACATCCAAACCCTTAATTATGACTGTTGAGTAGTAGCCTATATTTTTATAGATTTGTTTTGAACCCCAGTTGACCAGAGGTCAAAATGAGCAAAATGCCCCTAAAAGGGCAATTTTGGAGATTTCTATAGACTTCAACATGAACTTTTTAAATCAAGCCTCAAAACCTCCTCTAATGCATCCTAATCATCATTAGGAGTGAAAAGGACTCAAACCAAGACCTTAGTCAAGTTTAGTTGACCAGGTCAACCCAAAATGACCTTACTCATGTTTAGGTCTAGTATTTGAGAAAAATATCAAAACTCTAGAAATTAAGCTTAATCAAAAAGTCACTTTTTGACTCCTTTAATTAATATATTTAAATAATTAAAATAATTCTAAAAAATTCAATAATCAAACAAAATTCTAGAAATTATTAATTTGATTAATAAAATCAATAAACCAACCCTTTAATACACAATAACCAATCCAAAGATGAAGTTTTGATGATGGACTACTCCGGTCTACGGGGCTAAGTGTCCTAAGGAGGCCTGGTTCCTCGAGCCTAGTGGCACAACACCACGAATGGATTTAATGGAGTATAAAATCTTAAAATTGATTAATTATTAATAATTTAATCAAATTAAAATTCTTAATATAACTACATCAATCAGGTTTTTAGGATAGACTACTATGGGCTGCGGGGCTAAGTGTCCTAAGGAGGCTTTGTTCCTTGAGCTTGGTGGCACAATGCCATGAACTAGTTGATTAAAATTTTGTATTAATTTAATCCATAAACTTAGTAACTAATCTAATTAATTAAATTTATAACTAATTAATTCCATTTAATCAATCAACCTTAAAAAAATCAGTTATAGAATCTGCTTTAGTTTTAAAATTAAAATTTAAATCTTTTAGGAAAACCTAGGCATGGACATTTTGCCTCCAAATCAATTGGCAGAGCCAAAGAGTCAAGCTAAATTTTCTAAGATCTTTCTATAAATGCTGTAAACTCACATGTTCAAATAAATCCAAATATGTTGACTTTCATAATTTATAGAAGACTCTTCAATATCAATGTTAAAATCTAAAACTCACCAGTCAATTCTGGGCTTTGATATTTCACCCCCAACCCTATTAGTGGGGTAAAGTAGTGAAGCCAATCTCTCTAAGTTTTCTAAGTAAACTTGTAAACCCTTATGTTGAGTGTAAATTCATTATATTGAGTTTTAAGGATTTGAGAAAACTTTATCAGTATTTTAAACCTTTAAAATCCTTTTCAAAATAACTCAAATTAGCTTTGATCATCGTTGCTATATGTTTCCTACAACATCCTCTTATAGTTTAACATATACAATGCAAATCTAATTTTCTTCAATGTTAATTTAAAGATTCAGTCCTTCTACTCAAATCCAGGCTTAGACATTTTGCCCCCAGGTTAACTAGTGGAGAAAAAGGGTCAAGCCATACCTTAGGATCTTCATGTCAATTCTATTAACATGCATATTCGAATGAGATTTAGTATGTTGATTTTCAAAATTTAAAGAAGATTTGTAGAATCTAACTCTGTGCTTCGACATTTCACCACCAAGTTACTTGGTGGAATGAAAGAGTCAAACCCAGTCCTCAAGATTCTCATTTCAATTTAATGGACCCTCGTGTTGAGTGAAAACTCAATATGTTAAATTTCAAAATGTGAGAATAATCAACTCAATTCAAAATTCAAACTCAAATTCAAAATTAACTAATTCAAATCCATATTTGTGAATTTCAGATCCCCTTCTTTTAACATACTCAAAATCTAGGCTCTAACATTTCACCCTCAAACCACTTGGTGGGGTGAAAGAGTCAAGCATAATTTATAGGATCTTTAGGTTAATTTTGTAAACCTGTATAGTCAAGTAAAACTCAATGTGTTAAGTTTCAAAATTTGAAGAAGATCTATTCAATTTTAGCCTTAAATTTGAATTTAATTTCAACTATAAATTTGAAATCAATTTTAACCTTTAGTTTAAATTTGATTTCAACGTCTCAAATTCAAGTTCAAATTCAAGCTTTGACATTTCACTCCAATTTGATTGATGGGATGAAAGAGTCAAGCAAATATCTTGAATCTTCTAGTTAATTTATTAACCTTTATGTTGAAGGCAAGTTTAATATATTAAGTTTCAAAACTAGAGGAAAATCCATCAAGTTTTCAAAATCAAATCTTTTTAAAATTACCCTAATCAATTTCAATTTCAAAATACAAAACCCTTATCAAATTTGAGCTTTGATATTTTGCTCATTAGTCAATTGGTAGAGCAGAAGAGTCAAGTTTAATTCTTAAGTTCTGCTCATCAATTTTATAAACCACCATATTGAGTGTAAACCTAACATGATTGATTATAAAATTTTGAATAAAATATGTAAAGTTCAAAATTTAAATTTAATTTCAAGATTAACTAATTCAAGTCATTTTCTTTTAAAATTTTAGAAAATTATGAAAACTCAAATGGCTGGGAAACTCATCTTCTCCCTGGATAGAAACTTGACAGTAGAAGAAATCACCTCTGGCAACTCAATCCAATTTGGAATAGGATTTCAAAACTTTAAGTTAACAATCAATGTAGAAACCAGAATTGATCTGTCTGTTGGAACACAAAAGGATTTCCCCTTTGTGGAAGTTACCTTAAGGTTAGGAGCTGACTCCCCCATCTCCAAAATGGAGGCCGCTGTTGCCCCCTTACCCATTGTACCCTCTACTCTAGAGGATAAGAAATAGAAACTAGTGGCAATGGATAAGAGGTCATCTATGTCTAAGATCAGGTCAAGTTTTAGCACCACCTTTGCTAGAAAGAACCAGAAGAAGAATTACCTTCAAATAGTTAGAAAGTAGGTTATGAAGGCTAGAACGATTATTGAGTTAGAATACGTAAAGAAAGTCAAATTGGAGGCCTGTCAAGAATTTGTTGCTCCTTACACATACCCCCTCCTTGGTGGAAGTTATTTCCACCCTCTTCCAGTGCCCAAAGGAGGGAAGTTGTGAGAAGAGCAACATGACCTCCTTCATGATCTTTTAACTATTGTACATAAAGAATCAATTAAGCCAAAACTGAGCAATCACTAGCAATAGGCTATAGGCCCCCAACTGAAGGATATGACATGTTCACTCTACTAGAAGATGTTAGGTCACGTTACTACACGTGTCCCACTACATCATTTATAGAGAAGGAGGTGTAAAAACCATTTAGGGTGACACTCTCCTAACTACTAGACCACTAGTAATGAGAGAGGCAAATTAATCTAAGACTGTATCAGATAGTGATACCATCAAGATTTAACTTTAGGAGTCCTATCCTGATAAATCTTTTGATCAAAATGATGCAGCATCTTTTAGGGATAGTGTAGACCCCATAATGGTCTCTCCCTCCAAAGAGATTGTAGGAATCTAATTCTATATTAATAGGGTCTTACCACATAGAATTGCAACTTTTAAGAGAAACATACAATTTTTCAGGTGTACTAGGTCTAGATTTTCAAGATAGTTGATTCCTCTTTTTAATGAAAATTGTTCTATACCTTAAATCTTAAAAAGTAAAGAGTTGTAGTTGACTCCACCATATGTTTAAATGCCCCTCCCTCCCACTGCTTGAATGGGTTAATTCACTTTTGATTTAAAATCTATATCAAACATAAGTTGAATTTGGAAATGCTCAATCTTCTTGCAATCTTCTATCTTAATAGGCATCCTTTGCATGCTTGAGTATATTTAATAATTTTTAAATCAAGCTGACACTCTTATTAAAAGATTGGGTCCTACCTTGAGGATTATCCTTCATTGTATAAGAGAACCAGCCTTCTTCTCTTATACTTGAGATATAATTCTGGCATTAAAAAAAAGAGTGTTTTGAAGAAATTGAAGCCTCTTCTCAAAATCAATTAAAATGTCAAAAGATGTGTGAATGCACCTAAAGTCAAAAGATGTGCTAATGTGCCAAATCAAGAAAAAGACGTGCAAAGCACGCCACCAGAAATAAGAAAGAGGCTTCATTCTTCAAAAATCCTTAAATCTCAGAAGAAAATCTAATCATCAAATTACTTGACTTTGAAAAATATTGAATCTAGACTCTTTATCATGCATTGATTATCTATCAAATAAAAAATTCTATGCAAAAGAATTGAAAAGATTAAAATTTTCTACCCAACTTAAACCTTTTTGAAATTGATTTTAATTCAAAATTTATAAGGGAGACCCTAGTTCAGTTTCTATGAAACTTAGTCTGGGTCAACAAAACCTAAATCCCTAAATCTTTCTAGATTTGTTGGAGTTTATCCACTTCTTACTATACTTATAAATTTGTTCCCACATGTCATTTTGACATGATTCAAATGGTTAAGAGGAAAATTTTAAATAAAATGAACAAATATTTTACTCTTGATAAAAATAATTCAAATCTTGTCCTTGAGGAATATGTGTGAGTCCTTACACTTAGGCATCTTTTCCTTCAAGGCCTTCTCTACAAAATTACACTCTATGCTGGGTCCAAGGTCAATCCCACTAGAGGGGATATATGAATCCTTACACATAGGCATCTTTGCCATTAAAGATCAAATTACAATTGAGCAGAGTGTCCGAATCAAATTAGTGGAGCTCGAGGCCTTATAAACCATCATCTCCAAGGCTCAACAAAATTTTGAGTTGTATAAAACTCGAATGGTTTAAGCCATTGATAAGATAGTGTGACTTAGAACCTTCCAAGTAGGAGAATTGGTACTATTTCTTTGGATTCTTTAAATGCCTACCTTAGCCTACTGAGAGATCAGTGGGGGAGTTTGAACCAACATAAGAATGACCTCTTGTCCTAGAGACACTCTAAGAGGGAATTTCAAATATTAACTAATTAATTCTAAAGGATGCCAAGTGATATTTTTAAATATTAGGGAGGCTCTTTAAGAAGTACCATGCCAGATGAGTATCAAATTCAACATCAACAAAACACTCTTTAAATTCTAAAAAAAATCTGAATTTAAAATTTTCTAAATTCAAATTCAAAATCATTCAAATTTAGATCTCTATCTGAAATCAAAATTTTAATCAATTTCAAACCAAAAAAAAAAATCAATCAAAATCCAAAATTTAAAATTCATATCCAATTCAACACCAAAATCAAAATTCTCTAGTCCTTTAAGGATATGTGTGAGTCCTTGTGCTTCCTTTCCTTAGGATTAGATCTGCTAGTGGTGGAGCAAGCCCCTTATGGCACCATCCTAGCATCCAAAATCAAATTTGGGTTAGAAATTTTTTTTTAAATCCTTAGAGGTTTAGGTAGACTATCTCCTTAACTAGTCCCCCTGGTAAGATATGAGTCCCCATACTTTTTAGCTAAGTTAGTTATTAAAAATCCAAAAGAAATTTAATCTTTTAGGAGTAGGTGTGAGTCCCTGTTCTTCTGATCTCCTAGGATCTCGATTAACTAGTGGTGGATTTAAGCTTATTAGGCCCCATCCTAGTTAGTTACCTTCTAGTCCTTTAAGGATAGGTGTGAGTCCTCATGCTTCCTTTCCTTAGGATTAGATCCACTAGTGATGGAGCACGCCCTTTATGGTATAATCCTAGTTTCAAATTTAAAATCTAGATTTGATCCTCTGTATGGAGCAAGTTTTCTCCCTACAAAATCATCCACTAGTGATGGAGCATGCCCGTTGTCGCACCATCCTAGTTTCAAAATTAAATTCGATCCTCTTTGTGGAGCAAGTTTCCTCCCCACAAGATCACCCACTAGTGATGAATTACGCCCTCTATGGTACCATCCTAGTTTCAAAATCAAATTGGATCCTCTATGTGGAGCAAGTTTTCTCCCCACATGATCATCCACTAGTGATGGAGTACATCCTCTATGGCACCATCCTAGTTTTAAAATCTAGATTTGATCCTCTGTGTGGAGCAAGTTTCCTCCCCACATGATTATCCACTAGTGATGGAGCATGCTCGTTGTGGCACCATCCTAGTTTCAAAATTAAAATTTGATCCTCTATGTGGAGCAAGTTTCCTCTCCACATGATCATCCACTAGTGATGGAGCACGCCCTTTGTGGCACTATCCTAATTTTAAAATTTAATTCGATCCTTTGTGTGGAGCAAGTTTCCTCCCCACAAGATCATCCACTAATGATTGAGCATACCAATTAAGGCACCATCCTTATTTCAAAATCAAAATTCGATCATCTGTGTAGAGAAAGTTTCCTCTCCACAAGATCATCCACTAGTGTTGGATAATGCCCTTTATGGCACCATCCTAATTTCAAATTTCAAACTTGATCCTCTATGGGAAGCAATGCTTCCTTGTCACAAGATCTTCTAGTTTTCTTTTCCTTAAGATTAGATGTGAGTCATCGTAGGATTAGATCCACTAGTGATGGAGCACTTCCTTTGTGGCACCATCCTTGTTTTAAAATTCAAATTTAACCTTTTGTGTAGATCAAGTTTCCTCTCCATGAGATCATCTGTTAGTGATGGAGCACACCCTCTGTGACACCATTCTAAATTCAAAATCTAGATCCAATCCTCTATAGGAAGCGATGCTTCCTTTCCATAGGGCCCTCTAATTTTCTTTTCCTTAAGGATGAATATAAGTCATCATGCTTTCTTTCCTTCCGTAGGATTAGATCTACTAGTGGTAGAGTATGCCCCTCGTGGCACTACCCTAGACTCAATTCAAACTAGGTTCTCTGTAGTTAGGAGTTCTTTCTTCATATACAATTATTAAATCTTCTTCTCCTTAAGGTTTAGGTTCTTTCCTTTCTTAGGATTAGATGTACTAGTGGTAGAGTATGACCCTCTTCGCACTACCCTGTTGTCATTAAAAATTCAATCCTATGTAATTAGGAGTTCTTTTTTCCTATATGATTCTTCAATCTTCTTTTCCTCAAGGTTAGGTCCCTTCCTTCCTTAGGATTAGATCTACTAATGGTTTAAAATACCCCTTTGCGGTACCATCCTAGTTTCATTTTCAAACTCTAAAATCGAACCTTCTTTCTGAAAGTTTGAATAGGTTGTTAGACCTAATAAATTAGTCCCAAGGCTAACCAAGAGGGGGGTGAATTGATAATTTAAAAAATCTCTTGGTATTTTAGAAAATTGATTTAAGATTTTTATTACAACGATAGATTTTCTCAAAATGATTTTTCAACTGCTAAAATTAACGTACAAAAAATAGAAAGCAGTAAAAAATAATGATAGAAGAACATAGAATTTTATAGTAGTTTGGCCGAATAAGACCTACGTCCACTCCTTGGAGACACCTTCTCCAGGTATTGCACTACTCAATAATGTCTCTTCTTTTGCCCCCATAGCAAGGCAGAGAAGCCTTTACAAACTCTCTTCCACCAACCTAGTATGGCAGAGAATCAATGCCTTTTACACCCTCCAAGTGATGGTAGCGTACCAACTCATCCTTTTTCAACCTCCTGGTGACGGTAGAGAACCTAGCATCATTTATCACCCTCCTCGTTATGGTAGAGTACCAAATCATCTTTTTTCACCCTCCAGGTGAAGGCAGAGAACCCGATCTCCTTTGAAAATCTCTTTTCAAGAGGCTTCAAGAAGGTATGAAAGAACTTTGAAGAACAAGCAAGAGATCCTCACAGTTGGGAAACCCTATGAATCCCCTCACAAATCCCTCTTAATCTCTCACTCTCTAATTCCAAAACACTCTCCAAGTCCACTCTCAAAAGAATTTTTATAGTTTGATCCCTGAGTGTTAGGTTTTAGGACTCTTATATAGAAATGACAAGAAAAACTATCCAGAAAATTGAAAATTTCAAATTGAACGATCTTAGATCGTATAGAATGATTGTTGATTGTATGTATGAAAAGTTTAAAAACCATATATGATCCTGTATATACATGATTTTGTACTCTATGGATCATCTATACGAACTAGCATCGTGTAGTATGAACAGTTCAAAAATGAACTAATTCATCTGCTACGATCCTGTATGAACCTGATTTAATACTCTATCAGTCATGCGTACGAACTGACATCGTATAATATGAACAGTTAAAATAAATCATGTTTTCTTGGTACCAAAGTGGGTGACCTCATTTTGAACTCTATCAATCGTCTGTACGAAAATACATCGTACCGTACATTCCAGTATCATACAGTAAGAACTGTTCAAAAAATTCCAAGTTCAGTAAGGACGATCTTGTACGCACCCATTTCATACTCTATGAGTCATTTGTATGAACTACCTATCATACAATATGAATAGAAAAAAATTTTAGACATGATTTACTTAACTCCATTTTGGGAGGTAATACCATTACAAATCATCCAGTGTGATTTAAAATCATACAGTATGATTAATTTTAAAATTTTAAGTTTTTAATCACTCCCCTAGTGTGTGTGTACATGGTTACCCAATTACAATTACTCTATCTCAGACTTAAGAAAAATAGAAAAAGTATAGTCTTCAATTACAAGAAAATCTAATCTAATCTATCTTGAAGTCTTCGGCAGTCTGGAGTAAGATTTCCCTGAAATGTTAGTACCCACAAACAACTCAACCAAAATATATCCAATATATGTTAGGAGAAATAGTAATCAACGCAATAATATTTTGGTATCATCAAAAAATCATATGATATAAAAATATAATTTTGAAAACTAAGTTGTAACAATCCTGATGATGGCAAAATAATTATTGTTTGAGTTAACATTTAAGCTAATTTTTCTCCTAACCTCCCCCTCAATGAGTGATCAATTTAAAACAAGGGATTCCAATAAAAATTAAAACCATAAAAACAAACTAAATAAAACAAAACAAAAGAATCTTAAATAATAAATAATCATACACATATACATCAAATAATAACTTCTAATAACTCCCCCTAATCACACATAAAATAAAAGATATATCAAACAATAACTTCTAATGACTCCCCCTTTTGACAACAACTAGAAGGGAAGTACCTATTGAAAAGATAGGTTTCGATGGACAAATGAAAATAGTTGATGAGGAAGAAGAAGTTTTTAAAGTAATTGCTAAATACAACATTAACTTCCAAATGCTAAAAGAAAACTAAAATTTTAAATCAAAGAACAACTAAGATAAGAAAGGTCAACCAAGTTCAGTGTTCTTTCTAGACAAATCGAATAAAAATAATTATTACAAAAATTATGAAATAAAGATTAATTAGTTTCTAATTCAATAGTAAATATTATTGTCAATTATATATATTTGTATAAGAGATAGAATGACAAAGAAAAGACCAGTGTAAAATTTTCAATTGGCGATATTGAACATCTTTTCAATGTTTTGTGGCACACTATGTATCTTTTTAGTTTGGGCTAATTTTTTACCTCTTTTGACTTTAGCGAATATTACACATCTTTTTGTTTGGCACTTTTTATGCATGTTTTTAAATTTTCAGTCTTTCCAATATCAATAAATCTTTTACATAATTTCTAATAATTAAAAAAGATAAACACATTAAAAAGAAATAAAATAAAAATAAGACATCTATTTTGTAATAATTATAACTAAGTAATACTTATCTATAAAAACATGAAATTTATCATCTAATCTACATCCAGTTATAATGTAATTTAAAATTTTGAGAGATTAAATTTTACAAGGAAATTAATTTGTATAGCAAAGTAATTCAAAATTCTATTCTATAGATCAACTATAAATGTTTTGTCTTAAAAAATATAAACATTTCAAGAAGAGTAATTTCAAATCATGTCAAAATATCATTTCATTTAACACTTATAACACTTACACTCATACATTATGCTAGAACCACAACATATAATACTGATAACACTTATAATACTGATACCAAGAAGAACCACAACATAGAGAAGCCACAACATAGAGAGGCCAACACTTAAAATCAAAACAAACATGTCACCAATAAGTACAAAATTATATCGATAAGTACAGTAGAGAAGTAATAACTAAAATTCAGAGGGGCCTTGGTCTGGAGGTGGTGGAGGGTTGAACATCATAAATTAACTACTGATCATAGCTATATTAATGTTGACCGAGTGGAATTGCCCTCAGACCCATTCCATGTCTTCGTTATACCTCACATCTTGCTGATTTAGGTGATTCTCAATTTGATTAAAATATTGATCAAAATGAGTTTCTAATCTATCAAAATGCTGGACCATTTCTTAATAATTCTGATTGGGTCCAGGAGGAGGTGCTGGAGAAGGCGCTCCTTCTTCTCTCTCTAAATCTTCTCCCATAGATCCTTGATCCCAACCAAAAGGTGCACAAAAAGATGCATCAATAAAGTAAATGGGAAGTTTAGTGGGAGGTTTAGGATGGATCAGGTTGTACTTTTTTTCTTAAATATATGCAACAAACTGTCATAAAGCCACATTTTTCTTCCTCCTACTGTGAGGAAGTTCAATATCAGAACGTTTATAGATGTAGTCTATGATTAGTTAGGCTTTATCAATTGGAGTATTGGTCATGATCAAGTATGTAACAGTAGATAAAAGAGGAGTCAGATTGATATGATCACCAGCTTCGAGAATAATCAAAGTTCTCAAGACATGCTAGAGGATCCTAGAATTCTGGTTAAGGGTATATGCATGAGAAAGATGGTTTACTTATGCAACACCTTTAAGAGTTTGGTTTATTTTTTACCAATCAAAATTTGCTCTAGAGGTCATGGTATATGCTCTAACCCCTTTAGTCCTAAGGTGAAGGAAGTTGCCTAAGTCTTTCTTAGTAATTTTAACTCACTGTTTAAAAACATAAGAGGTAATCATAGAGTGATCTTAGTTTACTTTCATGTTCGAAAAAAGGATTTTGAAAGTTTCTTTATAATAAGCATAGATCAAGGTGACGATAAAAAAAAATTGGGTTTAGAAAAAAATGGGCATTACAGAGAAGTTTATGTCACTTTGAATAAGGAGTCGAGAGGGGGTAATCTTGGCTCCAACAAAATGATCGAATGCTTCCTCATTCTCCTTAGAAAAAAATCATCATCTCTACCAATGTGAGAGGATGATCCCCTTGAAGTACGAGGATGTTTGCTACTACTGGCCATTTCTATAGAAGGACATAAGATGGTTTGGGATAGAATGAGAATGTAAAATAAATCCACCCCCTTTCAATTTAAAGAGAAATGACATATCGTACAATACAAAATTTATTTCATAAATATAATATAGAAATCATACGGGACAAAAAATATTTCATACATATGAATAAAAATGGCCAAAAATGAACTTTTCATAAACTCCCACTCCCGAGGATTCATTTCATATAGGTTTTTGACCACATGATCGTACAGATGAACCTCTGTTCATCCTGGATGATCAGAATATTAAAGATCATTTTATGACAGTTTGGTTCATCGACATGTGAAACTGACAACAAGATTGTACACATGAAATTAACTTTGTATGTATGATCTGACTAAAATAACTAAACATTCAAAAAACCATCCTCAATCAAACAGATGAAAGATAAATGATCATACAAATAATGATGACATCATACACTATGATATGCATTAAAAAATCTTTATCTCATGTGCTCAACTAAAAAAATATCATATACAGGCTACATAATTCATATAGTACAAAAAAGTTCATACAGTACGGACAAAAAATAAACTCTTGATATGATAAATAAAAACTCCATTCAAAATTAATTCACACAAGATCTATGACAAGCAACACTAAAAACACAAGCAAAACTCAGTACAAACACAAGAAAAATAAACAAAAACTAAAGAAATTAAAACACACAAGCAAAAAAACACAAAAAAAAAAAAAAAAAAGAAAAATAAACAAACACATCAATACATTACAAATTCAATTTGCAGAAATTCAATTTTAAGCTTTGAGATCAATCACACCTAATCTGGTTCTTAAGGTGCTAAACATTTCAAAAATCTAGTAGTTTTGTGAAAATATCTACAAGTTGATTCTCAGTAGCAACATGATGTAATTCAATTTCTCCTTTAGCAATATGATCTCTAATGAAGTGATGCCTAATATTAATATGCTTGGTTCTAGAATATTAAATAGGATTCTTTGAAATGCATATGTCACTTATATTATAACAGGAAATTAGAATAGTGTCAATTGAAATCCTAAGTCAATTAGTTATTATTTTAACCAAAGAACCTGTGCCACATAACTACCTAAGGCAATATATTCTGTTTCAGCAGTAGAAAGTGCTACTGAATTCTATTTTTTGCTAGACTAAAAAACTAAAGAGTTTCCTATAAATTGATAAGTTCCAGAAGTACTTATTTGATTAACCATACATCTATAAAATCTGAATTAGAATATCCAATGATTTTAAAAGAAGAGCTATGCTTAGGATACCAAATTCCTAAGTTTTGAGTTCTCAAAAGATTTCTTAGAATTCTCTTAATAGAAGTCAAATGTGATTCCTTTGGATCAGCTTGAAATTTATCACATAAATAAACACTAAACATGATATCTGGTCTGCTAGTAGTCAACTAAATCAATGATTCAATTATTTCTCTATATTTCTTTTGATCAACAAAGTTTTCCTTAGGGTCTTTATCTAACGACACTGAAGAACTCATTAGTGTACTCACTAGTTTAGCATTACCCATTTCATATTTCTTGAGGATGTCCTTAATATACTTTGACTAACTAAGAAATATTCCTTCCTCATTTTGCTTTATGCTAAAACTAAGAAAATAACTCAAGTCTCCCATCAAACTTTTTTCAAATTCACTAATCATTATCTTTGAAAATTCATCACAAAGATTTTTATTGGTGGATCTAAACAAGATATCATCAATATATATTTGAACAATGAGTATGTCATTTCCTACCCTTTTTAAGAAGAGAGTGATGTCCACACTTCCTTTAATAAATAATCTTTCTAATAGGAAAGTGCTTAACCTCGCATACAGCCCTAGGTGCCTATTTTAATCCATACAATACCTTTTTTAATTTAAACACATGATTAGGAAATTTTGAATTTTTAAAACTTAGAGGTTGCTTAACATAAACATCCTCTTATATCACTGATTAAGGAAGGCACTCTTAACATCCATTTGAAATAATTTAAAACCTTTAAAATAGACAATGGCTAGTAATACTCTTATTGCTTCAAGTCTGACTGTAGGGGCAAAAATTTCCTTAAAATCAATTCCTTCAATTTGATTATATCCCTTGGCCACCAATCTTGCCTTGTTTCTAATCACAATACCTGAATCATTCATTTTATTTTTGAACACCCACTCAGTTCCAACCACACTTTGATCCTTAACCCTTTTAATCAATTCTCAAACATCATTTCTAACAAATTAATTCAACTCTTCTTGAATGGCCAAAATCCAAAATTCATCCAAATGTACTTAATTTGTAATAGTGGGTTCAATCATTGATATAAAAGCAGAATGGTTCACTTCTCTGCTAAGTCGATGCCTAGTTCTAACACCCTCACTTGGTTCACCTAAAATCAATTCTTTAGGATAACTCTTAGAAAATTTTCATTCTCTAGGCAAAATATTTTCCAATCCAACACTTTCTTCTAAATTTGTCTTTTTAATTCCTTGAGAGATAACTTTAATATAATCTTCTTCTAATCTTGGCTCTTTCAAAATGCCATATTCATGAAAAATTACATGTGTGGTCTCCTCGACTACCAAAGTTCTCTGTTAAAAACCCTATAGGATTTGCCAACACTAGAATATCCCAGAAATTCCTTCATCAGATTTAGGATCAAATTTTCCTAAAGGAGTTTTACCATTATTATGAATGAACACCTTACATCCAAAAATATGCAAATATAAAAGATTAGGTGTTCTCCCCTTAAGAAGTTCATAGGGTGTCTTGTTCAATTTAGATCTAATGTTCACCCTATTCAGAACATAACATGCTGTACTAAAAGCTTCAACCCAAAAATATTTTGGAAGTGAATATTCTACCAACATGGCTCTAGCAGCTTCTATCAAAGTTTTATTTTTTCTTTCAATAACCCAATTCTACTGAGGGGTCATAAGTACTGAAAAGTTGTGATTAATTCCTCATTCTTTATAAAAATCTTTAAATTTATTATTTTTAAACTCTCCTCCATGATCACTTTGAATTGATAAAATTTCACATCCTAACTTTCTCTGAATCCAAGTATAGAAATTTCTAAATTCATCAAATGATTCACTCTTATGAGATAAGAATTTGACCCAAGTAAATCTTGAAAAATCATCAATGATTACAAACCCAAAAACTTTACCTCCTTGACTTATAGTGCTAACCAGTCCAAAAAGAACCATATGAATGATTTCTAGAGGTTCGCTAGTTCTAAGATTTTTAATTAAATGAAAGGAGGACTTCACCTATTTTTCTAATTGACATGGATCATATAGGTGATCCTTAGTAAAGTCTAGTTTGGGTATTCCTCTAACCAATGCTTTATGGGTAATCTTCTTAAGATTTTTTATGCTTACGTGATATAGTCTTCTATATCATAACCATGATTCATCAATAATTGTTTTTGAGATAAAAAGTATTAGATTATTTTATAAAATTTAAATCAAGCATATACACATTATTTACCCTATTTCCATGCAACACATTAATTTCATTTTGGCTTATTATACAGCTTATAGGAAAAAATTAATATTGAAACCCCTATCATAAAGCTGAATAATACTCAACAAGTTATGTTTCAAGCCTTCAACCAATAAAACATTCTCAATGAAAAGATTATTCTTGTTGCCAATTATATTTGTACCTACCACTCTCCTAGTAGTATTATCTCCAAGTGTTACCTTGCCTCCATTCCTAGCTTCCAGCATTATGAATTGATTTGTATCTCTAGTCAAATGCTTTGAACATCCACTGTCCAGGTACCAAATGCTCTCATGAGATCTTGTATAAGAGCATTTCTACAAAAAGATCAAACGCTAGATTTGAGAACCCAAACAAATTTTCAAGTTTAGTATGTGATGATTTCAATAGTTCATACTTTTTATTCAAATCATTGAATTCATCTAATAAGCTTATGCGGTTGCTATCTATGTTTGCATGATCATTCCTAAGAATTTCATGCTCTTTTTGCAAATTTAAATACTCTACATTAAGCTTAGCATGTAGTTTTTTGAGTTTCCTATATGTATTATGTATTTTCTCAGAAACTTCAAATAATTCTTCATAAGATAAGTCACATGCCTCTTCTTTATTCGAAAGATTAATATTGTCAACCATTAAGCACAAATTTGTGACTTCTTCTTCCGCTTCTGTTTCTAAGGAGTTAGAAGTTGAGTCAGCCCAAAAAGCTCTCTATAGTCTTTTCTTGCCCTTCATAACACTGGGTTTCTCCTCTACTTTCTCCTTGTTAGGATTAGCTTTGAGATTTGGGAAATCTGTGTTAATATATCCAGGCTTCCTACATTCATAACAAATGACATCATTTAAAACTTTTGTATTCCTATTGAATTTACCTTTATTCCAATGCTAAAGTCTTCATTGCTTCCTTCTTAGGAAACTTTTGCATTGCCTCGTCATGAGTGCAATATCTTCTTCATCCTCAAACTGAGATTGATCACTTTCTGAATCATCCATTTTCAATGTAATGTCATTTTTCTTTTTGCTTGTCACCTGTATTAATCGGTCTTTGAGTCACTCCTTGCTCGTAAGCAATAAGTGATCCAAGTATATTATCAATAAAATAAATATTTAAGTCCTTTGACTCAGTTATGGCAGTTATCTTTGTATCATAAGTAGTAGGTAAACAATATAGGATTTTATTTACTATTTCTAAATTTGTTAGTTCTCTACCTAAAACATGCAATGAGATGACTATCTATGTAAAATGCGTATACATGTCATTAATTGAATCATTTTGTTTCATATGAAAAAGTTCATAGTCGTGTAATAAAATGTTCAATTTAGATTATTTCACCCTATTAATTCCTTCATATGTAATGTGAAGTCTATCACAAATTTCTTTTCCAATTTTACATGTTAAAATAAGAATGTAGTCTTCAGATTTAAGAGCACAGAAAGCTATTTAAACATTTTGCATTTAACTAAGCTAAGTCTTTTTCCTCTAATGTCCAATCAGCAAATGGTGTTTCAATCCTATTTCTATCAACCAGTCTAGTAGTAGTACAACCATCCTGTACTAATATCCATATACGATAGTCAAGTGATTACAGAAAAGTAAACATATGAGTTTTCCAAAACTCAAATGGAATGTTATCAAATAAAGGCAGTCTACTGATTGAATAACCTTCAAGAGTATTATAGTTTCCAAAATTAGTTATAATTAGTTTTCAAAAAGAAATCTAAACTTTAATTTTTGAAATTGGCTCTAATATCACTTAAAAGTTTGAATAGGTTATTAAACCTAATTGATTTATGCCAAGGCTAACCAAAAGGGGGGTGAATTGGTAATTTAAAAAATCTCTTGGTATTTAAAAAAACTGATTTAAGATTTTAATTACAACAATAGATTTTTGCAAAATAATTCTCCAACCACTAAAATTAAATGTGTAGAAAATAAAAAGTAGTAAAAATAAAGATAGAAGAACATAATTTTATAGTGGTTCGGTCGAACAAGACCTACGTCCACTCCCTAGAGACTCCTTCTCCAGGTATTGCACTACTTAATAGTATCTCTCCTTTTGCCCCCACAGCAAAGTGGAGAAGCCTTTACAAACTCTCTTCCACCAACCCAGTGCGGTAGAGAACGAATATCTTTTACACCCTCCAAGTGATGGCAGCATACCAACTCATCCATTTTCACCCTCTTGGTAAATGCAAAGAATTTGAAGTCCTTTCTCACCCTCTTGGTGATGGCAGAGTACCAACTCATCCTTTTTCACCCTCTTGCTGAAGACAGAGAACCTGATCTCCTTTAAAAATCTCTTTTCGAGAGGCTTTAAGAAAGTATAGAAGAACTTTGAAGAACAAGTAAGTGATCCTCACAGTTGGGCAACCTTGTGAATCCCCTTACAAATCCCTTTCAAAAGATCTCTCACTCTCCACTTTCAAAACACTCTTCCTAACACTCTCCAAGTCCACTCTCAAAAGAATTTTCATAGTTTTATCCCTGAGTATCAGTTTTTAGGACTCTTATATAGAAAGAACAAGAAACACTGTCTAGAAAACTAAAAATTTCAAGTTAAATGGACTTAGATCGTACAGTACGATCAATGATCGTATGTATGAACTATTCAAAAACCAATGTATGACATGTATGAACCTGATTTCATACTCTGTGGATCATCTGTATAAACTAGCATTGTACTATATGAATAGTTCAAAAATGAACTCATTCGTCTGATACGATCCTGTATTAAATTGATTTCATACTCTATCAATTGTTCGAAAGAATTCACATCGTACAGTATGAACAATTAAAATAAATCATGTTTCTCTTGGTACCAAAGTGGGCAACCTCATTTTGTACTATATCAATCATCTATACGAAAATACATCAAAACATATGATTCCAGTATCATACAGCACAAACTGATCAAAAAATTCCAAGTTCATCAGGGATGATCTGGTACGCACCCATTTCATACTTTATGAGTTGTCTATACGAAGTACCTATCATATAGTTTGAATAGAAAAAAAATTTCAGACATGATTTGCTTAACTTCATTTTGGGAGGTAATACCATTATAAATCATTCAGTATAATTTAAAATCGTACATTACAATTAGCTTTTAAAATTTTAGTTTTTAATCACTCCTCGAATGTGTGTGTGCACGGTTACCCAATTAAAATTACACTCTCTCAGACTCAAGAAAAATAGAAAAAGTATAGACTTCAATTACAAGAAACTCTAATCTAATTCATCTTGAAGTCTTCAGCAGTCTAGAGTATGATTTCCCTAAAATATTAGTACACATAAACAACACAACCAAAATATATCTAATATATGTTAGGAGAAATAGTAATCAACATAATAATGTTTTGGTATCATCAAAAACTCATATGATATAAAAATATCATTTTGACAACTAAGTTGCAATACTTTCCCTTAAGGTTAGGTTCTTCCTTCCCTTAGGATTAAATCTGCTAGTGGTGTAGAATGCCCTTTATGGTACCATCTTAGCTTCAAACTTCAAACTCAAGAATTCAATCCTCTTTTCCATAAGGATAGGTCCTTTCTTCCCTTAGGTTTATACGTCCTAGTTGTGAAGAATTCCCTCTGTAGCACCATCCTAGTGTCAATTTCAATTTCAAATTCCAAAAATAAGCTTCTTTTCCTTAATGTTAGGTTCTTTCCTTAGGATTAAATCTTCTAGTGGTAGAGTACGCCATTAGTGGCACTACCCTAATATCTATTAAAAACTCAATCATCTAGGGTTAGGTCTTCCCTTCCCTTAGCATCAAAACCTAAACTTGGTCCTCTATAGTTAGGTGTTCTTCCTTCCAATATGATCATTTAAGCTTCTTCTCCTTAAGGTTAGGTTCTTCCCTTCCTTAGGATTAGATCTATTATTGGTAGAGTACGCCCCTCTCGGCACTACTCTACTATCAAAATTCAAACTCTGTCCTTCATGGTTAGGAGTTCTTCTTCCTATACGATCACCCAGATATTCTTTTGCGCTAAGGTTAGGTTTCTCCTTTCCTTAGGATTAGACCCACTAGTGCTAGAGTATACCATCCATGGCACTACCCTAGTATCAATTCAAATCTTGATTCTTTAGGAATAGCTTTACTTTCCTTTAGTATCAAAATTCTAGATTTGACCCTTTAATTCAGTCAACGATAATATGTGAAATAGAACTTCATTCTATTACACATATTGGGGGTCCATTTGTTGATCTCATTTTTATAGGAGGTCACTAGGGCAAATCTAGACCCTAGGATTTACCCAGACCCTCGATCAATCTAGACCCTAGGATCTACCCAGACCCTCGATCAATCTAGATCAAATTTAGATTTCTAGACTAAAATTTAAGGTTCAATGGCCCTATTCTGATAGCCTTTTCCAGTAAATTTTCAAACACTTTAAATTTGAGTTCATCCTGAGGCCTCTAACCTCAAAAACTAAATTGAAATCTAAAGGTTGTAAAACATTCAAATATTTATGGCCTATTTTTTTTTTAGGGGAAACCCCTCGGTGGGGGCCTACATGTTAAATCTAAAATAGTACAAAGTCCTTAAAGAGGACTCAAGCTTACTACTGCTCGTAAGAGCTACAAAAAATAAAGAGAAAACAAAAAATCCTAAAAGCTCGAGTCCCCTACTAACAAAAAATACATATATACCTAGGGACATTCTAGGGTGCACAAGATAGAGCACCCAAAAAAGAGTGGAGAAATAAAAATTGGCTACCAGCATCAACAGCTCCATTCTCACAATTAACTTAACCTAATTGATCTTGCCAATCTTGCTACAAAAATCTCTGGTTCTAATCAAGGGATGCTCCACCTAAAGAAGGAAACAAATGCAAAATGCAAACAATAGCACCACAAAGAACAGGTAAGAGAATCAACCAATATATAACCCAAAGGCCATGTAAAGTAGGCCCAGCCAATCAGCAGCAAGCAATAACCACTAGAAACAGAATCCAAAGTAAAGTCCATAGGAAACAAAATCCAGCTCAACAGCAGGATAACTGCGACTGGCAGACCAAAAACTAGAGCAACAACATCAGGAAAGACTAGCCTCAATCCAAAAAAGAAACCCCCAACTCTCCAAGAGAAAAAGTTAAGACCCACCACTAAATAACCAGAGGAACCCAGGAAAAGCCAGCAGCTCCAGTACAGGAAACAACCGACAACCACACAAAAATAGAAACATGACAACAGGTAAACCAACAAACTAGTTACCAAAATAACCCAAAGAAAGCTAGCCGATAGAGCAAGAACCCAAAACAGAAACATTAGTCATTAATATAAGGCATCCCATAGGCCTCAAGCTTAAGCAAACCCCTTAGAGAGCAGGGTTATTAGACCAAATAAAATCAGAGTTACCATTGAGATCACAACCCCACCGAGCCAACCAAGAAGCACAAGCATTACCTTCATTTATAATATGATGAAAAGAGAAATTCAAAGCCAAAAGCTACTATTTAATTTCTCTAATATAATAGAAACAATTCAGACTGCAACATAAGTGCTTATCAGCTACAAGAGGAGAAAAGTTGAAACTAGAATTAACTTCAATATACAGGTTAATGATATTCATGGTGATGCAAGCTTGAATACCATAAAGAATAGCCTTATGTATATCAGAAGTGTAATCACAAAAGTTCATAGGCCCCGCAAATTCAGTAGTAAGATAACCATTGCTATCCCTAATAACACCACCAAAACCAACAGTGTATCAGAAACAACAACATTAATATTTAATTTATAGAAATTACTAGGGGGCTTGATTCAATGAGTAGTATGCATAACAGAAGTAGAACTCTCCAGATTATAGCCTAAAGCTTTATACACAGAATAACAATTTTTGAAATGTTTGATAGAGATCAAATTGGCAGCCATAAGAGAAATTACCTTGTCCATAACCTTCCGAATAACATTTTGATGGCATATACTAACACCATTGAAGAGGAAATTGTTCCTTTCCAACCAAAGAAACCACATAATGAGAGAAGGAATAACATTTTGGATGTAGCCTATGGAATTAATAAACCAACATTTAAGTAAAGACTTAAGGGAGAGATGACAATTAAAGTAATTTAATTTAAATAAATCATCAAAATAAACCCAAATCCTCACAGCCATAGGACCAGATAATAAAACATGATGCATATTCTCCATATGAAAATAACATTGGCACTTGGAGGCTAAAGAGAAGCCTTTATTAAGGAGATTATCCTACGTAGGAAGATATCTATGTAAAACTCTCCAAACAAAAAAAAGAGAGAGTAGATGGAATGTTCTTATCCCAAATATTAGTGAAAACATTATCTATATTACCCTTGGTTCTAAAGGCAAGCCAAGCCTTTTTTAAATAAAATTGCCCATCATTAGATAAATCACACAAAATAATATCTTTAGAGCTAATAGTGATAGGCAATTCTAAAACACGTTGAAGGGTGCATTCAGGAATCACATTAGAAAGTTTTTCAAAATCCCAACAGTTGTTGTTGTAGAAGGAGTTAACTTTAACTGAAGCATTAGAAGAAGAGTAAGAATGGAATCAATAGATTTATTACCAAGCCATTTATCTTGCAAAAAGAAGATATTACCTTCACCAAGACCCCAAGAGATAAAAGGTTTCAACTCCCATTTGATCTTACACAATCTTCTCCAAACTTTAGAAATACCCAACTTAGGGTAAATATTAGAAGGATGTTTGCTAGCACAATACTTAGCAACCATAAATGTAGCCCATAGGCTTTCATTAGTGCATAAATTGAACAAAAGTTTAAAAGAAAAAGCCTTTGCAAGATCCTTTAAGTTTTTGCAACCAATGCCACCTTCCTCCTTAACACCACAACACTTCTCCCAACTGGCCCAATTAATTTTTGAGCTTGAAGAAGTACCTTTCCAGATAAACTTGTTAATAAGCTTATGCACCCTATTACAAATGGCTTGAGTCGGAAAAATCGTTGGAAAACAATACACAGGTAAAGCACAAAGAACACTTTTGATAAGAGTAAGTCTACCACGAAAGCTTAGAAAATTAGAATCCCAAGATTGAAGCCTATTCTGAACAGAAGCTATAAGATCGTCAAACAAAAAAGTAGATTTACTACCTTTAAAAAGAGGAACACAAAGATACTTAATAGGCAAGTGAGAGTGAGTAAAATCCTTGACATTTTTAATGGCTAAAATACGATCATTAGAGATTCTCTTAGAAGCAATAAAACAACTTCTATTTTTTCTAAAAAAGAGACTACTAGTCATCTCAAATTGAGAAAAAAATTCCATAATTCTTTGAACTTTATTGATGGTACTATTAGTGAAAATAATGAAATTGTCCGCAAAACAAAGATGAGATATATGGAAGCCTCCTAAAGTTTTAAAATAAAGACTAGGATGATTTTCAAATAAATTAGAAAGGCCCTTAGAAAGCAATTCAACAGCAATAATAAAAAGGGCAGGAGAAATAGGGTCACCTTGCATCCAAATCATGAACAAATTTTTGAGCCAACAGAATGTTATCCGTGATGGATCTCCCTTTCACAAATCCCATCTGACAAGGGGAGATAAATTTTAGGTAAAAACACAGCAAGCCGATTGATAATGATCTTAGAAAGCAACTTGTTAAAGAAGGTGCAAAGGCTAATAGGATGAAAATCATTCCAAGTGTTAGTAATGTTAGTCTTTGGAATAAGCACTAAAAACGTAGAGGTAAAAAATTTAGGAATAGGGTTACCAACGAAAAAATCCACAACCGCATCATAGATATCATTACAAATAATTTGCCAAGTTTTTTGAAAGAAAAGGGTGGTATAACCATCAGGGCCAGCCACAGAATTACAATTCATACCCATAATATTCTCTTTAACCTCTTCCAAAGATGGGGTCTTAGAAAGAAAACATTATCCTCAAGGGATATAAGATTAGGAATAAAAGAGTGATCCAAACCTAGAATAGGATTGAAACCTTTGTTGAAATGAGTTTGGAAATGACGGACAGCCAAACTAGCAATCTCCATATTGTCAAAAGTATAAGTACCATCATCCCTTTGAATTTTATTGATACTATTTTTAACTCTTTTTCTCTTGACAAGCACATGAAAATACTTAGTATTATTATCACCTTCAACTAAATGTTTAGCAGTAGCTTTTTATTTCCAATAGACCTCTTCCTGAGCTTGAAAATTTAAAAGCTCAACTTTATGCTTTTGTAAAAGATGAAAATTTAAATCAGAAGGGTCATTTAGATAGAGAATCTCAGTTGAGTTGACAAGTTGTTTAGCTTGAGTAATGTTAGAAAAAGATCTCTAAACACATGATGATTCCACCAATTAAGAACTTTTTTTAATCTTTTAAGCTTACGCTAAAATCTCGTCATACCAAAAACATTATTATCCGGATGAAGAGGGGCATGCCAATTATTTTGAACAATCTCAAAAAAGGAGCTATTAAGCAACCACATGTTTTGGAATCTGAATTGATTAGGAACATTAAACTGTCTGTAGTTAATAGTAATCAATAAAGGTGAATGATCAGATAAAGTTCTACTACGGTGATGCACATTAGTAAAGTTATTAAAAAGGACATGATCAAGTCTTTGCCATAAGTGACCCCTATTCCAGGTAAACTTATCACCCATAAAACCAATATCAATCAAATTGCAAGTTAAAATCATATTATTAAAGTCGTCCATAGAACGATAAGAAGGATTAGAGCCACCCATCCTCTCAACAGGATTAGTAATAGCATTAAAGTCACCACCAACCAACCAAGGCAAGTTACACATACTATGAAAATTAATGAGGGAGTCCCATAAAACTTTTCTAATATAAAGAGAAGAAGCAGCATAGATAAAAGAAGCATAATAGTGGAAATTGAAAGCCTCAATTTTGTAATGTAACACTTGATAAAAGTTACCAATAACTTCTATAGTAACTAGATTTTTCCAAAAAACCCAAAATTTATTGGACACATTAGAAATAGCATGGTTAAAACCCAAAAAATGAAACGTGTTTGAAAGCCTAGAAGGTGCAATAAGAGGCTCGAGTAGAATAAGAATAGAAATCTTGTGTATACGACATAAATTTTTAACGCGAATACGAGAAGAAGGGAAATCGATGCCCCTAATATTCCAAATAATTGTACTAAACATAAAGAAAAGTTTAAAGAGGAGTATTTAAGTTGGTTTTTCTAGGAGGTTGCAAGGAAATATGCTTTGGTTTCCTCCATCTTTTACTATGGACTTTAATAAAGTTAGTATCATTATCATCCCTCGTAAAACATTTAGTATTAAAATTCAAATCCTCAGTATCAGTAAAGCCATCACTATAATCATTAGAAGTAGTAGGAGTTATACCATCTTTAAGTTGAAACATTAGCGTATTAGGACATGTGTCCTCCATAAACATGCCATCATCCGCTCAGTTATCATCATTTCTTCTCAAAGGATCAATAATAGATTTACCTAAAGAAGAAACATGAACTGTAGAGTCAATCTCACCTTCCTCCAAAGGTAATTTCATCATTTCAACAGCTTTCTGAACCTAGTTAGTATCATCGTTAGCACCCAATGAGCCCTCCTATTCCTTTAAAGGATTCTTAACCTCATTAATAGGCATATGAGCATAGCAATCAGAAACATTTTTATTATTCAAACCAAAAATAACAGAAACATCATTAGCATCCTTATGATTTCAATATTGAGAGAATTATCTATCACATTATGCTTATAAGCACTATTAGTAATAATTAAAGAGCTATTAGGGACTTCCAATTCATGGTTCAAAGGGTCAGAATTGATACATCAACGAGAGCATGAGGAGATGGAACCTCCAGCACATGCAGAGATGGATTGCCCTTCAAAACTGGAGAAGAGACATCCCGATCCACACCATCATTCAATTGTTTCACTGAGATCTTAGCGGTACGTAGGTTAGGGTGTTTCCTGAAATAGTCATTCACACTATGCCCATGCATTTTACAAAAAGAACAAAAAATTGGTAGATTCTCAAATTCCACCTGTTGGAAATAACCCTTAACCTCAGATCCTATCCAAATTTCGCTAGGGTATTTCTTTGAAACATCTAATTCCACGAAAACCCTAGCAACAGATGGTCTTGACACCGCAGCTGTAGCTTGATCAGTTTGTAACGGTCGACCGAAAATGGATGCCATACCAAAGAGAATTTGACGATTAAAAAAATGTAAGTGTAAGTTAGGAAAGGAAATCCAAACCGGGGCAATAGGGGATTCCTCCTTCACATCAAAATCTAGCGTTCATTTCAGAAGATGCATTTGACACGATTTAATGTAATAAGATCTACGAGAAAATATACCGTTATACTCAAGGTTATTAGAAAGCTGAACAGCAACATGGCGTTGATCGAGTAAACCAATGTGAAAAGTTCCAGTCAAATTTAGGTTAAAAAAGAACTTCCTTATGACATCAAGATTCAGTCTTCTCAACACAAATTTCCCAACCAAAGTAAAAGCATAAGGTGCAACAAGCTGCTCAACAACAATTTCCTCAAAAAGAATGGCTGGACAACCTTTAAAAGATGATTGCACAAAGTTAACTTTCAACGAAGATGAAGAAGATCCAGCAATGACATCTTTAAAGGATCGAGACTTCCCCTCCAAAAGAGAAGAAGTCGCAAGGTTAGATGACGACAGAGTCGTGATCCCCCCCTTGAGAAACCAAATAAAAAACACAAATCAATACGCAAAGTAATAAACAATCGATAAAATCAAACGAGAGCAAGATAAAAAGGGCACAAAAATGTACCAGGAGGCTGAGATCCACCGCACAAGGAGAAACCCTAGAATCGCCTTAGTATCGCTAGACAGGTCGTGCAGGACTTAAAAGGCCCTATTAAATATTTATGGCCTATGCCACTAAACCTACCACCCAATGTATCTTGATCTTGGAGCATTCTTTATACCCTCCAATCAAATCCAAACCCATAATTATGATTTCTTGAGTTGTAAACTATATTTTGATGGACTCATTTTGACCCCCAATTGACCAGAGGTCAAAATGTCGAAAATGCCCCTAAAAGGGCAATTTTGGAGTTTTCTATAGACTTCAACATGACCTTTTCAAATCAAGCCTGAAAACCTCTTCTAATGCATCCTAATCATCATTACAAGTGCATAGGACTCAAACCCAGACCTTAGTCAAGTCTGGTTGACCAGGTCAACCCAAAATGAACAAAATACCCCTTAAGGGTGTGAATAGTCATTTTGAATCAAATAACCTTATCTTTGGATGGAACCACTTCCATTTAATTCCAAATGTTATAATAAACTTGTTGGACTGAATCCAGCCCTTGAGTTTACCTGGTTAACCAAGTCAACCCGGATTGACCTTAATGATTTCTAAGGGCATAAATAGTTATTTTGACAAAATTGAACTCTCCAGACCTTGAGACCACTTCCAATAGACTCAAAAACATCATTTTATATTTGTTGAGCCTAGACCTAACCCTTGGGTCAACCTGGTTGATCAAGTTAATCTAGGTTGACCTAAAAACCCATTTAGGGCCTAAATAGGTGATCTAATTGAGATGATTATTCTGATCCCTCAAACCACTTTCAATAGACATAAAATATCGTTTCATACCCATTGAGCTCAGACCCAGGTTTTGGGTCAACCTGGTTGACCAAGTCAACCTTGATTAACCCAATAATCCCTTAAGGGCTTAAATGGTTTAGCCTAACCCATTTAACTAAGGTAAATATTTTAAGCTCTCAAATCCACTTAAATAATTGATTTAAAGCTATCCAAAATTATTTAGAGTTAAATCCTAGGAATTGTGACCAAAGTCAACCTATATGTGCACTGGTCAAACCACCTTAAACTTCCTTTCACATATTCAAACTCTAACTCTTAAGCATTAAGCTCTTTCCAAATCAACTCAAGACACTCCCCATGCCACCTCACCATCCCATGTGGCAAGTTAACTTGTCAAATGGTTAACATGGGCATTTGGTGTGGTCAAAGTTAGTCAAATATTCAACCTATAGGATTTTCATCAACACATGACCTCCCCATATATTTGGATGGCTGTGAGGGGCGGTTGGTAGCATCCCAAAGTCTTCCTCCTCAATCAATCATTAGGGATAAGGGGAAAATTCCAAAACAAACCTCCTTAAGCTCATCATACTCTCCTATCTTCCAAAACTTTTAATTCCATCAGCTAAAAAAACCCATTCAATTGAAGATTTATCCTCTCCAACTATAATAGAAGCTTCCCTATGCTTTTCACAAGTTGTTGCAATCTCTAGAACCCAATTTGAGAAGAGAGAGAAAGAAAGAGAGAGAATGGATAATTTTAATAGCAAATTTAAATCCAGCAGTTAAAAGTTCTTGAGGTTTTCAACAAAGTTGTAGAGGACTTAATTATCTTTCTAACAAGCACAAGAACATTAAAATTGAACATTTGGATTGTAAGTTATCTGCATTTTAAGTTATATGATCAAACCTTGATTTTTCCTAAATCTCAATGCATTGAGCCTTGAAACTTCATGGGTTGAAAGATTAGGGTATCAAGATCTTATGTTTCAAATTTCATAAAATTCTAACATTTGGATTGAAAGTTATGGACAATTAAATATTTAAATTCATTTTGAACTAAGTCTTAGTCGGCTAACCAGAGCCATCCGATCGCTCATTCAGCATGATCGGATGGCATTGATTATGCCATGTAATCCCTCAGAACCACACATGGTTATTAAATAAAAAGTAAACTTTCTGGTTAACTGTAGTATACAATTAGATAATTTTTTTTAAAATTTTATAATTTAATTTAGAAAACTCCAAATTGAGCAAACTCAGAGGCATTTTACTTCATTTAAGGTCTAATATTTATTAAAAATATTAAATTATCAAAAATCACTTAAAATCAAAAAGTCAACTTTTCAATCAACTTTAGGTCAAAATTTTAACTCAAAAATTAAAAATTCATAAATAATTATAAAAAAATCTAAATCCAATAAACTCAGAGCCTAATTACTCAAGTTTACGTCTAGTATTTGAGAAAAATTATCAAAACTTCAGAAATCAATCTTAATCATAAAGTCACTTTTTGACCCCTTTAATTAATATATTTAAATAATTCAAATAATTCTAGAAAATTCAATAATCAGCCAAAATTTTAGAAACTATTAATTTGACTAATAAAATCAATCAACCAACCCTTTAATATATAACAATCACTCCAAAGATGAAGTTTTTAGGATGGACTACTCCGGGCTACGTGGTTAAGTGTCCTAAGGAGGCCTAGTTCCTCGAGCCTGGTGGCACAATACCATGAACGAATTCAATGGAGTATAAAAATATAAAATTTTAATAATTTAATTAAATTAAAATTCTTAATTTAAGTACATCAATCAAGTTTTTAGGATAGACTACTCCGGGCTGCGGGGCTAAGTGTCTTAAGGAGGCTTGGTTCCTCGAGCCTGGTAGCACAATGCCATGAACCAGTTAATAAAAAATTTAAATTAATCTAATCCTTAAAATTAATAACTAATTTAAATATTTAAATTTATAACTTATTAAATCTATTTAGTTAATTAACCTTAAAAAATGTATTTTAAAACAAACCTTAACACATTAATATTTAAACTATAACCAAATTTATCCTTTAACCTTCAATAAATCCAAACATTAGACAACTTTAATTAATTACCAAATATAAGATATATCTGAACCACATAGCCTACTACACACACTTAGATGGTTTGCTAGGGAACCACTTCTAGATTTAGGCTAGACCGGTGTTTACTTTCCTATTATATGTTGGGATTTTTGAGCTTTTAATGCATGCTGGTTGTTAATGTTGATGTGATTGTTTATTTAATTTCTATACTCTGTGATGTGATTAATGGGCGTTAGATTTATCCTTAGGTTAGGGGATATTTAAATGCTGATACAATGTTATGCAGGTGGCTATGCTCATACAAGGCATTAAAATTAAAGGGGGCAAAGTTAAATTTAAATTAATCAATTTTTTATAGGTTCTCTGGAATGATAAATCCCCTTTTAAAAATTAAAAGAGCATAGCCAAGTGTGGCTGATTAGAGCATTTTAAATTTTATTATATTAACTTCTTGGGATGATTTAAATATAATTGCTTAGGATAACCCTACAGATTGTTTGAGTCTAGATTTTTAATTTTCATTAAATGTAATTCAAATTTTTTAAGTTGTAAATCAAAGTGACATTTGAGAGAGGATATATAAGTATTTAACTTAGATTTCGAAGAGAAGAGAACATCCCTTAGGTGAGAGTTCTCTTCCATTTGGAAGATTAAGTTAGAATAATTTCAAATATCCAAAGGGAAAAGAAAATACCTCTTTCGAGGGGGAGTTTCTTTTCATTTGGATATCCAGACTTAAAGGATATAAGAAGTTCATAGTATTTATGACCTTTGGTGAGAATGATCTTTTAACTTCTTTTTGCCTTTCCATTATACAGGCTAATTAAATTTCTATAAGTTTTACATTTGGTAGAAGATTGCTCAAACTATGTTTAATGAGTATTGATGACCTCATCAGTAATTATTTGAGATTTTACTCAATAAATCAAATTAAAATTTGAGTGAATTATCTCTCATATCAATGAGAAGTAAAATATTCCAGGGTAGAGACCTTCAAGAAAAATATTTCTTAGTAATTCTATATCTACTACATAAATTTGGCATTCTTTAGAAGAAACTTTTTTAAAATACCCTTATAAGGGTCTCTCCCTCTTTTTGGAAAATTCCATAATAATGAGATGAGTTCTTGATGATTCTTCAACTGGTGCGGAATTGTTTAACAAAATGTTCACTTAAATCAATAAAGAATTGAATAGCTCTAGCTGAAAGAGCATAGATTTATATACAGGCTTATCTCATACGAATTATAGGAAAGACTTGCAAAAATACTATGCTATAAGGATATTGAATCTGTATGATGTTCTTTTAGAGATCAATATGATCTTAAGGTTCAAAAATTCCATCATATGGATTAATTATGGGCAACATTAACCATTGGAATAGGATGCTAGAGAACTGCATTAACTAGAGGTGATGATTCTTGAAACTTATGTTGATGAGTAAGTTGATTTCTTTCCTTTAAAGGGAACTCTACCTAAATATGACATCATTAGCACATCTCTTATAACATCATGAGGGAAGTGCATAAAATGTTATTGATCCAAGTCTTACATGACTGGGTGAGGACTATAGGTTGATTGAACAACAAACAGATGATGTTTTGAACTAATAGTTTCTGAGAGATTTTGATGAGGCTGTAGAAAAGAAGGTGCTCAATTATTGGCATTATCTCTAAGGTGTTGGTGATTTTATGGAGGGAGATCTCCATAAAACTATGATGCTTCTATTTATTTTCCAACCTCCTCTAAGCGTATAAGATTTAAAATTAAAGTTATTCTTTCCTATATGAACGCTCCTCAAAAGTCAGGCTTAGGGGACCATTATCATTTATATTTTTGTATTTGATAGAAATATTGATTATGGACAATTGAAGAATTATGTGCACTAGGTTGAAAATATTTCCCACAAACTGCATCAAAATGTTACATGCTAACAAATTTATATCGATAGAGTAGAAGATATATATCTTAGCTTTTGATAAAAATTTTGTATATATAGATAAAACTTGCAAGAGATTTTTTTTATTATATGGAAAATCTAGAAAGTAAAAAAATCATGGGGCTTGGTCTAGTTGAATAATATACTATATAGTAGGAGATCCAATAATTTGCCCTTCCCAATAGTTGAGAAGGATAAGACTATTTGAGAACAAATGTATGATATCCTTTTGTAAAATTGCATTAAGTCTGATATCCAAAAATAAATAATTGAAACTCAATAATAAAGTTATCAGGCAATTAAATCTCAACAATAGGTTTAGACCTTGATAGGAGTTTAGAGATTATGGCAACGATTATTGGTGGTGATTATTAGTGGTGACATTTGTCACATGCCATCCCGACAAGGATAGGTCCTATCGTGTTGAGCTGTGACAGACAAATCCCAATATCTAGTTTTGAAATGTTCAGATTCTCTTCTAATGTTATTAGAAATTACTACAGACTATAGAGCTACTAACACATCTAAATACTTAAAATAAGTTCATTAATAATATTTACTTTATTTCATCAATATATACACATATATATATATATATATATATATATATATATATATATATATATATATATATATATATATATATATATATATATATATATATATATATATACTACTGTACATGGCTACATGCAGAAGCTACATAATTAAATAATAAACTAGTAATGATAATGTAAAAATCAAAATAGGGAAATGCTTATAAATACAGATTGGTTCCTCAAGTGTTAATCAACAGTCTCTTTCCTCTTCCCAAATCCTAAAAACTAAAAGCAAAATCACATTGAGCTATAACAGCTTAGTAGGCCACACAATCTAAAACTAAAATTTCAAATTCTTTTATTAAATTTTTTTGAATATTTAGAAGCAGTTAAATACAGTCTAATAGATCATTGTACTAAGAAAATATAATAAGAGCATATCAATTATTTGATTATTTAAATAACTTTATTGAGCAGATAAATAAATTATAATTTATATCATAAAGTAGTTCATATCATATTTCTTGGATCCAAAAAAAATCTTAAAGGATTATGACCCCTTATGATTCCCTTTTATGCTTATAATACCATAATATGTCCGTAGGCGCCAGAATATGACTTCTAGCCACCAAAACGTGCCTTATAGGCACCAGAATATTATCTGACATAGACATAATCTCAAAAGATTCTAGCCCATTATAACTCCCAACAAATATAATTTAATCACATATGTACATATATCATCACATTATAAAAATCAAAGTAATTGAGCATGCGTTAAAATTGCACTATTTTTAATAATAGTAAGCAACAGAAAATCCTACAAGGTAAAAATGCACATTTTCAAAAGTTATGAAATTACCATGGATTATGTAAAATAATGTTTTAGGACCTTTATCATACTATAACACTATTTTTTATAGTCGTGATAATTTTTTATTAAATAAATATCTCATAAATTTCAAAACCACGTTATAAAATTTTTAAACAATATTCAAAATGTGCATAATCGTAATCTCTATAACATATAAAAAATTACATAGTGAAAGTTTTACGAGTACAAAATTATCCATATTTTTCACTAATGGAAGCAAAATTATAATAAAAAAAGTTGGTAAAAATTACATATTTTTGAAAATTGAGATAAGCGTATTGTGACCTACATTGAGATGAGCAAGTTTCCAAGCTAGGCCGACGGACAAAAATGGCTCAAAGTCGTGCAAATTTGGATTTTCCTATCTATTTTATCATTGAAGTAGAACTGATGGAGAAGAGGAAAAGCAAACCATAGGCCTAGGCAAGCGAGCAAAGAGAGCCATAAGAATTAATTAATATTAATCAAAAATATAATGTACTTAATAATAATTAGTAATTAAAAACTAATATAATTTGAAATTAAAATAATTAATTATACAATTAATAGTGTAAATAATAATTAAATAATTAATAAATAATAGAATAATTAAGTGATTAATAAAATAATTAATAATTAAAACTAATTAAATAACACTTAAATAACTAATTAAATTATAAATAGGAGTATTAGTTAAATAATTAATTGTTTAAAAAAAGACCAATTAATTAATTTGATTTCAAATACTTATTAAATTAACACTTTAAGCAGTTTAATAATGAATACTATAATTTGTAATTTATTTATTAATTAAATGTTTTGATAATTAAGCTATTTTCTAATTATATTATTTATAATTATAACTTATTCATGGTAATTAAAATTGAAATTAATAAGTATGTTGTACTTACACCTAAATTAAATTCAAAATATAATAAATTTAATTTTTAAATGAACTAATTATCTTAAATCCTAGATTACATTGCCAAGCGCTTTTGTAGAGAATACCTTTCCCAATGCTGGATTTACAGGATTTACTAAATCCTAAATAGTTAAATCGTGCTAGTTGCCAAATAACCCCTAAATATCATAAAAAGAAAAGTAGTGCAGAATGTAGAGAGTAGAGGAGACAAAGGCTAAGATGATTCAAATTCTATATGATTTCTTAGAGATTAGTCTTGTTGTCTTCATGATTGAGGAGCACACTAGAAACAATTGCTAGACCAGATTTAGGGTTGTCGAGTATCCCCTCTTATCGGGCCTGCCACTCATGAGAACACCTTCCTCTCTAGCTTCATTGGAGAATGCCTACCTGACCCATATTGTCTCACTCCATACTTCTTCTCATTGCTTTGATAATGGATTCCTTTGATTTCCCTCTATAACAATTCTTACCCTCCATCTTGTGCTCTTGCCTTATCGATCCTTTGCACTCTTCTATTCCATCTTTGAATGGGAAAGGTATTCTAACGCACATATACCTAATACTTTTTTTTTTCTCAAACTACATTCCTTGCCTAGTAGATAAGGTTATATTTTCTGATAATAAAGTTGATGAAGGAATAGTGGGAGCAAGCACTTTTAGATATGCCATGGGGAGGTGGCCTTTTATGGTAAACTACTTGTTACAGTAAATAAGTTTTGAGGTTGAAATGTAATGGTGAGCTTCTATCCCAAAGTAAATATTTCTTTCTATTCAATTTCTCTTATGTTTTTTTTTTAAGGGATGCATATAGCATTAATAAAAAGGAAAACCTATTACAATCTAACAAGCAAAACCAAAACAAGCCCTTTGAATATATCATAATGTATATGTGATATACTAATTCCAATTTTAAACCCATTAGGGTGATGGGGACACCAAATATTTAAACAACCTGAAAGGTTGGTTAGTATCCCAGAGTTCCCAAAAGGAAGAAAATGCCAACTAGTAAAAATCCCATGTGCCATTACTTTAAATACAAAAAGGCCAAAAGAACCTACAAGAGAAACAAAATAACAAAAAAACAACTACAAGAAAAACACAAAGAACAACAACTACATCCAGAAAAACTCTTATCGAACCTCCATCAATAACCAACACAGCCACAGAAATGTAATCTAGCTTCAGATTAGAGATGCCATCCCGAGTCTCCATGCCTTTAACAGCTTGAAGAAGAACCTAGCAGCAATAGAACCGAATCCTCTCTACAAATACATGCCTGTGATCTACGCAAAAAGTTAAAGTAGTTTCAGGATAAAAAAAAAATAGCTAGCCAATGATCTGGCATAATCCAATGCTTCCCTCTTAGAAGCTCCACCGCCAATCTCTGGAAACAATCATCCCGCAAAAACAGTAAATAGTTCTGCCCCAACTAGCTTCAAATCAGATTTCCTCTTCCTCGGGCAATTCTCAATAGGACCTACGAATTTAAGTTATTTAGTGCTTTTTTGTTTAACACTATACAAACTTAAATCCTTATTGTTATCAATAGTAGAAGAAGGCGTAGAACTTAAATTAAGAACTTCACACTTGGGATAGGACTCCAAAAGTTCTAGCTGACCTCTCATACCATTGTTTACATTTCCTTGCTTATTAAAATCCTTGTCTATAATATGAGAACTAACCAAGGTACCTTCAGCACCTTCTGCTATCAACCTGATGCCATCTTCCATAATAGTTTGCATGACGTCTTCTATAGTTTCTGTTCCAGATAAACCTATATCGCTTTCTATAGTAATTTAGGAATCACTAGCACAAGAAGCTCCTACAGCCAGTTCTTAGAAACAAGCAGAATTCTGAATATTAACTTCAACTGCATTGACCATATCACTCGACTTGTCTAGAGATAACACATTAAAACTGTTGGTAGAATCCAGCTCCACACCTGCATAATGCTCTTTTGGTCTCTCAGAATATCTTTGCTTCAAAGAATTAGCATTCTTCACACCATTCACAATATTTCTATTATGTTTTTTAAACTTCACATGCATCCAAGGACCAACCATGTCTTCAAAATTAGAGACATCATATTTTTCTTCCACAACCTTCACAGCCTTACATGAAGCCTCCACCTTCTCTATGCAATCCATACTCTTTACTTCTTTAATGTTATTCACTTGACCTCTAAAACCAGGGCACATTCCAACAACATGACCTATCTTACCACATTTGAAATAAAAAGAAGAGATTTTTTTGTATTCTACTTTCTGGAAAAATTTACTATATAATCCTTCTATCCAAACTCCATGAGTTAATGTAGAGTCGAGATCTATACGAACACAGGCTCTAGAAAATTCCCGCCTCCCCCATTTAAACATGTTTCCATCTAAAAACATAGGATCTCCTATCTTGGACATAATCTTAGCAATATTAGTCTCATCCTAATAATGTAATGGTAAATGAGGCAACCGAATCCAAATTGGAGAGGATAGACCTTTCAAAGACATGGGAGAAAATTGAGGCGTCCATTTATCCATCCCAATAACATGATCTCCCACATACCACGGTCCTCCACTAAGAACTTCCTCCATAGCTTGGTTTGAATGGAAAGAACACAATATCCAATTAAGGCCCAAAGAGGTAAGATGAAAGCTTCCAAATTTAGTCCATTGCCGCCTCAACTTAATACTACTAAGAGAAAAGGGAATTTTTTACCAAAGACCTTAACTACAAGAGATTTCTGTAGAAGTTGAAAATTCTCACATTCCCTATTAGCATTAAGTTTAATAACACTGTCATCTTCTAAATCATTAGTATTCTTCTCAACATAATTTATTCTAATGTGCTGGGTTTTCACCCACGCATTCCTTAATCTACCTTTTTGATAGCTGCATTCTCCATCATAAATTCAGAACCATCTATATCTTTTGAAAAAGAACCCTCAATCGCAATTTCTGAATTCAAAACTTCCTTATTTACTGGAGAATTAATAAGATTTTTTAGAATAGAAGAAGGGATCAAGAATCGATTAACCTTTAAATTAAAACCTGACGATGTCGATTCTTCGAAGTCATTAGCTTGAACATCAGACGCAATTCTTGCCAATGGTGAAGATCAAAAAATCTTAGGAGAAACGATCTTCTTCTTCTCACTTGAGATTTGAGCAGCTACAATTCCTTTACCCTTTCCTTCCATCGTAGCTGGATTGTGAGCAGAAGGAATACGCCCTTCATCAATCACCAAAGGATGTTGTTTATAACATACGTTAATGAAATCATCCCGATTCATGTTGATTCTACCTTTTGATCCCCAATGAAGGTTAGGAATCTTAGTAGAAAGGGGATTGGAGGTATTCGGTCATCCGAAGAAGATGACCAGTGACCCTCCACCACCATAACAGAACCAACCGGGAAAAAGAGGATTGGGGAAATTTGAAAAAAATGAATTTTTTCTCTCACTAAAATCCTGGAGTCTCTCTCACTAAAATCTTAGAGTCTCTCTCACTAAAATCCTGGAGTCCAGCATTAAAATCATAATTTCTCTTATGTTGAGGACCATGAAATGATAAAATATAGTGAACCATGGTACATAAATGGTAGACCCTTCTTTTTGAGATATTGGACTCTAAACTTATCTCCTATAAAAGATGACTTCAATGAAGAAACCTATTTGGGTAATGTCGCCAATGCTCTTATGTGAAAATCTCTACGGTTAGTAGTCAATATACTAGTGAGAGAAAATCTTTATGGGATGTATTCAATGGGATGGCTTCTTTTTTTAATGAAACTTTATTTTTTCTTAGAGACTTCAATTGCATTAGATACATTGTTAAAAGTGTTTTTTTATATTTTGTTTTTGTGTTTTTGTCACGGGGCACTCTACCTTATAAACTTATTGATTTCAACTCCTACATGTTTAATAGTGGTTTTCCCAAACATCCAATTATTAGATTCTCATATTGGTTAAATATTCAATTAAACAATCCCATCAAATGCTTGTTTGATAGAGCTTTATGTAACAATAAATGGTTAGATCATTTCCCTTTATCTATAATCTAGGTATTACAAATGTTATCATCTGACCACTCTCCAATCCTTCTATAGTTAGGCAACTCCACTCCCCTCCAAGAAAGATGTATACAATAATTATTGGAGACATCATATCAAGTTCCTTTAAATGTATCAATATATGGAACACCCTGTAAAAGATGACCCTATCTTTGCTATATACAATAAACTTCAATAGGTCAAGATTTATCTCAAAGCTACTAAATGCAATTATTTTTATTATATCTCCAACGCTATTAATAATATAACAAATAAGTAGGAGAACATTCATCAATAGCTAGAGAATCAATCACTCTCATCTCAATGAAACCCATCTAACTAAAAAAAAACTCTGGTGAAAGAATTGCTAACTCTCTTACTACCATATTTAACTACTTTCTTTGTGACACATCAAATATTTTATTTTCAATGGGAAATGGTGTTTCCCTCCCTCCACAAATTTCACATACAACTATTGTGTTTGTCAAACTACCCCCAATTTGACTTTTATTCTTCCCTAGGGAGTAACAATTTCATACAAAATGACCTAAAACAAACTATATTTGATTGAGTATAAAGTACCTTGGAGAAAATTCATTTCATTCAAAGGATGCTCCACTAAATATGTAACTTTTGTTTAGAATATCTTAGTTAGCTTTTTAAAGACCAAGGTTGCCTTGCAAGCTAAAGGTGTCAATGCTGGTCAAAGTTGTGTGTTTTGTAATATATTTTTAGAATATCACAATAATTTTTTCTTTGATTTGCCTTATTCCTTCTTTTTTTTTTGAAGACGCATATCTTGCACCTTAGCTTTAATATTAATCAAACCCTTATCTTTGTAGATGATATTAAGTTTAAATTACTATAATATAATTTTTTTGTTCTTGTTATTCATATCACTACTCACTTCTTATGGTATGAAAAGAATTACAAGAATTTTAATGCCAAATAATGGAGGACCTTTGTTGACCTCGAATTTGGCTTGCATATTCACCTAGTCCATCATCGATAAATTTTAGATCGAGCCAAATTTAAGTTATATGAAGTCAACTAGAACGTATAAATTTAATTTGATAAAGTCGGGTCTAAGTCGACTCGCCTAATTTGACCCCGATGTTGTTATTGATTATTAAATGGAGTTGATTCAATCCCAAATTAATATGATTAATAACCAAATAAATTTAATTAGGCCTTGACAAGTCAATTTGACTCAGCTTGAGGCCAAAATTATTAAAAATTAATTGTGTTATTATTAAATAAATTCAAACGAGCTAAATCGAGCCACTTCGACCTGAATTGAACTCGATTTATTGCTCATCGGCCTCGATCGACTTAGATTTAACCCAAATTTATCTAATCCTAATGAAATTGACCTCAATTAGCTCTGATTAATTCAATCAAATTTGAATTCCATAACTAATTAATTTAACTTTTTTCGTTTACCTCTCTTTAACCAAATCAGCCCCTAAATCACTCTTAATTTTAGCCCTTGATCAAGAAGGATAGATTGTACTTTTGTCCCTCATGAGCTTCTAGGTTAAATAGCCATTAGCGGGAGGATGGAGAGAGGGAAGTGCGGCTGGCACAATTCTTCCGTGCGTGAGAGGCTCGAGCACGATTCCGAAAGGGAGAAGCGAGGTAATCTCTTATACATACTATCCTTCTTCCTCACCTTCTTCACCTTCTTCTCCATTCTCTCCATCTCCTCCTCCATATTCTCCTTCCTCACATCAACCTGCAAAAGATTATGAAAAAGTTGATTCCCATTTCTCTTTACATTTGTAGAAATGAGAGATTGAGATTTTATTTTCTTCATTCTTGAGATCTGATAATCATTCTTTAGAAATTTTAAGGGATATTATTTCTAATGTCTTTTTCTCTTGCATCAGATTGCTACATGTTTTCTTTTTACTTTGAAAAATCTTGTTGATAAGAGAGGAATGATGGGGGTTATCTATTATCATCTAGAAAGGGAGTTGATATTCTAAGATCAAAGGAAAAATCATGTTTAGGTATCTCCTAGAAAGAAATTTGAAATTCATGATTTATTTGGATCTTCTTGAGAAAGATATAATGGCTGTTATAATTTATCTTTTAAGAATGTTATGTGTTTTTTACAAGAATTAATGGATACATTGGTAGTTGATGTTTTACTTCTTATGATTTTTCTCCATACTTCTCTTTGAGAAGAATAGTTTTCTCAATCATCAGCAAATGCAAAATTCTTTACTAGGCCATGAGATTTTGTTTTGTAGATTCTTGCTATAAATATGGGGAATCGATATATCTTATTTGATAGAAACTTGTCGCAACATACATGAGCTATTATGGATTTTTTTGCTCTCTAAAATTTTGACATTGGAAAATACTTCTTACGATTAGTAAGTTTTGTTACTTCTTGATTTATGATCTCATAGATTAGGAAAAAAAAAAGAAGCAAAACACTTCGATGTTGGAGGGCGATTGACCTTTTTTTATCATTACGGTTAGCATGGTTGAATGGATTTTACTTGCATGGAAGATTTTCTAATTATGAGTTGGTCTTGTGTTTGGCTTCTTCACCTCCTAATGAAATAATGAGGGATTACGGTTCTAAATTTTTTTAAGGAAAGGGGGATAGGATCCTTTCAATAATGCAAGGATGAAGTTACAGTTACTCTCTTCTTTACCCATCATTTCTTAAATTTTCTCAGTTGCAATACATTTCTCTTCTTAAAAGAAATATGGTAGGAAAAGATTTCTTGTGCTAGAATTATTTAAGCATGATACATTCTCTATAAGTTTCTTTTCTTCATTAGTTTGAAATACAAAAAAAAAATTTTGGAAAGCATATGTTAGTTTTGTTTGAATATTAAAGTTAAAGATCATGAAAGAATTTCTCTTCTCTTGTCATATCATCACTTTAAATTCTTATAAAAAGGGAGGAGGAAGAGGAGTTATTAGATAGTTTTGGGAGGCTTTGAAAACATCAATCTTCTTGTAACAAACTACAAAGTGTTGAATTCGGCTTGTGATGAATTACCTTGTGTTGGAATAAATTTGCAAAGAGTTACAAGATTTTTGTTTTACTCATGGTTGCTAACAAGGATCCTCTGGCCGACACTTGACTAAGTAAGCTAAGGACACTGACGAACCAGAGGCGATGGAAAGCCATGATAAACTTATTGGGGATGTCATACCCATCTGATAGGTTAGTCTCCACCCTCACCTCCTAGGCATTCTTCTGATCTGGTGATCGGAGATATAAGTCCCAACTCTATAATTAAATAAATCTCATCCCAAAACATTAAAACCCAACCATAGGATAGGCCAGAGCACTTCTGAGCAGTCTCAGAATCCTAGTGCTCCATACTCTTCCTCTTTCAACTCCAAAAAAAATTATTCAACCTTGACTAAATCCCATTTGAAAATTCTAACATTCTTTAATCACTGTCATAAAATTTTAAATCCTAGAAATATTTTCCACAATTTTTATCGGGAGTGTTCTTAGGGGATTCACTTTTCTTGGGTTGTAATTAACCATAGGGGCTTCCTCTTCTAGGGAACCCGCAACTCCATATTAAAATGAAGCTTATCTTATTTTCATAAGATAGGGAAAAATCTCTGGGAAAGTAGGCAATTTTTCAAAACCAATTTTTGTATTTTCATACTTTTGTAGAATATGATTTTCACCTTTTTAAGATGATATGATTGATCATTGTTGTATTTAATAAAAAAAATGAAAAAATTTCAAACCTCACTTTTGTCTTCCAAATACTATTTTAGAATGACGTTTCTATCTTTTGAGGCAGTATGTTATCTTCTATCTGTATTTGGTTATGAAAGTAAAAGATTTTTAAAACCCAATTTTTGTATCTTAATCCATTGTAGAATATCATTTCTATCATATGAGATAGTATATTATTCTCAATGTTGTACTCGATCACAAAAATATGAATACCCGTGGGCTTTTCAAATTTTATTTTCCCACAGACTTTCAAGTTTCAAAAACTCATTTTATAATTAGGGTGAAATATAGGATGTGGAAGTTTAAAAGTGATATTTTAGGTAGTCTCTTATAGCTATACTATCATTGAATTTTGATTTTATCTCAAATGTTGTTATTAGTGGTTTATGATCTAGTTATTTGGTTTATATCTTTTGAATTTGTGCTCCATTTATGTTTTACATATTGGTTTTGACTAGGGGTGTAGGTGAGCTGAGGGTTCACAAGCTGGCTCGAGCTCAACTCATTTATGGGCTCGTAAGCCTAGCTTATTGAGCTCATGAGTTGAGCTCGAGCTCAAACTTAAGCTCATTTATTAAACAAACTCGAGTTTGTGCTGGATGAGGTTTGACTCACAAGCTCGTGAGCTTAATCGAATCACTATTAATATTTTAAAAATAATTTTAGTCCTGCCTAATCCCGCTTGAATTCCAAATTTCCAAGCGGACAGCGTCTACGTGTGGCTCGAGAGCCTGAGCTCAATATATGGATGGCCCGGTCGAGGTGACCTCGCTCAAGGCAATCGCACATCTGTGTGTGTTGTGTCCTACGTGCTCACAGTTTCACTTCAAATGCGGGTGGAAAAGTGTCGCTACAAGTGAAATCGAGTAGTAAGTAGTTTGATGAATGTGTTAAATCGAGCGGGAGAGATCTATGCGGGAAAAGGATGCAGTGTGTGAATCGAGCAGCTTTACGAACAAGTTTAGGTGCCTCGAGTTAAGCTCGAGCTTGAATTTTGATCTGAACTTGAGTTCGAGCTCAGTATTTGACTCGTGAGTCAAGCTCGAATACCCCTTGACTTACTTTCGACTCGACTCATTTAAACCCCTAGTTTTGACCAACGGATCTGCTACTTGGGAATAAATTAGTTTTCATTCTTTTTGAGATTCTCTTGATGATAGAATGATGCTATTTGTGTTGGCCTTTTGGTCTATGATTTTTGTGTACTTATATGCTATGGAAGTTCTAAATATATGAAATATTTGTATTACATGTTTAACTTTTTTATCTATTTTTTTTAGATTGCAAGCTCCAATTTTGCTTTTGAAATAATCTCTTATGTTGGATTTCTTGCTCTTTATATTGCTTCTGTATTAGCATGGAAAGTTGGGTTATGTGGATCGTAAGAATTAAAAGAATCTTTTGGCTAGAATGATTATATTTTAGGATACATATATATGCTATTCTTCCCAACCTTATATTAAATTTGAAAGATGGGCAATTCATACAAAGATTACACCTCAATATGCACACCCTTTCATTTTAGAGGGCGGTGAAGAATACCCTATTTTTATTTCGATGAAGTTGCATGCCAAATTGTGATGCAACACAGTAAATTATGCTGCTCATTGCTTCATTACAAAACCTATACATCTCTTGATGTCATACGTAATAGCATCGAGGATTCATTTTCTTCTTTATGCAACTTAGTGCACTTTGGCATTATACTGTGATGGCACCTTTTCTCCTCATTTTCAATCTGTTTTGTTTACTTTTAATTTAGATTTCAAATGACTATTTTTAAGTGATGTTGCCATTTTAATTTTTTGTACTTGTTATTCCAGTGCACTTTTTTCTATTGTATTAGTTTCATTAAATTACTCAATGATGTAATTTCTTTATTGATTAATGAAATACTAAGAGTGGATCTCAAATTTCCCAATATAAAAGAAAGGTTAAGCTGATTTGACGATCCTTTTAAACCCTTATTCTCCAAATTATAATGGCAATTATTATGCTGATACCCTCTTCTAAAGCATGATATAAGCTGATTTGACACCATGTCCCATACTTTGCTCGATAGTTTCACTTGCAGGTTATTGCTGTCAAGTTTGCCAACCTTATTAAGTTTTAGGTTTTAGTTGAATGCTATTTTTGTGTTAATTATTTAATTTTCTTCATTTCTAAGTTGATCCCTCTGAATGGTAGGATTTTGCTATTTTGAATACCTTAATATTCCTTCAACTTTAATTAGAAACATTAAGATAAAAAAATGTGTGCCTCTCCATGTATAAAGCAAGCCACTTATTTGCTTTTATCTAGATGATGAAACCCTCTGTTGTATCAAAGAGGTGAGATGCTTAGTTGACTAGTTCAGTATGGTTCTTCAAATGTAGTCAAGTTTGATATTATAATACATCATGCTTTGATTTAAGTTAATCTTTTTTCCTATAAAGCTTTTAGCTTTTCAGAATCTACATCATTTTATTTTTTTGTTTTTTCAATAATGAATACCATACAACTTTAGTCATATGTTTAGCAATTAAATTTTGAGAAAATGGCTTAGTCTATAATTAAAAAAATATGTTTCTTAAGAAGTGTAGAATTTTTAAATAATTTTTTGAACTATTTGAAATTATAATGATATGCAACTAAGGTAAATTATTTTGTTTTTTTTCCTTTCTTGTGTGATAAGTGTTATAAAAATATCGATTTACTCAAATATGCATTAGTAAATTCGAGATGTAGAAAGGGTTCCATACAAAGCATTAGGATTGAGTAAAATATCGAATTAATCACACTTTGGTTCTAACTAAGTACATAAAGATAAGAACAAAAGTAGAACTTTTATTATTAATATTTATTGATATACCATTTATAGTTTCGTAGCTATGATAGATACTATGCATTCTTTAGTTGGTGTTTTTATGGGGAATATTCTTTTAAATCAATAAGAAAATAGTCTTGAAATTCCTCTTATATAGAAACATTGTAGAAGCTTGTATTTTATTTTAGATCAATATGATAATAGTCCTTAAGATCATTTGAACATAATGATTTGAAATGTCCTTTGATTGCATGAACATATTATCTTGGTTCGCCTAAGCTTCACCAATTGTGTTATGCTTCTTAACACTTGTAGTGGTTTAGATACATGATAGAATAGTAAATGAACTTCAATGAACAACTAAGAAATACATGTTAAGTTTCACAACTCGAAGAAAATCATTGAGATCTCAATTACTAAAACTCATGCTGATAATTTGTTGTATATCTTTGTTGAATTCAACATGCTAATTAGCTATTACGAATGAAATTTTGTTGTGGTTCTCTCTATAATATATTTGTTAGATTGGTCTATTAATTGTTTTTCTTGCTTGCATTCAATCATTTGAAGAAAATCATAGAAATCTACTATTGTTTGCATCGAGCTCAATTATTTGGAGCAAAGCTCTTGCCCTTACATTTATTAATTGATTGAATTCTTATATTTTGTTTTTCATTTTCTTAACATTTGTTCTATCTTTCAAGATTACTTCATATTAATTTGATATATTTTATTTTATAATAACATAATTAAATTGAAAAGTTTTATCAATAAAACCAAAACATATAATTTAAATGGAATTCTCTCTGAATATTATGATAGAGGTTATTGTCATAAGTTATTGTTTTATTGTTTTGTTTATATCAATTTATTTGAGAGATAATGTTCACTTAAAATCTATTCTAGATAATTTTTTGCTGTAAAGGTCCGATCTTAGTAATTGTCATACAAACCATTGTAGAAATCATCTCAATAAAAGTTTGGTTTATGAATTCCTCACTAATAAATTTTGGTTACAGTTCACATATAAACAAGTTGTGTGAATTAAATCAATATGAAGATGTTTGAGTTATAAAAGTCCATCCTAGAGATGTCTAGGCCTGAAACACGTAATCATATCACAATCACACGCACCTAATTATAATGAAATCGATTGGATTAGATCTATCTTTGGGAGTTATTGAAAGTGCGAATAGGTTATTAGACCTATTAATTATATAACTAGGTTAACTAAGAGGGGGGTGAATTGGTACTTTTAAAATTTTTTTGGATTTAATGAAACTGATTTCACAATAAAAAATAATTTTTAGAAAATAATTTTTCAACCACAGAGAAATTAAAAGTGCAAAAAATAAAAATGCGGTAAATAATAAAAGAAATGAAGAACACTAAATTTTATAGTGGTTCAGTCCAATAAGACCTACGTCCACTCCCTGGAGACTCCTTCTATAGGTATTGCACTATACTCAAGTGACTCTCCTTTTACCCCCACAGCAAGGCGAAGAAGCCTTTATAATTTCCTTCTCTTCCACCAAACCTTGGTTCGGCACAGAACCATCACCCTTTTTTGCCCTCTTGGTGAAGGCAAAGAACCCAGCATCCTTTCTCACCCTCCTGATGATGGCAGAGAACCAGACGTCCTTTCTCACCCTCCTAGTGATGGTAGCGAACCGGAGTCTCCTTCAAAGATCTTCTCTCAAGAGTCTTCAAAGAGATAGGGCAGAGACTTGAAGTACAAACAATGAGATCCTCACCTTTGGGCAACCTTATGAATTTCCTCACAAATTCATCTTCAAAGATCTCACCACACTCACTCCCAAACACTCTCCCAAATCACTCTTACTTCCACTCTTAAGAAGAAATTCATAGAAGATTAGTTGGACAGTCAGTTTTTAGGACCCTTACATACAAAAGACAAAAAAAACCATCCAAAAACTAAAAATTTCAAGTTTTATGAAGTTGGATTGTACCGTATGATCACTTATCTTTCGTTACAGACAGTTTAAAATATGAAGGGTTCGTCCCGTACGACTCTATACGAACTTGTGTGCCCCAGTTTTCATACTCTGAAAAAGATGTACTAGACCAAATCATACTGTAGAAATAATAATAAAAAATGAACGGTTCATCCCGTACGATGCTGTACGAACCCATAAGGCCCAAATTTTGTACTCTGGAAACGATGTACGAAATAATTTTGTGTCGTGCGAACAGTTCAAAAAATTGATTGGTTCATCCCGTAAGATGCCGTACGAACCTGTGAATCCCAAATTTCATACTCTGGAGATGATGTACGAAAATATTTTGTAATGTACGAACTGTTAAAAAATTTAAACGATTCATCCAGGATGATCCTGTACGAACCACTAAAACCCAAATTTTATACTCTGGAGATGATGTACAAAACCCATTGTATACTGGATGATTTACACTTAGAAAAAAATTTCTCATAACCAGACAGGTTCGTTTCAGAGGAGAAACCACACAAATCATCATGTACAATTTTACATCATACAGTATGATTAGTTTAAAAAATTAAGCTTTTGTCTCACTCCCCTAGTGTGTGTGTGTTGTTACCCAATTTACAATCACACTCTCTCAGACTCAAGAAAAGAATAAAAAGTACAGACTCCAAAACTAATAAACTCTAACCAATTAACTTGAAGTCTTCCTCCGTTTGGAATGTGATTTTCCTAAATAACATGTCAGTACACACAACAACAAAATTTTTCAGCATATGTTAGGAGAAATAATAATCAAATAATAAGATTTTGTTATCATAAAAAACTCACATGATTATAAAGATAAAGTTTTGAAAAACTAATTTGCAATAAGCTCAATAATCTCCCCCTTTTTGATGATGACAAAATAATTATTATTTGATTTAACAAATAAACGTAAATGTTCTCCTTAGCTCTCCCTAAATGCCTAAATGTAAGCTCCCCCTAAATGAATGATCCATTCAATTTACAATAAGGGGTTTCTATAAAAATAAGAAACAAACATACACACACAAAACATACATACACACATTCATACAATTTTCAAAGCATCAAACCAACCAAAAACTATATAAAACATAAAACAACATACATAAAATAACATTCCAATTTACACCTCAAACAAACTCCCCCTTTTGACAACAACAAAAAGTAAAGAATACCAATCAAAAATAGTTGATGATGAATAATATGTTAAATAAATTATAAATACAATATTAAAATCTGATATCAAAGATAAATACTCAAAAGTTAAACTGCAGAATGACAAGGATAAGAAAAGTTGATCTATGTCAATATAGAAATAGACAGATTATATAACCACAATCATTGCAAAAATGATGAAATAGAATTAATCATTTTCTAATTTAATAGTGTTTATGCGATCGAGAAACTGATAAAGGAAAGAGCAATTGGCGACATTGCGCATCTATTCAATTTTTATGTCACACTTTGTGCATCTTGTCAATTTGGCTAATTTTGTGCCTCTTTATAATCGGCGAACATTGTGCATCTTTTCATATACGTGGTAAACTTTGTGCATCTTTTAGTTTTGGGCTAATTTTGTGCCTCTTTTCAAAATTTTATCTTTCCAAAATCATTAACTCTTTACACAAGTTCATTACAGAACTCTTTGAAATAAAAATAAGAGTAAAAGAAATGACATCAAATTTGTAATAATTATAGCTAAGTAATACATGTCTATATAAAGAATATAAAATTGATCTTCTAATCTACACCCAGTCACTAAGTAATCAAAACATTTTGAGAGATTAAACTTTTGCACAAAAATTAATGTTGTAACACAAATTCAACCAACATTCTATAATTGCAATCAACTATATTTGATTGTTAAACTTGAACATTTCAGATCTCAAAAACATTCACATATCAGTATGCATAAAACATAATTTTTTTCTTCTCATTCATAGATATGCAATAGTCTTACATTCCATTTTCACTCACACAAGTACATCATCTAAAAACCATCCAAATATCGTCCAAGAACATTCACTCACATATCAACCTTCCAAGGAAAAATACGTACATCAAAACATAACAGAAAAACATAACAATAGCATCACAAGAGAACAACATCGATACCACCAAAGCAAAAATCAAAAACAAAAGATCATCACTAGCAATCCGAAGGACCCTGATCTAGAGGTGGTGGAGGAGTAGTGAACATAGAAAAGTAGCTATTGATTGAAGAATGTTCACTAAATCAAATTGGTCTCAGATCCACCCCCGGTTATCATTATACCTATCATCCTACATCTTTAAATGAGCCTCCACATTATCAAACCTTTGATCAAGGTGATAAAAATGCTAGACCATATCTTGATAAAAGTTCTGGTCAGGACCAAGTGCAGATGCAGGTGTAGGAGCTCGCCCTTCTTCCTCAAAATCATCTTTCCCTGAATCTTGATGAAAAAGCACTCAAAAGGAAGCATTGGTGAAGAAAATGGGAAATTCAATGGGAGGTTCAAGATGTATTAGATTGTATTTTTTCTCCAGAATGTAGGCAATCAAATGTCCTAATGCCACATTTTTCTTTCTTTTACTGCTAGGATGCCCAATATTAGAAAGGTTATAAATGTAGTCGATGATGAGTTGGGCTTCATCAAATGGTTTTACAGTTAATATAAGATTTGGTGACAGTGGACAAAAGATGGGTCATATTGATACGATCACTAGCTTTAGGAATAATGGAGGTTCTCAAAACATGCTGAATGATCCTAGAATTTTAATTTAGGGTTTATACTAGAGGTAAATGACTGACTTGATAGACTCCTCTAAAATTTTAATTCACTTCACTCCAGTGATAATCAGCTCTAGAAGTCAGAGTATACGCCATAATCCCTTGGTTTCTAAGATAAAGAAATGTTCCTTAGACTTCTTTTGTGAATTGGACCCGTTGTTAAAAACATAGGAATTTATTCTAGAATGATCCTCATTGAACCTCATGTTGGCTAAGAATACTTGAAATATTTCTTTGTTATAGGCATGGATTAAGGTTAAAATGAAGGACAACTGGGTGGCAGCAAACAGGGGCATGACAGAGAAATTCAAATCAGATTGAATGAGGACTCTAGAGGTAGTAATTTTTACTGCACAAGATCTATTGAAGGCTTCTTCATTTTCCTTAGCCAAAAAATCATCATCTCTCTCCACTCTAGATGAAGAACCCCTTGACCCTTGAACACGCTTGCTACAGCTAGCCATTCCTAAGAGTTGAAGGTATGCAGGTTTGAAAGAAATATGAAGAAAATGATAGCCAAACCTTTCCAATTTAAAAAGAATGGTCGATTGTATAGTACGAATCCATGTTCGTACTTATGATCATGAAATCGTATGTACGAAACCAATTTTGTACAGACGAATGAAAATGCTAAAAGTGTAACAGCTTTTCATAAACTGTCCTTCATGAGGCATCCTTTCGTACAGGCTTTTTGATTAATCGATCGTACAGACGATGATGTGTTCGTCCGGGACGATCAGAAAAATTAAAGATTGTTCCATGATGGTTGGGTTCGTCCTTATCCAAAATTGATAATAAGGATCATATAGACGAACGGCTGTTCATCCGGGACGATCAGAAAATGAATGGTCGTCCCCAAAAATTGTTGGGTTTGTTCGAGTGAAATAATGATAACATGATCATAAAGATGAAGTTTGACTTCGTACGTATGAATAGTAATTATAACTGACACTAAGGTGCACAACCGTCCCAAGGTGCACATACAAAATTGTACATATTATATAGTATGATGATGTCATCATACAGTATGAAGAAACCATAAAAAACTCTATTTCATCTTTTCAACCCAGAAAATAACATGCACAAGCTATGGAATTCATATTGTATGAAATAATTTTGTATAGTACAATAGAACAAAAAGATAGTGCATGGGAAACTCAAAAACCTTTCAAAGCTAATCATTTTTTTAATATTTTTTTAAATTTTTAAAAAATAAAAAGATAAAGCGACTAAATACAAATAATACAAAATAAAACATACAACCTATACTACACACACTCGACATAAACAAACACACAATCACACATAAAAAATTTATTGAATTTTTAATCATGCATTAAGATCAATCACACCTAGCCTTGTCCTTAAAATACTAAATATGTCAAAAGCTAGTGGTTATGTGAAAATATCTGCAAGTTGATCTTTAGTAACGACATGATGTAATTCAATTTCCCTTTTTGCTACATGATCTCTAATAAAATGATGCCTTATATCAATAGGATTGGTTCTAGAAATCTGAATAAGATTCTTTGAAATGCATATGGCACCAGTGTTATCACAAAAGATTGTAATTGTGCCAAAAGAAAATCCTAAATCAATCAATTACTATTTTAACCAAAGCACTTGTGCAACGCAACTTCATAAGGCAACGTATTCAGCTTCTGCAATTGAAAGGGCTACTGAGTTCTATTTTCTACTAGACCAAGAAACCAAGAAGTTTACTATGAATTGATAAGTTCCAGAAGTGCTTTTACGATTAACCCTACAACCAGCAAAGTCTGAATCAGAGTATCTAACAATTTCAAATGCAGTGCTATTTTTAGGATACCGAATTCCTAAATTTGAGTCCTTAAAAGATATCTCATTATTCTTTTCACTGCAGTCAAATGTGATTCCTTTGGATCAGCTTGAAATTTAGTACACAAACAAACACTAAAAATGATATCCATAGATTTTTATCCCCTATCAAACTCATCTCAAATTCCTTATTCATTATTTTTAAAAGTCATCACATAGATTTTTATCAGCAGATCCAAACAAGATATCATCCACATAGATTTAAATAATGAGTATTTCATTTCCATAATTTGTATAAATAGAGTGGTGTCCACACTCCCTTTTATAAAAGATCATTCAAGTAGGTATGTGCTTAGCCATTTATACCACTCTCTAGATGCATGTTTTAATCCATATAATGCCTTTTTCAATTTTAAAACATGATTAGGAAATAGTGTATGTTCAAAACCTGGAGGTTGCTCAACATAAACAATCTCTTTTATCATCCCATTTAGAAAGGCACTCTTTATGTCCATTTGAAACAACTTAAAACATTTAAAACAGGCATAGGCTAAAAGCACTCTAACTGCCTCAGGTGTAGCTACCAGGGTAAAGGTCTCCTCAAAATTAAGCCCTTTAATCCAATTATACCCCTTAGCCGCTAACCTAGCTTTGTTTCTAACAATCACTCCAGAATAATTTATCTTATTTTTAAATACCCACTTGGTTCCAACAACACTTTGATCTTTTGGTCTTTCTGCCAATTCCTAAACATCATTTTAAGCAAATTGATTCAACTCCTCATGCATAGCTAGAATCCAAAATTCATATAAAAGTGCTTGATTTATAGTAGTGGGTTCAATCATTAAAATAAAAGAGGAGTGATTTACTTCTTTTCTCAAACTATGCCTAGTCGTAACTCCTTCACTTGGGTCACCTAAGGAGTTGACTTTTACCAAAAATCCATTCCTTACACAAATGGTTTTCTTCCTCATTTTCAACCTTCTCTTCAACTTTTTTATTTTCAAGTCCTTGGGATATTTCCTCAACTTCATCTTCATCTAAACTAGACTCTCCCGAATTATTCAATTTATCAAAAATAACATGAGTGGTCTCCTCAACTACCAATGTCCTTTTATTGAAAACTCTATCAAATTTTCAAACACTTTAGTATCCTAGAAAAATTCCTTCATCAGATTTAGGATCAAAGTTTTCTAAGAGAGTTTTTCTGTTATAATGTTTGAACACTTTATATCTAAAAACATGTAGGTGTGAGAGGTTGAGAATTCAACCTTTAAGAAGTTCATAGGGTGTCTTGTTTAATTTAGATCTAATGTTCACCCTATTCAATACATAATATGCGATACTAACTGCTTCTATCCATAAATATCTTGAAAGTGAATATTCTGCCAACATGGCTCTAGCAGCTTCAATCAATGTCCTGTTCTTTCTTTCAACTACTCCATTTTACTGAGGTGTCCTAGAAGCTGAGAAATTATGATCTATTCCATGGGTTTTGTAAAACTCATCAAATAATTCATTTTTAAATTCTCCCCCATGATCACTTTGGATTGTAATAATTTTAAACCCTAGTTTTCTCTGAATCAAAGCGGCAAAGTCTCTAAACTCCTCAAATGATTTGCTCTTATGATTTAAAAATCTAACCCATGTGAATCTTGAGTAATCATCCATAATTACATACCCAAACCTTTTTCCTCCTAGACTTATAGTACTAATAGGTCCAAAAAGATCTATGTGAAGAATTTCTAAGGGTTTGCTAGTTCTAGGATCCTTGACTGAATGGATGGAGGATTTAACTTATTTTCCTAGTTGGCATGCCTCATACAAGTGATCCTTAGTGAAGGCTAATTTGGGTATCCCTCTAACTAAATCATTTTGGGTGATTTTTTTAAGATTTCTCATGCTTTCATGACAAAGTCTTCTATGCCATAATCATGATTCATCAGAAATAGTTTTTAAATAAAAAGAAATAGAAGATTTTAAAGAATTTAAATCAAGCATGTATATATTATTTACTTTATCATCATATAACACATCAACACCATTTTGTCTTATTACACAGCTTATAGGCCAAAAAATTATATGATATCCTTTATCACACAATTAACTAATGCTCAATAGATTATGTTTCAAACCATCTACCAATAGAACATTTTCTACCAAAAAATTCTTTGAATTTCCAAGCATACCTATACCTTCCACTCTCTTTTTGGTATTATCTTCAAGTGTAACCTTACCTCTATTTCTGGCTTCCAGCGATATGAATTGAGTCATATCTCTAGTCATGTACTTCGAACATCTACTGTATAGGTACCAAGTGCTCTCATATGGTCTTGTGTGAGAGCGTCCCTACAAAATCATCAAACATTAGACTTGGGAACCCAAACAAGTTTGGGTTCTCCTCTTGATAATGGTAAACTAGATGCATGAGTGATATGCTGTGATTTATGCATCTTTGGTCTCCACACTAGATGTGTTCTATTATGAATGTTGCAAGTGTGGGAGATGTGTCCTGACATTCCACATGAAAAACATCTCACACCTAGGAAGGGATTTCTTAATCTATATGAGTTATTACTTCTCTTCCTAGGTGTTCAATTTTTCTATATTCAGTTCTTCTAAAAGGACTTTAAAATCATTTTTCAAGTTCTGTGTAAGTTGAATTTAAACGTTCATGCTTTTTGTTCAAATCGTCATATTCATCCAATAGAGTCATGTGATTGCTATCCATTAATACATGGTCTTTCCTAAGTATTTCAAATTCTTTCTACAATTCCAAGTAATCCAAATTCAATTTTGCATGCAGTTTCTTTAGTCTCCTATATGCAGAATGAATGCGCTCAGAAGCTTTAAATAATTCATCATAACTTAAGTCACATATCTCCTCTTGATCTGAATGATCAAGATTGTCAGCTATTAGACACAAGTTTGTGATTTCCTCTTCTGCTTCTATTTTTAAGGTGTCTGAAGCTGAATCCGCCTAGAATGCTTTCTGAAGTCTCTTCTTGCCCTTCTTCACATTGGTTTTCCCCTCAACCTTCTCTTTGCTAGGATTAGCTTTGAGATTTGGGAAATCAGTCTTAATATGTCATGGCTTCCTGCACTCATAGCAAATTACATCATTTGAAGCCTTAGCATTTTTATGGAACTTACCCTTATTCTACTGCTAATGTCTCCTATGCTTCCTCCTTAGGAAACCTTTGAATTGCCTTGTCATTAAGGCAATGTCTTCTTCATCCTCAAGCTGAGATTGATCACTCTCAGAGTCATCCACCTTCAAAGTAATATTTTTCACCTTTCTCTTGTCACCTACATCAATCTATCTTTGAGTCACAAATTCCTCGCAAGCAATTAGTGATTCAAGAAGATTGTCAATATAATAGACATTTAAGTCTTTAATTTGGTTATAATAGTTATTTTTACATTATAAGCAGTAGGTAAACAACAAGGTATTTTATTTACTTTTCTACATTCGTTAATTCCTGACCTAAAGCATGCAATGAAGTGGCTACATGTCATAAACCAACCCGACCAGGATATGTCCTATCGTGTTGAGCTATGAAAGGCAAACCCCAAGATCTAATTTTGGAATTATTTCAGATTTTTTGCCAATATTCATTGAAATAAATGATGAACAACAGAGCTACTAAACTATCCAAATACTAAAAAACTCATCCATGAAGGTTCTTTCATTCATCAAAATAAATATCTACACTACAGTATATGGCTATAGGTAAGAGCTATAGAACTATTTTTAAATAGCCATGACTGCACAAAAATCAAAAGTGCAAAATACCTATGACCTTAAATTTGATCCTGAACTACTAGTGTATAACCTCTTTTCCCTTCCCATATCCTGAAAACCAGAAGTAAAACCATAGTGAGCTATAACAGCTCAGCAAGCCACACAAACCAATCTAAATTTTCAAATATTCTTTTATCAAATATTTTGATAAATATTTAAAAGCAGTAAATTACAGTTTAAATAAATCACTGATTTGGGAAATAAAAAACAAGGAAATGTAATAAATGTATAGCAGTTACTCTATAATTCAAATAACAGTACAAAACAAATGAATAAATTAAAAATTCATATCATAGAGTAGTTCATATCACATTTCCCGGACCCAGATAGAATCTCAAAAGATTCTGGCCCCTTATGACTCCCTTTTTATTTATTCTTATAGCACAAAAATATATCAGATATCCCTGTCTCAGACAGAACCTCAAGGGATTTTGACCCCTTATAACTCCCAGAAATTCCTTGACACAGACAGAATCTCAAAGGATTCTAGCCCCTTATGGCTTCCAACAATTATAATTTAATCATATATATACATATAACATCACATTATAATAATTAAAGAGTAACTGAGCATGTATCAAAATTTTACAGTATTGTATAACGGTAGACATCAGAAAGTTCAACTAGATAAAAATGCATATTTTTAGAAAATTACCAAATTACTAGAGATTGTGTAAAATGATGTTTTAAAACTTGTTATACTACAACACTATTTTTCAACATCATGATAATTTTATATTCAATAAAAACCCCGCAAACTTCAAAACCCTTGGTGAAAATTTTCCAAAAAATATTCAAAATATACATAATCGTAATCTCTACAACATACAAAAAGTTACGCGGTGAAAGTTTTATAGGTGCAAAGTTATCCACATTTTTTGCTAACGGATATAAAATTTTAATCAAAATATTCACTAAAACTTACACCTTTTTGAAAATTGAGATGGGTATTATGTTCCTTACCTTGAGACGAACAACTTTCCCAACTGTGTCGACGGACGAAAACGGCCCAAAGTCACCCAAAAATCAAATTTCTCTTTCTCTCTCCTTAACTTTTTCTCTCTTATTTTGCAAGTAGCTCTCTGTTATGATTTGGAAAAGAAATGAAATGAAATTTCTTTATAAGCCATATAAGTGGAATTGGATATTTATTAAAATATTAATTTAATTCAAATTCTTTTATATCATTACATCCAGAAATTCAAAAATTACAAAAAAATATTTATAAATTACCAAAATTTATTTAACAAATTTGGGTGAAATCAATTTCCAAAACGGACACCTGACGGTCCCCAAAGCCCCACTTGTACCAATAGGTGCCAATTTATTCAAAAATTTTGACAATGCCCAAACATTATGATAAAATTAGGGAAGTTAAAACACGACATTATAAATGTTCTAGCGAAGATGGTTTGTGAATTGGACTTCTCTAGGTCAACTAATAAAATTTTGAAAATTTAAAGGGTTTTACAATCTACCCACCCTAAGAAAAATATCATCCTTGATATTCCCAAATCAGAATGAGTCTGAATAAACCTTGACATAACTATCTCATATCAGATTCCTTCTTCCAAGTAGCCTCTCTTGTGGTTCTATGCTTCTACTACACCTTAACCATAGGAATCTGTTTGCTTCTCAATTTTCTCACATCATATGCTAAAATCCTTTCAGGTTCTTCTCTGTACTATAGATTTGGATAAACCTCAACATCATCAACAGATAATCTCTTCCCAGAATTAGACACCCACTTTCTTAAAGATGATACATGAAACATATTGTGTATATTAGACATATGATCAGGTAACAATAACCTGTAAGCAAAACTACCAATCCTCTCAATGATCTCAAAAGGTCCAATATACCTTGGATTAAGCTTGTTAATTCTCCCAAATCTACTGACACCTTTCATAGGACTGACTTTGACATACACCAGGTCACCAATCTGAAACTCAACCAATCTATGCTTCTGATTGTAGTACTTCTTATATCTATCTTATGCAAATTTTAACCTTTCTCTAATCAAATTGATCTTTGTAGTTGTATCATCCATAAAGGATGAACCTATCAGTTGTCTATCTCCCACGTCTGTTAAAGTCAAAGGACTCCTATATTTTCTGCTATACAGAGCTTCATAAGGAGCCATGCCTATGCTGGACTGATAACTATTATTATATGCAAACTCTATCAATGGGATATGATCCTCCCAACTACCCCCAAAATCCAAAATACATAATCTCAAAAGATCGTCCAGTACCTGAATAGTCATTTCAGATTGTCCGTCTGTCTGTAGATGAAAAGTCATACTGAAGTGAAACTTCGTACCCAATCCCTGTTGAATACCTCTCCATAATCTAGAGCTAAACCTGCCATCCCGATCAGATACAATCACTTTTGGCACATCATACAACCTAATAATATCTTTAACATAGATTTGTACTAACCTGTCCATCAGATCTGTCTGTCTAATCGGAAGGAAATGGGTAGATTTTATTAGTCGATTAATGACAACCCAAATAGCATCATGCCCTACCTTGAGCTAGGGAAACCTATAGCAAAATCCATTGTTACTTCTTCCCATTTCTACTCTAGAATAGGTAACGACTGCAAAAGACCTCCCAATCCCTGATGCTCTGCCTTCACTAGTTGACAGGCCTCATATTTCAAAACAAACTCCACTATGTCCTTTTTCAATCCAGGCCACCAAAACATACCCTTCAGATCTCCATACATCTTGCTACTTTATGGATGAATATTATAGCCTGAATAATGAGCTTATGTAGAATCTCCTACCTCAAATCTCCAAAGATAGGAACCCAAAGTCTATCCTTTTAGAAAATAACACCAGAATCAGAAAATCGTAGTTTAGATTTCTTATTAGATATGATCTGATCAGTTAACTTCAAATATTCCGCATCTAATTTTTGAGCTTCATAATTTTTTTCTTTGAAAGAGGGCTGAATGATCATCTGAGTCACTATACCAGAATCCCAACCAGTAGGAGAAATCACCTCTAACTGTAATCTCTCCATATCTCGTATCAAATACTCATCAAAATTGAGTTGCATATATGATAATCCTAAAAACTTCCTGTTCAGAGCGTCTGCCACCACATTAGCCTTACTATGTTGATACTGAATAGTCATATCATTGTCCTTGATCAACTCAAGCCACCTCCTTTGCATCAAATTCAAATCCTTCTGAGTGAGTATGTACTTCAGACTTTGATGATCTGTGAAAATCTCAAACTTGACACCGTACAAATAATGATACCAAATCTTCAAAGTAAATACAACAGCAACCAACTCTAGGTCATGTATCAATAGTTCCTTTCATATGGCTTTAGCTATCTTGAAGCATAAGCTATCACTCAACCTTGATGCATCAAAACACACCCCAAACCTTTCAGTGAAGCATCACTAAATACCTAAAATCCTTCTATACTAGAGGAAAGAGTCAAAACTAGAGCAGAAGTCAAATAACCCTTCAATCTCTTAAAACTAGCCTCATACTCTGGTGTCCAGATAAAAGTTACTAACTTCTGGGTCAGTCTCATTAGAGGTACTGAAATCTGAGAAAATCCCTTCACAAACTTCCTATAATATCCAGCCATACCCAAAAAATTGAGTATCTCAAACACCGTAGTAGGCCTCGGCTAATTAGTGAATGCCTGAACTTTCTTGGGATTAATAGAGAAACCATCACCACTCACCACGTAATCCAGAAAAGAAATACTACTAAGCCAGAATTCACATTTGGAGAATTTTGCATACAACTTGTGCTGCCTCAAAGTCTCCAATACACTTCTAAGATGTCTGGTGTGATCTTCCTCAGAAGCAAAATATACAAAAATATCATCTATAAAAATAATCACAAATTGATCAGATAACTTTTGAATAACCTATTCATCAGATCCATAAAGACAACTGGTACATTAATCACCCCAAATGCCATGACCAATAACTCATAGTGTCTGTATCAAGTATTAAAAGCTATCTTCATCACATCAGCCTCTCTCACCTTCACTTGATAGTAACCTAATTACAGATCAATCTTTGAGAATACAGAAGATCCAGCAAGCTGATCAAATAGATCATCAATCTGTGGTAGTGGATACATATTCTTGATAGTGACTTTATTCAACTCTCTATAATCAATACACATATGTATTGTACCATCCTTTTTCTTTACAAATAAAATAGGTCCTCCATAGGGAGAAATACTAGGACGAACAAATCCCCTGTCAACTAACTCCTGAAGTTGAACCTTCAACTCCTGAAGCTCCTTTGGTGCCATTCTATACGGAGCTTTAGATATAGGGTTTATACCCAAAAATATATCTATGTAGAACTCTATGTCTTTATCTGGAGGTAAACTGACTAACTCTTCAGGAAATACATCTAAAAAATCTCATACTATTAGGATATCAAAAGGAGAACCCGCATCTATACTCCTATCCCAAATTGATGCTAGAAATACCATACAACTCTTTTTCCATAATTTATTTGCTTCCAATATAGAGATTAAATAGGATAAAACACCTATAACACCTTGGAATACACAACTTTCACTACCCATAAATAATATAACTCACTTCTTCGAATAATCAATCTGAACCCCATATTGACTTAACCAATTCATACCCAGAAAAACATTATATAAGGAAATGGGTAGTAAAATCAATCTGGATTTCCACTTATCAAAAATCTCAATATCACAGAAATAGAATATACTAGCTATCATACTATCTCCAACTGGTAAAATAACAGAAAGAGAAATAGGCAGTGCAATGAAAGCCATTTGTAGTGACTCGAAGAAACTCTCAGGAATAAAGGACTCCATAATCAAATAAAATCTGACATGGATACTTAGAAATATAAACCATACCTGTTACAACATCTGGAGCATCCCAGGCTTCCTACTGAGTTAAACTGTATACACATGGCTGAACTGGAGCTGAAGCTATAGAACTACTAGGCTCTCTCTAACTATTGCTAGATGGTCTCCTTGCCACTAAATCAGAACCACAAGTTCTACTAGCTGATCCCTCAAAAAAAAGTATGAAGAGGAACTTCCCTCGATCTCCCTGTTCGTCTAACAAAGCTCTCTGATCTGGACTCAGAACATCGGTCAAATCCAGTTTGTGGACACTCTGCTACTCGATGTCCTATTTGACCGCATCTGAAACTCTGTCTAGTCATTCTATAGCACTGACCAGAATGATGTCGTCCATAACTCTGACACACAGGTGCCCCACTAATAATACCAAAACTGGCTACGCTGCCACTACCAGAGACTAATGCAGATACGGACTATCCACCTCTCCTAGAATCCCCAGGTGTAAATCTATTCTTCTTCCCCGAGAAGCCACTACCAAAAGTCTCACCACTAAACCTCTTCCTACTAGCAGTCCATCACTGCTGAGTAGCCATTAGGTCATTCTCTATCAGACGAGCTCTCTCCATAAGCTCAAAGAAATCAAAAATATGAAATGGCACATGAGGCTGTCTCAAACTATCCCGAAGTCCTCTTAAGAACCTGTAGCACTTCTCTTCAGGAGTGCTAACTAATTGTGGAGCATATCTAGACAAAGTAGTGAACTCTACCTCATATTGCATAACTATCCTGCTCCCTTGAACTAGCCTCCGAAAGGTCTCTTGCATGTGCTGTAGTGTAGAAGGTGGGACAAACCAGGCTCTAAACACATCAAAGACCTCCTCCCAGGTAATCAGAGAGTTCAATCTCCCTTGAAATTTCTCCTCCTGCTGGCTCATCCACCAGCGCTCTACCTCACTATCTAATAGAAAAATTACTAACAGTACCTTCCCCTCAGGAGGACACTGCATATCATCAAATGTTTTTTCTAGCCTCCTCAACCAGTCCTCTACCTCTATGGGCTCATCAGTACCTCAAATCTCAGAGGCTTCAATCTCAAAAATATTTGTAGATGTCTGTCTTCCTGTTCAGATCTAATAATAGGAATTCTGCTATGTGCCTCACCCATCAGTTGGGCTGTCAAAGTAGCAAACTGTGAAACTATATCTGAACTAACTATTAGAGCAGAACTATATACAGGAGCTGCCTGACTAGCACTCTGTCCATCGGTCATATCTGGGTTTGGTGGATCCATAATCACACAGAATATGCAACTGAACACACATTCACATAAAATTAAAATAATGAACACTCAGACAGACTTGAAACTATCCCACTAAACTTACAGATCAATTCCTATAGCTCTATTTTACATTCCAATTCTAAAACTATTGCTCAGATACCACAAAAGCATGTCACAACCCAACCTGACTAGGATATGTCCTATCGTGTTGAGCTATGACAGGTAAACCCCAAGAACTAGTTTTAGAATTATTTTAGATTTTCTTCCAATAATCATTAAAATAAATGATGAACTACAGAGCTACTAAACTATCTAAATACTAGAAAACTCATCCATAAAGTTTCTTTCATTCATCAAAATAAATATCTACACTACTGTACATGGCTACAAGCAAGAGCTATAGAACTAAAAATTTAACTAGCCATGACTGTACAAAAATCAAAAGTGCAAAATACCTATGACCTCATATCTGATCCTGAACTGCTAGTCTACAACCTCTTTTCCCTTCCCAGATCCTAAAAACTAGAAGTAAAACCACAGTGAGCTACAACAGCTCAGCAAGCCACACAAACCAATCTAAATTTTCAAATATTCTTTTATCAAATATTTTGTTGAATATTTAAAAGTCGTAAATTATAGTTTAAATAAATTACTAACCTGGAAATCATAAAATTGGGAAATATAATAAATGCATAGTAGTTATTTTATAATTCAAATAACAATATAGAATAAATGAATAAATTAAAATTCATATCACAGAGTAGTTTAGATTATATTTCCTAGACCTAGACACAATCTCAAAAGATTTTGGCCCCTTATGACTCCCTTTTAATTTATGCTTATAGCACTAGAATATATCAGATATCCTTGTCTCAGACAGAACCTAAAGGGATTCTGACCCCCTTATAACTCCTAGAAATTCCTTGACATAGATAGAATCTCAAAGGATTCTGGCCCCTTATGGCTCCCAATAGATATAATTTAATCACATATGCACATATAACTTCACATTATAATAATTAAAGAGTAACTGAGCATGCATCAAAATTTCACAGTATTGTATAATGGTAGACATCAGAAAGTTCATCTAGGTAAAATGCACATTTTCAAAAAACTACCAAATTACCAGAGATTATATAAAATGATATTTTAAGACTTTAATTGTACTACAACACTATTTTTCAACATCCCGATAATTTTCTATTCAATAAAAACCCCATAAATTTCAAAACCCTTAGTGAAAAATTTTTAGAAAATATTCAAAATGTTCATAATTGTAATCTCTAAAATATATAAAAAGTTACAAAGTGAAAGTTTTACTGGTGCAAATTTATTCCAATTTTTTGCTAATGGATACACAATTTTAATCAAAATATTCACTAAAACTTACACATTTTTGAAAATTAAGATGGGCGTTATGTGCCTTACCTCAAGACGAACAACTTTCCCAACTACATCGACGGACAAAAATAGCCCGAAGTCACCAAAAAACCAGATTTCTCTTTCTCTCTCCTTCTCTTTTTCTCTCTTATTTCGCAAGCAGCTCTCTGTTACGATTTGAAAAAGAAATGAAATGAAATTTCCTTATAAGGCATATAAGTGGAATTTAATATTTATTAAAATATTAATTAAACTAATTATTTAATATTAAAATATTAATTTAATTCAAATTCTTTTATATCTTTACATCCAGAAATTCAAAAATTATAGAAAAATATTTATAAATTAGCAAATTTTATTTAACAAATTTGAGTGAAATCAATTTGTAAAACGGACACTTGATGTCCCCAAAACTCCACTTGTACCAACAGGTGCCGATTTCTTAAGAAATTTTGATAGTTCGCAAAAATTATGAAAAAATTAGAAAAACTAAAACATGATATTATAAATGTTCTGGTGAAGATGGTTTGTGATTTGGACTTCTATCTTGAAAATTTAAAGGGTTTCACACTATATGTGTAAAACGAGTGTACATGTTAGTGATTGATTCATTCAGTTTCATTCAAAAGAGTTCATAATCATGCAATAGAATATTCAATCTAGCCTACTTCACTTCATTTGTACCTTCATATGTAATACAAAGTTTATCCCATATTTTCTTTCTAAATTTATAGGTAGACACACGCATATAGTCTTCTGATTTCAAAGCACAAAAAAAACTATTTAAGCATTTGGCATTTAATTGTGTTAATTCCCTTTCTTCTAAAGTCCAATCAAGAAATAGTGTTTCTATTCTAATACCTTCTACAATTTTAAATGATGCATTATATCCATCATGTATTAACATCCACATATGATAGTCAAGAGACTATAAAAATGTTAACATGCGAGTTTTTTAAAATTTAAATGGAATGTTGTCAAACAAAGATGGCCTAGTGATCGAGCAACCTTCTAAAATGTTTTGATTTCAAAAATTAGCCATGATCATTTTCAAAAAGTAATCTAACTTTAATTTTTGAACTTAAAGCTTTGATACCACTTGAAAGTGCAAATAGGTTATTAGACCTATTAATTATGTCCCTAGGCTAACCAAGAGGGGGGGTGAATTGGTACTTTTAAAATTTTATTGGATTTAATGAAACCGATTTCACAATAAAAAATAATTTTTAGAAAACAATTTTTTAACCACAAAGAAATTAAAAGTACAGAAAATAAAAATATAGTAAATAGTAAAAGAAATAAAGAACATCAAATTTTATAGTGGTTAGGTCCAATAAGACTTACGTCCACTCCCTGGAGACTCCTCCTCTAGGTTTTACACTATACTCAAGTGACTCTCCTTTTGCCCCCACAGCTAGGTGAAGAAGCCTTTACAATTTCCTTCTCTTCCACCAAACCCCGGTGCGATAGAAAACTGTCATCTTTTTCATCCTTCTGGTGAAGGCAGAGAACCCAATATCCTTTCTCACCCTCCTGGTGATGGCACAGTACCAGACATCCTTTCTCACCCTTCTGGTGTTGGTAGAGAACTGGAGTCTCCTTCAAAAATCTTCTCTCAAGAGTCTTTAAAGAAATAGGGCATAGACTTGAAGTAAAAATAATTAGATCCTCACCTTTGGGAAACCTTATGAATTTCCTCACAAAATTCTCTTCAAAGATCTCACCACACTCACTCCCAAACACTCTCCCAAATCACTCTTTCTTTCACTCTTAAGAAGAAATTCATAGATGATTAGTTGGACAGTCTGTTTTTAGGACCCTTATATATAAAGGATAAGAAAAATCATCCAAAAACTAAAAATTTTAAGTTTGATGAAGTCGGATCGTACCATACGATCATATATCATCCCGTATGAACAATTCAAAATATGAAGAGTTCATCCCGTACGACTTTGTACGAACCTGTGTGACCCAATTTTCATACTCTAGAAAATGATGTACGAAACCAAATCGTACTGTACGAATAGTTAAAAAAATAAATGATTCATCCTGTTCGATGCTGTACGAACCCATAAGACCTAGATTTCATACTCAGGAAATGATTTATAAAATAATTTCTTACTATACGAACAGTTTAAAAAATTAAACGGTTTGTCCTGTATGTTGCTGTACGAACCTGTGAACCCAAGATTTAATATTTTGGAGATGATGTACAAAAATATTTCATACGGTACGAACCATTCAAAAATTTGAATGATTCATCCCGTCTGATCCTGTATGAACCACTAAAATCAAGATTTCATACTCTGGAGATGATGTACGAAACCCACTTTGTACTATACAATTTACACTTAGAAAAAATTTTACTCGTAACCAAGCAGGTTTGTTTCAGAGGAGAAACTGCATAAATCATCATGTATGATTTTACATCGTACAGTATGATTAGTTTAAAAAATTAAGCTTTTATCTCACTCCCCCAGTGTGTGTGTGTGTTGTTACCCAATTTATAATCACACTCTCTCAGACTCAAGAAAGAATAAAAAGTACATACTCTAAAACTAATAAACTCTAACAAATTAACTTGAAGTCTTCCACTGTCTGGAATGTGATTTTTCTAAAAAATAGCTAGTACACACAACAACTATTTTTTTCAGGATACGTTAGGAGAAACAATAATCAAACACTAAGATTTTGTTATCATCAAAAACTCACATGATTATAAAGATAAAGTCTTGAAAAACTAATTTGCAATAACCTCAATAGTTCTAGTTTATCAAAGCACCTCTTACGAATATCTTGGTAACATAAATTAAAATTGGAAGAATTGAATGTATGATGAGGGGGTCTAGTTTTAAAAATTTCATTTCTAAAGAGGCTTTATCATAATAATTAAATCCCAAAAAGAAAAAAAGTGTTAATCAAATATATTTGAGTAGATTTGTGTTCAAAATTTTCCTTCCATAGAACTCTTGGGCATAAGAAACTAATATTTATAAAAAAAGGTTATTTGAATTAATCCTTGGAGGTTTGACTAGTAATGAGTCCCTTCAAAGAAGTCCAACTTCTTGGAAATAATCCAAAAAATATGTTTAAATTAAATCTATCACAAGAAGTTCTATATTGGCAAAATTTCTTTCCAAGAATCCTATGTTGCAATAAGTTAATCTAAAAAAAATTAAATAAATGAAAATATGGCAAATCATACATACTTAATTATTAAAAAGAAATCAATTGAATTAAATCTATCTTGGGCAGATTACGTTCACAAAACTCCTATCCTCGAGTTGAGATATTAAAATCTAACCACATGGAGGTTTGGATCACATCAACCCATTTCAAAACACTTAATATGATATGGGATAGTAAATTATTATACTGATGAAATACAAATAATGATCTAGGGGTTTTTCATAGAATCTTTATGCTATAATGCAATAACTCTAATGTTGAATATTTTAAAATTTGTTATTGATAAATGCCCATGTATATAACATTTTATTGACCACTAAAAGGGATAATGAAGAGCATTAAACCCTCTATTGGGCTACTTTCATGCACTCCAATTTGTCTCCAACTAATCTTTATTTTGTCTCGTTCTCTCATTGAACTCAAATGGACCCTACCCTCAAATTAAATGAATCTTATTCATTTAATTTAAGCCTTAGGATTTGGAGAGGCCTCTTTAAAGTACTATAATGCAAATTAACTTATGTTATCTAAGATAAGTTACACTCAATTAAGTTTAATTATCCTAAATCATTTTAAGATTGCTTGGCCCTAATTGAGATTATGTGAAGGGCTTTCGGCACATTATGCATGAACAAAATATCTAGATTTGCATACTCCAACTCACTTATGTCCATTAAGCGGGATTGACATTGCATTTCATTGGAAACCGATACATAACAGATAAATATTTGGCCTTATTTACATCTCTATTTTCAAAAAGATGCTATTGAAAGATGGTGCAAAATGTCTACGAATCGAATAATTTGTGAGAGCCACAGCTTGTTCTCTAACATAGTGATCATTGTCAACAAGAAAAATTGAAAGTTGGTGCTTTTGTGTCAATTTATAAATGAAAAGGTTAGATATTTTTTTTCTTGAAATAGAAAACATTTAAAAAATAATTTCAATTGTTGAGTGCTGACTAAACAAATGACTGGCTCTAATGCGGTAGTGCCAATCGTTGTGTGCAATTGGTTTATTTTTTTAAATAAAATTTAAAAAATTATATATATATATATATATATATATAATTTTTATATAGAGATGTTAAAATTACGGTTTTTATCCTTCTGTGCATTGGCACACTAAGCAGAGGAGTCTTTTGTTTTGCTTACACTACCAGCTTCAGCTTTTATCCTTTTTTAGGTTATATCAGTACATTCTAGTAGTATATATTATATTTCTTTAAAAACTATTATAGTATATATTAGATTTCTTTTTAGCTGCAAGAAGGACTATATATATATATATAATAGTATATATATATAATTTTAATATAGAGATGTTAAAATTGTGGTTTTTATCCTTCAGTGCATTGGCACACTAAGCAGAGGAGTCTTTTGTTTTGTTTACACTACAACTTAGCTTTTATCCTTTTTTAGGTTATATCAGCACATTCTAGTAGTATATATTATATTTCTTTAACAGATATAATAGTATATATTAGATTTCTTTTTAGCTACAAGAAGGATTAATTAAAGTAGGATTTATATAAACCAGTAAATCTGCATTTAGTAAACTTTTATGCAGTTAAATTCTCAAAAAATATTTATCATATAAATTATTAAATCTTATTAAATCTTAATAAATCTTTATGCTATTTATTTCAGGATTTTTGTTTGCTTATATATATATATATATATATATATATATATATATATATATATATATATATATATATATATATATATATATATATATATATATATATATATATATAATATGGTTTTATTCTTCTGTGCATTGGCACACCAAGCAGAGGAACCTTTTGTTTTGCTTACACTACCATCTTCAGCTTTTATCCCTTTTTATAGCACATTCCAGTAGTATATATTATATTTCTTTAATAAATATAGTAGTATATATTATATTTCTTTTTAGCTGCAAGAAGGTTTAATTAAAGTACAATTTAGATAATCCAATAAATCCACATTTAGTAAATTTTTACGCAGTTAAAATCTAAAAAATATTTATTATATAAAATATTAAATTTTATTAAATTATTATGAATCGTTATGTTATTTATTTCAGGATTTAAGTTTGCTTATATATATATATATATATATATATATATATATATATATATATATATATAATAATAACTTCAAGCCTTTATGTTACTATGTGAGAGCAACTACTTGAATCATTTCTTTCCATTATATACTATTGAGAGTCAAATTATAATTTGAATATAATAAAAAAGGCCATTTCTAATATTTTCTAATTTATGAAAACAAAATTGGAAATTATACATGCTATTTAGTAGAACTTAAAGATAATATTATCAAATTGCTTAATTGATATTTTTAATTAATTAAAATTAATTATTATGCTTAATTTGTTGTAAATTGGAGTTGGCTTGATTTCAAAATTATTCATGATTTTTTTTTTATGTTTAATTCATTTTGTTGATGATGAGCTCATTTGACTTAAATTATTAAAAAAATAAAATCAAATATTTTTTATATAAAAAAAGCATGCACAATCAAATAAATATATAAAGTAATTTTATATTTAATTAAATTATCCAAAAAAAAATCAAAATTTATGCAGAAGAATTTAATTAATTCTATATATTATATATATTTTTAATAGAATACAAGTTTTATCTACTTCATTTTCTCTGTGCTTCTACAGAAACTTGCTGCTATCTCTTGAAGGTTTATACATCAGCAATGAAACAAACCCCTGCTGAAGAAGAAGACTATATCGCTACTATCTCTCGAAGGTAAATAAATTTAAATTTTCTTATATTGGATCCCTAGTTTTCTCCTCTTCCTTCATCTTTAGTTTCAATGTATGAGTCATTACTCAATTCTCTTCATTATAATCTTATTTGGATTTTACTTACACATTTGTTCTTCCCTCTTGGTGGGTTGTTTGTTTTGTTGTTATGGGGATATCGATTGATTTTGATTGATGGAGGAGTGATCACAGTTTTGGTATTAGAATGTTGATGCAGAGTTCATTTGTTTTTGGTGATTTTTGATTGTCACATCTGAAAGAGGGATTTGATTCTGCTCAAAGGAATAACATATTTTTGTGTGAATTTTTTTTATTTTAAGTGGAGGATGGTAGTGCAAGTTTTATTTATTTATCTTGTAAAATTATGCGCTTTGCATTTTTACATTGACGCCCTATTTTTGAAGTGGACGAGATGTAATCATTTTTGTTTTGTTCATGCCATTCAGTTTGACCAGTGCACCATCTACATTTCATGCTCCTATGAGTCACATATTTTAGCCTTGGTTTCATAAATTTATCAGTGTATTCTTTGGCAGCATTTTAATCTATAGTATTTCTTTAATGGATCATGCAGAACATCTAACTTTAGTTTTATAGTGCCTAAATAAGAGCTAATTATTTGATAAACTCAATAAATGTTATTTTTGTCAAACTAAAGCTTCATTTGGGTTAACTTTACTACTGTTTTGTTTTTCAAATCTGGCAACTATAATTTTTATTTGCCCATTATTTTTTTGCTACTTTCAAAAACTATCCTAAGTGAAGCCTAAGTTGAACTCCATGGTCATTTTGTCCAAGCTAGTAAAGTGATGGATGACTCGCCTATTAATTATTAATTAAAATAATGTTGTTCATTTGTGCTTTTGATACAAAATTATATTCGATTAAAAAAAAAATTTTTTTGACCTTGGCAATCCAATAATAAATATGAAAGTATTGACATTAATTTGATCCATTATAACATAAACAAACAAAAATTAATATTATTTAACAAATGTTGAGACATGAAAATTTATCCATTTATAAGAAGCTAAAATTGACTTTATTGACATTTAAAATTGGTGACCATATTTTTTGACGTGATTTACCCTTGAGCATATTCGATCAGGCTAATTTGAGCCTCGTCAAGTCTAATTCAATTCAAATCGAAGCCAATTTGGATATGATTGAGTCAATTCAAGTTCAATTTCATTAAATTAATTTTATAGTAGTTAGTTGAACTCAAATTGACTCGAAATTGAGTCAAATTAGACTCAACCGAATTCAATTAAGTTAGATCAGTTCATTTTAGCCACATTGAGCCTAATTCTATTTGTTTCGACCCCGATTTGAGTTCAATTTCATAAAATTAATTAAGTTGGTTTGACTTGAACCCAAATTGACCAAAATTTGATTCAAAATTATGTTTGGTTTGAGCCCAAAATTGAGTTAAATTAGCTCATTTAATTCAAATAAAGCTATAATTGACTTTTGGCTTAATTCAAAATATTTCCTAAACCTGACAATTGCATTGATGGCTTCCATTTTAAAATTTGAATCCTACCATTGGCCAGGGAGTTAGTCGTGTGATATGCTGATTATGGAATGAAGGCTAGCTGCTTTTAGCAGGATTCTCTAGGCAGAAGGCGTTTGAATGAGTATAGAGAAACCAGGGAAGGAGATTTGGGAGATTCTACTCTGACTTACGTAGGAAGGACCTCGAACAACACTTTATCCTGATCTCTTAGGCAAGAAGACCCCATTTTGCTGGGGTGGGTTAAAAAAAAAAATTAGAGCTCACTAAGTTTCGGTCTCCCGTGCCCTTCCCCTCTCTCGCGTGAGAAGCCCCCCAGACAGAAGCCGAACATGCCCCAAGCCCCTTCTCTCCTGTCTCTAGCATTCGCATACCTCTCCAGCTCCTTCTTCCTCTATTTTGCACACCCTAGATGGACGGAAGCTCTATCTCACGTGACCTTTCTCTCTCTCGCTCCCCTCTGGTTGGTTCACACAACACAGGGCTGAAACCCTAACATCATCTCCGCTCTCAAGAAACCACGCCGAAAACCTCCCGCCCTCTCTCTGTCTCTGTTCATTTTACCCTAGACACCGACACTCCTCATGCCTCCCTCTCTCTTGCATTTGCTGACCTCCATCCCTAGTCGTGCCTGATGCCGTCACCTCTGTCTACCTCACACGACGCAGAGCTTGCCGAAGCCAAGCCCTCACTCTTCTTTGCTCTTAAGATGAAATTTCTGCACCTTTCCCTTTCCTCTTCTTCTTTCTCATTTTTCCTCCTCTTATCTCTCCTTCACGCACTTCTTCTTCTATTGTCTATGAATAATATCTATGCAACGTTTTCCATACATTTTTGAACCTTGAAAAATTGCAAACATGCTTGATATTATGAAGTGTGAAGATTTTGTCATATCATTCTACTTGCTTCATGTTTACTAATCACTAGCATACACTGATTTGTTATGTTGATGGGTAGATATTTCATGGTAGATATGTTGAAAGAGAAAAGAAAGGTGAATTTGTTTTAAGTTTATTGTATATATATAGATACCATTGTTAGACAACACATTTATTGTTAAAAAAATGTGTGATTGTGTCGCCCATGGTGGTAGATCAAACTTAGTGTGAAGTTTAGATCTTTTACAAATAATGACTCAGTAATCATGCTACATATACTTGCATCTTGAACATGAATGAATAAAGCTTGATTAGTAGAGTTTTTATACTTAATGTTATAGCTAGTTTGAAGGAATGCAATGGGTATAGATTAAATGCCCTTGGCATAAAGTTTATTGGAACCTTTATTAACCTTAGTCAAAATCAGTAATGAGATGGCATTGTGTTATTATAAGGGGAAGCTTTTCCATCTCAAGTTTTGGTTGCATGCACCCAACAATAAATATTTTTTTAGGATATGATGAATGATAAAATATTGTTTAATACTTTTAGACACTACAAGTGGGTATACTTATGTAGCATGCTTAAATTAATTTATAGTATTGGACTATGTTGTGAAGTTATTTTCTCTTGGAGTATAGTCTTGATTTTCTCAATACATGTATAGACTTCCATATGTTATGTACATGTCAAATTGTTAAGAGTTCCCATAATAATTATGTGCATTGTGTCCTAAAGTCATCAAATTTGCTAATTTCCCTTAAAATCATGCCAAATCAATAAATGCAAGCACACTTAGCTCTCATAAAGATAAAGCTCTATGTGAATTTTTTCTTTGAAAGCTCATGACCAAGAAGCAGTTTACGCTTACCTTTTGTCTTTACTTGTACTTTATATGTATGCTTAAGCAAAGGAAGTGGATAAAAAAAGGGCCTATAGCAACAAGTTTGTTTAGTCCACATAAGCAATGGCGAAGCTAAAAACTTTTTTAGAGGGGGTACATTTATATATTTTTTTAAAATTTCCCTCAACTTTTTTCATCCGGGCTTGGAACAGCATTGGCAGTTTTAAATTTTTTTTTGAAAGCTTAAATATTAAATATAAGATGGAAAACACTTACAATTTTTAGTGTCTGCTCTTCATATTTTAGAAAAGATTAATAATTACATCATTATAAATATAATCCAGTATTTCCTTCTCAATATAGGTGAGTAAAGTATCATTCATCCACTGATCTCCATTCCTATTTTGCAGTCGAGTTTTAATGATAGCCATTACAGAAAATGCTCTTTCTACTGTTGCTGTTGCAACCAGCAAAACAAGAGCTAATTTTAGTGGCCTAAAAATAAGAGGATATAAAATATCCTTCTTGTTTCGTATCATTGTCTCAGCAAGGTATCCAATATCTTCTAACAATGAGAATTATGTATCAGATTGTATATCCATGATATAAGTTTTCAACTGATTGTATAGAATTGCCAATTCAACAGGACTAAAATCATATGAATAAAGATGTGCCATTCGAATTAATATGTCTTTGCTGAATGTACAAAAAGAATTATTAGGATTCAATCATTTAATGGACAAAAGTAACTCAGTATTCATCTCTGTAAAGTGATTATTTAACTCTTAAAGTTGCATATCAATAACTGTGCAGAAAATTTCAACCCGAAAGTGATGCAAATTTGTCATATCCTGAGCTCTACGACGAGGTTGTCCCCGAGCAACCCACCTATCATTCATGTTGGGAATATCTATTTTTTATCGCTCACAAAATGAAGTTTGTTTAACACTGCCTTTGCCAGGTCCCAAGTCCTGGATGAGAAAAGTGGAGGGTTACGTTAGGTAGTCGACAGCCAGCGTAAAACTTGTCAAATAACCATGACATGAATCCTTTAATAAATTGTGTTAATGCTAGGGCGTTCCCTGGAAGCGACGCACTGTATGGCCTGAATACAGTGAAAAGTGTGCAAGGGCCGCTGCATCGGCGCCCGGGTGCAGTGTTAAATAGGCAAGGGTTCCCACATCAAGGACGGATGTGGGCAAAGAAGCTAGTCCATGATACTAATATTAGGATAGGAACTTGGAATATAGGTTCCCTTACAGGAAGATTAATGGAATTAATAGATATTATGATTCATAGGAAGATAAATATTTTGTGCATTCAGGAAACTAAATGGGTTGGAGAGAAGGCTAAGGAGATTGATAGTTTAGGATTTAAAGTTTGGTATTCAGGTAAGAGTCGTACTAGAAATGGTGTAGGCGTGATTATAGATAAGAGTTTGAAGGATAATGTTATAAATATTAATAGAATTGGAGATAGAATTATGGCTGTAAAGATTGTTGTTGATGCTAAGATTATTAATATTATAAGTGCTTATGCTCCTCAAGTAGGTTTGGATATGTGTTCAAAATTAAAATTTTGGGAAGATTTAGAAGAATTAATTCAAAAGATACCTCTCGAAGAAAAAATTTTTATTGGAGGAGATTTAAATGGACATGTTTGTAGAGAGGTAAATGATTTTAAAAGCATTCATGGTAGATATGGGTTTGGAATGACTAATGAAGGTGGTAAGACCATACTAGATTTTTCTTTAGCTTATGATTTTTTAATTGCTAATACCTTATTTAAGAAAAGAGATGAGCATCTCATCACTTATAAGAATGGTTATAGTAAAACTCAGATTGATTATTTTCTTATAAGAAAAGTAGATCATTTAGATTGCAAAGATTGTAAAGTTATTCCGAGTGAAAGTTTATGTACCCAACATCACTTATTAGTTTTAGACTTTAAGATGAAAGGACAGAAAATAAAAAATAAAGTAAAGCGATTTTCTAGGATTAGATGGGGCATTTAAAGAATAGTAATAAAAATATTTTTGAGAGTAAGATTTTAGATTCTAAGATTTTATTTGTGCATGAGGATGCTAATGTTATGTGGGAAAAAGTGGCTAGTGATATTAAAAATATTGCTAAAGATGTGTTTGGAGCATCAAAGGGAAAAGCCCCTAATAGTAAAAATAGCTGGTGGTGGAATCCAATTGTGCAAGAAAAGATAAAAAATAAGAAGATTTGTTATAAAAATTGGTTTAGATGTAAAAATTCTGATAATTGGGAAAGATATAAAGAGGCATGTAAGGATTCTAAGAAAGCAATATGTGATGCAAAGATCTTAGCTTTTAATGATTTATATAATAGATTAGATACTAAGGAGGGAGAAAGATATATGTATAAGCTAGCCAAACAAAGAGATAGGAGTAGTAAGGATTTAATTCAAGTGAAGTGTATTAAGGATGAAGATCAAAAAGTACTTTTCTTAGAAGATGATATTCAACAAAGGTGGATGAGATATTTTGATAAACTTTTTAATGAAGATTGTAGGAATACAATTGACTTTAGTGACCTTAGCATCCTAAATGAAAATAAAGATTTCTGTTTTTATCGGCGTATTAGTAAAACCGAAGTTAGAGAGGCTTTAAAGAAAATGAAGTGTGGAAAAGCTGTTGGACCTGATGATATCCCAATAGAGATGTGGAAATGCTTAGGAGATGAAGGAATTTCTTGGCTAACTAAACTTTTTAATAATATTTTGAAGACTAAAAAGATGCCAGATGCGTGGAGAATGAGTGTATTGATTCCTATTTATAAGAATAAAGGTGATGCACAAGATTGTGCGAATTATAGAGGAATTAAGTTAATGTGTCACACTTTAAAACTATGGGAGCGAGTTATGGAGCGTAGGCTGCGGCGTGATACAAATGTTTCTCAAAATCAATTTGGATTCATGCCTGGTAGGTCTACTATGGAAGCCATACATTTATTGAGAGGTTTGATGGAGAAATATAGGGAGAATAAGGAGGATCTACATATGATATTTATTGATTTAGAGAAAGCATATGATAAAGTTCCAAGAGAAGTGCTATGGAGAGTTCTTGAAAAGAAAGGAGTTAATAATGCTTATATTCAAATCATTAAAGATATGTATGAAGGAGCTACTACTTGTGTTCAAACACAAGGTGGTTTGACCAAGTATTTCCCTATTTCAGTTGGATTACATCAAGGATCAGCTTTAAGCCCATATCTTTTCGCGTTAGTCATGGATGTTCTCACTAGACATTTACAAGAGGATGTACCCTGGTGTATGCTTTTTGCTGATGATATTCTTCTTGTTGACAAGACTAAAGAGGGAGTTGAAGGTAAACTTGAAGTCTGGAGATCAACCTTAGAGTCTAAAGGTTTTCGCTTGAGTAGATCTAAAACTGAATATATGGAGTGTAATTTTAGCAGTAATAGACCTAGTGAGGGGATTGTGACTTTGGGCGATCAAGTCATTAATAAGAGTACACGTTTTAGATATCTTGGATCTATTGTTCAGAGTGATGGTGAAATAGATGTGGATGTTATCAGTAGAATTCAAGTTGGATGGTTGAAGTGGAGGAATGCATCGGGCTTGTTGTGTGATAGAAAAGTCCCCCTTAAACTTAAGGGAAAATTCTATAAGATGGTGGTGAGACCTGCAATGCTTTATGGTGCAGAATGTTGGCCATTAAAAGAGAAGCATAATACTAAGTTATGTGTTACGGAGATGAGGATGCTTAGGTGGATGAGTGGATTTACTCTTAGAGACAGGATACGAAATGAGCATATACGTGAAAAGGTTGGAGTAGCTCCAGTGGAGGATAAGATTAGAGAGAGTCGCCTTAGATGGTTTGGTCACATAAAACGGCGGCCTTCCGATGACCCAGTTAGGAAAGTAGAGGTATTAGATTTGACTTATGTTAAGAAAGGTAGAGGTAGACCTAAAAAGACTTGGTTAGAAAATATTAGAAATGATCTTTCTCTATTAGATTTAAACGAGAATTTGACTTTGAACCGGACACAATGGAGAAAAAGGATTCATGTTGCCGACCCCACGTAGTGGGACAAAGGCTTGTTATTGTTGTTGTTGTTGTACAAAATGAAGTTTGTTTGGCGATGAAGTTATCCCATTTATTATCTCTCATATCTTGTAGTCTCTATTTACATATTTGAACCAAAGACATGGCATTTATAATGTCCTGTTCTTTTCTTTGCAAAGATTATAACAACTCAACAGTTATACCAAGTATATCCTTTATCATTAGTAAGCAAAAAGAAAATTCAAATTACTGCATTGACTATAATAATGCGAATGCCTCACCTTTCTATTCAGAACTTATACCATCTTCAACAACAACCTCAAGAATATCATTAACTGATGAGAACATTGTGATTAATCTTACAATTGATTCATAGTGTGATCCCCATCGTGTATCACCTGATCGCTTCAAACTTATTTCTTGATTCAACCCTTGTCCAATTACAAGTTCTCCATTTTGTAATTCCATTAAAGTCCTCTCTCCTTGTTTATCTCAAAGTTGGTCACGACGCTTGCATGAAACACCAACAATATTCATCATATTCGAAAGTACTATAAATAAGAAAGTAACTTGTATATGATTTTTTACAACTGATATGAAAGTTAACTGGAGCTGATGTGAGAAGCAATGAATGTAATGTACTGCCTTATTCTTAGTGAGGAATAATGCCTTAAACCCATTAAACTCCCTGCTCATTTTTCTTGCTCCATCGTACCCTTGACCACATAGTTTTGACACACTTAAACCATAAGTTCAAAGTAATTCCTCAACAGATCTTTTTAAACTTCTAGCTATCATATCTGGAACATGAACAATGCCTAGAAAATGTTCAACTACCTGACCTTTTTCATTAACAAATCACACCACAATAGCCATTTGCTCTTTTAAAGATATGTCACATGATTCATCAACTAAAATGGAGAAGTAATCGTCTCCAACTTCCTTTTCTATGCAATATGTGATGGTAATCGATATAGCTCTAGTGATATCCTTTTGAATCTCTGGTGCAATTAATTTCAAATTTTCTGTCGTATTTTTAATTACAACATTATTTATCTCATCAACATGTTTAGCTAGAAACTACAACAATCGAAGAAAATTTCCTTAATTTTTGGATATGTTAGACTCATCATGTCCTCTAAAAGCTAATCCTTGTCTTAAAAGAAAATGTACTCAATCTACAGATGCATTTAGATGAATATGATACTCAACTATGGCATAATCAGATTGCTTCTGAAATACAAAACTAATATGTTGACTTTGCTTCATTAAATCTTCACAGTTTCTACGTGCATTATTGTGCAAACTATTATGATCCCCAACATGAAGTTCAAATTTGTTTGGCTTTTTCCAATTTGAAAATCTATTTTTATTGAATGCATCATCATCCTCATTTCCTCTACCTATTGCTTTGATAACATAACAATATAAATAATATGCCTTATCTTTGCATATACTGTACTCTAACAAGTTAGGGTATTTATCAAACCATGTAACATTAAAGCATCTATCCTTTGCCCCAAATTTAGTTTTGTGAAATTCATGATTGCGAGGTTGGAATGGACCTTTTTGCAAGTACGACCGTCAACTTGATCTTGAATATTAGGTGTGAATTAACAAATAGGAATTCACAAACCAGGGTCAGATGGAAGGTTCTCCAAATCTACTTCTCGATTTCGTGTTAATTTAATTTTTATGCGACTTCTTTTTTTATTTTGCCCTTCATCTTCTTTGTTTGTTTCATCTGAAGTCTTGCAAATCTTTTTAAAATACTTCTCCATAAACTTTATGCCCAATTCAATTATCTAGATAACAAAATAAGAACCTAGCAATTATTTAATGGGAGAAAGAAGCTTTATCTAGAAGGGAGAAAGAAGATATTACTAAAAAAAATAAGATTTTAGAAATAAGAAGCAGATCACAATGAATCATTAATGCAAATAAATAACTAATAGTATTACTAGCAATTATGTTTGCACTAAAACAAGAGGCAAATCACAATAAAAAACCTACGCTAGAAAAAATAACCCTTTTGGATGTCCAAAGCTATGAATCAATAAAACAATCCGAAGATGACATGGAAGATTGAAGAAGAAATCAAGAAAATAAGAAGATATACCTTCGAACAGGCGTCTGGCTTCGTATGGATCGGCTATAGAGCGAGGTCAGGCTTCATCTGGCTAAGTCAGGCTCGAGGTACCTGTCGGCTGGTCGAATAGGGAGGCTGCAGGCTGGCTTTGTTGCTTCGTCTGTTGAATAGGGAGCGAATAGATCGAGCGAGGAGAGCTGCGTTCTCCCGCGAGCACGTAAACAAGAAATTAGGTTTTGCATTTTTTTTTTCTGAACTCACCGGTGGCACTCCGAATTAATTCCCGCTCAGGGGGGCACGTGCCCCCGTGGGCCCCCCTCAATCCGCCAGTGCACATAAGATAGAAATTGGTGTGAAATTAGTAGTAAGTACATGATTTCATTTTATGTGGAAACATCATAAGTTTTATTTTGAAAAAAAAAACTTATAAGTGAAGTTTCCCCTACAAGTTGAAATTCATTCTTACTTAAATTGTGCATGCACACCATAGAACTAACATAAGCCGCATGCATTGATTAATGAAGTTTTGGTTATTATGAGAAGAGCTGAAGCTTCCTTCATAGAATGATATTCATTTTTATGGAGAATAGTGTGTACACGTATGTATAGATTTTGCAATCAACTCTTATTTGTCAAGCTTAATAATCATAGATACCATATATAATTTGTGATCCTCATACTCATCATAGTTGGATAGTTGTATTCCCTCTATCATGTGCATATCAATGATAATAAAATATCACATTTGTGATTTACTTGCATTTCAATAATCATGAATATATAGAAGATTTATGATGTGTAGTTGTGCTCTAATGACATGTATACATGTATACTTATGCGAAGAAGCCTTAATTAGATTCATGTATGAGTTTCACTTGTTTTATGTTTTATTGTGATTCATCGTTAGAGAATGGCATTGTATCTTATGAATGACATCTAGTGAAGTATTAAGGTAATTTTTATGATTCATGATTAATTTGAAGCATGTTCGATATCATGTGATGAATGGATTTACAACTAGGCTAGATAATTTTATCTATTCTATGTTTTAATTGCAAACATGTATGAAAATAATGCAAAGTTGTCTTGCTTATGTCAGAAAGCTCTTGTCTGATTCTTGTATGGTTCTCCTTTATACTTCATGTTAATGGGTTTTCGTATGCTTAATATATAATGTGTTTCTCCATTAATTTTACTTACCAACATTAGTGAGCCTTCACATGTTTTATCTATGATTTGCCCATGTTCTGCAATAGTGAATTTCTATGTTTGATGTTGATAGATTTTTATGTGGTTCATGTGTAGCTTCTTTTTATATTTTATGTTGGAAAACTCTCATATTGCTTTGTGTTATAATGATGACATACATATGTTTGGTAAATATAAATGTTGAACTATTTATTAGTTAGATCTTTATCCACTTGTTTTTTCTTTGAACAATACCTACTCTCACTATGTTTTCCCTCTTTGTATTATGTGCGAGGTATATTGTGTCATGCATGGTCGATGGTCAGCTTGTCATGGTTGCTTGGGGCCTTATGAGAAGGCCCCTATGCTTTGCCGGAGGTCTGCAGAAATGCCCTGGTACGTCACAGTTATGTGTAATTTTTGCTATTTGTTAGGACTACTTATTGTTATATCGAGTGGCTACACTTGCACACAATGTACTATATTTTATTTTCCCACCCAAATATATATGGAAGGATATTAAGTCAATTGTCCTTAAGTTAGTGCACTTACGAAGGCTTGTCCCTCTTTGTGAATCCTAGAGACCTTCATGGTCACCTAGGCCTATAGTGTAGGCCCACTCATTGTGCCTTGGGCATCATTATTTTCCCACATAAAGTGGGCACCATTAGGTTGTTATTTTTGGATTTTAAAATTTTAAAATAACTCTAAAAATTATAACTTCAATGATTTTGAGCCTTAAATATTATTTCCATAAGTATGTCAAGAGAAAGAATAAAAAAGAATTAAAATTTGAGCTCTAGCATGTTAGGTAGATTCATATGTTAGCTTTATGTTATATATTTCCCAATAATCAGTGTGTTTAGTTTTTTTGTTTGAGGTTAGTATAGCACCTTATATTTAAAGTTCATTTGCTTCGAATAACAACATAAAGAACCCTTTAAAAATTATAAAACCAAATGATAAAATATTCCTAATAAACTCATAATAAATTTTAAATTTGTAACAAACCAACTAAAAAGGATAATCATAAATCAAATATTTTATTAAGTAACAAATATAAAAAAATCAATTTAACAACAAGAAAATTATCTTTTAACCCTGGCCTATGAGGCTATTAAGTTAGCCCATGGAGGGTGAAATAAATCTTACGGACCTGATTTAATAAGGTAGCATCACATAATTTAAAAATCATTAATTATTCTCACAAATTAAACCTTTGTAACCTCCTTCACACTCAATTTGAAAAGAAAACATATATTAAATCTCTAAAATCTAAAATATCAGTGTGGTTAATAATATGTAATGAATATGTACATCTCTAACATAATAAAATCCATCAATGAAGTTTATAGGCTTGACTGCCTTGAGCTGCGAGACTACATGTCCTAAGGAGGTTTTGTATTCGTGCCCACTATAACAATGCCACGAATCGATTGATGGTAAAATTTAATAAAATCTGTAAAACTCATATTTTTGAGCTCTTCATAACTTAATAATTAAAATTATGATCCTAAAACTAAGTCTTAATTAATTCACCATAAATAATTAATTACTTGAAGAGAAATTTAAGTGCTAATAAATTAAATAATAAGAACTCGATCTTATAACTTGAACTTCTCACCTAATTTGGGGTAGTTAGATAAACTAGTTTTAGCACATACTTAGGTGCTAGCTATGACACTTTTCGCAGGTATCCTAGTGTATGATATAACTAGAATAATATTTTCTATTTTCTTACATTTATATTTTTGCATATTTGATGATTATTCCTACCTTGGTTTGTTTTTGGTTGCCTTCTTTTTTTCTATTATGTAGATTGATGAGTGGGCACTTGCCCTTAAGTGGGTATATTTTTATAGAAATATTTTTTGTAGGTGGCAATATTCCCAAAAGGTGAATAAAAATGCTCAAATAATTATCACAAATGCACCTCACAACAGGTATCACGAGGAATGCTAAGCCCTTGGGAATATAGTCCTAAGGACTTGGTTCTAGATGTTGATGTGTGACTTTCATTATAATTGTGCTAACATTTTTTTTGTAAGGGATTCTAGTAATTTTCTTTTTTTTAAATGCAATTTTTAGTTAGGAAAGTCTTGTAGGTGTGTGGGTACTATTAGGTGGAGTTTAGCTGGTACCCCATTCTGAGCAGGGTGGTAAATTCAGGTCGGGGCTGACCAGATTCCTTGTGGGGTTTTTTTTATAAGTCCCATCATGGTGTCTTGAATTAGTTAGGTCATATGCATTAGTACTTGGTGTACGGTATGTCCTTTATAGTTCTATGGTCAAAGGCTAGCAGTATTGGTATATCGTTGCATGCCTTATTGGTAGGTAAGCTCTCCACTCTTCAGAGACTTTAAATCTCACCCATCCGCATCACACTGATGGTGCCGCTTCCATCTTTCTCACACACATGTTTGATATGAGATGACTCTTGATTTCTCCTCTTTAGATCGGTAGAGTGCTTGCATGATTCATGTGTGTTGAATAGCCTGATTGAGCTTATCCGCCTTTGGATTAGGAGAGCCTAGATATTCTCTTATGTACCAAATTCCGAAGAGAATAATATAACATCCTTAATTAAGAGTATTCTTTGGTCAAGGCCTAAGAGATAATTAACCACTGGGCTTGCGCTAATGGGAAACCGACACCCACATCAAATAAGGCTTCCTTTGGTTCTTCCTCTCCTTTTGTAAAAGATAATTTTAGAAACAATGATTACGAGAATAGAGTTTTTTAATGGAGAAGCAAATATCAAAAAGTTTTCAAAGCCGTAGAAAAATGAAGTTCCCTAAAAAGCATTTTTATAGAAGTGTCCCATCCAAACAATGGAAAAAAAATAATTTCTCTATTTCTAAACAGAAAAGGAACAATAATATCAAAATAAATGAGGCCTAAATCTCATTCGAGTTGATGTATCGAATGGGGGAAATTATGTGATTATAAGGTTATACATATTATTATCCATTGAGGTGTATAGATGAAAATCACTATCCTCCATAGTTAATCATATGTATAACTCCATATGCTCTCTTATTAGCCTGCTTACATAGAGTGTAAAAGCCTACGACCATTTTGTCCTACGGGACAGTGTGATCATACCCTATGCATTCTGACTCGGATAGTAGCATCCATTCGGAGACCCGTAATAATTTATGAATTAGATTTATTTATGCCTCCTCTAAGTAACTAAATGAATTAAAGGGCTGTTTTGCTTGAATAAGGATCTAATTCAAGTATGATTTATATAATCTAGTAAATCTGCATTTAGTAAATCTTTATTCAATTAAAATCTAAAAATTATTTATTATATAAAATATCTATTTCTTTTCAAATCTTAATGAATCATTATGCTATTTATTTTGGGACTTAATTTTGTTTTCTAAAATAAAATTTTAATAATAATTATTGATGAGGACATTAAAATATGTTACACAACTATAATAATGAGTTAAAACAAGCTGCCGAAAAGTAATCTAATTTATTGGATTATTTATTTAAGCTATTTGGATACTTATTTTAGGATTTAAGAATTTATATAAACATTATATCTTATTAATTAATGATTTATTAAGCTATTTGAAATTATAATTATTATTTAGTCAAATTTAATCATAATAATGATAAATTTCTTAGTTAATATTTTTAATTAATTATAATTAATGATTAAGATAAGATTAATTTGTTTTTAATAGGAATTGACTTGAGTTCAAAATTATTCATGAATATTTTGTGTGTTTTAATCATTTTAATGAAGATGAGCTCATTTGGCTTTATTTATTAAAAAAATTTAAAATTAAATATTCTTTATACAAAGAAAGCATGCACATGCACAAGTAAATAAATTTATAAGTTAATTTCAAAATTTGATTAGCTAATTAAATTATCTAAAAATAAATAAAACTAATGCTGGTGAATTTAATTAAATTAATTATATATATATATATATATATATATATATATATATATATATATATATATATATCTAAATTTGAATTGTTGTATCTTTCTCCTCACCCCCTTTTGCTCTACCAGCCAAGTCTCTTTATTTGATGAAGTTCTAATTTTACTTTCTGTCATTTCTCTCACAATATGGTCTATGTGATAAAGTTTTAATTTTAGCATTTGTCATTTCTTTGACATAAAACATAGAAAGGAAAATTAATGTTGAACAAAATTTATGTTGGTGTAGGATTCCATAGGCAAAATTTTTGATAAATAGTAGTCCTTAATATTATAATGAATAGGAGTCCTTAGTATTATATTAAATAGTATGGGTGTATTTATAGATAACAGAGAAGGCAATTTCTATAATATAGTAGTGACATGTTAGAGTCCAATGGCGGAGATAGCTTCTTCTTTCTATTTGTTTGTACATTTGTCAGACTATTGCTAACAATTTCTTATTTGGCTGCTCCAGATTGTCCAACTCCATGTCTTACTATAGATGGCTCGCTCGATCACTCTTGTTGTTCTTCATCAGACTGCTCGCTCTGCAGTTGGTTCTATTCTTTAGTTTTGTGTCATTTGAGTTGTTTTATTTGATAATATATGTTTTTTTTCATTTGTGTCTTCTCTATTATTCATGATATTATTTCAGTCATTTATGATATATTGCCATCTTAATTTCATATGCCTTCTCATTATTTTTTATGTATTGCTACAATCCTAAGTAAATTGAGAAACAAAAAAAAGGGGATGTTTCAATTTTTTAGGTGAACTAATAAAGTTAAGAATAATATCATATTTTTTTTGTTAGAAATTTTATTGATTAAGTAATTATTTGTAATAAGTTGTTAAGTAATTTTTATGTCCAAAATTTTTCAACAATTCTTGAATCAACAAACTCAAATCCAAGAAGCCTCACTTTATTTGCAATGTTTGGATGTTTCTCTTAGTGCATTTTAATTCTCATACTCCATCATTCATTGGAGTTCAAACTTCCTTAAGAACTTGTATACCTTTAACTTTTTCACCTCATGCATATTTTTCCTTAAGATATCCTAAATGACTTTTGCTTGTTTTTGAGGCATAATTCTCATAAAAATATTCAATTCAAAATATCCTAAATGACTCCCGTGCATCACGAACGCCTAAATAATATTCAATTCAAAATTTTCCTCAAGATTTGTGATAATTAATTAAAAATTGGATAGACATTATTTGACCCCTTATTTTTGGATGTCAAAACTTCTTTAGAATAAAAAACTAAGCTCATTTCTATTAAAATAATGTTGTATAAAGGGCAATTCTCCTCGAAATTGGTTGAAACAATCTTTACTCATTTTATCATCAAGTTAAGAAAATAAAATCTTATTAGATTTTATTCCAATCATTTTAGTGTCTCAATATCTGGGCTTTGAGGCAAAATTATATTTGATAAATAAGAAATTGTCACCATCTCAATCCAATAATAAATATGAAAGTATTAATAAATTATTTTTACCCAATATAACATAAACAAAAAGAGACTAATATTACTTTTTGTGCTTTGGTCTGGATTGGTTGGCTTGTTTTTATCCTTATCAGTTATTAAATATAATTATTTGATTATAATAAAGCTATTCACTTATATTCAACAAAGAAGCTTGATTAAGCCATGAAAGACCTAATTAACAAGAAGGGCTGGGTTGTGCTTAATTTTGAGAACTTAGATGACACTACTATAAATCATTTTGGCTCAAGAATGAATTGACTCATTACCCAAATGGAAATATACCAATTAACAATCTTTCTATTGAGACCTCCCTGTTCAATTTTCAAAATCTCATGTTACGTTGTTTTTAAACTCAATCTTAGCTTAGTTTTTTTTTCTACCACTAGGTGATCATAATTATTCATAGTAATATGATGTTCCATGATTTAAGCCTTTTGGTCTCTTCCTATAGACTTCTTATTGATGCCCTTTCAAAACCCTTCCAATGGCTTATCAGTATCCTTGTTATTGGCTTCTTTAGCATACCCCTTTTCTACAATTTGCATGTTCTTAAACTCCATTGCATGTCCTTTGCAAGTGTGCCCCCTGATCGACATCTTCTCGGGGCCTTTGTTGACGTCTTCTATTGCATCATTGATGTATAGTCATCAAATTTTATTAGTACTTTTCTCCTAAATAAGATTGAGCTTATGGCACAAAATTTTGAAGCTTGCCACTAGTTATTCTCATGTTTACATGGCTGGCTAAATTATTTTTTATTTATATGTGGATTTGAGAATAACATAGATAAGTTAGTTCTTTTTATGCTAAAACCAAAGAATAAATGCATTATTCAATTTACTAACATAAATGCAAAATCAAAGTAATTTAGATTTGATTGATGCATAGTGTATTGCGTAGTAAAATATTTACAAACACTTGATAAATCCCAAAATTTTTAATAGTGATTAACCTTAAATAATCAATCAAAATTTTCATAAAAAAGTAGCAACTAAATAGAAATAATTATCATTGTATAAAATATGTCAAAAAACAGGTATGTTTGACTAAATGCATCATCTTTCCCACTCTTCCCTTCCGAGAACACAAAAAAACAGTTAATTGTTACCATTAGTGGTAAATTTAGGCTATGACACAACACATTTTAAAGGATCTTCTAATAAAAATATTATAGGTTTTTGACATTTGAAATTTACAAGTTCTACATCATTAGACTCGGAGCATCCATTCTAACCCCTTTAGTATCCTTTGACTCTATGGAAAAGCCAATTATTCACCCTAATAGTATATATATATATATATATATATATATATATATATATATATATGTATAGATAGAGAGAGGGAGAGAGAGAGAGAGATACCAAATTCTTTAATATATGAAAGTTGTAGATATCAACTAAGATTTTTGATTCTTCAATGATTTTGATAACCATTTTTTTGTTGAGGGTATTTTAGTTTAGGACTTAAATAGGCAACCAAGTCTATGTGCCTCTCCTGGAGAGCCTTGATGAGAAGCTTCGGTAGATGATTTTTATATAATAATGACTCCATCATAGACTTTAAGCAGTTTCAAGTTTTGTTAGGCCATTCAGAGTATTTTATATCAAAATATTCACCAAAATAGAAGCCAATGGACAAATAAATGACAAAAATTATAGGTAATATTTTGAAAAATGTGCCATTAATCTTGTTAGCTTCAAAAAGAAAAATACCAATAAGATAAAATGCTGATATCACAAATGAGAGAAAAATTGAGATTAAATTTCTGAGATGCAAATGTTTTTCTTCACAATAATAATGAAGAAAATAATCATCAAGAAGATTGTAGCAATGCAAGAAGAAGACATCATGAAATTATAGGAATTCACAACCATCAAGTTTAGTTTGTTACATAGTTTGAAATCAAAAACTGGCTTGAAACTAATTCGTAATTATAACTAAAATTAAATAAACATAAGGCATCTTATGTGCTATAAGTGCTAAACCAAAGGCAAAATGACAAATACTCCTCCTTGCCTTAGGTGCATCACAAGCTAAGTCTTTGACTAGGAAGTGCAAATTTGTTTTTTGGCAGAGGTTTTGTAGAAGTGTCTACAAGTTGGTCTTCAAACATGTGCAAAACAACTCTATTTTGAAATGATTGATTTGTCCATATGTATTGGATTATGAGACATTACAATTGTACCTTGCTAGCCAACAAACACTTATGTCTCATTCAGCTACTTCAATGTAAAACACTTATCAACTTCCTTAGTCACAATTACTGATTCATTGCAACTTTCATAGCAACAAATTCAACCTCTAGCATAGGTTGAGCTACAATTTCTTATTTCATAGAACATCACTAGAACAAACTTGATCCTAGATTGAAACAATAATATATATGTATTTTTCATATTCTCCATAGATGTACCCTAATCATTACAAAAAAAATCAAACAACCTGAAGCTTTGTCATTTCTTGAATTTTATACCAAGATTAAAAACCTTTGATATATCTAAGGACTTCGTTGTTATTAGATGCACCTCACTATCACAATACATAAACTGATATAGAATAATTACAACAAAAAAAATTTTGGCCTTATTGTAAAGGATACATTAGATTCAAACGAGCTTTTAAAATAGCCTTCTTTAACTATGTTCGTGTCATCCTCTTTAAATTTACTTTTTGACTCATTAGTGTAAATTTTGCTTTGCATTCCTTTGTTTGAAAAGTTTTAAATATTCTTTTAGCATTTTTTGCTAACTAATGAAATTTTCTCTGTTGATCTCTGTCATCAAATCATGATAAATCATTTAAAAAACTTACATCATCTCTTGCTTAAATTCATCATCAAGTTTTGTGTTATTATGTGTCACCAAAAAGTCATCTACATAAAATGACACATAAAAAAATAATTTCCCTTTTTCGTCACATAGGCAGTGACTAATAATAACATTTTGGTAAAACCCAACTTAGCATATGATTGTAAATCCTTCTATAATGGTCTCTAAGTGCTTATTTTAAGCCATAAAGAGCATTTCTTAGTATGAAAGTTTTGTCTCATTAGTCTTCTTTAATGAATGCTTTTGGTTGCTCGACTAGGACCTCCTTTTGTAATAAAACATTTAGAATAGGAACTCTACCTCACAAGAATGCCTGGTTCTCACTTCTTATCAAGTTTATCATGCTTGACTTGTGTAACATGACTAAAACACTTTCAATTAACTTCTCTAAGAATATTAACTGATGGATTATAGCCTTGCCAAGCTTCAAATGGAGTTTGTCTTTCAATGCCTTATTAACAATATATTCATTAGAAAGATGGTAGTACTTGTTGCCTTAAGCCAAAACGTCTTTGGTGATTTCTTGTCAAGAGGCATATATTTGGTCATCGATAATATGTTTCTATTTCTCCTTTCACTAATTCAAATTTGTTGTAAAATAGATTCGAAAGGAAACAAGAAAAGATGTTAGAGACAGCTCATGAAATTCTAAGGATTTCCTTTCAAACTCTATCAAAACCACCAAACTTGAGTTAGGAGTACGAATGAATTTTCCTTTTTTTTTTTTTTGCAAAGAAGGAAAAAAGGCTAAAATTACAACCTAATTCTTTGTGGATCTACTTCTATTCTTATCTATTTATATAAATAGAAAGAGAATTTCTAGAAATTAGAATCATTTTTTCTTGAGATCTATGAGGAGAAAACCTCCTATAAGAAAATGTGAGTTGATGTTCTATGCTAGCATCCTAAAAAAAGAGTGAATTTTTCAAAGGTGTACTCCTTTTCATTAATCAGAAAGCTTAAATTTTAAAGCCACTTTGGTTTCCATTTTCTTAAACTTCCAAAATATTCCAGCAACTTCTAACTTGAATTTAAAGAAAAAAATTATAGTATAATCTTGTAAAGTCATCAATCGAACCAATGTAATACAAACTGCATACTAGTGATGGAGTTCCTTAACTTGACTACATCTGTATGGGTTATTTGTAGCTATCAGTTTCTCTCCAAGTTGACTTTGGAAATGGCTTCCAAATTTGTTTACTGAATTGGCAAAAATAAAATTTTGATAAGTCATCTCCAAAACTTGGTAAGCCAAATGCCAGCTCCTTCTTCATGAATTGCATTCTTTGCAAGTGACAATAACCAAGCCTTTGGGCCAAATTTACCTTTTGTTGGCTTCAGTTGAAATGGTTGAAGGTTTTTATGTGATGGGATTAAAAGAAAATTTTTAATCTTTTATTCTTACATTGAGCATCTTCTAACTTGAGGCTTTAAGAATGTGACAAAACTTATTTTTAAAGATCACTTTGAAATCTTTTTCATTTAATTGACCTACAATCAAAAGATTTTTGATCAATTTTAGTTACATAGAGAACATCAGAATTTTATTTTCTTCTTTTTATCTATGGTGCTTTTTATAGAAATTTTACCTTTCTCTTTTGATAAAAATGTAATCACCATTGCCAATTTTGAGTTTTACAAATATTAGTTGGCTTCAAATTTTTAAAGAGTTCTCTATCATTTATTTTATTGTTGTACAACCTCTATTTATCAATAAGCTTTTAGATGAAATACTGTTTGTAAAATAGGATGCCACAAAAAGCTAATCTTCTCCCTCTTGATCAATAACTTGTGTTTTGACTTCTTGTAGTTTTGTTTATCTTTCATATATTACCGCTTTGTGCGTAATATGTCACCAAAAATTATTTGATCAAGCATGAATCTCAAAGAATATATGAATGGAAAACTTCCAAAAATTAAATTTGGGATCATCAAAACTTTTATTTTAGCTAACTTATAGTCAAATTAAATGTCTCAAGGAGACGAACCCAACAACATCAAATTTGATCCAATCTTAGCCCAAATGGGCCTAAATTAAGGGATCGAAGTATATTTGGAAGCTTTAAGGCATTAGTTGGATAATCAAATGATCTCTTAATGTGGCATGCTTATATTTGAATCGAGCAGCTTAATGAGCTTAATCCAATGAGCCTACGATCACTTAAGTATGACATCATTAAGGCACTTAAATGCTTGACAAATGCTCCATGATCGAGGGAATTATTATGGATTTCTCGATGGAACACTTCGAATTTGCCTTAGATCATTTATATATTGTGGGACATGCCACCCTCTAAATCTTTAAATAGATCCCCTCTTATGAAAAAGGGGTGAGATTTTTGGCGAAGGTTTGGACCTTGGACTAGAGATTCAAGAAAGCTCTGAGGCTTGAAGAATATCGGAGTTCCACTGTTAGCAAACCCTTAACACCCGATCGTTGTTGATGAACTTTTGGTCAGCCATCACCATCGGACTTCTATCCAACCATAACTACCAAGTCTCCCTCCAACCATAGTCACTCATCGATTATGGTCCGTCCGACCTCCATCCCCTGACTATGATCCTTCCGACCTCAATCGCCAGCTGATTATGATCCCTCTAACCACCGTCACCCAACTATGGTCCATTCGACCTTAGTCGCACTTCGTCGCATGTTGACTACGATACTTCTCACCTCCATCGCTCACTGCATATAGTCCCTTCGACAACCATCGAATGACCACAATCTTTTTCACCTCCATCGCCCATCCACTATGTTCCTTCTAACCTCCATCGCTAAACTACGGTCCTTCTAACCTCCGTTGCCTAACTATAATCCTTCTAACCTCCACTGCTTATCGATTATGGTCCTGTGTAGCATCGTCGTTCAACTACAGTCCTTTCTTCCTTCATCTCTCTTTGACTACTGTCCTTCTTACCTCTGTTGCCCATTGAATACAATTTTTTTGACCTCTAGCATCCACCAACCATGATCCCATCAAGCACTATCACCCGACTAAGGTCCTTTTGATGATAGTCACCCGCCAACTATGGTCTCGCCGACCACCGTCGCCTGATTATGGTCCTTTTGACCTCTATCACCCATTTACTATGGTTCTTTTGACCTCATTGCCCATCAACTATGATTCTGCATAACAATATCTTCTGAGTACAGTACTTTCAACCTTCATCACTCATCGATGATGGCCCCCCTAACCACCGTCGCCCAACTACGATCCTTCTGACCTTTGTTATCCACCTACTATGGTCCATCTGATCATCTTCACCAAATTACGGTCCTTTCGATCTCCGTCAACCACTTAGCATGATCCCACAGTCTACCGTTGTTTGACTATGATCCTATTAGGCCAACATTATCTTGAGAATAGCTCTCATGTAATTGGATTCTTCCAACTCTAATTATATAATATGCTTTATATGATTTATATTTTATACATTGAGCCATCATCTTCTCCCGAGGAATGACATCATTTGTAATCAACAACAAATACTAGTGGATTCATTTCAACAAGGCTAGGCCCCAGGATTTTCCCCCTTTTTAATATTTTTCATATAAAAATATGGTGTCTCTTATGACTCTTGTATCCCTCTCCTTTTATTTATATGTGTGGTGGATCTTCTTCAAAGCTAAGATATTAAGCTCTTTATCTTTCCATCTCTATGAAGATACTGGCCCATAATAGTTTGACGCTATCTATAGGAAATGATCCTTGGCTGGAAGACAACCTTTACTAAAAATTTGAAAGTTTGTTCACGTAAATGTCTTGGGCATGGCTGAAGCAAGCTAGTCCCTTTACTATGATTTATTATCATGTCTAAAAGAAGTTCTTCATTATTAAGGGCAACCTCATGGTGATTTCATGCAGTATAAAAATTAGATAGGGTATCCTTACCTCACTATTTTTTCTTTTAAATTGCTTCATTAAGTGACAATACAATCACAATAAATTTATTAGACATTAATAACAAGATCATAATCAATAAAATTAAATAGCTTCATAAATGGCATGATTTGCTAAACAAATTTTTTAGTTTAATTTAGCTTTCTCAATTTAATACACCTTGCCTATAATCAACAAAGTACTGATCCTTTATTCAAATTAATCTAGATTGAACCAACTTTAATTTAACTTAGTTTTTGATTTCATGAGCTTCTCTTTGATTTCATGGGTGGGAGGAGTGCTAGGGGCTACGAGTTTCCTTCCTTAAGAACAGTGTTGTCACAAATTGTTAGAGTCATAGTAGTCATCATTATTTTGCAAGTGGCAAAACAGAGGAGCAACCAAGCATTTCCCTAGAAGCTTTGTGAGTTCTAAACCCTATACACCTTGCCTAGTGAATCAATAATTTTTGCTTCATTACAAATCTACTAGGGCTTTCCCGTTAAATCCTAATAATGAGAAAGATGAAGGTGTAGTAACATGTTTTGTTTGGTGTAACTTAACAACTATATGCTGATGATTGAGTTGTCGGTCAAAAATCTTGAAACTACAATTGTTTCTCTCTTCATGGTTGATTGATTTAGTGCAGCAAAATGATTTTCTATCATTTTATCTTGCAAAAAAAGATGCTAAACTTTATCAAGTGATAATGTGAATGCTTTTTCTAATGCTTGACTGTAGATGCTTTTTAGCATATTTTTGTGGTATGTCTTGTTGCCTCCTCATACTTGATGTGAAAGCTTTGTGGAGGTTAGGTCATAGGCTTTATCTTGAAGTGATTAACTATTTGTACGTAACTGTCAATATCAATTTTCTTAACATGATTGCTATGAAACTAGTAGACAACAGCTAAAAAAAGTGAATGGACTGAGATAAGTGAGTTTTTACCTACAGGGTTTGTGTCTTTCTTAACTTATGCTTTCCTCCTCTTATCAAGTTCATGTGACAGCAAAAGTTTCTTAACTCTCTAGTTAGCATGAACACTCCAATGAGATTATTCACTTGAGTTTGAATGAATCTTTCTACATTTCACTGGCCATTTGCTATACATATTATTCATTATTAATAATGTATATATATAAGGTATTTGCATTTACACATAGCATGAAATTGTATATGATGCTTGTTAGCAATGAATTATGATTTTGTTGGAAACCCTCTGTATATGGTTTTGTTACAATACCAGTTGAAATTGGATACGTAAATTTATGATTATGATTGTATAACTTCTTGAGCTTCATGCCACAAGGTTGTTTCTTTACGTTCAGTGCAAAAGTTAATGGCCATGTTGACAAGATTACATGGATATCTATGTTCCAATGCCATATGTGTAATTGATATCAAAAGTTTATTGATTCACTCTAGGGCTTATATATGTATTTGAGTTGCAACATCAATACACCAAATGCAAGGATTTTTGGTTATGTTGAACATGTTTCCTGTGACCAAATTATTGTACATATTCCATGGTTTTGTTAAGTTTTCATGCATCCTTCACACTTTGATGTTACATGTTCAGACATGGTCAATAGATAAGAAGTTTGGTGGTGACATTCGAAAGATGTAAGTTCTTGTAAGGATAAGGTAATGGCCTACACTTACTATCATTATAATGTCCAATTTAGCTTGTACTAGACAATAAAAGGAGTTGGTGGTTATTTATTACATGCTTATGATTATGTCATGGCGGGAGTGGAAATTTAATGGAGTTGTTTTGGAATTGGCACTATCCTTATATTCTTTTTTTTTTTAAATGTTGGTTTAATAATATATGTATGTATACATAGTCTCTACCATCCTCTTCTTCATGTAATTTCATTTAGAACATAATTGGTGTTGAAATAGAATAAATGGTGAGGATTGAAAGTTGAGATGAAGTAGAACAACATACATCCAAATGTGAATATGTAATCAGCAAAGTACTGATCCTTTATACATTTATTTTACTTTATTGCACAATAAGAAATGACATCTATTCAACTTCCTATCAAACACATTATTATAAGCATGTTATTCTTATCTTATTTCATGGATTGATATATATGAATTTAGTATCTTTGAACTTAATTAGTTATCTTCCTTTAGCTAGAACACTTATTTGGCAATTTACTTATTTATGTGAGCTCATCGTAATATTCTTTATGTGAAGAATCTCCTATCATCTATTTTGTGTGGTTGAAGCTTAGCATCAATTAGGATTCTTCCTCAGGTATGCCGTGTTTCATTCATATTCTTTAGTGAGTATGTCTTAGAAAGCTCATTTTGACAGAATATTGTGTTCATTGTTGTCAATCAATATAAATTTTCTTTATGCATTAGTTTAGTTTACCAGTTTTAACAATGAAAATGGATGTTTGTTTTATATTAAGTGAATTAATAGAATGACTTTAGATGCATTATAACATATACATATAACATTTCTATTATGTTAATTATTAAGCAAGAGCATATGTTTATATTATCTGGATGAATGATGTGATGTTGAGCCATGTAGACAGCAAGGCTCTTGCATATTTCTTATATTGGTAGAGTGACTTTCATTGTGTTGGTGGCACCTTTATGAATAAAATTTGATGTGAATTTTATAAAGAAGGTTAACTATGTCGTAGTAGATGCATTTCCTCTCATGTTTACTGATGTTTCATATGAAATTTATTATCCTTGTTAACAGTTTAATGACCTATTCCTAAGCCTCCTAAGTTGATATTTAGAGAAGTAAGCATAAACAACCATTCACAAGTTAGGTTTATTTAGAGTGTATAAAACTTACTTCACCTTCGATCCTGGTGGATGATTTCGGGTATAGATAGAAGCCTTACATTAGGTTTCTATTAGTCTTTACTCTTTATGAACATATACATATAGCTTAAGTGTGACGCTCTAGGGTAGATAACATAGACATAGGTTCAGTATTTATAAGCCTGTGCATTTCCCCATTTGTCAGCTTAGGATTAGATCCCAAAAACCCCTTAGTCTATGAGGTCTCCTTGAATGAGTTAACCCATGGCTTCTAACAAGGATCTTCTAGTCGACACTGAACTAAGTAGGCTAAGGGAAACGATGAACCTAGAACAATATAACCATGGAATTTTGATCCAAAGCGTTATACTCATATGGTAGGTAAGTTTCTACCCTCTAATTATCAACCTACTTAGACAATTAGTTCATTTGAATTGCATAAGTCATCTCTAAGAGCCAAATGAACAATAAAGCTATTAATAAGCAATAAACAAAATAATATATGCATAAACACATGCATATCTAAGGCAGAGACATAATAAGATCATTTTTCACCTTACACTTAAATTAAGTAAATCCTTACATCTGAATAATCCTCAATGCTAAATGAAATATGAAATTAACATAAACCAACAAATAAAAATTAAATGAAATTGAGAAAAATTCTATATAGGTTTTTATAAATACATAAAATTATAATAAATAATAAACTAAAAAAATATTTTAATAGCTCTCCATTTATAGCTCCAAGTTTAATAAATTCTCTAGCAAATTTAAAAAGTTTATTAAAAATCTAATAAAAATCATAAAATATGAAATAAATTCTCACAAACCCATAAAATTATAACTAATAATAGTCCAAAAAAAATGGAGTAATATTAACTAAAATACATAAATTGTATTTATAAATCATTTAAAAGAAAATTAAAAATTGTAAAACATTAATATTTGAATTGAAACCACCCCTGGATAAAATAGTAAATATATTTAAAATAAAAAATTAAAATATGAAATTAATAATAAGGTTGACCTTCCACATGACCTAGCACACATTAGAAGTTGCATATAGGTCATCAACCTTATACTTTTTTAGGTTAGGATGCTTACTTTCTTTCGTATATTTTTTATATACTCTTATGTGTTGTATACTTATATTTTCCTTATCATATTTCATGTTATATTTTAATTTCTTATTCAATTTTAAATATTAAATCACTAATTTTAAACTCAAACCCCAAAATAAAATAAAAGAACCTCATTATAATTTTTGGCTAAAACTAAAAACTAAAACCCTTAGGGAATAAACTGAATGAGACAAGAACATTGACCGACCTTTCAAACCTTATGATTTACACACTAAAATTTTCTAATTTAATACTAAACATAACTGGTGTGCGATGGACATTTGCATGCTTGCTCAAGATGGCTTGGAGATTAGTTATCGTTAGCTTTAGAAAAGATTCTCATTTAAAATAATTATAAATTTTTTTTAAATAAAATAGAAAGATAAATGATTAGAAGGATGTAAATGTCTTTCGATCAAGTCCATAGCATATTGCTTCCATTTTTTATTATGTACCTCCTTCCCTGCAGGTACAGATAGACCATCTCGACCTATGAGGGCATAGTTTCATCTCATGGGAGACTTGTTCCATAGGGTAAAATATATTTTTAAGCCTTTTTTAAAATTTCAAGTCATATAGATTTTTGCATATGATTAGCATGCATTGCATTATCAACTCATCAAAATTAAAAAATATTAATTGTATTTAGTTTTAGAAACATGATCTATCACTCATAGTTCAGAGTCATTTAGGGCTTCTTAGGTGTTAGTCCCAACTTTCTAATTAAAACAATAATCTACTCTATCTTGTATTTCATAAGGCCATACATCATGATTTTAAAGAGCTAGGTTGATTTTAGTTGACAATCTTATCCATGTATGATCATAAATCCAAAAGAGTTAGGGTTTTATAAACCTATGGTTGGTTGAGAAATGTATGTAACATTGTATTTCATTAGATTAGATTCGAGTTGCTACTTTTTAGTAACTCAATTTAGATTTAGTTCTGAGGTTGATTTTTTATCATGAATTCTCATCTCTTAGGTATTCTCTTGGTCAGGTGATTAGGAATGTAAGTATCAACTTTCAATTAAAGCAACGAGCGAGCATAGGCAAGGTAGGCAGGCACAAGACATGATAGTGTGGGAGAGGTAGGCGAGCCTACGGTGAGGCAAGCTAGCACGGGCCAGGTAGGAGACTAGGAAAGGCTACAAACATTAGACATGGGGGTGAGCTCTAGTGCAGGTCTCAAGGCTAGTACTAGGCAGAGTCACAGACTCGTGGTGTTGTGCAGGATGGGTATTGGGTTGGTTCTGAGTTAATGTCGGGTTTTTAAGTTGACCTGAACCTGACCGAAATTTATAATCGAGTCAAGATTCTAAACATGAACATGACATGTTTGCCAAAATGAGTTGACCCAATCCTAAAATTTTTGGGTCAGATTTGAGTTAAGTTTTCAGGTCGTGTCAAATATTGACACATCTACTTTTGATTATTCGGTTCGAAAAGTAGAGGTATTAGATTTAACTAATGTTAAGAAAGGTAGATGTAGACCAAACTATCAAAGGTGACTCTCTCTAATCTTATCTTTCACTAGAGCTACCCTCATTTCCTGTCTCTAAGAGTAAAGTCACTGACCTAATTAAGCATCCTTATATTATGCTTCTCTTTTAATAGAAAACATTTTGTGCCATAAAGCATTGCTAGTCTGACCACCATCTTATAGATTTTTTCCTTAAGTTTGAAGGGACTTCTCTATCACAGAACAAGCTCAACTACTAAATGCAATTCTTTCTCTTATATCTTCAACATTTTTAATAATATAACAAATAAGTTGGAGAACATTCATCAATAGTTAGAGAATCATTCTCTCAATCTCTACCTTCTCATGAAACCCTTCAAACTTAAAAAAACTCTTACGGAAGCTACAACATGTGAGAACATGTGGAATAAGTAGTGGGCCAAATGTGTTTGGCTCTCTAAAGGTGAGGATGACTTAAATAATCTTTACCATAGAATCAGATGTCATGATAATCATAATATCAAAGAACTCAAATGCAACTCTAACTCTATCATCTCCAAAGAGGATATTTTAAAAGAAGTAAAATCTAATTTCAGGTGCTTCTTAGTAATAATGATTGCCAAGACCTCAAAGCCCCTCTCATTCCTGCTGCTGCTACTCTTTCAAGGACAAAAGAGTTGAGCATGTTGCTCTTACTGTGATACTAAAGAATTCTCATATTGAAACTCTAATTGACTACATACACCATATCTCTATGCAATAACATAAGGATGATTTCTTGCTTAGTTAGATTTTTAAGGACAAGTATATGAAAGAAGCTCTTTATAGCATTGGCTATGATAAAACCCCTAAGCTAGATGGTTTCACATACAAAATTTTTAAAAACACCTAGCATATCATAGAGGATTCCTTCATAGCTATTGTTAAATAGTTTTTTTTTAACTAATTACCTACCAAAAAGAGTTGATCATGTTGCTCTTACTCTGATACTACAGAATTCTCATACTGAAACTCTAATTGACTACATACGCCATTTCTCTATGCAATACCATACATAAATTCATTGTCAAGCTTATTAATGGAAAGCTCAAGCCTATTCTTCCCATGTTCATTCAGTTGTCTTTGTTTATTTTATTCATAATGGACATATTACTAAGAACATTATCCTTTCTAATGAGCTTTTTTATGGCTTCAATGTTAAAGGATGTCTTAAATACTTTTGTGTCAAAGTTTATATTAAAAAAATGCCTTTGACTAAGAGATCAAGGAGTTTCTTTTCACCTTTGTCAAGGATGGTCTCTCAAGGCTTATTAAACATTAAAGAGTTTATGATGAATTGTTAATGAAATTATCTTCTAAATAATTCTATAAATATTATTCACAGTTTGTTGTTTAATATTTTATACAATTTCTGATGACTTATTAATTGACCAAGATGGAGTAAGCATTATAATTAGGGTTGTAAATGAACTAAGCTTTTGATGAGGTACTCGTGGCTTGGCTAAGATACTTTTTATTTATAATTCATCATAAATTATAAAATTTTTAATATGTAAATCATTTAATAAAAGAAAGCTTATATTTTGTGTAATACAATTAATTAGTAAGTAATTATTACCATCATTATTTATCTTATTTTTATATATATTTTAGCCTTTATGACTCGATTAAAATTATAAGTAAAATATTTTAAAAGATAGTATACAATAAAAATGGATAAAATTAAATTATTTTAACTTACCTTAAAGCGCCTACCTATGTTGCATGTGAATATTCTTGACTCAAGTCAAGCATAATACGTATATTGTCTAACAACAGTTTTTAAGGTATATTTGATTATTGGAGTATCAACATATTTTTCAAACTTAGTTAAGCTATATCAAATCAAATTAAAATAAGTTAAACTAATTTAAATTTATCTTTTTTATTTTATATTATCTTTTAAAATGTTTTAATTATAATTTTTATTCAACTATGAAGGTCAAATGTTTATGTAAATAATATAAGTTAAGATTAGTATTAATTACTTACTAATTGATATTACTGTACAAAATTAAAGATTTTCTTTTATTTAAATGATGTAAATATTATACATTCATTACATAGTTTTTGATTATTATCAATGAAATATATCTTCTAAATAGTTCCATAAGTATTATTAGGAGTTGGTCAATTTTTTGGGCTAGAGATATTAAATTGGGCTCAAATTTAGAGAGTTGACCCTAGGGACATGCCAAATTAATATGTAATTGAAAGATCATGAATCAAGAATCATTTGATTGATTTTTGAAGTGATTAAAAAATCACTCAAATAGGGTATTAAGATAAGGGTCCTTAACCTTGGATTTTGATTTAGAATCCTAGATTTGAGCTAGATTCTAAATTTGATTGATTAAGTTTGAATTATCCAAATCAATCACAATCAATTGAATGATTGTTATTGGTTGGATAGGATTAAAGCTTGATTGGAGACTAGAGTGAAGGTTGATTAAAGTTTTGGGTTGAAATTTGAATCAATGATTCCATTGAAGTCTAGATTTGAGTCAAGATTAAAGTCTACATTGTGATTTGAATTGAAGCCTAGATTGAGGATTGACTTAAAGTCTGGATTGAAGTTGATTGGAGGCTAAATAAAAGTCTAGATTGAATTCTAGATTAAAATTTAGATGATTATTAACAATCAGATCAATAGGTAGAAGTCAGGATGGGTCCTAGTAATCTCATACAAAAATGAGGTTAACAACCATTTTATATAGAGAAGTTTAAAAGATATATTAGTTCCTAAAAGATAACAATATGAACTAGGCTCATGAACAAATATAATATGTCAGAAAATTAAACTTTCTTTGCATTTAAAATATGGTTATATATCATCTGTCTAGTAAAGATAAGTTAATTATTTTATTGTAAATAAATAATTATAAAAAATTAAAATAAAAACCATAATATTACGTAATTATAAAAAGATAAATTATTTGTAATCATTTAAGAAAAAATACACTATTCTAATTAATTGAGTCATCCAATTCAATATCAGTTTAAGTGAAATAACAAATCTAAATTTACCAACTTCACTTTACATCATTCCAATGGCTATTCCATATTGGTCAACTGATAACCTAACAGAAATTTTTTGAAATAATAAATAAATAACTTATAATAATATTTATAGAATTATTTAGATAGTACTTTTTATTTATAATTAATAATAAATTATATAATATTTAATATATAAAAGATTTAAATAAATGAGAACTTTATATTTGGTGCAATACAATTAATTACGAAGCTAATTATCATATTTACATTAACTTGTAGATCTTTATAGCTATACGATTATTATAAATAAAATATTTCTAAAATACTATAAAAAGATAGCTAAATCTAAATTTGTTTAACATCGTTAAAATGCCTGTTTGTGTTATATTTCAGTACCCTTCACTTGAGCCAAGTATAATCAGTAAATTCCCTACTTTAATAGTATTTCTTAAGCTGTACTTGGCTATGGGAGTATCAACATCTTATTCTAATTTCAATAGTGATATATCAAATAGTGGATTTTTAAATTGTACTTTTGCCATTAATATTGTGCCATCATAAAATATAGCATAAATCTACATTATAAAAATTAAAATAATAAAGTTATAAATTAAAAAAATACCACTTGGATAAAAATAAAGATATTTAGAAAAGTATATATTATATATAATATTTACAACAAAATTAAACTTTTAAAATATGATTTTTTTTACCTTCAATATTCTACTATATCTTAAAAAAATATAATGGTGACATGTCATTATACATTTTTTCTTCCAGAAACAACCCAAGCTTTGACTTATCATTATTTTTGAATTGTTATTATCAACTGTAAAATATAATAAACAGTAGTTTTAACAGCTAAATTAGCTAGCGGTTTGCAAACTACTACTACAAAATATTATGGTAACTTTTACTTTTTGACGGTGAATTTAACAGTAATTAAAATCGCTGTCTATATCTATATATAGCGGTGATTTTAAAATCACTGTTATACTACTACAAAAATATTATCTTCTTATAGTAATTCATTTTATGATGGTAGAATATTAATGGCAAAAGTATAATTTAAAGATCCACTACTTGATATAGCACTACTGAAGTTAAAAAAATATGTTGATGCTCTCATAGCCAAGTATACTATAAGAAATATCATTGAAATAAAGAATTTACTGATTGTGCTTAGGTCGAGTGAAAGGTATCGAAATATAGCCCAAGTAGGCATTTTAAGGTATGTAAATTAATTTAATTTTTGCCATTTTTTATTTTATAATATTTTATAAAATATTTAATTTATAATTTTTATCCAACTATAAAGATCTACATGTTAATGCAAATATTTCAATCGACTTCATAATTAATTATATTATACTAAATATAAAATTTTATTTTATTTAAATATCTTACATATTTAATATTCGATAATTTATTATTAATTATAAATTAAAAGCACTAACTAAATAATTATACAAATATTATTAGAAGTTTTTTATTTTTTATTTCAAAAAAATTTTTAGTGGCTTATTAGTTGACAAAAATAGAATAGTCATTGAAATGATGTAATGTGGAGCTGGTCCATTTAGACTTGCTATTTCATTTGGGCTTATATTGAATAGGATGACTTAATTTACTAAAATAAGATATTTTCTCTTAATTGATTACAAATAATTTTTCTTTTATAATTGTGTAATATTATAATTTTTTACTTTATCTTTTTAAGTTATATATATATATAACATAATAATTAGCTTATATTTATAAGCGAGATAGCATATTACTTGATTTTGAAGTCCAAGGTTTGGGTTTGGGTCTAATCGGTTCAAAATGATATTTTGGATCTAATAGAGGTGGTTCAATGTAAAAAAGAAGTCATTTAGATTGAAATGGCTATTTAAGCATTTAACAATTGGGTTAAAATTGGTTGACTTAGTCAACAAGGCTTAACCAAGGTCTGGATTTGAGTCTAATGCACTCTTAATGGTGTTCAGGATGCATTAAAGGATATTTTAGGGTTTGATTTGATTGGGCTGTGTGAAAGTTTGAATGAAACTTTAGTTTTATTTTTAAGAAATATTTTGGTCATTTGACCCCCCTGATCAACTGTGGGTCAACTTGGTCAAACAAAATACAATTTAATGCTTAACATATTATAACAGAGGATATGGATATTGGCAAAAGTCTTGGGGAAGATCACAAGGTCAAATTCTATAAAGTGGTAGGTCTAGTTATATAGGCTATAAATATTTAAAAATTTTTCAGCCTTTGAAATTCAATTCAACTTTTGGGGCTAGAAATCTTAGATTGGGGTCAAATTTGGAGGTTTGACTCTAGGGATATATTAAATCAATATGCATTTATTGATCATGAATCGAGGGTCATTTGATTAGATTTTGAAGTAATTAAAAAATCACTCAAAAAGGCTTTTAAGATAAGGGCCCTTAGCCTTGGATTTTGGTTTGAAATCTTAGATTTGAGCTTGATTCTGAATTTGAATTATTCAAATCAATCATAATCAATTAAATGATGGTTATTAGTCAGATAGGATTAAAGCTTAATTGGAGATTAGATTGAAGATTGATTAAAGTTTTGGATTGAAGTTTGAATCAATGATTGAATTGAAGTTTAGATTGGAGTCTGGATTAAGGTCTTGATTGTGATTTGAATTGAAGTCTTAATTAAGGATTGATTTGAAGTCTGGATTGAAGTTGACTGGAGGTTAGATTGAAGTTTAGATTAAATTTTAAATTAAAATCTAGATGATTGATACATAGGTGATTGTCAACCTTCAGATTAATAAGTAGAAGTCAGGATGTGTTATAGTAACTTCATAAAAAAAATGAGGTTAATAACTATATTATGTATAGAAGTTTAAAAGATATACTAGTTCTTAAAAGATAGTAATATGAATTAGGCTCATAAAGAAATATAACATGTCAAAACATTAAACATACCTTGTATTTAAAATCTAGTAATATATCATCTCACATGTAAAGATAAGTTAATTATTCCATTATAAATAAATAACTATTAAAAATTAAAATAAAAATTATAATATTACATAATTATAAAGATAATTTATTTGTATTAAATTAAGAGAAAATGTACCATTTTAATAAATTGAGTCATCATATTTAATATAAGTTCAAGTGAAATAGCAAATCTAAATGAAATAGCACTACGTTGTATCATTTTATAGGTAATTTCATTTTTCTCAACTAATAAGCTACTAGAAATTTCCTGAAATAAAAAATAAAAAGTCCTAATAAAATTTATAAAATTATTTAGAAAGTATTTTTTATTTATAATTAATAATAAATTATGTAATATATAATATATATGATATTTAAATAAAATAAAAACTTACATTTTACATTAATATGTAAGACATTCCCTAAATTTATTTCATATTTACATTTAGATCTTTATAGATGGATGAAAATTATAAATAAAATATTTTTAATATATTATAAAATAAAAATAACTAAAATTAAATTAATTTAACATCGTTAAAATATCTGGTTAGCTATATTTTGGTTCCCTTCACTCGAGCCAGGCATAATCAGTAAATCGCCTACTTCAACGATATTTCCTAAGGTGTACTTGGCTATGGGAGTATCAACATATTTTTTTAACTTTAGTAATGTTGTATCAAATAGTGGATCTTTAAATTGTATTTTTACATTCAGAATTGTTCCATAATAAAATGTAACATAAATCAACATTATAAAAATTAAAATTGTAAAGTCATAAATTAGAAAAAAAATGACTAATATAAAAATAAAGATATTTGGATAAGTATATATTATATGTAAAATTTATGATAAAGTTAAATTTTTGAAAAAAATAATAAAATATGATATTTTTTACCTTTAATATTCTACAATATCTTAAAAAAATACAATCATAACATGTCATTATAATAGTTTTCTTCAACAGTTAAATCGAGCTTTGACTTATCATTATTTTTGAATTCTTATGATCATCTGTAAAATATAATACAAATTATATTTACAATATCATAGTATAAATTTAAAAATAAATTTATAAATAAATAATAAACTTACATAATTTAATTTCAAGATGTATAATCAATGGCATTGTTGCTTACTAAATGATATCTTATAATAATTCCTTACAAAAATTAATAATCTTATAAACATACTTTCTAAAATAAAAATGATATACCAATTAACGAACATAACTTATCATATTTTTTAGAATTTTCTTTAAACTTTAAAAGTAAAAAAAAAAGATAAAAATAGATATAAACAATGATTTTAACTAATGCAAAATTAGCCGACAGTTTGCAAACCGCTGCTACAAAATATTGTAATAACTTTAAATTTTGATGGTGAATTTAGCAGCATTTAAAATTGCTTTCTATATCTATCTATAATGGTGGTTTTAAAATGACTGATATACTATTGCAAAAACATTAATTTTTAATAGAGATTTATTTTATGATAGCAAAATACTAATTACAAAAGTATAATTTAATGATGCACTACTTGAAATAGAATTATTAAAGTTTGAAAAAGTTGTTAATACTCCCATAGCTAAGTATATCTTAAGAAATGTTATTAAAGTAGGGAATTTACTGATTGTGCATAGTTCGAGTAAAGGGTACCGAAATATAGCACAAGTAGTCATTTTAAGATATGTAAATTAAATTAATTTAAGCCATTTTTATTTTATAATAATTTTAAAAATATTTAATTTATAAATTTTATTTAGCTATAAAGATCTACATGTTAATGCTAATATTTCATTCGACTTCATAATTAATTATATTGCACAAAATATAAGTTTTTATTTTTTTTAAATATCCTATATATTAAATATTATATAATTTATTATTCACTATAAATAAAAAGTACTATCTAAAAAAATTTATAAATATTATTAGGAATTTTTTATTTTATATTTTAGAAAAATTTTGGTGGTTATTAGTTAATCAAAATGAAATAGCCATTAGAATAATGCAACATGGAGTTGGCCTATTTGGATTTTTTATTTCATTTGAACTAATATTGAATAGGATGACTCAATTTATTAAAATGAGATATTTTATTTTAATTTATTATAAATAATTTATCTTTTATAATTATATAATATTATGATTTTTATTTCAATTCTTTATTGTTATCTATTTACAGCAGATAATTAGCTTATCTTTACAAGTGCGACGGCATATTATCAAATTTTAAATATAAGGTAAGTTTAATGCTCAGACATATTATATTATTTTATGAACCTAGTTGATATTGCTATCTTTTAGGAACAAATATAACTTTTAAACTTCTCTATATAATATGGTTGTTGACCTTATTTTTGTTTGAGGTCATTAGGACTTATCCAGACTTCTACAAGTTGATCTGATGGTTGGCTATCATCTAGGTGTCAATCATTTTGATTTCAATCTAGAAATTTAATTTAGACTTCAATCCAGTCTCCAGTTAACTTCAATTAAGACTTCAAACCAGACTTTAAGTTAATCCTCAATCTAGACTTTAATTCAAATCCCAATTTATACCATAATTTAGACTTCAATCTAGACTTCAATTTAATCATTGATTTAAACTTCAATTCAAAAATTCAATCAACCTTTAATCAAGCTTTAATCCTATCTTTCAGAGAAAAATAAATTACCATGCAGATTTGATGTTCTCCAATTTTATAATTGAATAATGCATTGAGAGTTAAGTATTATCCCGAGCGCTGACATAATATTTTATAATAGATTTAATGTCAAAATAAGGTTTTATAAAATAATATTTTTGTAAACATAATTTAAAGAATAACATAACCTCTCAAATGATGAATATACAATTCTATAGAATGTATTTAAAAATAAAAATGGAGTTTTAAAAATCTAGTCATTCTTTTAATTAGATATAATAAGAAGAATATTATATCATGTCGGTGGATGAATATAATATTCTTCAAAACATCCAAAAATAAGAATAAGTTTTATAAAATGTATCATTTATAATATCAAATATAACAAGAAAAATATAATGTCATATGGGAAGATAATAATGACATTCTACTTGTATATTTAAATATAGAAATGAGTTTGAAAAGAAATGAGCATTCTCAGATATTTTTTTCTTATTTTATATAAAAAAAGAAAATATAATTTAATATGGAGTTCTCAAATTCCTATAAAGGCAAGCCCCTATAATTAATTACATTTAAGGATTGGCGCTCCTCGAAAAACTCTCGATTAAAGTAGCAACTTCATTCCCTTTGGCTAGCTTCCTTGATGCGTGCCATCTGTCCCAAATGGTTAAAAAGGTATGAGATATGATATGGTAAAGATAATGATGTGTAAAGGAGGTTTTATCCTCACATCGTTTTCTAACTTCAGTAATGTTATATCAAATAGTAGATTTTTAAGTTATACTTTTACCGTCAGCATTATTCGATCATAATATGTAGCATAAATCTATATTACAAAAATTAAAATTATAAAGTTATATATTAAAAAAATAATAGTTTGGGTAAAAATAAAGATATTTGGATTAGTATATATTACATGTAATATTTACGATAAAATTAAATTCTAAAAAAAATTAAAATATAATTTTTTTACCTTATTATTCTACTATATCTTCAAAATATATAATAGTAACATGTCATTATAAGATTTTCTTTCCACAGCCAACTCGAGCTTTGACTTACTATTATTTTGAATTCTTATCATCATGTGTAAAATATAATAAAAATTATATTTCTAATATCATAATAAAAATTTAAAAAAATTAAAGAAATAATAAACTTACATAATTCAGTTTTAAGATGTATGCAATTGAATGATCTTAAAGGTTTGGAAAGCTTGATTGAAGTGGACTTAACTATATTTGGTGAATTGACCCTATGTCAACTACATCTGATCTGGTTGACCAAGTCAACAATTGACTGGGTTAGGGGACCAATCAGGTTCAAATCACTAAAAAGGATAGTAAAGGGGTTTTGATGAGGTTCAGAATGGATTTGAAGTTTGATTGAATATAAATAGGCTTAATGGTTGATCTGGTCAACCATGGTTAACTTGGTCAACCAAGTTAAACTAAGAGTTGAGTTTAGGCTCTACAAGTTTAGTTTATTCATTGAAAACTAATGGATATGGTTTCATGGGCACGAAGGGTCATTTCAATCAAAATAACCATTTAAATTTTTATGGGGCTTTTTGGTTAATAAGGATTGACTTGGTCAAGCAGGCCAGACCAAGTCCTGAGTTTGGGTCCCATAGGTTCAAAATGATATTTTTGATCTAATGGAGGTGGTTCCATGCAATGATGAAGTCATTTAGATTGAAATGACTATTTAAGCCCTTAATAATTTGATTAAAATAGGTTAACTTGGTCAACCAGGCTTGACCAAGATCTGGATTTGAGTCTAATGTACTCCTAATGGTGTTTACGATACATTAGAGGATATTTTAGGGTTTGATTTGACTTGGCCATATGAAGTTTGATTGAAATTTTAATTTTATTATTAAGGGGTATTTTAATCATTTGGAACCACTGGTCAATTGTGGGTCAACTTGGGTCCAATAAAATATAGTTTAATGCTTAACATATCATAATAAAGGCTATAAATATTGTCAAAAGTCTTAGGGAATGTCATAAGGTTAAATTTTACAAAGTGGCATTTTAAGCGGGACAGGCCAATCATTTTTAAAGATACCGCCTTTTGAATTCAATTCAATTTATGGGACAAGCCAAATCAATATGCAAATGATAGATCATGAATCGGGGGTCATTTGTTTATGTTTTGAAGTGATTAAAAAATTACTCAAAAAGGGTTTTAAGATAAGGGCCCATAACCTTGGATTTTGGTTTAGAATCTTAGATTTGAGCTAGATTCTGAATTTGATTGATTGAATTTGAATTATTCAAATCAATCATAATCTATTAAATGATTGTTATTGGTTGGATAGGATTAAAGCTTTATTGGATGCTAGATTGAAGATTGATTGAAGTTTTAGATTTAAGTTTGAATCAATAATTGATTGAAGTCAAAACTAGAGTCTGGATTAAGGTCTAGATTGTGATTTGAATTGAAGTTTAGATTAAAAATTGACTTAAAGTCTTGATTGAAGTTGACTAGGGGCTAGATTGATGTATAAATTAAATTCTTGATTAAAATCTAGATGATTGATGCCTAGATGATTGTTAACCATCACATCAATAGGTAGAAGTCTTGAAGGGTCCTAGTAACCTTATACAAAAATGAGGTTAACAACCATATTATATAGAGAAGTTTAAAAGATAAATTAATTCCTAAAAGATTATAATATGAATTAGGCTCACAATGAAATATAACATATCAGAATATTAAACTTGTCTTGCATTTAAAATCAGCTAATATGCCGTCTTGCTTGTAAATATAAGTTAACTATTCTATTGTAAATAAATAACTATAAAAAATTGAAATAAAAATTATAATATTACACATCTATAAAGGTAAATTATTTGTAATTAATTAAGAAAAGTTACACCATTTTAATAAATTAAGTGATCTTATTTAATATTTGTATAAGTGAAATAGCAAATCCAAATGGACCAGCTCCATGTTGTATCATTACAATGACTATTACATTTTGGTCAACTAATAAGCTAACAGAAATTTTTTGAAATAATAAATAAAAAACTCTTAATAATATTTATAGAATTATTTTGAAAGTACTTTTATTTATAATTAATAATAAATTATATAATATTTAATAGGTAAGATATTTAAATAAAAAACTTATATTTTGTGCAATACAATTAATTACGAAGTTAATTATCATATTACATTAGCATTTAGATCTTTATAGCTGGATGAAAATTATAAATAAAATATTTTTAAAAATATTTAAAAAAAAAAATAGCTAAAATTAAATTAATTTAATATGATTAAAATATCTTCTTGGGCTATTTTTCGATACCCTTCACTCGAGCCAAGTATAATCAGTAAATCCCCTACTTCAACAGTATTTTTTAAGATGTACTTGGATGTGGGAGTATCAATATATTTTCTAACTTCAGTAATGTTATATCAAATAGTAAATCTTTAAATTGTACTTTTATCATCAGTATTGTGCCATCATAAAATATAATATAAATATACATTATAAAAATTAAAATGGTAAAATGTAAATTAAAAAAAAATTACTACTTGGGTAAAAACAAAGATATTTGGATACGCTTATATTATATATAATATTTATGATAAAATTGAACTTAAAAAAAAAGCAAAATAATATTTTTTACCTTTAATATTCTACTATATCTTAAAAAAATGAAATGGTGAGATGTCATTATACGATTTTCCTTCAACAACTAACTTAAGCATTGACTTATTATTATTTTTTAATTCTTATGATCATCTATAAAACATATAAAAAATTATATTTCTAATAGTATAATATAAATTTAAAAGTAAATTTATAAATAAATAATAAACTTATATAATTCAGTTCCAAGATGTATAACTGATGGTATTATTGTTTATTAAATGATATCTCATGATAATTTCTTACAAAAATTAATAATCTTCTAAACATATTTTATAAGATAAAGCCCATTCATATTTTTTAGAATTTTCTTTAAACTTTGAAAGTAAAAAAAAATATAAAAATATATATAGATAGTGGTTTTAATCGCAGCTAAATTAGCCGGCAGTTAGCAAACTGCTGCTACAAAATATTATGGTAACTTTAACTTATTGACGATGAATTTAGCAGAGGGCAAAACCACTGTTTATATCTATATATTGCGGTGGTTTTAAAATCGCTGCTATACTACTATGAAAACATTAACTTTTTTATAGTGATTTATTTTATGATGATATAATACTAATAGTAAAAGTATAATTTAAAGATCCAGTACTTGATATAGCATTACTAAAGATAGAAAAAGATGTTGATACTCACATAGCCAAATAATCCTTAAGAAATACCGTTGAAGTAGGTGATTTATCGATTGTATTTGGCTCTAGTGAAAGATACCAAAATATAGCCCAAGCATACATTTTAAGGTATGTAAATTAATTTAATTTTATCTATTTTTATTTTATAATATTTTAAAAATATTTAATTTATAATTTTTATCCAACTATAAAGATCTACATATTAATGCAAATATTTCAATCGACTTCATAATTAATTGTATTGTATTAAAGATAAGTTTTTATTTTATTTAATTATCTTATATATTAAATATTCCATAATTTATTATTAATTATAAATGAAAAGAACTATCTAAATAATTCTATAAATTAGAAATTTTTTATTTTTTATGTCAGGGAATTTTTAGTGACTTATTAGTTGACCAAAATGCAAGAGCGATTGGAATGATGCATTATTGAGCTGGTCCATTTAAATTTGCTATTTCACTTAGACTAATATTGAATAGGATGACTCAATTTATAAAAATGAGATATTTTTGCTTAATTGATTATAAATAATTTATCTTTTATAATTATAATATTATAATTTTTACTTCATTTTTTTATAGTTATCTATTTAAAATAGAATAATTAACATATTATTACAAGGAAGATGTCATATTACCAAATTTTAAATGTAAGACAAGTTTAATGCTCGGACATGTTATATTTCTACATGAGCCTAGTTCATATTGCTATTTTTTAGGAACTAATATATATTTTAAACATCACTATAGAATATTATTTTAACCTTATTTTTGTTTAAGGTCATTAGGACTTATCTAGACTTCTACATATTAATCTGACGGTTGACAATCATTAGGTGTCGAACATCTAGATTTCAATCTAAAATTCAATCTAGGCTTCAATCTAGCCTGCAGTCAACTTGAATCCATACTTCAAACCAAACTTCAAGTCAATCCTCAATCTAGACATCAATTTAAATCTCAATCGAGTGCTTAATCTAGGCTCCAATCTAGAATTCAATTCAATCATTGATTCAAACTTCAATCTAAAACTTCAATCAAACTTTAAGTAAGCTGCAATCCTATCTATCGAAGAAGAATAAATCATGATGCAAATTTGATGTTTTAATATTTTATAATAATTTATTACATTGAGAATAGAGTGCTGTCTCAAAAGGCTGACATAATATTCTACAATAGATTCAATGTCAAAATAAGATTTTAGAAAATAATATTTCTATAAACATAATTCAAAGAATAATATATCATCTCTAAAGATGAATATAAAATTCTATAAAATGTGTTTAAAAATAGAAATAGACTTTTAAAAATCTAGTTATTCTTTTAATTAGATGCGACAAGAAGAATATTCTATCATCTTGATGGATGAATATACTATTCTTCAGAACATCCAAAAATAAGAACATGTTTTATAAAATTCATCATTTCTAATATCAAATTTAACAAAAAAATATCATGTCATCTAGGCAGATGATAATGACATTCTACATGTATATTTAAAAGTAAAAATGAGTTTGAAAAGAAATTTGCATTCTCATAGATTTTTTTCTTATTTTATAGAAATAAACAAAGATTTATTTTATTATGGAGTTCTTAAATCCCTATAAGAGAAGGCCCTTATAGTTAATTACATCCTATGATGGGTGCTCGTAAGAAAACTCTTGATTAAAGCAGTAATTTGATACCCATTGGGCATCTCCCTTGATGCTTACCATCTGTCCCAAATAGTTAGAAAGGCAGGGGATAGGACATGGTAAAGACAATGATATGCAAAGGGGGTTTTATCCTCAGCTGAGCATTTGGGGTGATTAGGCTTAGCTTAAACCTAATCTAAGGGGTTTAGAAAAACTCTAGAAAGAGTTTAGGCTACTAGAATGGTTTGAGATGGGAGGAATTAAGTATTTGGAGCAATTTGACCTCTAAAAGACCAATTAACTATTTATTGACCATTTGACATGTCATAATGTCAGTAATTGTTGAGGTGGCTTGTAGGAAGGTTTGATGAGATTTCTTAGAGGGAGTTTTATGCTAGAAAATTAAAGTTTGAATGCATGGGTAAATATAAATGGGGCAGTTTGATCAAGTAATAGTGAGTTGACTTGGTCAAACTCATTATGATTTGACTCACCAATGATTAAAATATGATTGAGATATAAATTTAAATTAATTTGAGGCTTAATAAAATCTGGAATGTATGAGTTGATTGCATGGAATTGTTTGACTATATATTAACCTAATTTGACTAAATCAAGTCAAGTATGATTTGACTCACGATGGGTTTGGAGAGATTCAAGATATGTAATTGAATGGTCTTGAAGATTTAAAAACCTTGATTGGAGTGGATTTAACTATATATGGTGAACAGATCATATGTTGATTAGATCTGACTCGATATGGGTCTTGTTAACTAAGTTAACTGTTGACTGGGTCAGGGGACCAATCAGGTCCAAATCACCAAAAAGGATGGTGAAGGGGTTTTGATGAGGTTCATAATGGATTTAAAGATTAATTAAATGTAAATAGGCTTAATATTTGATCTGGTCAACCATTATTGACTTGGTCAACTAAGTTAAATTAGGAGTTAGTTTTAAGCTCAACAAGTTTGATATGATCATTGAAAACTAATGGATATGGCCGCATGGACTGGAAGGGTCATTTATGTCAAAATGACCATTTAGACCTTTAAGGGGCCATTTGGTTAACAAGGGTTGACTTGCTCAATCAGGTATTATTAAAGCCTTAGTTTTGGGTCCAATAAGTTCAAAATGATATTTTGGTTTTAATGGAGGTGGGTCCATGCAATGATGAAGTCATTTAGATTGAAATGACCATTTAAGCCTTTAATAATTTAGTCAAAATAGATTAACTTAGTTAACCAAGCTTGACCAAGATCTAGATTTGAGTCTAATGTACTTCTAATAATATTTATGATGCATTAGAGGATATTTTAGGATCTGATTTGACTAGGCGATTTTGAAGTTTAACTGAAACTTTAATTTTATCCTTAACGGATATTTTGGTCATTTGGCCCCCCTGGTCAATTGTGGGTCAACTTAGGTCCAACATTAACGTATCATAAAAAAGGCTATGAACATTATCAAAAGTCTTGTGTAAGGTCCTGAGGTCAAATTCTATAAGGGGTAGGTCCATTGGCACAGTCCATAAATATTTGACGATTTTATAGCCTTTAGAATTTAATTCAATTTTTAGGACTAGAGATCTCAGATTGGGCTCAAATTTAGAGGGTTGACCCTAGGGATATGCCAAATTAATATACAATTAATAAATAATGAATCAGGGATTATTTGATTGGGTTTTGAAGTTATTAAAAATTACTTAAAAAATGTTTTAAGATAAGGGCTCTTATCCTTGGATTTTAGTATAGAATTCTAGATTTGAGCTAGATTTTAAATTTGATTAATTAAATTTGAAATATCCAAATCAGTCATAATTAGTTGAATGACTGTTATTTTTTGGATAAGATTGAAACTTGATTGGAGATTAGATTGATGGTTGATTGAAATTTTAGATTGAAGTTTGAATTAATAATTGAATTGAAGTCTAGATTAGAGTTTGGATTAAGGTTTAGATTGTGATTTGAATTGAAGTCTAGATTTGAGAATTGACTTGAAGTATGGATTGAAATTGATTAGAGATAAGATTGAAGACTAGATTGAATTTTGGATTGAAATTTAGATGATTGATATTAAGATGATTGTCAACTATCAGATTAATAGGTAGAAGATTGAGTGGGTCCTGCTAACCTCATGCAAAAATATGATTAACTTCCATGGTATATAGAGAACTTTAAAAGATATATTAGTTTATTAAAAATACTAATATAAACTAGGCTTACGAAGAAATATAACAATTTAAAGCATTAAACTTGCCTTACATTTAAAATCTGGTAATATGAGGTCTCACTTGTAATGATAAGTTATTTATTCTGTTATAAATAAATAACTACAAAAAATTCAAATAATAATTATATTATTACACAATTATAAAAGATAAATTATTTAAAATTAATTAAGAGAAAATACATTATTTTAATAAATTGAGTTATCCTACTCAATACTACTCCAAGTGAAATTACAAATCCAAATGGACAAGCTCCACGTTACATCATTCGAATGGCTAATCCATCTTTGTTTACCAATAAGCCAATAGAAATTCACTAAATAAATAAATAAAAAAGCTCCTAATAATAATATTTAGAGAATTATTTAGATATTACTTTTCATTTATGATTAATAATAAATTATGTAATATTTAATATATAAGACATTTAAATAAAAGAAAAACTTTCATTTTGTGCAATAAAATTAATTACAAAGCCGATTGTCATATTTGTATTAATATGTAGATCTTTATAATTGTATGAAAATTATAAATAAAATATTTTTAAAATATTATAAAATAAAAATGGCTAAAATTAAATTAATTTAACATCATTAAAATGCCTACTTGGGTTATATTTCAGTACCCTTCACTCCATCCAAGCATAATTCGTAAATTCCCTATTTCAACTATATTTCTTAAGGTGTACATGACTATGAGAGTATCAACATCAATTTTTAACTTTAGTAATGCTTTATCAAATAGTGGATCTTTAAATTGTACTTTTGCCATCAATATTATACCATCATAAAATATAGTATAAATATATATTATAAAAATTAAAATAGTAAAGTTATAAATTAAAAAAAAATACTACTTGGGTAGAAATAAAGATATTTGAATAAGTATATATTAGATGTAATATTTATAATAAAATTGAACTTTTGAAAAAAATAGTAAAATATAATTTTTTTTTACCTTTAATATTCTACTATATCTTAAAAAATATATAATGGTGACATGTCATTATACAAATTTTCTTCCATTGATAACCCAAGCTTTGATTTATCATTATTTTTTCATTCTTATGATCAATAATAAAATATAATATGAATTATATTTTTAATATCATAATATAAAAAATAAATTTATAAATAATTAATAAACATACATAATTTAGTTTTAAGATGTATAACTGATGTCATTACTGCTTACTAATTGATATCTTATGACAATTCCTTACAAAAATTTATAATCTTCTAAATATATCTTTAAGTTAAAAAATAATACAAAATAAATGAACAAGCCTCATCATATTTTTTAGAATTTCCTTTAAACTTTGAAAGTTAAAAAAAGATAGAAATAGATATAGATATTGGTTTTAACCGCTGCTAAATTAGCCGGTAGTTTGCAAAAGTATAAATTAAAGATCTACTACTTAATATAAAAAAAGATATTGATACTTTCATGGACACGTATGCCATAAGAAATACTGTTGAAGTAGGGGATTCACTGATTATTTTTGGCTCGAGTGAAAGGTAACAAAATATAGCCCAAGCAAATATTTTAAGATATGTAAATTAATTTAATTTTAGCAATTTTTATTTTATAATCTTTTTAAAAATATTTAATCAATAATTTTTATCGAGCTATAATTATTTATATATTAATACAAATATGATAATCGACTTCATAATTAATTATATTACACTAAATATAAGTTTTTATTTTATTTAAATATCTTACATATTAAATATTATATAACTTATTATTAATTATAAATGAAAGTACTATCTAAATTATTCTATAAATATTAATTATATGTTGACCAAGATGGAATAGCCATTAGAATGCTATAACATGGAACTAGTCCATTTGGATTTGCTATTTCACTTAAATAAATATTAAATAGAATGACTCAATTTATTAAAAAGGAATATTGTTTAATTAATTTTAAATAATTAATCTTTAATTATTATATAATATTATAATTTTTATTTTTATTTTTTAAAGTTATCTATTTATAGCAGAATAATTAGCTTATCTTTATAAGCGAGATGATATATTACCATAATTTAAATGCAAGACAAGTTTAATGCTCGAATATATTATATTTCTTCATGAGCCTAGTTTATATTGCAATCTTTTAGGAACTAATATATTTTTTGAACTTCTCTATATAATATTATTATTGACCTTTTTTTTGTGTGAGGTCATTAGGACTCATCCCGACTTCTATATGTTGATCTGATGGTTGACAATCATCTAGGTGTCAATCATCTAGATTTCAATACAGAATTTAATCTAGATTTCAATTCAGCCTCCAATCAGCTTCAATCCAGACTTCAAATGAGACTTTAAGTCAATTCTCAATCCAAACATCAATTCAAATCCCAATACACATATTAATCCAGACTCTAATATAGACTTCAATTCAATTATTGATTCAACCTTCAATCCAAAACTTCAATTAACCTTCAATCGAGCTTCAATTATATATATCAAAAAAGAATAAAGCGCCATATAGATTCGATGGTCTCATATTTTATAAATGAATACTGTATTGAAAATAGAGTACTACTTGGAAGACTCACATAATATTCTATAATGAATTCAATATCAAAATAAGGTTTTAGAATAACATATCATCTCAAAAGATAAATATGAAATTCTATAGAATGTATTTAAAAATAGAAATAGAGTTTTAAAAATCTAGTCATTCTTTTAATTAGATGCACCAAGAAGAATATTATATCATCATGATGGATGTATATAATATTCTTCAAAAATATCCAAAAATGAGAACGAGTTTTATAAAATTTATCATATATGATATCAAATATAATAAGAAAAATATCATGTCATATGGGAAGATGATGATGACATTCAATAAGTATATTTAAAAGTAGAAATTAGCTTGAAAAGAAATCTGCATAACCAGACATTTTTTTTCTTATTTTATAGAAATAAAATGAGATTTATTTTAATATGGAGTTCTCAAATATCTATAAGGTCAAGCCCTTATAATTAGTTACATCCTAGGATTGGTGCTCCTTGGAAATCTCTCGATTAAAGCAATAATTTTATACCCTTTGGCCAGCTCCCTTGATGCTTGCCATCTATCCCAAATGGTTAGAAAAGTAGGGGATAGGACATGGCAAAGATAATGATGTGTAAAGGGGGTTTTATCCTCACATGAGCATTTGGGGTGATTAGGCTTAGCTTAAACCTAATCTAAGGGTTTTAAGAAAATATTAGAAGGAGGTTAGGCTGCTGGAATAGTTTGAGATGGGAGAGACTAAGTATTTTTAGCCATTTAAACACTTAGAAGACCATTTGACTATTCAATTACTATTTGACTAGTCAATGAGGTAATAATTATTGAGGTGGCATATAGGAAGGTTTGATGAGATTTTTGAGAGAGAGTTTGATGCTAGGAAATTAAAGTTTAAATGTGGTATTATGAATGGGGGGTTTGACCAAGTAATAGTGAGTTGACCGATCAAACTCTTTATGATTTGACTGACCAATGATTAAAACATGTTTGAGATATGAATTGAAATTGATTTGAGGCTTGATAAAATCTGAAAAGTATGAGTTTACTGTATGGAACCGTTTGACTATATATTGACCTAATTTGGCTAAGTTTGATGTTTCACCAAATCAAGTCAAGTAGGATTTAACTCATGATGGGTTTGGAGAGATTCTAGGTATGCAATTGAATGGTCTTGAAGGATTAAAAAGCTTATTTGGACTGGATTTATCAATATATGGTAAACTGATCATATGCTGACTAGATCTGACCAGATATTAGTCTAGTTGGCCAAGTAAATTGTTGACTGGGATAGAGGACCAATCAGATCCAAATCACTAAAAAGATCATCAAGGAGTTTTCATGAGGTTCAGAATGGATTTTAAATTTGATTGAATGTAAAAAGGCTTAATCATTGATTTGGTCAACCATAGTTGACTTAGTTAACCATGTCAAAATAAAAGTTGGGTTTGGGCTCAAAAAGTTTGATTTGATAATTAAAAACTAATGGATATGATATCATGGACTTGAAGGGTTATGTCAATCAAAATAACCATTTTGACCTTTAAGGGGCCATTTGGTTAATAAGGGTTGACCTGGTCAACCAGGTCAGGCCAAGGCTTGGTTTTGGTCTAATAAGTTTAAAATAATAATTTGGATCTAATGGAGGTGGTTCCATGTAATAATTGAGTCATTTGGATTGAAATGACCATTTAAGCCCTCAATAATTTGGTCAAAATAGGTTGACTTGGTCAACCTGGCTTGACCAAGATCTAGATTTGAATATAATGCACTCCTAATGGTGTTTATGATGCATTAGAGGTTATTTTGTGGTTTGATTTGACTGAGCTATGCTGAAGTTTGAATGAAACTTCAGTTTTATCCTTAAGGGATATTTTAGTCATTTGCCCCCCTAGTTAACTGTGGGCCAACTTGGGTCCAACATATAGTTTAATGCTTAATATATCATAACAAAGGTAATGAACATTATTAAAAGTCTTTGGAAAGGTCCCAAGGTCAAATTCTAAAAGTGGCAGGTCTAGTGACACAGGCCATAAATATTTGAAGATTTTATAGCCTTTGGAATTCAATTCAGTTTCTATGGCCAAAGATCTCAGATTGCGCTCAAATTTGGAGGGTCGATCCTAGGAATAGGCCAAATTAACATTCAATTGATATATCTTGAATTGAGGGTCATTTAATTGAGTTTTGAAGTTATTAAAAGATCACTCATAAAGGGTTTTAAGATAAGGGTCCTTATCCTCGACTTTTGGTTTAGAATCCTAAATTTGAGCTAAATTCTAAATTTGATTGATTGAATTTGAATTATCCAAATCAATCATAATCAATTAAATAATTATTATTGGTTATATTTGATTGAAGCTTGATTGGAGACTAGATTAAAGGTTGATTGAAGTTTGAATCAATGATTGAATTAAAGTCTAGATTAGAGTCTGGATTAAGGTCTAGATTGTGATTTGAATTGAAGTATAAATTGGGGATTGGCTTAAAGTTTGGATTAAAATTGATTGGAGATAGGATTGAAGTCTAAATTTAATTCTGGATTAAAATCTAGATGATTGACACCTAGATGTTTGTCAACCATCAGATCAATTGGTAGAAGACTGGATGGGTCCTTGTGACCTCATACGAAAATATGGTTAACCACTATGGTATGTAGAGAAGTTTAAAAGACATATTAGTTCCTAAAAGATAGCAATATGAACTAGGCTCACGAAGAAATAGAACATGTCAAAGCGTTAAACTTACCTTGCATTTAAAATATGGTAATTTGCTATCTCGCATGTAAAGATTAGTTAATTATTCTACTATAAATAAATAACTATAAAAAATTGAAATAATAATAATAATATTATATAATTATAAAAGATAAATTATTTATAATAAATTAAGAGAAAATACATCATTTTAATAAATTGAGTCATTCTATTCAATACTACTTCAAGTGATATTGCAAATTCAAATGGACAAGCTCAACGTTGTATCATTCGAGTGGCTATTCTATCTTGGTCAACTAATAAGCCAATAAAAATCTCCTAAAATAAGAAATAAAAAACTTCTAATAATATTTATAAAATTATTTAGATATTATTTTTTATTTATAATTAATATTAAATTATACAATATTTAATATATAATATATTTAAAAAAAAGAAAAATTTTTTCATTTGGTGCAATATAATTAATTGTGAAGCTAATTGTTATATTTGTATTAACATGTAGTTTTTTATAGCTGGATGAAAATTATAAATAAATTATTTTTAAAAATATTATAAAATAAAAATAACTAAAATTAAATTAATTCAACATCATTAAAATGCCTGCTTGGGTTATATTTTAATACCATTCACTCGAGCCAAGCATAATCAATAAATTCTCTGCTTCAATGGTATTTTTTAAGGCGTACTTAGTCATGCAAGTATCAGCATTTTTTTCTATCTTTAATAATGTTATATCAAATAATGGAACTTTAAATTATATTTTTACTATTAGTATTGTGCCATCATAAAATGTAGCATAATTATACATTATAAAAATTAAAATAGTAAAATTATAAATTAAAAAAAATTACTACTTGGGTAAAAATAAAGATATTTGGATAAATATATATTACATATAATATTTATGATAAATTAAACTTTTAAAAAAAATTATAATATGATTTTTTATACCTTTAATGTTCTACGAAATCTTAAAAAAATATAATGGTGACATGTCATTATAAGATTTTTCTTTTACAGTCAACCCGAGCTTTGACTTATCATTATTTTCAAATTTTTATGATCATCTATAACACATAATAAAATATATATTTATAATATCTTAATATAAATAAAAAAATATATTTATAAATAAATAATAAACTTACATAATTTAGTTTCAAGATGTATAAATGATGGCATTACTACTTACTAAATGATATCTTATGATAATTCCTTACAAAAACTGATAATCTTCTAAACATATTTTTTAAGATAAAAAATGATATATCAGTTAACGAACAAGGCCCATCATATTTTTTAGAATTTCTTTTAAATTTTGAAAGTAAAAAAATATATAAAAATAGATATGGATATTAGTTTTAACAGCTGCTAAATTAGCCGACGATTTGTAAAAGTATAATTTAAAGATCCGCTCTTTGATATAGCATCACTAAAGTTATAAAAAGATGTTAATACTCCCATAGTCAAGTACACCTTATGAAATACCATTAAAGTAGGGATTTATTTATTATTCTTAGCATGAGTGAAGAGTATCAAAATATAGCCCAAGTAGGCATTTTAAGGTATGTATATTAATTTAATTTTAGCCATTTTTATTTTATAATCTTTTTAAAATATTTAATTTATAATTTTTATCCAGCTATAACTATCTACATGTTTATGCAAATATGACAATCGACTTCATAATTAATTGCATTATACCAAATGTACGTTTTTATTTTTTTTAAGTATCTTATATATTAAATACTACATAATTTATTATTAATTATAAATGAAGTACTATCTAAATAATTCTTTAAATATTATTAGGAGTTCTTTATTTATTCTTTTAGAGAACTTCTAGTAGCTTATTAGTTTTTTTTTTTTTTTGAGAGAATTCTTAAAGCAATTTTATTAAAAGAGAACAAAGACTAAGAAACTAAGACAAGATACACTTATCACATTCCTCCTTTAACAATTTAAAAAAAGGAGGAATCTTATTGCAATCTAATCCATCCCAAATAAAATCAAAAGAACAAGCAAGGTTAGCATAACAATCTGCTAACTTATTGCACTCCCTATTCACAACTTGAATGATTATTTGGTTGAAATTCCTCAAAAAGAAAAATTCATCTTGATTAGAGATATCCGATTTGAACATCTCTTTATCCATCCCTCTTTGTACAAATTTCATTACATTGTAATTATCTCCTTTGATGATAATTCCTTTTGTCTCATACATCCATTCTTGGACAAGCTTCCTCAATGCTAAAATAGCTTCCAATTCCAAAATCGAGCAAAACCAATACAAGCGCTTAAAACCAAAGGCAAATAAAAATCTACCTTAGCTATCTCTTATCACACCACCTACACCCGCTTTATAAGTGTCTTCCATTGATGCATCAAAATTACATTTAATCCAACCGGTTGGAGGAGGATTCCAAGAAGTTGAAAATAGCCTAGGTTGATTCGAATCATAGTTGATCGAAATTAGATTATCAAGAAAGGATGCTGAAGCAAAACTAAGAGCATTTGTTGCAATTACATTAAAACCGTCCTCTTTAGTTCCATGAACTAATTTGTTCTTGCTTTTCCACATCAAGAATATCACCGAGTAGTATAAATTGCCCAAGAAAGGATTGGATCTAGACATGAGGTTTAACTTCTTATAGAAATCTTCCAAATCCAAAAAAATAGTGAGCTGAAATCCAAGTGTTAATAACTCCAATCACCTTATGAATAACTTGACAATGAACAGCTATATGTACAAAATTTTCCACTTCATCACAATCTCTCGGACAACCATTATAATTGATAATCCGTCTATACTTTAGGAAATCATTAGAAGGAATTTCATTATGAACCAATCTCCACCAAAATAATTCCACTCTTGGTCTAAGTTTTAAGTCCCTTAGCCATTTCCAATTCTTGTCTTCCTCCTTAAATCTACTATAATGGAAAGAAATCAAAGCCGCAGATGACTTCCCTGTATAACTAAAGATAATTTCCCTTTCATCATTAGGAAGATCTCTATAGATCGGTACAGATTTTATTAACTCCACCAGCTCATTTCCGAAAACTTGCTGCAGTTTCAACACATCCCAAATTCCATCCTGAATAAACCACTTTAAGCAGCTCTGATCACCTTGTAATTCAGCCACAAAGGTTGGCCATCTATCTATACTTTTACCTAGGATCCATATATCTTTAGAAGTATTAACTCTTTTGCCATCTGCTAACTTCCATCTCAAAATTTGCTGTAGGAATTTAACTCCCTCGGAAATAACCCTCCAAGTAGCAGATTTTCTGATAGAAGCTCCAGAATCCCAGAAAGAATCCCCATATTTAGCAATTAAAATCTTATTAAGCAAAGTAGAAAGATTTGCTAGCAAGCCCCAAGCGAATTTGGCCCTCCAATGTCCTACTTTTTCAATAACCGATACAACACCTTGTCCTCCCAACCTCCTCTATTTGCACAATGTTTCCCAATCAACATAATGAAGACCTCTACACTTGTCTTGTTTCATCCACATGAAATCCCTACTTAACTTATCAAGCTCTTTCAACACACTCATTGGAACCAAAGAGTAAGTTGATAGGAAAATGGGAAGAGTTAAGAGAGAAGACTTTATGAGTATAAGTTTACCAAGTAATGAAAGAAATCGATTACCCCATATACTTAACTTGTCATAAGCCTTTTCAACCAAGCATTGAAAATCAGCCACCTTCAATCTCTTTAAAGCCATTTTAACCCCCAAATAAATCATCTCTTTAACCTCTTTAATACCCATTACTTTGGAAAGAACCTTAGATCTACTCCTACCAACCGATTTCCCAAAGAGCATAGAAGATTTCTGCACATTTACTTTCTGCCCATCCAATAACTATAGGCTTTCATAATTTTCATGATTTTCCTTGCACACCTTTGATTTGATTTAGAAAAAAAGATGATATCATCAGCATATTATAAATGAGAATTTTTTTGAGTTGAAGGAGTTATTTTGATACCTATCCTACTACCCCTTTGATTGAGTACTTCAGTCAACAGTTGTTAACACAGTATAAACAAAAAAGGGGATAATGGGCATCTTTGTCTGAATCCACATTTAGCCTGAATCCATCTAGAATTAATGCCATTAATCAAAATGGAATACTTTGTACCCTCCACACACTGTAATAATAGATTTGAGAACTTCCATGGGAACCCAAGAAGCTCTAAGACTTGTCTTAAAGTGCTCCACCCCATACAGTCATAAGCCTGTTCCATATCAACTATAATAGCCATCAATCCTTTCCTAGCTTTGGAATATCTGAACTTATTAAAAATTTCTTGTGTAAGCAAGAAATGCTCAGACATAGATCTACCCTTCACAAAAGCAACTTGATTTTCAGAGATCAATTTAGGAATAAGGCTGACAAATCTATTTAATAACATTTTTGCTACAATTTTATAAATAGATTTGCAAAGACTTATAGGCCTATAATTGGAAGGAATTAAAGGGTTTTTTAACTTAGGAATGAGAATAACAAAAGTCTCTTTCCATTCTTCACACATAACTCCTGTCTTAAAAAAAAGACTAATAGCCTTCCAAACTTCCTCTTTTATGATATTCCAATACTACTTTATGAATGAATAAGAAATTCCATCTAACCCAGTGGAGATATTACCTTCCAAATGTTGAACAAGCGCTTCCAACTCGTCCTTGGTGAAATCAGCCATAAGGAAGCTCTAATCAACTTCATCTAGAACTTTATCAAAGCTTGGCCACTCTGCAAGCTCACATCTTTTATACCTCCATTTGTTACCAAAATACTCGAAAATAGCTTCTTCAATCTTCTTTTGATCCTTAACCAGAGAGCCTTGACAATCTTTAATTTGTATAATATAGTTGTTGCTTCGCCTAGTTGAAGCCACAAAATGAAAATACTTTGTATTTGAGTCACTCTCTTTCAACCATTTGACTTTAGCTCTTTGTCTCCACCATGAACTAAGCCTGCCCAAAGTTGAGTTTAACTCCATAACTTTACATTTCAGCAAAATAATTTTGTCATTCGATAAACCTCCAACATTGGCCTCTTCTTCTTGCAACTCAAGGATCTCTTTCAACAGCTTATCTTTTAAACAGTTAATATTAACATGCTTAGCCTTGCTCCAGTAGAATAATGCCTTTAACTCCCTCTTGAACTTTAAATTCAGCACTTGCACATCATCTCCACCCACTAGTTTCCTCCAAGAACCAGCTACTATGGAAAATGAAGCTGGAAAAGAAGACCATATCTCTTCAAACTGAAGCTGTTTCCTCTTCTTCAACCCAGAATTAAAGATTTTAAGCACTATTGGACAATGATCTGAAGTAATTCTCCCAAGGTGTCGAACCACCGTTGGTTGGATAACAGCCAAAGCAACTAAATTGAGAAGGATTCGGTCCAATCTCTCTAAGATACAAGCACCTCCTTTCTTATTGTTGCACCAAGTATATTTAGGCCCAATGACGTGAATATCCTAAAAGTCAGATTTGTTCATTAATGCTTTAATATCTTGAGGTCCTTGAGAAAAAAATAAACTTCTTTCCACCACTCTTTTCTTCTTGAGATAATACACAATTGAAGTCACCGCCCATGATGAATGGAAGTTTAGTATCATAAAAAGCTTCTAAGACCTCCCACATTTGCCTTCTCTTGAAGATGTCTTTACTACCATAAATTGTAGCTAACAGCCACTCACCTTTAGAAAATGTTTTAAAGCGCCCTACTACCACTTGAGAAGAAGCATGTAACACAGAAAAAGATCCACAACTACGCTTCCAACAAACCAAAATGCCACATGAAAGACCTTCGGCTGGGACTTGGAAAAAATCCCAGCAATCTCCAATCAACTCATTGATTTCTTTCCTATCCATATTAGAAACCTTAGTTTCCACTAAAGTAATGAAAAAAGCATCAAATCCTTTCACAAATTCCCTAAGATACCGAGAGGCCTCTTTCTTTCTAGCCCCCCTACAATTCCAAAATGCAATAGATGTCACTTGTGATTAAAAATGGGATTACTCCCATTCTTATTCTTAATAGTTGTTTCTCCTTTTCTCCTTTGAGAAAGAATATTGTCATTACCCAAGGATTTTAGTTCTTTGTGTAACTTCACCTTAACTTTAACTGAATCAGTTTCTATTTTCTTCGAACTTGAATTCAACTATTTTTTGGTTTTACATACCATTCCCCTACTTCAACTTCAGCAACCTCTGATTCTTTACTTAAACTTCTCCCTTCTCCTTCTAAGTAGGAAATAAGGCAACTGAATTTATCATTGCTCCCAAATGTAACAAGTTCCTCCTTAAAACCCCCACTATTATCGAGACCAGCCACTATAGGATCAGGATCTTTTAATTTACCCTCCACATTAATAACCTTATTGAATGCAGTTTCCACTGGAATGTCTTCCTTTGAAGGCTGCAACTCAACAGCCATTTGAGCAATCAGTTCTGCCATTAGATCAGACTTCCCCCCAAAACTTTGAATAACTTTATGACTCACTTCAAAAAAAATTCTTTTAACGAGCACTCCTTTTGGTTTCAATGAGTAGCCTGCCATTTTACTATCTTTCCCTGCTCTAGTAACTATTTTCCTTCTCTTTACATCTTTGACTAGAATCCAAGGACCATATGTTTTATCATTGTTGTCTTCCTGTAGAAAAGGCTTAGACTTAGTCCCCACTTCAGCATTCAAAGAACCTTCATTGTTAATAGGTCTTCCTTCCATACATTCTTCCAATAAATGACCCACTTTCCCACATTTAAAATAGAATGTCGAAACTTTCTCATACTCTACCTTTTGAAAGAAACGACCACAAGAGCTTTCCGCCCAAACTCCAAAAGGAAATTGTTGGTCTAGAGTCATTCTAACACAAACTCTAGCATACTCCCTCTTACTCCATTGAAACATGTTTCCATCAATCCATAAGTGATGACTAATCATAGAGGCAATCCTTGCCACAATATCTTCATCCCAACACAACAAGGGAAGATTTGGAAATCTAACCCAAATTGGGGCAGATAACCCTTTTAATGACAAAGGAGAGAATTGAGGGGACCATTTATCAATTCCAACAATATGTTCATTTACATACCAAGGTCCCCCCACTATGACCTTTTCCACCACTTCTGTATCATAAAATGAGCATAGAGTCCATCTAAGTCCAAGAGAAGTTAAATGAAACTTCCCAAAAGGTGTCCATTAACTCCGGAGCTCTCTGGCAATCACACTAATTGGAACTTCCTTTCCAAAAACCTTCACCACCACTAAATTTTTCAGCTTTTTAGAATTCAACTTAACATTTGATTCTTTAAGTTTAATTGCCAAACCATCCTCAGACAAGAAAGAAACATCCTTAACAAAATTCACCTTGATGTTGAGTTTCTTAAACCAATGAGTATTATTTAGAGATTCATCTCTAGAAACCTTTACTCCACCATTTCTACAAACATTTGGGATGTTCTCCATTAACTTCTTGGAGAAAGAAATACCTTCCTGCACCAAGACCGAACTAGGTTCCAACTGAGCCTTGATTTCCTCCGAATGACTACTAGGAGCATTAATATTAGTATTTAGATTTTCATCAACCAAATTCATGGAACTCGCATTTATCTTACTGTCAAGGATAGGGATTGCATTTGAGTGTCCAAATCGATTAAATAAAATCTTCATACCTAACGATGAAGCTCCTAGATCAAAAGATTTCTGAGGAGACCAACCAGCCGAAATCCCATTACGAGGAGTTATAATATCTTCAGGAGCCAAAACTTTTTTACCCTTACCTTCAACCAAGGTAAAATTTTCATTATGAAAATGAGAGTTTTTTGAAATGACAAGTTCTCCCTTAGCCCATCGTCTACGAATATCTTCATCCAATCGATCTTTCCCTAAAGCCAGATGATCAGAATTTCAATAATTCCTCATACTTAACTCAGAATCATTATCAGTTAATGGTTGAGATAACTGGCGGCCATCCGCCAGTATGCCTGAAAGCTCAGATTGAAGGTGGCTCGACGTCCCGCCAAATCAAATTTTTGAATTTCTGCAACTTCTCTCTCTAGAATTTTGCAACTTCTCTCTCTAGAATTTTGCAACTTCTCTCTCTAGTGTTTTAGGTGAAATAGCTATTGGAATGAAACAACGTGGAGCTGGTCCATTTAGATTTTCTATTTTACTTGGAATAATATTGAATAGGATGACTCAATTTATTAATATGAGATATTTTCTCTTAATTAGTTATAAATAATTTATCTTTTATAATTACATAATATTATGATTTTTATTTTTATTTTTTATAATTTTTATTTATAGTAGAAATATTAGCTTACCTTTATAAGCAAGATGACATATTACCATAATTTAAATGCAATGAAATTGAATGCTCGGACATGTTATATTTTATCAAGAGCCTAGTTTATATTACTATCTTTTAGGAGCTAATATATCTTTGGAATTTCTATACAGAATATGGTTATTGACTTTATCCTTATTTGAGGTCTTTAGGACTCATCCAGACTTCTATATGTTGATCTGATGCTTGACAATCATCTAGGTGTTAATCATCTAGATTTCCAAAGTTTAATCCAGACTTCAATTTAGCCCCGAGTCAACTTCAATCCAGACTTCAAGTAAATCCTCAATCAATATTTAAATTTAAATTCGAATCTAGACCTTAATCCAGACTCTAATTTAGACTTCAGTTCAATTATTGATTCAAACTTTAGTCTAAAACTTTAATAAACCTTCAATCAAGCTTCAATCCTATTTATTAGACTAAAATAAATTTCCATGTAGATTTATTATTCTCATATTTTATAATTGAATACTATATTAAGAATAGAGTACTGTGTGGAGAGATTTTCATAATATTCTACAATGGATTCGATGTAAAAATAAGATTTTATAAAATAATATTTATGTAAATATAATTCAAAGAATAACATATAATCTGAAAATATGAATATAAAATTCTATAAAATGTGTTTAAAAATAAAAATAAAGTTTTAAAAATCTAGACATTCTTTTAATTAGATGCAACGAAAAGAATATTATATCATCTTGATGAATAAATATAATATTCTTCCAAACATCTAAAAATAAGAATGAGTTTTATAAAATTCAACATTTCTAATATCAAATATAATAAGGAAAATATCATGTCATATGGGAAGATGATAATGATATTCTATAAGTATATTTATAACTAGAAATAAGTTTGAAAAGAAATCTTCATTCTCATAGATTTTCCCCTTATTTTATAGAAATAAAATAAGATTTATTTTAATTTAGAGTTCTCAAATCCCTTTAAGCACAAGCCCCTATAGCTAATTACATCCTATGATGGGTGCTCTTACAAAAACTCTCGATTAAAGCAACAATTTCAAACCGTTTGGCTATCTCCCTTGATGCTTGACATCTATCCCAAATAGTTAGAAAGGTAGGGGATAAGACATGGTAAAGACAATAATATGTAAAGGGTGTTTTCATCACAAGAGCATTTGGGGTGATTAGGCTTAGCTTAAACCTAATTTAAGGGTTACAATTAGTTTAGAAAAACTCTAGAAGGAGTTTAGGAAACTAGAATAGTTTGAGATGGGAGGGATTAAGTATTTTGAGAAATTTGACCACTTAGAAGACCATTTGACTATTCATTAACTATTTGACCAGTCAATGAGTCAATAATTGCTGAGGTGGCATATAGGAAGGTTTGATGAGATGTCTTGAAGGGAGTTTAATACTAGAAAATTAAAGTTTGAATGCATGGGTACATATTGACCAAGTAATAGTGAGTTGTCTTGATCAAACTCATTATGGTTTGACTCAACAATAATTGAAACATGATTGAGATATCAATTAAAATTGATTTAAGGCTTGATAAAATATAAAAAGTATGAGTTGATTGCATGGAACTGTTTGACTATATATTGACCTAATTTGACCAAGTTTGATAGTTTGACCAATCAAGTCAAGTATGATTTGACTCATGATGGATTTGGAGAGATTCAAGGTATGCAATTGAATGGTCTTGAAGGTTTGAAAAGCTTGATTTGAGTAGATTAAACTATATTTGGTAAACTGACCCTATGTTGACTATATTTGATCATACATGGGTCTGGCTGACTAAGTCAATTGTTAATTGGGTCAAGGGATCAATAAGGTCCAAATCACCAAAAAGTGTGATTTAAAGTTTGATCAATAACGTCCAAATCAACAAAAAGAATGGTTAAGGGGTTTTGATGAGGTTCAGAATGGATTTAAAGTTTGATTGAATGTAAACAAGTTTAATAGTTGAACTGGTTAACCTTGGTTGACTTGGTCAACCTTGATTGACTTGGTCAATCAAGTCAAACTAGGACTTAGGTGTGGGCTCTATAATTTTGGTTTGATCATTAAAAACAAATGGATATGGTCTCATGGATTGGAAGGGTCATTTCAGTCAAAATGACCATTTAGACCTTTAAGGGGCTATTTGGTTAACAAGAATTGACTTGGTTAACCAGGTCAGACCAAGGCCTAGGTTTGGGTCCCACAGGTTCAAAATTATATTTTTGATTTAGTGGAGGTGGTTCCATGCAATGATGAAGTCATTTGGATTGAAATGACCATTTAAGCCCTTAATAATTTAGTCAAAATAGGTTGACTTGGTCAATAAGGCTTAACCAAGGTCTGGATTTGAGTCTAATGCACTCCTAATGGTGTTTATAATGCATTAGAGGATAATTTAGAGTTTGATTTTATTAGGCCATATAAAGTTTGGATGAAGCTTTAAATTTATCCATAAGGGTATTTTGGTCATTTGGCTCCCTAGTAAATTATGGGCCAACTTGGGTCCAATAAAATAAAGTTTAATGCCTAACATATCATAACAAATGCTATGAACATTGTCAAAAGTCTTGAGAAAGGTCCCAATGTCAAATTCTAGAAGTGGCAGGTCTAGTGGCAAAGACCATAAATATTTGAAGATTTTAGAACCTTTGGAATTCAATTTAGTTTTTATGGCTAGAGATCTCTGATTGGTCTCAAATTTGGGGGGCTGACCTAAGGAATATGTCAAATCCATATACAAATAATAGATCATGAATTAGGGGTCATTGATTGGGTTTTAAAGTGATTAAAAAATTTACTAAAAAAGGGTTTTAAGATAAGGGCCCTTAATCTTGAATTTTTGTTTGGAATCCTTAATTTGAGTTAGGTTCTAAATTTAATTGATTGAATTTGAATTATCTAAATCAATTACAATTAATTGAATGGTTATTATTGGTTGGATATGATTGAAGCTTAATTGGAGACTAGATATAAGGTTGATTGAAGTTTGAATCAATGATTGAATTAAAGTCTTGATTAGAGTCTGGATTATGATTTGAATTGAAATCTTGATTGAGGATGGACTTGAAGTCTGGATTGAAGTTTATTGGAGGCTGGATTGAAGTCTAGATTCTATATTGAAATCTAGATTATTGATACCTAGATGATTATCAACCACATTATAAAGGCTATGAATAATGTCGAAAGTATTGAAAAAATTCCCAAGGTCAAATTCTAAAAGTAGAAGGTCCAGTGGCACAGGTCATAAATATTTGAGATTTTATAGCCTTTGGAATTCAATTCAGTTTCTAGGGTTAGATCTCAAATTGGGCTCAAGTTTGAAGGGTTGACCTTAGAGACATGCCAAATTAATATGTAAATAATAGATCATGAATCAGAGGTCATTTGATTAGATTTTGAAGTTATTGAGAAATCACTCAAAAAGGGTGTTAAGATAAAGGCCCTTAATCTTAGATTTTGGTTTAGAATCCTAGATTTGAGCTAGATTCTAAATTTGATTGATTGAATTTTTATCCAAATCAATCACAATCAATTGAATGATTATTATTGGTTGGATAGGATTAAAACTTGATTGGAGATTATATTGAAGGTTGATTGAAGCTTTGAATTAAAGTTTGAATCAATGATTAAATTGAAGTCTATATCGGAGTTTGGATTAAGATCTGGATTATGATTTGAATTAAAGTCTGGATTATGGATTGAGTTGAACTCCTGATTGAAGTTGATTAGAGGTTGGATTGAAGTCGAGATTGAATTCTAAATTGAAATCATGATAAATGATACATAGATGATTGTCAACCATCAGATCAATAGGTAGAAGTCAGGATGGGTCTTAATAACCTCATACAAAAAGATGTTAATAACAATGTTATATAGAGAAGCTTAAAAGATATATTAGTTCCTAAAAGATAGCAATATAAATTAGACTCACAAAAAAATATAATATGTTAAAACATTAAACTTACCTTGTACTTAAAATCTAATAGTATGTCGTCTTGCTTGTAAGAATAAGTTAATTATTTTGCTATAATTAAATAACTTTAAAAAATTAAAATAAAAATCATAATATTACATAATTATAAAGATAAATTATTTATAATTAATTAAGAGAAAAATATTATTTTAATAAACTGAGTCATCCTATTTAATATTAGTCTAAGTAAAATCGTAAATTCAAATGGACCAGCTACAAGTTGCATCATTACAAAGACTATTTTATTTTGGTAAACTAATAAGCCAATAGAAATTCTCTAAAATAATAAATAAAAAACTCATAATGATATTTATAGAATTATTTAGATAGTACTTTTTTATAATTAATAATAAATTATTTAATATTAATTAAGTAAGATATTTAAATTAAAAAACATACGTTTTATATTAATATGTAAGACATTTTCTAAAATTATGTCATATTTACATTAACATGTAGATCTTTATAGCTTGATGAAAATTATAAATAATTTTTTTTTTAATATTATAAAATAAAAATAGATAAAATTAAATTAATTTAAGAACGTTAAAATGCCTACTTGGGCTATATTTTGGTACCCTTCACTCAAGCCAAGCAAAATAAGTAAATCTACTATTTCAACGATATTTCTTAAGGTATATTTGGCTATAGGAGTACCAACATATTTTTTGAACTTCAGTAATATTATATTAAATGGTGGATCTTTAAATTGTATTTTTACTATCAGTATTGTTCCATCATAAAATATAGCATAAATCTATATTATAAAAATTAAAATAGTAAAGTCATAAATAAAAAAAATAATTATTTGGATTAAAACAAAGATATTTGGATAAGTATGTATTATATGTAATATTTAAAAAAAATTAAACTTTAAAAAAATAGTAAATTTTGATTTTTTTTACCTTTAATTTTCTACTATATCTTAAAAAAATATAATGTTTACATGTCATTATAAGATTTTTCTTTCACAGCCAACCCGAGTTTTGACTTATCATTATTTTTAAATTTTTATGATCATATGTAAAATATAATAAAAGTTATATTTCTAATATCATAATATAAATTAAAATATAGATTTTTAAATAAATAATAAACTTATATAATTCAGTTTCAATATGTATAACTGATGACATTGCTGCTTATTAAATGATATCTTATGATAATCTCTTGCAAAAATTAATAATCTTCTAAACATATTTTTTAAGATAAAGAATGATATATCAGTTCACGAATAAGTCCCTTCATATTTTTTAGACTTTCCTTTAAAATTTGAAAGAAAGAAAAAGATAAAAATAGATATAGTCAATGGTTTTAACCGCTGCTAAATTAGCCGGCGATTTGTAAACTGCTACTACAAAAAATTATGGTAACTTTAATTTTTTGACAGTGAATTTAGTAGTGGTTAAAACACCTGTCTATATTTATATATAGCGGTGGTTTTAAAACTACTACTACACTACTGTGAAAATATTAAATTTCTATAGGAATTCATTTTATGATGGTATAATACTGATGGTAAAAGTACAATTTAAAGATCCACTACTTGATATAGTATTACTGAAGTTAGAAAAAGATATTTATACTTTCATAGCCAAGTATACCTCAAGTAATATCGTTCAAGTATGAGATTTAAAGATTGTGTTTGGCTCAAGTGAAGGGTACCAAAATATAGCCCAAGTAGATATTTTAAAATATGTAAATTAATTTAATTTTAGCCATTTTTATTTTATAATATTGTTAAAAATATTTAATTTATAATTTTTATCCAGCAATAAAAATCTACATGTTAATGCAAATAGGATAATTAACTTCATAATTAATTACATTACACCAAATATAGGTTTTTATTTTATTTAAATGTCTTATATATTATATATTACATAATTTATTATTAATTATAAATGAAAAGTATTATCTAAATAATTTTATAAATATTATTAGGAGTTTTTTATTTATTATTTCAGAAAATATATGATGGCTTATTAGTTGACCAAGATAGAATAGCCGTTGGAATGATGCAACATGAAACTAATCCTTTTGAATTTACTATTTCACTTGGACTAATATTAAATAAGATGACTCAATTTATTAAAATGGGATATTTTCCCTTAATTAATTATAAATAGTTTATCTTTAATTATTGTATAATATTATAATTTTTATTTTAATTTCTTATAGTTATATATTTAAAGTAGAATAATTAGCTTATCCTCATAAGCGAGATAACATATTACTAGATTTTAAATATAAGACAAGTTTAATGGTCAAACATGTTATATTTTTTTATGAGCCTAGTTCATATTGCTATCTTTTAAGAACTAATATATCTTTTAAACTTCTCTATAGAACACAGTTTTTGACCTAATTTTTGTCTAAGATATATATGACTTATACATACTTCTACATGTTTTATCTTATGGTTGATAATCATCTAGGTGTTAATCATCTAAATTTTAATTCAGAATTCAATCTAGACATCAATCCAGCCTCTAGTTAACATCAATCTAGACTTCAAACAAGACTTTAAGTCAATCTTCAATCCACACATCAATTCAAATCCCAATCGAGGCCTTAATCCAGACTCCAATCTAGACTTTAATTTAATTATTGATTTAAACTTCAATCCAAGACATTAATCAAGCTTCAATCTAATCTATCAGAGGAAAATAAATCACCAAGCAAATTTGATGTTCTCATATTTTATGATGGATTCAATGTAATAATAAGGCTATAAACATAATTTAAGAATAACATATCATCTCAAAAAATAAATATTAAATTCTATAGAATATGTTTAAAAATAGAAATAGAGTTTTAAAAATCTAGTCATTCTTTTAATTAGATGTAATAAGAAAATTATTATATCATCTTGATGGATGAATATAATATTCTTTAAAATATCTAAAAATAAGAATGAATTTTGTAAAATTCATCATTTCTAATAACAAATAAAATAAGAAAAATATCATGTCATCTGGGAAGATGATAATGACATTCTATAAGTATATTTAAAAGTAGAAATGAGTTTGATAAGAAATCTGCATTTCCATAGATTTTTTTCTTATTTTATAAAAATAAAATAAGATTTATTTTAATCTGGAGTTCTCAAATTCCTGTAAGGGCAAGCCCATATAGTTAATTACATCATAGGATGGGTGCTCTTAGAAAAAATTTAAATTAAAGTAGCAATTTCATACCCTTTTCCCAGCTCCCTTGATGCTTGCCATCTGTCCCAAATGGTTAGAAAGGAAGGGGAAAGGACATGGTAAAGGCAATAATGTGTAAAGGGTATTTTGTCCTCACATGAGCATTTAGGGTGATTAGGCTTAGCCTAAACCTAATTTATGGGTTAGAACTGGTTTAGAAAAACTTTATGAGTTTAAGTAACTAAAATGGTTTCAGATGGGAGTCATTAAGTATTTGGAGCAATTTGACCACTTAGAAGACCATTTGACTATTCATTAACTATTTGACCAGTCAATGAGTCAATAATTGCTGAGGTGGCATGTAGGAAGGTTTGATGAGATGTCTTGAAGGGAGTTTGATTCTAGAAAATTAAAGTTTGAATGCATGGGTACATGTTGACCAAGTAATAGAGAGTTGACTTAGTCAAACTCATTATAATTTGACCTACCAATGATTGAAACATGATTAAGATATAAATTGAAATTAATTTAAGGCTTGATAAATTATGGAAAGTATGAGTTGATTGCATGGAACTATTTGACTATATATTAGCTAATTTGACCAAGTTTTATAGTTTGACCAAATCAAGTCAAGTATGATTTGACTCATGATGGGTTTGGAGATATTCAAGGTATGCAATTGAATGGTCTTCAAGGTTTAAGAAGCTTGATTGGAGTGGATTAAACTATATTTGGTGAACTGACCCTATGTTGACTAGATCTAACAAGATATGGTTCTGTCTGACCAAGTCAACTGTTAACTAGGTCAAGGGACCAATCAGGTCCAAATCACCAAAAAGGATGGTCAAGGGGTTTTAATAAGGTTTAGAATGGATTTAAAGTTTGATTGAATGTAAATAAGCTTAATGGTTATTCTAGTCAACCATGATTGACTTTGTCAACCATGACAAACTAAGAGTTGGGTTTGGGCTCTGCAACTATGGTTTGATCATTGAAAATAAATGGATATGGTCTCATGGATTCGAAGGGTCATTTTAGTCAAAATGATCATTTAGACCTTTAAGGGGCCATTTGGTTAACAAGAATTGACTTAGTCAACAAGGTTAGACCAAGGCCTGGGTTTGGGTCCAATAGGTTCAAAATTATATTTTTCATCTAATTGAGGTGGTTTCATGTAATAATGAAGTCATTTGGAATAAAATGACCATTTAAGCCCTTAAAAATTTGGTTAAAATAGGTTGACTTAGTCAATTAGGCTTGTCTAAGATCTGGATGAGTTTAATGCACTTGAATCGTGTTTATATTACATTAGTGGATATTTTAGGGTTTATTTTTACTGGGCCATATGAAGTTTAAATGAAACTTTAAATTTAACCTTAAGGGGTATTTTGGTTATTTGGCCCCCTTGGTCAATTATGGGTCAACTTGGGTCCAATAAAATATAGTTTAATGTCTAACATATCATAATAAAGGCTATGGACAATGTCAAATGTCTTGGGGAAGGTCCCAAGGTCAAATTCCAAAAGTGGTAGGTCTAGTGGCAAAGGCCATAAATATTTGAAGATTTTATAACCTTTAGAATTCAATTCAGTTTTTATGAATAGAGATTCAGATTGGACTCAAATTTGGAGGGTTGAGCTTAGGGAGTTGCCAAATCGATAAATAAATAATAGATCAAGAATCAAGGGTCATTTGATTGGGTTTTGAAGTGATTAAAATTTACTCAAAAAGGGTTTTAAGATAAAGTCCCTTAACCTTGGATTTTGGTTTGGAAACCTTGATTTGAGCTAGATTCTAAATTTGATTGATTGAATTTATGTTATCTAAATCGATCACAATCAATTGAATGATTATAATTGGTTGGATTGGATTGAAGCTTGATTGGAGACTAGATTGAAGGTTGATTAAAGTTTGAATCAATAATTGAATTGAAGTTTGGATTGGTGTTTGGATTAAGGTCTGGAATGTAATTTGAAATGAAGTCTGGATTGAGGATTGACTTGAAGTCTTGATTGAAGTTTATTGGTGGCTGGATTGAAGTCTATATTGAATTCTTGATTGAAATCTAGATGATTGATACCTAGATGATTGTCAACCATATAATAAAGGCTATGAATAATGTCAAAAGTATGGGGAAAAATCCCAAGGTTAAATTCTAAAAGTGGAAGGTCCAGTGGCACATGTCATAAATATTTGAGTTTTATAGCCTTCAGAATTTAATTCAATTTTTAGGGCTAGAGATCTCAGATTAGGCTCAAGTTTGGAGGGTTGACCCTAGGGACATGTCAAATTAATATGTAAATGATAGATCATGAATCAAGGGTCATTTGATTGGATTTTAAAGTGATTGAAAAATCACTAAAAAAGGTTTTTAAGATAAAGGCCCTTAACCTTAGATTTTTATTTAGAATCTGAGATTTGAGCAAGATTCTAAATTTAATTGATTGAATTTAAATTATCCAAATCAATCACAATCAATTGAATGATTATTATTGGTTGGATATGATTGAAGCTTGCTTGGAGACCAGATTGAAGGTTGAGTGAAGTTTTGGATTGAAGTTTGAATCAATGATTAAATTAAAGTCTAGATTGGAGTCTAGATTAAGGTCTGAATTATGATTTGAATTGAGGTCTGGATTAAGGATTGACTTGAACTCCTGATTGAAGTTGATTAGAGGCTGGATTGAAGTCTAGATTAAATTCAAGATATTAATCAAGATAATTAATACCTAGATGATTGTCAACCAATAGATTAATAGGTAGAAGTTAAGATGGGTCCCAGTAACCTCATACAAAAATGAGGTTAACAACCATGTTATGTAAAGAAGTTTAAAACATATATTAGTTCCTAAAAGATAGTAATATAAAATTGGCTCAAGAAAAAATATAATATGTTAAACCATTAAACTTACATTATATTTAAGATCTGATAATATGCCGTCTCGTTTTTAAAGATAAGTTAATTATTTACTGTAATTAAATAACTACAAAAAATTGAAATAAAAATTATAATATTACACAATTATAAAAGATAAATTATTTATAATCAATTTAGAAAAAATATGCCATTTTAATAAATTGAGTCATCTTATTCAATATTGGTCTAAGTGAAATAACAAATTCAAATCGACCAGCTCTACGTTGCATTATTGCAATGACTATTACATTTTGGTTAACTAATAAGCCAACAGAATTTCCCTAAAATAATAAATAAATAACTCATAATATTATTTATAGAATTATTTAGATAGTACTTTTTATTTATAATTAATAATAAATTATATAATATTAAATAAGTAAGACATTTAAATAAAAGAAACTTATATTTTACATTAATATGTAAGACATTCCCTAAAATTATGTCATATTTACCTTAACATGTAGATCATTATAGCTAGATGGAAATTATAAATAAAATATTTTTAAAATGAATATAAAATAAAAATAGCAAAAATTAAATTAATTTAACATCGTTAAAATGCCTGCTTGGGCTATAGTTTGGTACCCTTCACTCAAGCTAAGTAAAATAAGTAAATCCCTACTTCAACGGTATTTCTTAAGATGTACTTGAATATGGGAGTATCAACATATTTTTTTAACTTCAATAATATTATATTAAATAGTGGATATTTAAATTGAACTTTTACCGTCAGTATTGTTCCATCATAAAATGTAGCATAAATCTATATTATAAGAATTAAAATAGTAAGGTCATAAATAAAAAAATAACTACTTGAGTAAAAATAAAGATATTTGGATAAGTATATATTATATGTAATATTTACGATAAAATTGAACTGTTGAAAAAAATAGTAAAATATCATTTTTTTTACCAGTAATACTCTACTATATCTTAAAAAAACACAATGGTGATATGTCATTATAAGATATTTCTTTCACAACCAACCTGAGCTTTGACTTATCATTATTTTTAAATTTTTATGATCTATAAAATATAATAACAATTATATTTCTAATATCATAATATAAATTAAAAAAGAAATTTATGAGTAAATAATAAAATTACATAATTCAATATCAAGATTTATGATAGATGGCATTGCTGCTTATTAAATAATATCTTATGATAATTTGTTACAAAAATTAATAATCTTTTAAATCTATTTTCAAAGATAAAAAATGATATAATAGTTAACGAACAAGCCCCATCATATTTTTTAGAATTTCCTTTAAATTTTAAAAGTAAAAAAAAAAGATAAAAATAGATATAGACAGTGGTTGTAAATTAGCCGATGGTTTATAAATCAATACTAGAAAATATTATGATAACTTTAATTTTTTTACGGTGAATTTAGCAGTGGTTAAAATATTTATCTATATATATATAGCGGTGGTTTTAAAACTGCTACTATACTACTGTGAGACTATTAAATTTTTATAGTGATTCATTTTATAATGGTATAATACCGACGATCAAAGTATGATTTAAAGATCCACTACTTGATATTGTATTACTGAAGTTAGAAAAAGATGTTGATACTTCCAAAGCTAAGTATACCTTAAGCAATACTATTAAAGTAGGGGATTTACTGATTGTGCTTAGCTTGAGTGAAGGGTACCGAAATATAACCCAAGCAGACATTTTAAGATATGTAAATTAATTTAATTTTAATCATTTTAATTTTATAATATTGTTAAAAATATTTAATTTATAATTTTTATCTAATAATAAAGATCTACATGTTAATATAAATATGATAATTGACATCATAATTAATTACATTACACTAAATAAAGGTTTTTATTTTATTTAAATGTCTTACATATTATATATTATATAATTTAATATTAATTATAAATGAAAAGTATTATCTAAATAATTTTATAAATATTATTAGGAGTTTTTTTTATTATTTTAAAAAATTTCTTATGGCTTATAAATTGACCAAGATAGAAAAGCCATTGGAATGATGTAACATGAAACTGATCCATTTGAATTTACTATTTCACTTGGACTAATATTAAATAGGATGACTCGATTTATTAAAATGGGATATTTTTTTCTAAATTGATTATAAAAAATTTATCTTTAATTATTATATAATATTATAATTTTTATTTTAATTTTTTATAAATATTTATTTACAACAAAATAATTAGCTTATTCTTACAAGCGAGATAACATATTACCAGATTTTAAATGTAAGACAAGTTTAATACTTTGATATGCTATATTTCTTCATAAGCCTAGTTTATATTACTATCTTTTAGAAACTAATATATCTTTTGAACTTCTATATAGAACATTATTTTTGACCCAATTTTTGTGTCAAATCTTTAGGACTCATCCAGACTTCTACATGTTGATCTGATGGTTGACAATCATCTTGGTGTTAATCATCTAGATTTTAATCTAGAGTTTAGTCCAAACTTTAATCTAGCCTCTATTCAACTTCAATCCAAACTTTAAACTAGAATTCAAGTAAATCCTCAATCCAGATTTCAATTCAAATCTCAATCCAGACCTTAATACATACTCCAATCTAGATTTCAATTCAATTATTGATTCAAACTTAAATCCAAAACTTTAATTAACCTTCAGTCAAGCTTTAATCCTATCTGTTAGAGAAAAATAAATTGCCATGCAGATTCACTATTCTCATATTTTATAATTAAATATTGTATTAAGAATAAATTATTATCTCGAGAGGCTGACTCAATATTCTACAATGGATTTAATATCAAAAAAAAATTTTAAAAATAAAATTTTTATAAACATAATTCAAAAAATAATATATCATCTCAAAAGATGAATATAAAATTCTATAGAATGTGTTTAAAAATAAAAATAGATTTTTAAAAATCAAGTCATTCTTTTAATTAGTTGTAATAAGAAGAATATTATATCATCTTGTTGTATCAATATAATATTCTTCAAAACATCCAAAAATTTGAACGAGTTTTGTATTATTCATCATTTTTAATATCAAATATAGTAAGAGAAAAATCAGGTCATTTTTTTTATGGAATGCAAATTGCATTAGAAAGTAGAAAAAAAAACCTAATACAAGGTAGAAAGAAAGAAAAACTACTAGTTCCCAATCCAAACAAATGAATAGGAACCTTCAAAGGATTTATTTATCAAAATGAAACTATCATAATGACACTAAGATCCACTATTCCCTACTTTAAATCAACTAGGGTGATGGGGACACCAAATATAAAAAAACCAAAAAGGTTGGTTAGTATCCCAGAGTTCCCAGATTGATAAAAAGTAAAAATTAGTAAGAATCCCAAATATCATGACTCTAATTCCATTATGCAAATAAAAACCAGCATAAGAAACATGAAAACCAAAAATAACTAAAAAAATAACCACAAAATCCAACTCAACATCACAATTTTTGCCATAGGAGCCATCTTCAACCCATGGACCACCTCCAATACCACCTACCAAAACAGTAATCTTTATGCAATAGAACTCACACCATTAATGAACATCAGCCCTGCTCCATAAACACCAATCTTTATTCTTAACCAAAAACTCAAAATGGTAACAACCTGAGACACAAAAGTCTTCTTTGCAAGTGCCAATTATACAAACCTCAGAAGCCTTAAAAATAACTTTTTTGTATATCCCATTCATCCCAAAATTCCTTTCAGGTAATATGAGGAGATTGATTCACATTGTTGATAAGTAAACCCAGACTTACTTTCCTTCTTCTAGGCAGCTTTTCCACAAAACCTAGAGATTGTATTTCTTTAAACAATTTAACTTTACCACTGGCAAAATTCACTGCATTAGTCCTCACTTAGTAAACCCGAATCATCATTAGATTTAGCGTTAGGATTAACAAAACATTCCAATCTGCACTCCAATTTAGTTGACGGGATACACAAATCAGAAACCAGACCAACAACAGTTAATTCTTTGCATTAAAACACTAACTCAGCCCTTTGCAAAGTGCCTACATCTCCAGTTGCAGCTTCAATATTTGAATCATTGTTAACAGCAGCTTCAATATTTGAATCATTGTTAACAGCAGCTTCAATATTTGAATCATTGTTGACACCATCCTCATGAGATAGAACATTAAACTTATTTTTGGTTAGCAAATTTGATACAATATTATCAGTTATAGCACCAAGCTTAACCCCAATTCCTTCATAATTACTACCATGCAAAATAGGATCTATCCCAATAGCCTTTGCTGTTGAAATCCAGGATCCCGAGAACTTAATTTTGATGGTGACAACTAATACTTACTGAGTACATATAGACTTCTGTTAGATTACAAATGTTTAATCTTTGTATATGAGCACTAACATTTCAGGTCAGATGCACACTGCTAAAGATCGCTGGAGACTCAAATTGGGTAGAATAGGATGTTGAAGAGTCTGTAATTTTTATTTCTTTATTTTTCTTTTTTGAGTCTGCCACAGAAGCATGCATGTGAAAGGAGCAACCATGCACACACACAGGGGGAGATTTTTCTTTTAAAATGATTAAAATTTTTTAAGCAAATCGTACTGTACGATTTTGGATCGTACTGTACGATTAATTAAAATACTCAGGCTAACGGCTAAATTTCAAATGATTAAGTTTACAAACTTATCGTACTGTACGATCCATATCGTACTGTACGATAATATGTAATTGTGAAACCCTAGCTGCCAGAATAAGTTTGGTAAGTTTTTGAATTTGATTTTTTGAACTGATCGTACTGTACGAAAATGTTCGTACTGTACGATTAATTAAAACTTGCCAAAATTATCTCCCTAATCAGGAAATAAACGTTGGTTTCTATTTTATATGTCGATCGTACTGTACGATCGTATATCGTACAGTACGATAGTCAGAGATGATTTCATTCATCCCATAGATCGTACCAGACGAAACCAAGGTTTTTTGTTCTGTTCGTCCTGGACGATATTCATATCGTACAGGACGATATCAAGAAATGAACTGAACGTACTGTACGACTGGTGGAGTGCTGGACGATTGTCAGAGATGATTTCCTTCGTCCCAGCGATCGTACCAGACGATCCCAAGAATTTTTGAACTATTCGTACTGGACGATATTCTTATCATACAGGACGATATCATGAAAAACACTATTCGTACTGTACGATTAAATGAGTGCTGGATGATTGTCAGAGACGAGTTCTTTCGTCCTAAGGTTCGTCCCACAGTTCATCCCGTACAAACAGTACGAATCAATAGTATCGTACTGTATGATATACATATTGTACTGTACGATATGAATACAATTCGATACCTATTCGTCTGTACTCGTACTGGACAGAGCTGTAATTGAACTGATCGTACTGTACGATTATAAATCGTACTGTACGAACAGAAACGCAAAAGTTGAAACTTTTAGGGTTTTCTGAAGCCTGATATAAAAATAACTTATAATTTTCTTTAGGGAGTTGTTGATCAATCCTTTGCTGTGAGAGGCTTGGAGGAGAAAGAAGGGGATTCGGTAGAGAGAAGTTTTTGGAAGAGATCTAGAGCTTGAGAGAGGAAGGTGAAGGTGAGCTTGAGCGTGAGGGAGAAGTAGTGTGAGGGGATCACATGGTGGCTCCAAGCTAGCTGCATGCTTTGCTCCTCTTGTGGCTTTGGAAGCTTCAAGAACGTTCTCGAGGGAAGAGTCACTTCAAGATCAACATCGCCAAGGTACTCTGCCATCTCCAGGAGGGAGAAAAAGGAGAAGGTCCGCTGCCGTCACCAGGAGGGTGACATAGCATTTGGTATTCCGCCGCACCGAGGGAGGTGAAAGTGAGTATTGTAAAGGCTTCTCCGCCTTGCTTTGGGGGCAAAAGGAGAGTCAACTTTTACTAGTGCAAATCCCGGAGTAGAGGACTCCGGGGAGTGGACGTAGGTCAAGTGACCAAACCACTATAAAAATCTCTGGTGTGTTTTTTCCTGTTTACCGTACTTTACTTTTCATGCTTTAAATTTGTGCGTTTTAAATTGCTTGGTGAAAAATCAGTATTTAAATATCGTAGTGTAAAATCTAAATTGAATTATCAATTTAATCGTTGTGAACGTCGTATTTGCTTCCGCACATTAGTCATTAAATTATATTTTGAAAATACAAAAAAATTAGAACTCTTGTGTAGGGTTAAATTTTTAAAAATACCAATTCACCCCCCCTCTTGGCGCATCTCGTACTTTCATTTGCATCCTTATTACTAGAGTTATCCACATAGGTTTGAGATAGGGGATACAACCAATAATTTCTTTTGGACCCATAAATTTCCTTTTATTCTTATTCATGAATTTTGAAAGTTCGATAGGGATGTTAAGCCCTAGTGAACTAGTCCCGAGGCTAACCAAGAGAGGGGGTGAATTGGTTATTTAAAATTTCACGATAACAATGAAAATCTTTTCGATACTTAGTAGCGAAAACAAGTAAACAAGAACGAAAAGATCAATCACAGATATTCACCCAAGCAGTTAATATCAGAAAAGTAAAGTGCAAAACTGAATCAGAAAAGCAAACCAGATTTTATAGTGGTTCGGTCAACTTGACCTATGTCCACTCCCCGGAGCCTCCCCTCCGGGTATTGCACTAAACAAAAAGTGTCTCTCCTTTTGCTCCCACAGCAAGGCGGAGAAGCCTGTACAAACACCTCCTTTTCACCACACGGTGAGGCAGAGAACCCGACCTCCTTTTGCTTCCTCCTGAAGCAGGCAGAGAACCTTCGAACTCCTTTTGCTTCCACCTGAAGCGGGCAGAGAACCCCGGATCTTCCGGGACGATTAGTGCAAATCGAGGAATATCGTCTAGAAGACAGTTCGGGTCGTCCAGAGAAGTCTGTGCTAGACGACCAAAAAATGACTTGATCGTCCAGGACGATAGGGATATCGTCCTGTACGATTAGTTCAAAAAGTGCCCAAATCATCCTGAACACAGTTCAGGTCGTACAGCTGAAATGCACTAGACGATCATGATCGTCCGGGACGATCCTGCGATCGTCCAGGATGATATGATAGTATCAGTCAAAAATAAATTGCTTTCCTTAATTACAAGATTAAATTAGGCATGATTGTACTGAATCGTCCAGGATGATACACTTATCGTCCCGAACGATCAGACCAAATAACTAAAAATAAAAATTTGCCTAACTTGATCTGGCGGCTGAGAATTTATGATTTGAGTATATCATCCCGTACGATCCAAAGATCGTTCAGGACGATCTGCTTAATCAGACCCTCTTAACTTAGTCGCCCTAATTAGGGTTTCTGTTTTTACCTGATCGTCCAGGACGATGTGAATATCGTCCAGGATGATCTGAACAAAAAACTGGACAGAAACTCTAATTCACTCAAGCTCTCCCCCTGAGTTTGTGTGTGCAAGGTTACTTAGCTGGGGGATCAGTTACATTACAATTGTCTCAATAAAATGAAAAAGAGTACAATGGACACACTTGGACCCGATCTTGAGTTAGCTTGATTTGCTCGTGATCTTTTATGCCTGAAATAGGTTAGCCAAGCAAAACACACTAGTGACATGTCTGTCATCATCAAAACCAGATTTTCAACAATCTCCCCCTTTTTGATGATGGCAAACATTTGTAAAGTAGTTTGAAAATAACAAGAAACAGGAGATCGAAAAATAGATATATTTTTTTCAACTTTCATTTAACAAATAAACTAATACAGAAAATATAACACATAACAAGAACTGAAATGACTACAACTGACTCCCCCTTTTTACATCACAAAAATGAGGAGGGAAAAACAGAACACGGAAATAAAACATAAAAGCCTTTTTTTTTTGATCAAGCTGCTCTAGTAAATCAGAATTTTTCCTTGATTTTAGATTCAAAAACTAATAAGAGGATGATTGACAGCGCTGAAATCCAGAAAAGGTTGGAAAAATCAACTTTCGTACTCCGACCCCGGGCACCTTGTCGATGCAAACCCCTTTTAAAACAAAATTACGATTCAGAAGAAAAGACATTAGATTTGAAAAGAGATCCTTTCAAGCCTCGTTCGAGAAAAATATCTGATATAATAGTGTTACAAAGTAAAAAATTAGAAATCAAGATTTTCAAACTCAAGCTTTTGAAAATATTAAGTGGCGCACGGATTTTTCTAAGACATTTAACAATCTAAAAGGGAAGAAAGCTTGGTTTGGGCTCATTTTGTGCCTCTTTTTCAAATTGGTTGGCGCTTTACGCATCTTTTGATTTTTGATACACTTTGTGTATCCAATTTGGCAATTTCGCATCTTTTCAGTTTTGGCCTCATTTTATGCCTCTTTTTGAAATTATCTGGCGCACTGCGCATCTTTTATAAGCTTTCTCCTTTTCATAATCATTAAAGAGTCTCAGCTGTGAGATTATTTTCCAGACATAGGAGATGACTCTCCACAGTAAGGAAGAATGATTCACAAAATAAAAGCCATACATCATATGATAAATGCAATCACTTGGTTTAGAAAATCAAACTAATGACTCAAGACTTTGAAAAATACTATTGATATGAGGCAGATTACTGTAGGAAGATAAAATAATCTCTATTTCAAAAACTAATATTTTAATTTTGAAGAGAATTTTTATCAAAAAGAAACTATACCCAGTAAAGGAGTTAGAGGAAGAGAAATAATCATCAATGTTTCTTCCTTTTAACCGATTCAGTGGAATCAATCACTACTTACTAGCTTCCAAACCAAAATAAGGTAAAAACTCCCAGTCAAAAATTCAGATTATCAGAAGTAGTGAGCGGTGATCAGATTTTGAAAAGCATAAAACAGTAAGTGCAAGATATGAACTAGTGAATTTACCTATGTAAAAAAACCACAGCAAAGTAAATACTCAAATCAATCTAACAGTAAGGCTAAAACAGAAATCAGCAGAGGAAATAAAATCAACTAAAAGCAAATAATAAAAACAAAAACTAACTAGCGGAAAACAGAATACCAATCCGATCAATCAGAAATCAGCAGTCATCAAAATCAAGCATTTATATCAATCACTCATAATCTGGTTCTCAAAATGCTGAATGAGTCAAAGGCCAGTGGTTTAGTGAATATGTCAACCAACTGATTTTTAGTTGCTACATGATGTAGCTCAATGTCCCCTTTTGTAACATGGTCCCTAATGAAGTGATGCCTTATATCAATGTGTTTGGTCCTAGAATGTTGGATTGGATTCTTAGAGATACAGATGGCACTAGTATTATCACACAGAACAGAAATTGTGCCAACAGGTACCCCTAAATCAAAGACTTGTTGCTTCAACCAAAGAACTTGGGCCACACAACTCCCTAAGGCAATGTACTCAGCTTCAGCAGTGGAAAGTGCAACTGAGTTCTATTTTCTACTGGACCAGGAGACTAACGACTGTCCTATGAATTGATAAGTCCCAGAAGTGCTCTTTCTATCCACCCTACACCCCGCAAAGTCAGAATCAGAATATCCAATGATCTCAAAAGAGGTGTTGTGCCTAGGGTACCAAATTCTTAGGTTTGGGGTCCCTAAATAATATCTAAGAATTCTTTTAACAGCAGTCAGGTGGGACTCTTTAGGATCAGCCTAAACCTAGCACAATGATAGACACTAAACATGATATCAGGTCGGCTAGCAGTCAGGTAAAGTAGTGAACCTATTATCCCTCTATACTTCTTCTGATCAACAGATTTTCCATTTGAATCCTTATCTAACTGAACTAAGGAGGGCATGGGAGTATTGATTGGCTTGGCTTTGTCCATTTCATATTTTCTTCAAAATGTCCTTAGTGTATTTTGATTGATTGAGAAAGGTTCCATCATCCGTTTGCCTTATGCTAAACCCTAAAAAGTAGGACAATTCTCCCATCATACTCATCTCAAACTCCTTACTCATTGTTTTAGAAAACTCATCACATAAATATTTATCAGAAGTTCCAAAAATTATATCATCAACATAGATCTTGACAATGAGTAAGTCATCCCCTAATCTCCTCAGAAAAAGGTTGGTCTTTACGCTCCCCTTAACAAGCTCTCTTTCTAACAGGAATGTGCTTAGCCTCTCATACCAAGCTCTGGGTGCCTTTTTCAATCCATATAAGGCCTTTTTTAATTTATAGACATGACTTGGATATTAGGAACTCTCAAAACCTGGGGGTTGTTCTACAAAAACATCTTCTTTAATTACCCCATTTAAAAAGGCACTCTTGACATCCATTTGAAACAGCTTAAATCCCTTATAACAGGCAAAGGCTAGTAGCACTCTAATGGCTTCCAATCTAGCTACAGGGGCAAAAGTCTCCTCAAAATTAATCTCTTCTATCTAATTATACCCCTTAGCCACGAATCTTGCCTTATTTCTCACCACCACACCAGAATCATTCATCTTATTCTTAAAGAACCACTTGGTTCCCATAATACTTTAATTTTTAGGTCTTTCTACTAACTCCCAAACATCATTCCTTACAAATTGATTCAATTCTTCCTGCATAGCTAAAATCCAAAACTCATCCGATAAGGCTTGATTAATGTTGGTGGCTTCAGTCATTGAGATAAAGGCAGAATGGTTTACTTCCTTCCTAAGTCCATTCCTAGTCCTAACACCTTCAGAAGGGTCTCCTAAGATCAGTTCTTTAGGATGAGTCGAAGAATATCTCCAATCTCTAGGCAATGTGGTTTGATGTTCTACCCTTTCCTCCAAATTTGTATTTCCAACTCCTTGGGTAACCACAACGATCTCTTCATATTCTACATCAGATCTAGACTCCTTAGGATCAGATTCATCAAACACTACATGGGTTGTTTCTTCCACCACCAAAGTCCTCCTATTGAACACCCTAAAGGATTTCCCCAAACTTGAATATCCTAAGAACACTCCTTCATCAGATTTGGGGCCAAATTTTCCTAAGGGTGATTTCCCGTTGTTTAGAATGAAAACCTTACAGCCAAAGACATGGAGGTGGGACAAATTTGGAGTTCTACCCTTAATGATCTCATAAGGTGTCTTGTTCAGTTTGACTCTCACATTCACCCTATTCAGTACATAACAGGTAGTGTTCACCGCTTCAGCCCAAAAGTATTTTGGAAGTGTATACTCGGCAAGCATGGCTCTAGCGGCTTCCACTAAGGTCCTGTTCTTCCTTTTAGCTACCCCGTTCTGCTGAGGGGTCCTAGGAGCTAAAAATTGTGACTAATCCCATGATCCTTACAAAAACATCCAAATCTTTCATTTTCAAACTCCCCTCCGTGATCATTATGGATGGTAATAATCTCACATCCTAACTTCTTCTGAATCCAAGTAGAGAAAGATCTAAACTCATCAAATGACTCAGATTTATGTGACAAAAACTTAACCCAAGTGAACCTCGAATAATCATCTACAATCACAAACCCATAGACTCTCCCCCCTAAGCTGGCAGTGCTAATGGGTCCAAAGAGGTCCATGTGAAGAACTTCTAAAGGTCTGGAGGTGCTAATATCCTTAATAGAGTGAAAAGAGGACTGGACTTGCTTCCCCAACTGACAGGCATCACACAGGTGATCCTTAATGAACTTAAGCTTGGGTACACCTCTAACTAAGTCCTTTTGGGTGACTCTCCTAAGGGTTTTCATACTGGCATGACACAATCTCCTATGCCATAACCAAGACTCATCAACAGTAGTTTTTAAGTAAATTGAATTATCAGATTTAATGTAACTTACATCCAGCTTGTAGACATTGTTGATCCTTTGCCCCTGCAAAACAACTTCATCATTTAAGCTTAAAATGCAGCCAGTGGGCAGGAATTTGATGCTGTATCCCTTGTCACAGAGTTGACTAATGCTGAGCAAGTTATGTTTCAGTCCATCTACAAGCAAAACATTATCAATCATAAAATTCTTTGAATCACCAATTATACCTGAGCCTACCACCTTCCTGGTGGTGTTATCTCTAAGTGTAACCATGCCTCTAGCTCTGGCCTCCAGTGAAAGGAACTGATTTGCATCTCTAGTCATATGTCTAGAACATCTGTTGTCCAGGTACCACATGCTCTCACGAGGTCTTGTGTGAGAGCACACCTACAAAAATATCAAACGTCAGTCTTAGGAACAGAAGAATGCAATGCATGCATGCTGTGCTGTGAAACAGGCAGTTTGGGTTTCCACACCCAATGTGTACTACAGTGAATAGTGCAGGTGTGTAAAATATGTCCTAACATGTTACATGAAAAACATCTAATACCAGGAAAAGGGTTAACTAATCTACGTGGGTAATAATGCCTCTTCCTAGACGTATATGAAACATGCTTTGAAGAACTTGCAACAGATTTTTCAAAAGGTGGCGGTGCATAAAACTGTTCAAAAGTAGGCGGTGTTTTATTCTTTTCAAAAGCACTGATTTTCACTTTCAAGAACTCAATATGTTTATTTAAACTTGCAATTCCAAAAGTTCTTGCACTTTCATTACTTTCTAACTCACATGCCATATCATTCACTTTCTTAAAAGCAACTTCTAATTCAACATGCGATGTTTTTAACAAATCATGCTCAACAGTTAAATCAGAATATTTTTTGTTCAAATCATCGAATTCATCAAGCAAGGACATGTGATTGGAATCAAGTGTGGAATGATCTTTAACTACAGAATCATGCTCTTTTTGCAAAGTCAAATAATCTAATTTCAGACTAGCATGAGTTCTCTTAAGCTTCCTACACGATGTATGAATTTTTTTAGAAACTTCAAATAATTGATCGTAAGTAAGCTCACATACCTCTTCCTGGTCCGACTGACCAGGGTGATCATCAGCCATCAGACATAAGTTTGTTTCCTCCTCTTCAGCTTCAGTCTCAGAAGAGTCGGATGCAGAGTCTGCCCAGAACGCCTTCTGAATCCGCTTCTTGTCCTTTCTGAACTTTAGTTTCTCCTCACCCTTCTCCTTGCTTGGGTGAGCTTTAAGTGTAGGACAATCAGCCTTAATGTATCCAGGCTTCCTGCATTGAAAACAAATAGATTCAGATGAACCCTTAAAATTTATATTGGACTTACCCTTATTCGACTTCTGATAGTTCTTATGTTTCTTCCTTAGAAAGCTTTTGAATTGCCTTGTGATTAAGGCAACATCATCGCTATCAGACCTGGAAGTGCTAGCATCTGAATCTTTGGCCTTTAGTGCCACTGTCTTCTATTTCTTGCGTTCACCTGCATCAAGTTGCCTTTGGTTCACCCCTTGCTCGTAAGCAATGAGTGATCCAAGTAAGCTGTCAATAGAGTAAGTATTTAAATCTTTAGATTCAGTGATAGCAGTAATCTTAGCATCATAAGAAGCAGGCAAACATCTAAGAATTTTATTCACTCTTTCGTAGTTAGTAAGTTCTCTACCTAGAGCATGCAAAGAGGTAACAATCTGAGTGAACCTTGTGTACATTTCTGAAATAGTCTCACTAGGTTTCATACAAAAAAGTTCATAATCATGTAACAAGATGTTTAACCTAGACTGTTTGACTTCAGTTATACCATCATATATTATACATAATCTATCTCAGATTTCCATTCCCATTGTACAAGTAGAAACACGCATATAGTATTAAAATTTTAAAGCACAAAAGAAATAGTTCAAGCATTTTGCATTTAACTGTACTAAATCACGATCATAAAACATCCAATCAGCAAAAGGCAATTCCGTTTTCACATTATTAATCAATCTAAAAGGTGGTTTGTATCCGTCCTTAACTAACATCCACATGCGATAATCAATAGATTGCAGAAAAGTAGACATGCGTGTTTTCCAAAAATTAAAAGGAATATTGTCAAACAACGGTGGTCTTGTAATGGAATAGCCTTCAGTAGTATTACGATTATTACAGTTAGCCATGGATCAAATTCAAAAGTTTTTAAACCTAAATTTTGAATCCCGCTTTGATACCACTTGAAAGTTCGATATGGATGTTAAGCCCTAGTGAACTAGTCTCGAGGCCAACCAAGAGGGGGGGGGTGAATTGGTTATTTAAAAATTTCATGATAACAATAAAAATCTTTTCGATACTTAGTAGCAAAAATAAGTAAACAAGAACGAAAAGTTCAATCACAGATATTCACCCAAGCAGTTAACAATGGAAAAGTAAAGTGCAAAACTGAATCAGAAAAGCAAACCAGATTTTATAGTGGTTCGGTCAACTTGACCTACGTCCACTCCCCGGAGCCTCCCCTCCGGGTATTGCACTAAACAAAAAGTGTCTCTCCTTTTGCTCCCACAGTAAGGCGGAGAAGCCTGTACAAACACCTCCTTTTCACCACACGGTGAGGCAGAGAATCCGACCTCCTTTTGCTTCCTCCTGAAGCAGGCAGAGAACCTTCGAACTCCTTTTGCTTCCACTTAAAGCGGGCAGGACGAAAGACAACGAGTGGAGAAGATGACTCTGATCCGTGCTTGGAGCAACCTTAGTGAATCCCTCACTAACTCCCCCTCACAAGATCTTCTCTCTCTCTCCCAACTCTCTCTCTCTAGGGTTTCTCAGGGAAGGAAGGTGGCAAAAGATTTTTCTTGTTTCAAGAAAAAGTTCTTTTATAGGAGGGCTTAAGACTTGCCCTAAATCTCAACTGGTCGGCCAAGATCGTCAAGGACGATCGATAGATCATCCTGTACGATCAGTTCAAATTTAACTGTTTCAGCCTGGATGATCTGGCTCTTCTGGACAATCAGTAGAAAAAATTATACATATCGTCCCGTACGATCCTGCGATCGTCCGGGACGATTAGTGCAAATCAAGGAATATCGTCCAGAAGACAGTTCGGGTCGTCCAGAGAAATCTGTGCTGGACGACCAAAAAATGACTTGATCTTCCAGGACGATAGGGATATCGTCCTGTACGATTAGTTCAAAAAGTGCCCAAATCGTCCTGAACACAGTTCGGGTCATACAACTGAAATGCACTAGACGATCATGATCGTCCGGGACGATCCTGCGATCGTCCAGGACGATATGATCATATCAATCAAAAATAAATTACTTTCCTTAATTACCAGATTAAATTAGGCATGATTATACTGAATCGTCTAGGATGATACACGTATCGTCCCGAACGATCAGACCAAATAACTAAAAATAAAAACTTGCCTAACTTGATCTGGCGGCTGAGAATTTCTGATTTGAGCATATCATCCCGTACGATCCAAAGATCGTCCAGGACGATCTGCTTAATCAGACCCTCTTAACTTAGTCACCCTAATTAGGGTTTCTATTTTTACCTGATCGTCCAGGATGATGTGAATATCGTCCAGGACGATCTGAACAAAAAACTGGACAGAAACTCTAATTCACTCAAGCTTTCCCACTGAGTATGTGTGTGCAAGGTTACTTAGCTGGGGGATCAGTTACATTACAATTGACTCAATAAAATGAAAAACAGTACATTGGACACACTTGGACCCGATCTTGAGTTAGCTTGATTTGCTCGTGATCTTTTGTGCTTGAAATAGGTTAGCCAAGCAAAACACACTAGAGACATGTTTGTCATCATCAAAACTAGATTTGCAACAAATTTAACATGCATCCAAGGACCATAGGATGGCTCATTATCTATTTTTTGGATCTCCTTGATTGAATCAAGCACATTAACCTAGACATCCCAAGACTTCACGTTAGCTTGGGCATAAGAACATGAAGAAATTTTATGTCCTAATTTCCCACACTTGAAGTATAAGTAAGACAGATTCTCATATTCAAATTTTTGGAAAAAATTCCCACTTAAGCCTTTAACCCAAGTAGCAAAAGGAAGCTTAGTGTTCAAATTAATCATGTCATTTGGGAAGACGGTAATGACATTATAGAAGTATATTTAAAAGTAGAAAGGAGTTGAAAAGAAATCTGCATTCCCAAAGATTTTTTCCTTATTTTATAAAAATATAATAAGATTTATTTTAATCTTGAGTTCTCAAATCCCTATTTGGGTAAGCCCCTATAGTTAATTACATCTAAGGATGGGTGCTCCGAGGAAAACTCTTGATTAAAGCAGTAATTTTATACCCTTTAGATAGCTCCCTTGATGCTTTCCATCTATCCCAAATGGTTAGAAATGTAGGGGTTTGAACATTATAAAGATAATGATGTGTAAAGTGGTTTTTATCCTCACATAAGCATTTGGGGTGATTAGGTTTAGCTTAAACCTAATCTATGAGGTAAAACTTATTTACAAAAACTTTTGAAGGAGTTTTGGCTACTGGGATGGTTTGAAATGGGAGGCATTAAGTATTTGGAGTAATTTGAGCACTTAGAAGACCATTTAACTATCTATTGACTATTTGACTAGCCAATGAGTCAATAATTACTGAGGTGGCATATAGGAAGGTTTGATGAGATTTCTTAGTAAGAGTTTGATACTAGGAAATTAAAGTTTGAATGCATGGGTACATTTGAACAGGGGGGTTGATAAAGTAATAGTGAGTTAACTTGGTCAAAATCATTATGATTTAGCTCATCAATGATTGAAACATATTTGAGATATGAATTGAAATTGATTTGAGGCTTAATAAAATCTAGAAGGAATGAGTTGATTACATAAAATTATTTGACTATACATTGACCTAATTTGACCATGTTTGATAGTTTGACCAAATCAAGTAAAAAATGATTTGACTCAAGATGGGTTTGGAAAGATTCCAAGTAAGCAATTGAATGGTTTGAAAGGTTTAAAAAGCTAGATTGGAGTGAATTTAATTATATATGGTGAACTAACCATATATTGACTAGATCTTACAATACATGGGTTTTGTTGACTAAGTCAATTATTGACTAGGTTAAAAGACCGATCAAGTTCAAAGCACCAAAAAGGATGGTCAAGAGGTTTTGATGAGATACAGAATGAATTTTAAGTTTCATTGAATGTAGAAAGGTTTAATAGTTGATCTAGTCAACCATGGTTGACTTGGTCAACCAAGTCAAACTAGTAGTTGGGTTTGGGCTCAACAAGTTTGTTTTGATAATTAAAAACAAATGGATATAGTCTCATAAACTGGAAGGATCATTTCAGTCAAAATGATCATTTAGACCTTTAAGGGGTCACTTGGTTAATAAGGGTTGACATGATTAACCAGGTTAAACCAAGACCTAAGTTTAGATCCAATTATCTCAAAGTAATATTTTGGATCTAACGGAGGTGGTTCCATACAATGCTGAAGTCTTTTGGATTAAAATGATTATTTAAGCCCTTAATAATTTGGTAAAAATAAGTTAACTTGATCAACCTGGCTTAACTAAGGTCTGAATTTGAGTCTAATACACTCTTAATGATGTTTAGGATGCATTAGAGGATATTTTAGGGTTTGATTTAACTGCACTAAATTAAAGTTTGAATGAAACTTTAATTTATCCTTAGAGGGTTTTTTGGCCATTTGGCCCCCTAGTTAACTCTGGGTTAACTTGGGTCCAACAAAATGTAGTTTAATACTTAACATATTATAAAAAAGGCTATGGACATTATCAAAAGTCTTGGGGAAGGGCCCAAGGTAAAATTCTATAAGTGGCAGTTTTAGTGGCATAAGCATTAAATATTTGAAGATTTTATAGCCTTTCAAATTCAATTTAGTTTTTATGGCTGAAGATCATAGATTGGGCTAAAATTTAGAGGGTTGATCCTAGGGGCAATCCAAATCAATATGCATTGATATATCATGAATCGAGGGTTATTTGGTTGGTTTTTGAAGTGATTGAAAAAGCACTCAAAAAGGGTTTTAAGTTAAGGGCACTTAACCTTGGATTTTTGTTTGGAATCCTAGACTTGAGCAAGATTCTACATTTGATTGATTGGATTTGAATTATCCAAATCAATCATAATCAATTGAATGATAGTTATTGATTGGATATGATTGAAGCTTGATTAGATACTCTATTGAAGGTTCATTGAAGTTTTGAATTAAAGTTTGAATCAATGATTAAATTAAAGTCTAGATTGAAGTCTGGATTCAGGTCTGGATTATGATTTGAATAGAAGTATGGATTAAAGATTTACTTGAAGTCTGGATTAAAGTTGATTGGAGGCTAGATTAAAGTCTAGATTAAATTATAGATTAAAATCTAGATGATTGATATCTAAATGATTATCAACCATCAGATTAATAGGTAGAAGTTAGGATGGGTCCAAGTAACCACATACAAAAATGATATTAACAACTATGTTATGTAGAGAAGTTTAAAAGATATATTAGTTCCTAAAAGATAGTAATATGAATTAGACTTAAACTTTCCTTACATTTAAAATTTGGTAATATGTAGTATCGCTTGTAAAGAAAAGTTAATTATTTTACTGTAAATAAATAACTATAAAAAAAAGAAAAAAAATATAATATTACATAATTATAAAAGATATATTATTTGTAATCAATTTAGAGAAAATACATCATTTTAATAAATTGAGTCATCCTATTAAATATTAGTTCAAATGAAATAGCAAATCCAAATGGACCAGCTCCACATTACATCATTCTAATGGTTATTATATCTTGGTCAACTACTAAGCCAACAAAAATTCCATAAAATAATAAATAAAAAGCTCCTAATAATATTTATTGAATTATTTAGATAGTATTTTTTTATTTATAATTAATAATAAATTGTGTAATATTTAATATATAATATATTTAAATAAAAGAAAAACTTATATTTGGTGTAATATAATTAATAACGAAGTCGATTGTCATATTTACATTAACATATAGATCTTTATAGCTCGATAAAAATTATAAATAAATTTTTTTTAAAAATATTATAAAATAAAAATGGCTAAAATTAAATTAATTCAACATTATTAAAATGCCTGCTAGGGCTATATTTTGATACCCTTTACTAGAGCCAAGCTTAATCAGTGAATCATCTACTTCAACGGTATTTCTTAAGGTATACTTAGATTTGAGAGTAATAATATCTTTTTCTAATATTGATAATGCTATATCAAAAAGTGGATCTTTAAATTATACTTTTACCGTTAGTATTGTGCTATCATAAAATATAGTATAAATCTACATTATAAAAATTAAAATTGCTAAGTCAAAAATTAAAAAAAATTACTACTAGGAAAAAAATAAACATAATTGGATAAGTATATATTACATGTAATATTTACAATAAATTGAACTTTTGAAAAAAGTAGTAAAATATAATTTTTTTTACCTTTTTTTAATAGTCTACTATCTCTTAAAAAAATAGAATAGTGACATATCATTATAAGATTTTTCTTCCATAATCTACCTAAGCTTTAACTTATCATTATTTTTGAATTCTTATGATCATTTATAAAATAAAATAAAATTATATTTCTAATATAATAATATAAATTAAAAAAATTATAAATAAATAATAAATTTACATAATTCAATTTTAAGATGAATAACCGATGGCATTGCTGCTTACTAAATGATATCTTATGATAATTCCTTGCAAAAATTGATAATCTTCTAACTACATTTTCTAAGATAAAAATGATATTTCAATTAACAAACAAGCCCCACCATATTTTTTAAAATTTTCTTTAAAATTTAAAAGTAAAAAAATAATAAAAATAGATAAAGATAGTGGTTTTAACCGTTGCTAATTTAGCCTGTTGTTTGCAAACTACTACTACAAAATATTATTATAACTTTAACTTTTAATGGTGAATTTAGCAACGATTAAAACTGTTGCAAATCTGGTTTTGATGATGACAAACATGTTTTCAGTGTGTTTTGCTTGGCTAACCCGTTTCAGGCACAAAAGATTACAAGCAAGTCAAGCCAACTCAAGATTGGGTCCAAGTGTGTCTAATGTACTGTTTTTCATTTTATTGAGTCAATTGTAATGTAACTGATCCCCTAGCTAAGTAACCTTGCACATACACACTCAGGGGGATAGCTTGAGTGAATTAGAGTTTCTGTTCAATTTTTGCTCAGATCGTCCTGGACGATATTCACATCGTCCTGGACAATAGGGTAAAAATAGAAACCCTAATTAGGGCGACTAAGTTAAGTGGGTCTGATTAAGCAGATCGTCCTGGACGATCTTTGGATCATACAGGACGATATGCCCAAATCAAAAATTCTCAGCCGCCAGATCAAGTTAGGCAAGTTTTTATTTTTAGTTATTTGGTCTGATCATCCCGGACGATACGTGTATCATCCTGGACGATTCAGTATAATCATGCCTAATTTAATCTGGTAATTAAGGAAAGCAATTTATTTTTGATTGATACGATCATATCGTCCTGGACGATCGCAGGATCGTCCCGGACGATCCTGATCGTCTAGTGCATTTCAGCTGTACGTCCCAAACTGTGTTCAGGATGATTTGGACACTTTTTGAACTAATCGTACAGGACAATATCCCTATCGTCCTGGAGGATCAAGTCACTTTTTGGTCGTCCAGTACAGATTTCTCTCGACGACCCGAACTGTCTTCGGGATGATATACCTCGATTTGCACTAATCATCCCGGACGATCGCAGGATCGTACGGGATGATATGATCAATTTTTTCTACTGATCGTCCAGAAGATTCAGATCATCCAGGCTGAAACAGCTGAATTTGAACAGATCGTACAGGACGATATACCTATCATCCTGGATGATCTTGGCCGACCAGTTGAGATTTAGGGCAAATTTTAAGCCCTCCTATAAAAAAACGTTTTCTTAAAACAAGAAAAATATTTTGCCACCTTCCTTCCCTGAGAAACCCTAGAGAGAGAGAGAGAGTTGGGGGAGAGAGAGAAGATCTTGTGAGGGGGAGTTAGTGAGGGATTCAATAAGGTTGCTCCAAGCACGGATCAAAGTCGTCTTCTCCGCTCGTCGTCTTTCATCTAGTCAGTGTTCGTCGTGGGAGGATCGTTCGCAAGAAGATCCGGGGTTCTCTGCCCGCTTCAGGTGGAAGCAAAAGGAGTTCTAAGGTTCTCTACCTGCTTTAGGAGGAAGCAAAAGGAGCTCGGGTTCTCTGCCTCACCGTGTGGTGAAAAGGAGGTGTTTGTACAGGCTTCTCCGCCTTGCTGTGGGAGCAAAAGGAGAGACACTTTTTGTTTAGTGCAATATCCGGAGGGGAGGCTCCGGGGAGTGGACATAGGTCAAGTTGACCAAACCACTATAAAATCTGGTTTACTTTTCTGATTCAGTTTTGTACTTTACTTTTCCGATATTAACTGCTTGGGTGAATATCTGTGACTGATCTTTTCGTTCTTGTTTACTTGTTTCCGCTGCTAAGTATCGAAAAGATTTTCATTGTTATCGTGAAATTTTTAAATAACCAATTCACCCCCCCCCCCCCTCTTGGTTAGCCTCAGGACTAGTTCACTAGGGCTTAACATCCCTTTCAAACTTTCAAGTGGTATCAGAGCGGGATTCAAAATTTAGGTTTAAAAACTTTTGAATTTGATCCATGGCTAACTGTAACAATCGTAATACTACTGAAGGTTATTCTATTACAAGACCACCGTTGTTTGATAATATTCCTTTTAATTTTTGGAAAACATGCATGTCTACTTTTCTGCAATCTATTGATTATCGCATGTGGATGTTAGTGAAGGACGGATAGGAACCACCTTTTAGATTGATTAACAATGTGAAAACTGAATTGCCTTTTGCTGATTGGACGTTTGCTGATTATGATTTAGCACAGTTAAATGCAAAATGCTTGAACTGTTTCTTTTGTGCTTTAAAATCTGAGGACTATATGTGTGTTTCTACTTGTACAATGGGAAAGGAAATCTAGGATAGATTATGTTTAACATACAAAGGTACAACTGAAGTCAAACAGTCTAGGTTAAACATCTTGTTACATGATTATGAACTTTTTCGCATGAAACCTAGTGAGACTATTTCAAAAATGTACACAAGGTTCACTCAGATTATTATCTCTTTGTATACTTTAGGGAGAGAACTTACTAACTATGAAAGAGTGAACAAAATTCTTAGATGTTTGCCTGCTTTTTATGATGCTAAGATTACTACTATCACTGAATCCAAAGATTTAAATACTTACTCTATTGACAGCTTACTTGGATCACTCATTGCTTACGAGTAAGGGGTGAACCAAAGGCAACTTGATGTAGGTGAACGCAAGAAAGAGAAGACAGTGGCACTAAAGGCCAAAGATTCAGATGCTAGCACTTCCGGGTCTGATAGTGATGACGTTGCCTTAATCACAAGGCAATTCAAAAGCTTTCTAAGGAAGAAACATAAGAACTATCAGAAGTGGAACAAGGGTAAGTCCAGTAAAAATTTTAAGGGTTCATCTGAATCTGTTTGTTTTGAATGCAGGAAGCCTGGAAACATTAAGGCTGATTGTCCTACACTTAAAGCTCACCTAAGCAAGGGGAAGGGTGAGGAGAAACCAAAGTTTATAAAGGACAAGAAGCGGATTCAGAAGGCGTTCTGGGCAAACTCTGCATCCGACTCTTCTGAGACTGAAGCTGAAGAGGAGGAAACAAACTTGTGTCTGATGGCTGATGATCACCCTAGTCAGTCAGACCAGGAAGAGGTTTGTGAGCTTACTTACGATCAATTATTTAAAGTTTCTGAAAGAATTCATACATCTTATAGGAAACTTAAGAAAACTCATGCTAGTTTGAAATTAGATTATTTGACTTTACAAAAAGAGCATGATTCTGTAGTTAAAGATCATTCCACACTTGATTCCAATCACATGTCTTTGCTTGATGAATTCAATGATTTGAACAAAAAATATTCTGATTTAACTGTTGAGCATGATTTGTTAAAAACATCGCATGTTGAATTAGAAGTTGCTTTTAAGAAAGTGAATGATATGGCATGTGATTTAGAAAGTAATGAAAGTGCAAGAACCTTTGAAATTTCAAGTTTAAATAAACATACTGAGTTTTTAAAATTGAAAATCAGTGCTTTTGAAAAGAATAAAATACCGCCTACTTTTGAACAGTTTTATGCACCGCCACCTTTTGAAAAAACTATTGCAAGTTCATCAAAGCATGTTTCATATGCATCTAGGAAGAGGCACTATCACCCACGTAGATTAGTTAACCCTTTTCCTGGTGTTAGATGTTTTTCATGTGGCATGTTAGGACATATTTCCCACACCTGCACTATTCACCATAGTACACATTGGGTGTGGAAACCCAAACTGCCTGTTTCACATCACAGCATGCATGCATTACATTCTTCTTTTCATAAGAAGGAACCCAAACCTGTTTGGGTTCCTAAGACTGACGTTTGATATTTTTGTAGGTGTGCTCTCACGCAAGACCTCGTGAGAGCATGTGGTACCTGGACAGTGGATGTTCTAGACACATGACTGGAGATGTAAATCAGTTCATTTTGCTGGAGGCCAGAGCTGGAGGCAAGGTTACACTTGGAGATAACACTACCAGGAAGGTGGTAGGCTCAGGTATAATTGGTGATTCAAAGAATTTTATGATTGATAATGTTTTGCTTGTAGATGGACTGAAACACAACTTGCTGAGCATCAGTCAACTCTGTGATAAGGGATACAGCGTCAAATTCCTGCCCCCTGGCTGCATTTTAAGCTTAAATGATGAAGTTATTTTGCAGGGGCAAAGGATCAACAATGTCTACAAGCTGGATGTAAGTTGCATTAAATCTGATAATTCAATTTGCTTAAAAACTGCTGCTGATGAGTCTTGGTTATGGCATAGGAGATTGTGTCATGCCAGTATGAAAACCCTTAGGAGAGTCACCCAAAAGGACTTAGTTAGAGGTGTGCCCAAGCTTAAGTTCACTAAGGATCACCTGTGTGATGCCTGTTAGTTGGGGAAGCAAGTCCAGTCGTCTTTTCACTCTATTAAGGACATTAGCACCTCCATACCTTTAGAAGTTCTTCACATGGACCTCTTTGGACCCATTAGCACTGCCAGCTTAGGGGGGAGAGTCTATGGGTTTGTGATTGTAGATGATTATTTGAGATTCACTTAGGTTAAGTTTTTGTGTCATAAATATGAGACATTTGATGAGTTTAGATCTTTCTCTACTTGGATTCAGAAGAAGTTAGGATCTGAGATTATTACCATCCATAGTGATCATGGAGGGGAGTTTGAAAATGAATAATTTGGAAGTTTTTGTGAGGATCATGGGATTAGTCATAATTTTTCAGCTCCTAGGACCCCTCAGCAGAACGGGGTAGCTGAAAGGAAGAACAGGGCCTTAGTGGAAGCCGCTAGAGCCATACTTGCCGAGTATTCACTTCCAAAATACTTTTGGGCTGAAGCGGTGAACACTGCTTGTTATGTGTTAAATAGGGTGAATGTTAGAGCCAAACTGAATAAGACACCTTATGAGATCATTAAGGGTAGAACTCCAAATCTGTCCCACCTCCATGTCTTTGGCTGTAAGGTTTTCATTCTAAACAACAGGAAATCACCCTTAGGAAAATTTGACCCCAAATCTGATGAAGGAGTGTTCTTAGGATATTCAAGTGTGGGGAAATCTTTTAGGGTGTTCAATAGGAGGACTTTGGTGGTGGAAGAAACAACCCATGTAGTGTTTGATGAATCTGATCCTAAGGAGTCTAGATCTGAAGTAGAAGATGAAGAGATTGTTGTGGTTACCCAAGGAGTTGGAAATACAAATTTGGAGGAAAGGGTAGAACATCAAACCACATTGCCTAGAGATTGGAGATATTCTTCAAGTCATCCTAAAGAACTGATCTTAGGAGACCCTTCTGAAGGTGTTAGGACTAAGCATGGACTTAAAAAGGAAGTAAACCATTCTGCCTTTATCTCAATGACTGAACCCACCAAAATCAATCAAGCCTTGTCAGATGAGTTTTGCATTTTATCTATGCAGGAAGAATTGAATCAATTTATAAGGAATGATGTTTGAGAGTTAGTAGAAAGACCTAAAAATCAATGTATTGTGGGAACCAAGTGGGTCTTTAAGAATAAGATGAACGATTCTGGTGTGGTGGTGAGAAATAAGGCAAGATTGGTGGCTAAGGGGTATAATCAGATAGAAGGGATTGATTTTGAGGAGACTTTTGCCCCTGTAGCTAGATTGGAGGCCATTAGAGTGCTACTAGCCTTTGCTTGTTATAAGGGATTTAAGCTGTTTCAAATGGATGTCAAGAGTGCCTTTTTAAATGGGGTAATTAAAGAAGATGTTTTTGTAGAACAACCCCCAGGTTTTGAGAATTCCCAATATCCAAATCATGTCTATAAATTAAAAAAGGCCTTATGTAGATTGAAACAGGCACCCAGAGCTTGGTATGAGAGGCTTAGCACATTCCTGTTAGAAAGAGAGTTTGTTAAGGGGAGCGTAGACACCACCCCTTTTCTAAGGAGATTAAAGGATGACTTACTCATTGTCCAGATCTATGTTGATGATATAATTTTTTGATCTTCTGATAAATATTTATGTGATGAGTTTTCTAAAACAATGAGTAAGGAGTTTGAGATGAGTATGATGAGAGAATTGTCCTACTTTTTGGGGTTTAGCATAAGGCAAACGGATGATGGAACCTTTCTCAATCAATCAAAATACACTAAGGACATTTTGAAGAAATATGAAATGGACAAAGCCAAGCCAATCAATACTCCCATGCCCTCCTCAGTTCAGTTAGATAAGGATTCAAATGGAAAATCTGTTGATCAGAAGAAGTATAGAGGGATAATAGGTTCACTTCTTTACCTGACTGCTAGCCGACCTGATATCATATTTAGTGTCTGTCTTTGTGCTAGGTTTCAGGCTGATCCTAAAGTGTCCCACCTGATTGCTTTTAAGAGAATTCTTAGATATCTTTTAATGACCCCAAACCTAGGAATTTGGTACCCTAGGCACAGCACCTCTTTTGAGATCATTGGATATTCTGATTCTGACTTTGCGGGGTGTAGGGTGGATAGAAAGAGAACTTCTGGGACTTATCAATTCATAGGACAGTCGTTAGTCTCATGGTCCAGTAGAAAATAGAACTCAGTTGCACTTTCCACTGTTGAAGCTGAGTATATTGCCTTAGGGAGTTGTGTGGCCCAAGTTCTTTGGTTGAAGCAATAAGTCTTGGATTTAGGGGTACTTGTTGGCACAATTTCTATTCTGTGTGATAATACTAGTGCCATCTGTATCTCTAAGAATCCAATCTAACATTCTAGGACCAAACACATTGATATAAGGCATCACTTCATTAGGGACCTTGTTACAAAAGGGGACATTGAGCTATATCATGTAGCAACTGAAAATCAGCTGGCTGACATACTCACTAAACCACTGGCCTTTGACTCATTCAGCATTTTAAGAACCTGATTAGGAGTGATTGATATAAATGCTTGATTCTGATGACTGCTGATTTTTGATGGTTCGGATTGGTATTCTGTTTTCCGTTAGTTAGTTTTTATTTTTTTTATTTACTTTCAGTTGATTTTACTTCCTCTGTTGATTTATATTTTAGCCTTACTGTTAGTTTGATTTGAGTATTTACTTTGCTGTGATTTTCTACCTATTTTTATTCACTGGTTCATATCTTGCACTTACTATTTTATGCTTTTCAAAATCTGATCACAGCTCACTACTTCTGATAATCTGAATTTTTGATTGAGAGTTTTTACCTTATTTTGGTTTAGAAGCTGGTAAGCAGTGATTGATTCACTGAATCTGTTAAAGGGGACAAACATTGATGATTGTTTCTCTTTCTCTAACTCCTTTACTGGTGTATAGTTTCTTTTGGATAAAAATCCTCTTCAAAATTAAAATGTTAATTTTTGAAATAGAGATTATTTTATCTTCCTACAGTAATCTGCCTCATATCAATAGTGTTTTTCAGAGTCTTGAATCATTAGTTTGATTTTCTAAACCAAGTGATTGCATTTATCATATACTGTATGGCTTTTGTTTTCTGAATCGTTCTTCCTTACTGTGGAGAGTCATCTCCTATGTATGGAAGATAATCTCACAGCTGAGACTCTTTAATGATTATGAAAATGAGAAAGCTTATAAAAGATGCGCAGTGCGCCAGATAATTTGAAAAAGTGGCATAAAATGAGCCTAAAACTGAAAAGATACGAAATTGCCAAATTGGATACACAAAGTGTATCAAAAATCAAAAGATGCGCAAAGTGCCAACCAATTTGAAATAGGGGCCCAAAATGAGCCCAAACCAAGCTTTCTTCCCTTTCAGATTGTTAAATATCTTAGAAAAATCAGTGCGCCACTTAATATTTTCAAAAGCTTGAATTTAAAAATCTTGATTTCTGATTTTTTACTTTGTAACACTATTATATCAGATATTTTTCTGGAACGAGGCTTGAAAGGATCTCTTTTCAAATCTAATATCTTTTGTTCTGAATCGGATTTTTATTTTGAAACAGGTTTGCATCGATAAGGTGCCCGGGGTCGGAGTTACGAAAGATGATTTTTCCAACCTTTTCTGGATTTCAACGCTGTCAATCGTCCTCTTATTGGTTTTTGAATCTAAAATCAAGGAAAAATTCTGATTTACTCGAGCAGCTTGATAAAAAAAAGTTTCTTTTATGTGTTTTTGTTGTAAGCTTTATTCGTGTTTGTTTTGTTTTAATTTCGTGATTGTATTTTTGGGTTCTAGTTGTCTGTTTTGTAGTTGTTTTCTTTTCTGTTCTGTCCTGATATTTTTAGGTTTTCTGTTTACCCTCCTCCTTTTTGTGATGTCAAAAGGGGGAGTCAGTTGTAGTCGTTTCTATTTTTGTTATGAGTTATGTTTCCTGTATTGATTTAGTTGTTAAATGAAAATTTGAAAAAAAAATATTTGTGTTTTGATCTCCTAGTTATTTTTTATTTTTAAACTACTGTACAAATGTTTGCCATCATCAAAAAGGGGAGATTATTGCAAATCTGGTTTTGATGATGACAAACATGTTTTTAGTGTGTTTTGCTTGGCTAACCCGTTTCAGGCACAAAAGATCACGAGCAAATCAAGCCAACTCAAGATCGGGTCCAAGTGTGTCCAATATACTATTTTTTATTTTATTGAGTCAATTGTAACGTAACTGATCCCCTAGCTAAGTAACCTTGCACACACACACTCAGGGGGAGAGCTTAAGTGAATTAGAGTTTCTGTTTAGTTTTTGTTCAGATCATCCTGGACGATATTCACATCGTCCTCGACGATAGGGTAAAAACAGAAACCCTAATTAGGGTGACTAAGTTAAGAGGGTCTGATTAAGCAGATCGTCATGGACGATCTTTGGATCGTACGGGACGATATGCCCAAATTAGAAATTCTCAGCCGCCAGATCAAGTTTGGCAAGTTTTTAATTTTAGTTATTTGGTCTGATCGTCCCGGACGATATGTGTATCATCCTGGATGATTCAGTATAATAATGCTTAATTTAATCTGGTAATTAAAAAAGCAATTTATTTTTGATTGATACGATCATATCGTCCTGGACGATCGCAGGATCATCCCGGACGATCCTGATCGTCTAGTGCATTTCAGCTGTACGTCCCGAACTGTATTCAGGATGATTTGGGCACTTTTTGAACTAATCATACATGACGATATCCCTATCGTCCTCGACGATCAAGTCATTTTTTGGTCGCCTAGCACAGATTTCTCTGGACGACCCGAACTGTCTTCTGGATGATATTCCTCGATTTGCACTAATCATCCCGGACGATCGTAGGATCGTACGGGACGATATGATCAATTTTTTCTACTGATCGTCCAGAAGAGCCAGATCATCTAGGCTGAAACAGTTGAATTTGAACTGATCGTACAGGACGATATACCTATCGTCCTGGATGATCTTGGCCGACCATTTGGGATTTAGGGTAAATTTTAAGCCCTCCTATAAAAGAACTTTTTCTTAAAACAAAAAAAATCTTTTGCCACCTTCCTTCCCTAAGAAACCCTAGAGAGAGAGAGAGTTGGGTGAGAGAGAGAATATCTTGTGAGGGGGAGTTAGTGAGGGATTCACTAAGGTTGCTCCAAGCACGGATCAGAGTCGTCTTCTCCGCTCATCGTCTTTCGTCTAAACGGTGTTCGTCATGGGAGGATCGTTCGTAAGAAGATCCGGGGTTCTCTGCCTGCTTCAGGTGGAAGCAAAAGGCGTTCTAAGGTTCTCTGCCTGCTTCAGGAGGAAGCAAAAGGTGGTCGGGTTCTCTGCCTCACCGTGTGGTGAAAAGGAGGTGTTTGTACGGGCTTCTCCGCCTTGCTGTGGGAGTAAAAGGAGAGACACTTTGTTTCGTGCAATACCCGGAGGGGAGGCTCCGGGGAGTGGACGTAGTTCAAGTTGACCGAACCACTATAAAATCTGGTTTGCTTTTCTGATTCAGTTTTGCACTTTGCTTTTCCGAAATTAGCTGCTTGGGTGAATATCGGTGACTGATCTTTTCGTTCTTGTTTACTTGTTTCCGCTGCTAAGTATCGAAAAGATTTTCATTGTTATCACGAAATTTTTAAATAACCAATTCACCCCCCACTCTTGGTTTGCCTCGGGACTAGTTCACTAGGGCTTAACATCCCTTTCGAACTTTCAAAAACTTCTGTCTATATCTATCTATAATAGTAATTTTAAAATTACTGATATGCTACTACAAAAATATTAATTTTTTTATAGTGATTCATTTTAGGATGGCATAATATTGATGGCAAAAGTACAATTTAAAGATCCACTACTTAATATAGTATTACTGAAGTTAGAAAAGGATGTCAATACTCCTATAATTAAGTATACCTTAAGAAATATCATTGAAGTAGAGAATTTACTGATTGTGCTTGGCTCGAGTGAAGGATACTAAAATATAGCCAAAGCAAGCACTTTAAGGTATGTAAATTAATTTAATTTTAGCCATTTTTATTTTATAATATTTTAAAAATACTTAATTTATAATTTTTATCTAGCTATAAAGATATACATATTAATGTTAATATTTCAATCGACTTTGGAATTAATTGTATTGCACCAAATATAAGTTTTTATTTTATTTAAATATCTTACATATTAAATATTACATAATTTATTATTAATTATAAATAAAAATTATTATCTAAATAATTCTATAAATTTTATTAATAGTTTTTTATTTTTTATTTTAGAAAATTTTAAGTGGCTTATCAACTTACCAAAATGAAATAGCCATGAGAATGATATAATGTGGAGCTGGTCTATTTTTAATTTCTATTTTACTTGAATTAATATTTAATAGGATGACTCAATTTATTAAAATGAGATATATTTTCTTAATTTCTTATAAATAATTTATCTTTTATAATTATAAAATATTTTAATTTTTATTTTAATTTTTTATAGTTATCTATTTAGAGCAAATAATTAGCTTATCTTTACAGGCAAGATGACATATTACCAGATTTTAAATTCAAGACAAGTTTAATGCTCAAACATATTATATTTCTTCATGAGCCTAGTTGATATTGCTATCTTTAAGAACTAAGATATCTTTTGAACTTCTCTACAGAATATGGTTATTGACCTTATTTTTATTTGAGATTATTCAGACTTTTCCAGACTTCTATATGTTCACTTAATGGTTGATAATCATCTAGATTTTAATAAAAAATTCAATTTATACTTTAATCCTACCTCTAGTCAACTTTAATCCAGACTTCAAACTAACCTTTAAGTCAATCCTCAATCTAGACTTTAATTCAAATCCTAATTGAGACCTAAATTCATACTCTAATTTAGACTTTAATTTAATGATTAATTTAAACTTCAATCCAAAACTTTAATCAACCTTCAATCAAGCTTCAATCCTATCTATCAGAGAAAAATAAATTGCCATATAAATTTAATATTATTCTATTTTATAATTGAATAAAGCATTGAGAATAGATTACTATCTCGGATGACTAACACAATATTCTATAATGGATTAAAAGTCAAAAAAAGGTTTTATAAAATAATCTTTCTGTAAACATAATTCAAAGAATAACATATCATCTCAAAAGATGAATTTGAAATTCTATAGAATGTGTTTAAAAATAGAAATGAAGTTTTAAAAATCTAGTCATTCTTTTAACTAGGTGAAACAAGAAGAATATTCTTTCATCTTGATGTATCAATATAATATTCTTCAAAACATCCAAAAATGAGAATGAGCTTTATAAAATTTTTTATTTATAATATCAAATATAGTAAGGAAAATATCATGTCATATGAGAAGATAATAATGACAATCTTCAAGTATATTTAAAAGTAAAAATGAGTTTGAAAAGAAATTTTTATTCCCAGAGATTCTTTTCATGTTTTATAGAAATAAAATAAGATTTATTTTAATTTAGAGTTCTAAAATATCTATAAGGATAAGCCCTTATAATTAATTACATCCTAGGATTGGTGCTCCTAGGAAATCTCTTGATTAAAGCAATAATTTCAAACCCTTTGGCCAGCTCACTTGATGCTTGCCATTTGTCCCAAATGGTTAAAAAGGTTGGGGATAGGAGATAGTAAAGACAATGATGTTTAAAGGGGGTTTTGTCCTCACATGAGCATTTAGGGTGATTAGGCTTAGCTTAAACCTAATCAAAGGATTTTAGGAAGACTCTAGAAGGAGTTTAGGCTGTTGGAATGATTTGAGATGGGAGGGATTAAGTATTTGTAGCAATTTGACCACTATGAAGACCATTTGACTATTCATTGACTGTTTGACCAGTCAAAGAGGCAATAATTATTGAGGTGGCATATAGGAAGGTTTGATGAGATTTCTTAAAGAGAGTTCGATGCTAGGAAATTAAAGTTTTAGTGCATGGGTACATATGAATGGGGGGGTTTGACCAAGTAATATTGAATTTACTTGGTCAAACTGATTATGATTTGAGTCACCAATGATTGAAGCATGTTTACGATATGAATTGAAATTAATTTGAGGCTTGATAAATTTTAAAGAGTATGAGTTGATTGCATGAAACCATTTGACTATATTTTGACCTAATTTGATAAAGTTTGATAGTTTCACCAAATCAAATCAAGTATGATTTAACTCATGATGGATATGGAGAGATTTAAGGTATATAATTAAATGGTCTTAAAGGATTAAAAAGCTTGATTGGAGTGGATTTATATAAGTGGTGAACTGATCCTATGCTGACTAGATCTGATAAGATATTGGTCTGATTGACCAAGTCAATTATTGACTGAGATAGAGGATCAATCTGGTCCAAATCACTAAAAAGGATAGTCAAAGGGTTTTCATGAGGTTCAAAATGGATTTGATAATTTATTGAATACAAAAAGGGTTAATCGTTGATCTGGTCAGCCATGGTTGACTTGGTTAACCATGTCAAACTAGGAGTTGGATTTGGGCTTAAAATGTTTAATTTTATTATTGAAAACTATTGGATATGGTCTCATAGACTAGAAGGGTTATTTCAGTCAAAATGACCATTTAAACCTTTAAGGGGCCATTTGGTTAACAAGGGTTATCTTGGCCAACCAGGTTAGACCAAGGCCTGATTTGGGACCAATAAGTTCAAAGTGATATTTTATTCTAATCGAGGTGGGTCCGTATAATGATAAAGTCATTTGGATTGAAATGACTATTTAAGCCCTCAGTAATTTGGTCAAAATAGGTTAATATGGTCAACCAGGCTTGATCAAGATTTTGATTTGAGTATAATGCACTCCTAATAGTGTTTACGATGTATTAGAGGATATTTTATGGTTTGATTTGACTGGGCCATGTTAAAGTTAGAATGAAATGTCAATTTTATCCTTAAGAGATATTTTGGTCATTTGGCCCCCTGGTCAAATTTGGGTCAACTTGGGTAAAAAAAATGCAGTTTAATACTTAACATATCATAACAAATGCTAAGAACATTATCAAAAGTCTTTGGAAAGGTCCCAATGTTAAATTCTAAAAGTGGCAGGTCTAGTTGCACAGGAGATAAATATTTGAAGATTATATAGCCTTTGGAATTCAATTCAGTTTCTATGGCTAGAGATCTTAGATTGGGCTCAAATTTTGAGGGTTGACCTGAGGGACATGCTAAAGTAATATGCAATTGATAGATCATTAATCAGGGGTCATTTGGTTGAGTTTTGAAGTTATAAAAATCACTCATAAAGGGTTTTAAGATAAGGGTCCTAATCATTGGCTATTGGTTTAAAATCCTGAATTTGAGTTAGATTCTAAATTTGATTGATTAAATTTAAATTATCCAAATTAATCATAATTAATTTAATGATTATTATTGGTTGGATTGGATTGATGCTTAATTGGAGACTAAATTGAAGGTTGATTGAAGTTTTGGATTAAAGTTTAAATTAGTGATTGAATTGAAGTGTAGATTAGAGTATGGATTAAGGTCTAGATTATGATTTGAATTGAAGTCTTGATTGAGGATTAACTTGAAGTCTGGATTGAATATGATTGGAGATAGGATTGAAGTCTAAATTTAATTCTGAATTGAAATCTAAATGATTGATACCTAGATGATTGTCAACCATCGATTCAATAGGTAGAAGACTAGATGTGTCCTAGTAACCACATACAAAAAAATGGTTAACTACCATGGTATATAGAGAAGTTTAAAAGATATATTAGCTCCTAAAAGATAGCAATATGAACTAGTCTCACAAAGAAATATAACATGTTAAAGTATTAAACTTTCCTAGCATTTAAAATCTGGTAATATGCCATCTTGCTTGTTAAGATAAGTTAATTATTATGCCTTAAAATAAATAATTACTAAAAATTAAAATAATAATCATAATATTACACAACTATAAAAGATAAATTATTTGTAATCAATTAAGAGAAAATACACCATTTTAATAAATTGAGTCATCCTATTCAATAATACTTTAAGTGGTATTATAAATTCAAATGGACAAGCCTAATATTGCATCATTCCAATGGCTATTCCATCTTGGTCAACTAATAAGCCGATAGAAATTTCCTGAAATAATAAATAAAAGTTCCAAATAATATTTATAGAATTATTTAGATATTACTTTTTATTTATAATTTATAAAAAATTATACAATATTTAATATTTAAGATATTTAAATAAAAGAAAAAAACTTTCATTTAGTGTAATATAATTAATTACGAAGCTAATTGCCATATTGTACTAACATGTAGATCTTTATAATTGGATGAAGATTATAAATAAAATATTTTTAAAAATATTATAAAATAAAAATGTCTAAAATTAAATTAATTTAATATCATTAAAATGTCTACTTGGGTTATATTCTAATACCCTTCACTCGAGCCAAGCATAATCAGTAAATTCCCTACTTTAACGGTATTTTTTAAGGTGTACTCAGCTATGAGAGTATCAACATCTTTTTCTAACTTCAGTAATGCTATATTAAATAATGGATATTTAAATTATATTTTTACCGTCAGTATTGTGCTATCATAAAATGTAATATAATTCTACATTATAAAAATTATAATAGTAAAATCATAAATGAAAAAAAAATTACTGCTTGGGTAAAAACAAAGATATTTGGATAAGTATATATTACATGCCATATTTAAGGAAAATTGAACTTTTGAAAAAAAAATAAAATTTTTTTTTACCTTTAATATTCTACTATATCTTAAAAAAATATAATGGTGACATGTCATTATAAGGTCTTTCTTCCACAGCCAACCCAAGCTTTGACTTATCATTACTTTTGAATTCTTATAATCATCTATAAAATATAATAAAAATTATATTTATAATATCATAATATAAATAAAAAAATAAATTTATAAATAAATAATAAACATATATAATTCAGTTTCAAGATGTATAATTGATGGTATTAATACTTACTAAATGATATCTTATGAAAATTCCTTACAAAAATTGATAATATTCTAAACATATTTTTTAAGATAAAAAATGATATATCAGTTAATAAACAAGCCCCATCATATTTTTTAAAATTTCCTTTAAACTTTGAAAGTGAAAAAAGATAAAAATAGATATAAATATTAGTTTTAACAGCTGTTAAATTAACCGGTGGTTCGTAAAAGTATAATTTAAACATTCACTTCTTGATATAGCATTACTGAAGTCACAAAAAGATGTTAATACTTCCACAGCTAAGTGCACCTTAAGTGGCTTATTAGTTGACTAAGATGAAATATCCATTGGAATGCAATAACGTGGACCTGGTCCATTTTAATTTGATATTTCACTTGGACTAATATTGAATTGGATGGCTCAATTTATTAAAATCAGATATTTTCTCTTAATTACTTAAAAATAATTTATCTTTTATAATTATATAATATTATAATTTTTATTTCTATTTTTTATAATTTTTTATTTACAGCAAAAATATTACCTTATCTTTACAAGCGAGATGACCTATTATCATATTTTAAATGCACTGCAAGTTTAATGCTCGAACATGTTATATTTCTTTTGAGCCTAGTTCATATTGCTATCTTTTAGAAATTAATATATATTTTGAACTTTTATACAGAACATAGTTGTTGATCTTATTTTTATTTGAGGTCTTTAGGATTCATCCAGAATTCTACTTATTTTTATATGATGGTTGACAATCATCTAGGTGTTAATCATCTAGATTTCAATATAGAATTCAATCTAGACTTCAATCCAACCTTGAGTCAACTTCAATATGGACTTTAAACCAGACTTTGAGTCAGTCCTCAATCCAGACATCTATTCAAATCCATTCCAGACCTTAATCCAAACTCTAATCTAGACTTCAATTTAATCATTAATTCAAACTTTAATTAACCTACAATTAAGCTACAATCCTATTTATTAGAGGAAAATAAATCGTCATGCAGATTTGTTATTATCATATTTTATAATTAAATACTGCATTGAGAATAGAGTACTGTATCGGGAGACTGACATAATATTCTACAATGAATTCAATGTAAAAATAAGATTTTACTATAAATATAATTTAATGAATAATATATAATCTCAAAAGATGAATATAAAATTCTATAGAATGTGTTTAAAAATAGAAATGGATTTTTAAAAATCTAGTCATTCTTTTAATTAGATGCAATAAAAAGATTATTATATCACTTTGATGGATAAATATAATATTCTTCAAAAAATCAAAAAATAAGAATGGATTTTATTAAATTTAATATTTCTAATATCAAATATAACAAGAAAAATGTCATGTCATATTGGAAGATGATAATAATATTCTATGAGTATATTTATAAGTAAAAATGAGTTTGAAAATAAATCTGTATTTCTATAGATTTTTCTCTTAATTTATAGAAAAAATAAGAATTATTTTAATCTGGAGTTCTCAAATCCCTATAAGGGCAAGCCCCTATAGTTAATTACATCATAGGATGGGTGCTCTTAGGAAAACTCTTGATTAAAATAGAAATTTCATATCCTTTGGCCAACTCCCTTAATGCTTTCCATCTGTCCCAAATAGTTAGAAAGGTAGGGGAAAGGATGTGGTAAAGATAGTAATGTGTAAAGGATGTTTTGTCCTCACATGAGCATTTGGGGTGATTAGGCTTAGCTTAAACCTAATTTGTGGGTATGAATTGGTTTAGAAAAACTCTAGGAGTTTAGGCAACATATATGGTTTGAGATGGGAGGGATTAAGTATTTGGAGCAATTTGACCACTAAGAAGACCATTGGACTATTCATTAATTATTTGACTAGTTAATGAGTCAATAAATGCTGAGGTGGCATGTAGGAAGGTTTGATGAGATGTCTTGAAGGGAGTTTGATGCTAAAAAATTAAAGTTTGAATGCATGGGTACATATTGAACCAAGTAATAGTTAGTGAACTTGGTCAAACTCATCATAATTTGACTTACCAATGATTGAAACATGATTAAGATATGAATTAAAATTGATTTGAGGCTTGATAAAATATGGAAAGTATGAGTTGATTACATGGAAATTTTTGGCAATATATTAACCTAATTTGACCAAGTTTGATAGTTCGACCAAATCAAGTCAAGTATGATTTGACTCATGATGGGTTTGGAGAGATTCAAGGTATATAATTAAATTGTCTTGAAGGTTTAAAAAGCTTGATTAGAGTGGATTAAATTATATTTAGTGAACTAACCTTATGTTGACTAGATCTGACCAGACATGGGTCTGGCTGACCAAGTTAACTATTAATTGGGTCAAGGGACTAATCAAGTCCAAATCACCAAAAAGGATGGTCAAGGGGTTTTGATGAGGTTCAGAATTGATTTAAAGTTTGATTGAATGTAAATAAGCTTAATGGTTGATCTGGTTAACCATGGTTGACTTGGTCAACTAAGTTAAATTAGGAGTTGGGTTTGGGCTCTGCAACTTTGGTTTGTGTTGCAATCCAGGATCCTTAGTCTCTAATTTTGATGATGATAAAAAAATATTAACTATATTATTATGTTCTTTCTTAAAAAATATTGATGTTTATTTATATCTATGAGCACTAACATTTCAGGTAAGCTACACACCGCTCAAGACTGCTAGAGACTCAAGACTGGTAGAATAGGATATAAAAGAATTTGTATTTTGTAGTGCCTTTATTTTTTCATTTTTTGAGTCTACCACAAAAGAGTGTATGCAAATGGGGTGACCATGCACACACACACAGGGGGAGAGTTTCTCTTTTTTTAAGATAAATTTTTTTTGAAGAAAATCATACTGTATGATATTTAATCATATTGCATGATCTGTCATTAAAAATAAAGCTTAATGTCTAATTCTAAATGATTAGTTTGTGAACTAATCATACTACACGATCATGATCGTACTATATGATTTATTTCCCTCTAAAAATGTTAGCTGCCAGCATAGTTTAGGTATGATTTTAAATTTGATTTTTTAAACTAATCGTACTATATGATCCTAATCATATTATATGATCATTTGAAATCTTACTAAAATTATCCCCTATAATTAGATAATTAAATCATAATTTCTTAATTACTATTATTCATACTATACGATATAAATTATACTGTACGAACTACAGAGATGATTTTTTATAAGCCCATAGATCGTACCAGATGAAACCATAGTTTTTACACTATTCATCCTGGATGATATTTATATCGTACAGGATGATGATTTGAATTAAACTATTCATACTATACAAAGTGTACATTGTAGGATAATTTATATAGATAAATTTTGGTCATCCCATAAGTCATTCTATATGAACAGTTAAAAATAAAATGATCATCTAGTATGATCTCTTGATTGTACTATATGATGTGCGTAAAATTTTTGAACTATTTATCTTCCTTCATACTGGATAAAATTGATTTTGAATTGGTAGTACTGTATGATATTGGATCGTACTGTATGAATAACATCATCTGAATTGAATTATTAGGGTTTTCTGAAGCCTAATTTAAAAAGAAGTTTTTCTTATTCAATGGTTATTGTTATTGTTGTTGTGATTGCTGTGTGAAAAAGAGGAGCGTGATAACTGAAGGAACTCTTGAGAGGGAGCTTTTGAAGAGATCCATGGTTTGTGAGAGGAAGGAGAATGTGATCTTGAGCGTGAGGGGAGAAGGAGTGTGAGGGAATTACACGGTTGCTCTGAGCTAGCTGCACGCTTGCTCCTCCTGTAGCCTTGGTGATTCTTGTGGAAGCTCTCTAGGGAGAGAGGCTTCAAGGTCAACATCCTCGAGGTTCTCTGCCTTCTCGAGGAGGGAGAAAAAGGAGAAGGTTCACTATCGTCACCAGGATGGTGACATAACGTTGGTACTCTGTCACACCGGGGAAGGTGAAAGTGAGTTTTATAAAGGCTTCTCTGCCTTTCTGTGGGAGCAGAAGGAGAGTCAACTTTTAGTAGTGTAACTCTCAGAGTGGAGGACTCCGGGGGGTGGACGTAGGTCAAGTGACCGAACCACTATAAAAAAATTTTGTGTGCTTTTCTTATTTTCTGCATTTTACTTTTTATGCATTTATTTTCTCTGTTAACTACATGGAAAAAAATCTTTATTTAGCATTTCATTACGAGATTTAGAATTATATCACCAATATTATAATTGTGTAAGAATCATTAGCTTCCATATTTAATTAGTTAAGTTTTTTATTTTAAAAATTTTGAAAAATACCTTAAAAACTTGAACTCGTGTTTAGGATTTATTTTTAAATTACCAATTCATCCCCCTTTTGGTGCATCTCTTACTTTTAGTCTGATCATTGAAAATAAATGGATATGGTCTCATGGACTAGAAGGGTCATTTCAGTCAAAATAACCATTTAGACCTTTAAGTGGCCATTTGGTTAACAAGAATTGACCTGGTCAACCAAGTCAAACCAAGGCCTAGGTTTGGGTCCCATAGGTTCAAAATTATATTTTTGATCTAATTGAGGCAGTTCCCTACAATGATGAAGTCATTTTGATTGAAATGACCATTCAAGCCATTAATAATTTAGTCAAAATTGGTTGACTTCGTCAACCAGGCTTGACCAAGATCCGAATTTGAGTCTAATGCACTCCTAATAGTGTTTATAATGCATTAGAGGATATTTTAGGTTTTGATTTTACTGGGCCATATGAAGTTTGATTGAAACTTTAAATTTATCCTTAAAGGGTCATTTGGCCCCCCTAGTCAACTGTGGGTCAACTTGGGTCCAATAAAATATAGTTTAATGTCTAACATATCATAAAAAAGGCTAGGGACATTATCGAAAGTCTTGAGGAAAATCCCAAGGTCAAATTCTAAAAGTGGCAGGTCTAGTGGCAGAGGTTGTAAATATTTGAAGATTTTATAGCCTTTAGAATTCAATTCAATTTCTATGGCCTGCAATCTTAGATTGTGCTCAAACTTGGAGGTTCGACCCTTGGGACTTGCCAAATCCATATGCAAATAATAGATTAAAAATCAGGGGTCTTTTGATTGGGTTTTAAAGTGATTATAAAATCACTCAAAAAGGGTTTTATGATAAGGGCCCTTAACCTTAGATTTTAATTTGGAATCCTTAATTTAGCTAGATTCTAAATTTGATTGATTGAATTTGAATTATCCAATTCAATCACAATCAATTGAATGATTATTATTGGTTGGATAGAATTGAAGCTTGATTAGAGACTATATTAAAGGTGGATTGAAGTTTTAGATTGAAGTTTGAATCAATGATTAAATTGAAGTCTAGATTGGAGTCTGGATTCAGGTCTAGATTATGATTTGAATTAGAGTTTAGATTAAGGATTAACTTGAACTCCTGATTGAAGTTGACTAGAGGCTAGATTCAAATCTAGATTGAATTTTAGATTGAAATCAAGATAATTGATACTAGATGATTGTTAACCATCAGATCAATAGGTAGAAGTCAGGATGGGTCTTAGTAACCTCATATAAAAATGAGGTTAACAACCATGTTATGTAGAGAAGTTTAAATAATATATTAATTCTTAAAAGATAGTAATATAAAATATGCTTACAAAGAAATATAATATGTTAGAACATTAAACTTACCTTACATTTAAAATTTGATAATATGTTGACTCGCTTGTAAAGATAAGTTAATTATCCTGCTATAATTAAATAGTTATAAAAAATTAAAATAAAAAATCATAATATAACATAATTATAAAAGATAAATAATTTATAATCAATAAAGAGAAAATACACCATTTTAATAAATTGAGTCATCCTATTCAATATTAATCTAAGTTAAATAGCAAATTCGAGTGAATAATCTCCATGTTGCATCATTGCAATGACTATTATATTTTGGTCAACTAATAAGCCAAAAGAAATTCTCTAAAATAATAAATAAAAAACACATAATAATATTTATAGAATTATTCAGATAGTACTTTTTATTTATAATTAATATTAAATTATATAATATTAAATAAGTAAGCCATTTAAATAAAAAAATATACATTTTACATTAATATGTAAGACATTCCCTAAAATTATGTCATATTTACATTAACAAGTAAATCTTTATAGCTAGATAAAAATTATAAATAAAATATTTTTAAAAATATTATAAAATAAAAAGAGCTAAAATTAAATTAATTTAACATCATTAAAATGCCTCCTCGGGCTATATTTTGGTACCCTTCACTCAAGCTAAGCAAAATAAGTAAATCCCCTACTTCAACAGTATTGCTTAAGGTATACTTGGCTATAGGAGTATCAACATATTTTTCTAACTTCAGTAATATTATACTAAATAGTAAATCTTTAAATTATACTTTTGATGTCACTATTGTTCCATTATAAAATATAACATAAATCTACATTATAAAAATTAAAATAGTAAAGTCATAAATAAAAAATAACTACTAGGATAAAAATAAAGATATTTAGATAAGAATATATTATATATAATATTTATGATAAAATTGAACTGTTAAAAAAATAGAAAAATATGATTTTTGTTTACCTTTAATATTCTACTGTCTTAAAAAAACACAATGGTGATATGTCATTATAAGTATTTCTTTCATAGCCAACCCGAGCTTTGACTTATCATTATTTTTGAATTTTTATGATCATCTATAAAATATAATAAAAATTATATTTCTAATAACATAATATAAATTAAAAAATAAATTTATAAATAAATAATAAAATTACATAATTCCATTTCAAGATATATAACTGATGGCATTGCTGCTTATTAAATGATATTTTATGATAATTCCTTATAAAATTAATAACCTTTTAAACATATTTTCTAAGATAAAAAATGATATATCTGTTAAGGAACAAGCCCCATCATATTTTTTAGAATTTCTTTTAAACTTTAAAAGTAAAAAAAAAGATAAAAATAGATATAAACAGTGGTTTTAACTATTGCTAAATTATCTGACAGTTTGCAAACTACTGCTACAAAATATTATGGTAACTTTAATTTTTTGACGGTGAATTTAATAGCAGTTAAAATAGCTATCTATATCCATATGTAGCGGTGATTTTAAAACTGCTGTTATACTACTGCGAAAATATTAAATTTTTATAGTGACTCATTTTATGATGGTATAATACTAATGGTAAAAGTATAATTTAAAAATCAACTACTTGATATAGCATTACTGAATGTAGAAAAATATGTTGATTCTTTCATAGCTAAGTATACCTTAAGCAATTCCATTGAAATAGGGGATTTACTGATTGTGCTTGGCTCGAGTAAATGGTACCAAAATGTAGCCCAAGTAGACATTTTAAGATATGTAAATTATTTTAATTTTAGCTATTTTTATTTTATTAAATTATTAAAAATATTTAATTTATATTTTTTATCCTGTAATAAAGATCTACATGTTAATGCAAATATGATAATCGACTTCATAATTAATTATATTACACCAAATATAGGTTTTTATTTTATCTAAATGTCTTACATATTATATATTATATAATTTATCATTAATTATAAATAAAAAGTATTATTTAAATAACTTTATAAATATTATCAGTAGTTTTTTATTTATTATTTCAAGAAATTTTTGATGGCTTATTAGTTGACCAGGATAGAGTAGCCACTGGAATGTTGTAACATAAAACTGATCCATTTGGATTTACTATTTCACTTAGACTAATATTAAATAAGATGACTCAATTTATTAAAGTGAGATATTTTCTTCTAATTGATTATAAATAATTTATCCTTAATTATTATATAATATTATAATTTTTATTTTAATTTTTTATAATTATTTATTTACAGAAAAATAATTATCTTATCCTTACAAGCTAGATGACATTTTACTAGATTTTAAATATAAGACAAGTTTAATGCTCGGACAAATTATATTTCTTCATGAGCCTAGGTCATAGTGCTATCTTTTATGAACTAATATATCTTTTGAAATTCTCTACAGAACAAAGTTTTTGATCTAATTTTTGTGTGAGATCTTTAGGACTCATTTAGAGTTCTACATGTTAATCTGATGGTTGACAATCATTTAGGTATTAATCATCTATATTTTAATCTACAGTTTAATCCAGACTTCAATCTAGCCTCCAGTCAACTTTAATCTAGACTTCAAACCAGACTATAAGTAAATCCTCAATCTAGATTTCAATTTAAATCCTAATCTAGACCTCAATACATACTTAATCTAGACTTCAATTCAATAATTGATTCAAACATCAATCCAAGACTTCAATTAACATTTAGTCAAGCTTTAACCCTATCCATTAGAGAAAAAAAAATTGCCTAGCATATTTAATATTCTTATATTTTATAATTAAATACTGCATTGAAAATAGAGCATTATCTCGAGAGATTAATACAATATTCAGCAATGGATTTAATATCAAAATAAAGTTTTTGAAGATAATATTTTTTTAAATATAATTCAAAAAATAATATATCATCTCAAAAGATGAATATGAAATTCTAAAGAATGTGTTTAAAAATAAAAATTAATTTTTAAAAAACTAATCATTCTTTTAATTAGTTGCAATAAGAAGAACATTATATCATCTTGACGGATGAATATAATATTCTTCAAAACATACAAAAATTAGAATGGGTTTTATAAAATTTTTCATTTTTAATGTCAATATAGCAAGAAAAAAGTCATGTTATTGAAAGTCAAGTGTATGCTTTGATATCACTTGAAAGATTGAGATGCGCCAAGAGTTTTAATATTTAAAAGATTTTTTAGATCTTTAATAAGATGATTTAACTCATCAAATGTGGAAGCTTATGATTTGTAAAGAATTACAAATATGGTGATTATATTCTAATTATCATAATAAAAAAATTTAATCCATAATTTTCACCAAGCAGTTATCACAAAAAATAAAGTGCATGAAAATAAAGTACGAAAGTAAAAATCAAAATAAACACACCGTATTTATAGTGGTTCGGTCAAACCATGACTTACGTCCACTCCCCGAAGTCCTTCTCTCCGGGTATTGCACTATCACTATAGTGTCTCTTTTTTAGCTCCCACAACTAGGCGGAGAAGCCCTTACAAACTCTCTTCCACCAACCCGGTGAGGCAGAGGACCGAACTTCTTTCACAGGCAGAGAACCTTGACTTCTTTTCACCCTCCTGGTGAGGCAGAGGACCTGAACTCCTTTTCACCCTCCAAGTCAGGCAGAGGACCTGGAATCACTTTCACCTTCCTTGGTGCGGCGAAGTAACCGGGTCTTTGGACACCAAAGAGGTCTTCTTCTTCCCAAAGCTTCTCTTAAGACAAACCTTGACTCTTGGAGGAACTCAGGTGCAAGTTCACTGGAGCAACCGTGTGAAAACCCCCTCTCACACTCCCTTAAAGCCCACAAGGATCTTCTCCCTCTCTTACAAACTCCACCCTTTCTCTCCCTAGCCGAAAGCTCCCTCTTCAAGCTTTCTTTAGAAGAAAATAAATCAATGAATTCCCAAAAGACTCCTACAAAGTCTTATGAGAAAGATTAAATAGAGGGCTTCAAAAAACCCTAAAAAAATCCAATTCAGCTGTCAAAGATCATATAGTATGACCTCAGGATCATCCAATATGATGTGCAGAATTTGACCTATTAGTACTGTACAATCGTAGAATCGTACAGTATGATTAGTTCAATCAAAGTGCAGTTCATCCAGGATAAATCCTGGGACGACCAAAATCGTCTCTAATCATCGTACAATACGATCCAGTTCATACAGTACGATCAAAATATCAAAATTACGCAAATTTGATTGACTAATGACAGGATTAAATTAGGTAATGTTTTAAACATCGTACAGTATGATTAAGATCGTAAAATATAAATAGAATAATTTTTAAATTCAAATTTTTGCCTAATTTAATGTTCGATGGGGTTTCTAATTATACCAGATCATCCAGTATAATATGGTGTTCGTACTGTATAATTAGTTATATTTTAAAACAATTATTTTGAGAAAAAAAAATATTTTAATTAATTTTTGTAGCACCAAATCTTACAGTATCATCCAGATTGTACAGTACGATGTACAGAAAAAAATTAAAATATTTAACAATTAAAAATTGCTCCCCTTGTGTGTGTGTGCACGGTCACCAGGCTATCATGCATCCTTACAGGACTTGACTCAAGAAGTAAAGAAAATAAATAAATAAAAATTATAGACTCTTTCAACATAACCTATTCTACCTAATCTTGAGCCCTAAATCTTCAAAGAACCGTGCCTGTTGTACCTGAATTATTAGTCAACACCCAAACAGGTATACATAACAAATACTAGGAGAAATAAAGAGCAAATCAATAATTTTGTTATCATCAAAATCATAAACTTGGGAGCCCAAGTTGTAATAATCTCCCCCTTTTTTATGATGACAAATATTATTGGTTGAATTTACAATTTTAAAAATATTTTCTCCTAATCTCCTCCTCACTAAGAGAATTATATTAAAAATAAGGGTAAGCATTTTTTTTTGCATTTTTTTTATAAATAAATATTTAAAAACTAAATAACATAAAAAAACTAAATAACAAAAAATTTAAAAAAAGACTAAACCACAAATGCAACCAACCATAATACATTCTCCCCCTTTGACATTATCAAAAAGAAGAGATATAATGCCACGCGTACGTGAAACTACATGCAAACAAAAGTAATAACATAAGAAAAAGAAAACTAAAATATAAAATCATGCTTAAAATATAATAAACATCAAACACATAAAATAGATAAACAAACACACAAAACACATAAACAAAATACATAAACAAACCTCAACATACTTAAACCTGATAAAAATTACCAATCGAATCCTTTATGATTTTGTATAAGTTTGTTACCTCATCATCTTGCTCCTGTCCTGATGATTCAGAGGCTAAATTTGCCCAGAGAGTTTTTGCTTCTTTTCATTTCCCCTTATTGGAATTGGCTTATCCTCACTCTTTTTCTTTACAAGATGTTTCTTAAGATTGGGGCATTCATTTTTAAAATGACCAAGTTTTCTACACCTAAAATAAATAATGTCAAAAGCAGGATTATCATACTTGTCATTTTTATCTCGATTTCGCTTTTGTTCTCTTTTGTGCTTGTGCTTCAGCAGACTTTTGAATTGGCTTGTTATTAATGTCATTTTCTCATTCTCATCACTTTCTAAGCCATCTTTATCTGCATCTTTTACTTTTAGCACTATAACCTTTTCATCACCTACATCCAAAAGTCTTTGACTCACACTTTGCTCGTAGACAATGAGTGAGCCGATTAGATTATCAATAGAATAAGAATTCAAGTCTTTTGATTCATATATAGCAGTCACATTAACATCAAATTTATCAGGTAGAAAACGTAGAATTTTATTAACTTTTTCTAAGTTTGAAATTTCTCTACCTAAAGCATGTAATGATGTCACAATCTGAGTAAACCTAGTGTACATGTCTAAGATAGTCTCATTAGGTTTCATGCAAAAAAATTCATAGTCATGCAATAATATGTTTAATCAAGATTGTTTGACTTCACTACTACCTTCATATGTCATGCATAGTTTATCCCAAACTTCCTTGCCAGTGATATAAGTAGAAATCATCACATAATCTTCAGAAGTTAAATCACAGAAAAAGCAATTCAAAGATTTAGCATTCAATTGAGCATAAATTTTTTCTTCTCTACTCCATTCAGCAAAAGGAATATTAGTTTTCACACCATTAACAATACGAGATGGTACAGAATGTCCAGATTGAATCATATGCCACATCCTAAAATTAATGGATTATAAAAATATAGACATGCAAAATTTCCAAAAATTAAAAGGAATATTTTCAAAAAGTGGCGGACGAGTTATTGAATAACCTTCTGTAATATTTCTATTTCCAAATTATGTCATTAATCATTTTCCTCTAGGTTTTCTAAAACACTATTTTGAGTACCGCTTTGATACCACTTGAAAGTCAAGTGTATGCTTTGATATCACTTGAAAGATCGAGATGTGCCAAGAGTTCTAATATTTAAAAGATTTTTTAGATCTTTAATCAGATGATTTAACTCATTAAATGCGAAAGCTTATGATTTGTAAATAATTACAAATATGCTGATTATATTCTAATTATCATAATAAAAAAATTTAATCTAGAATTTTCACCAGGCAGTTATCATAGAAAATAAAGTGCATGAACATAAAGTATGAAAGTAAAAATTAGAATAAACACACTAGATTTATAGTGGTTCGGTCAAATAATGACCTACATCCACTCCCCGGAGTCCTCCTATCCAGGTATTGAAATATCATTATAGTGTCTATCCTTTAGCCCCCACAGCTAGGCAGAAAAGCTCTTACAAACTCTCTTCCACCAACCCGATGAGGCAGAGGATCGAACTTCTTTCACAGGCAGAGAACCTTGACTTCTTTTCACCCTCCTGGTGAGGCAGAGGACCTGAACTCCTTTTCACCCTCCTAGTAAGGCAGAAGACCTGGAATCACTTTCACCTTCCTCGGTGCGGTGGAGTAGCTGGGTCTTTTGACACCAAAGAGGTCTTCTTCTTCTCAAAGCATCCCTCAAGATAATCCTTGACTCTTGGAGGAACTCAGGTGAAAGTTCACCGGAGCAATCGTGTGAAAACCCCCTCTCACACTCCCTTGAAGCCCACAAGGATCTTCTCCCTCTCTTACAAACTCCACCCTTTCTCTCCCTAGCCCAAAGCTCTCTCTTCAAGATTTCTTTAGAAGAAAACAAATCAATGAATGCCCAAAAGACTCCTACAAAGTATTATGAAAAAGCTTAAATAGAGCGCTTCAAAAAAACCCTAAAAAAATCCAATTCAGCAGTCAAAGATCATACAGTACGATCGTAGGATCGTCCAGTATGATTTGCAGAATTTTAATTGTTAGTATTGTACGATCGCAGAATCATACAATATGATTAGTTCAATTGAAGTGCAGTTCATCCAGGATGAATCCTGGGATGACCAAAATCATCTCTGATCATCGTACATTATGTTCCAAGATTAAATTAGGCAATGTTTTAAACATCATACAGTACGATTAAGATCATACAGTATGAATATAATAATTTTCAAATTCAAATTTTTGCTTAATTTAATGTTCTACAGGGTTTCTAATTATAACAGATCATCTAGTACGATGTGGTGTTCTTACTGTACGATTAGTTATATTTTAAAATAATTTTTTTGAGAAAAAATAAATATTTTTATTAATTTTTGTAGCACCAAATCTTACAGTACGATCCAGATCGTACAATATAATGTACAGAAAAAAATTAAAATATTTAACAATTAAAAATTGTTCCCCTTATGTGTGTGTGCACGGTCATCAGGCTATCATGCACCCTTATAGTACTTGACTCATGAAGTAAAGAAAATAAATAAATGAAAGTTATAGAGTCTTTCAATATAACCTATTCTACCCAATCTTGAGCCCTGAATCTTCAAAGAACAGTGCCTGTTGTACCTAAAATGTTAGTCAACACCCAAACAGGTATACACAACAAAAACTAGGTGAAATAAAGAGCAAATCAAAAAAATTTTTATCATCAAAATCATAAACTTGGGAGCCCGAGTTGTAACAGTTATTTAGCAAGATAATAATGACATTATACAAGTTTATTTAAAAGTATAAAGGAGTTGAAAAGAAATCTGTATTCCAAGATATTTTTTCCTTAATTTATAGAAGTAAAATAAGATTTATTTTAATCTAGAGTTCTTAAATCCTTATAAGGGTAAGACCCTATAGTTAATTACATCTTAGGATGGGCGCTCCTAGGAAAACTCTTGATTAAAGAAGTAATTTCATAGCCTTTGGATAGCTCCCTTGATGCTTTCCATCTATCCCAAATGGTTGGAAAGGTAGGGGATAAGACATGGTAAAGATAATGATAAGTAAAGGGGTTTTTATCCTCATACAAGTATTTAGGGTGATTAGGTTTAGCTTAAACCTAATCTACGAGGCAAAATTGGTTTAGGAAAACTTTAAAAGGAGTTTAGGCTGCATGAAAGATTTGAGATGGGAGGGATTAAGTATTTGGAGTAATTTGACCACTTAGAAGACCATTTGACTACTCATTGACTATTTGACCTGTCAATGAGGAAATAATTACTGAGGTGGTATATAAGAAGGTTTGATGAGATGTCTTAGAGTGAGTTTAATGCTAGGAAATTAAAGTTTGAATACATGGGTACATATGAATGGGTGGGTTTGACCAAGTAATAGTGAGTTAACTTTATCAAACTCATTATGATTTGACTCACCAATGATTTAAACTTATTTGAGATATGAATTAAAATTAATTTAAGGCTTAATAAAATCTAGAAAGTTTGAGTTAATTGCATAGAACCATTTGACTGTGTATTGACCTAATTTGAGCAAGTTTGATAGTTTGCCAAATCAAGTAAAAAATGATTTGACTCAAGATGGGTTTGGAGAGATTCAAAGTATACAATTGAATGGTCTTAAAGGTTTGGAAAGCTTGGAGTAAATTTAACTATATATGGTGAACTGACCCTATATTGATAAGATCTGACCAGACATTTATCTAGTTGACCAAGTCAACTGTTGACTTGGTTAGAAGACCAATTAAGTCCAAATTACTAAAAAGGATGGTCAAGGGGTTTTGATGAGGTCCAAAATGGATTTGAAGTTTGATTGAATGTAACCAGGCTTAATAATTAATCTAGTCAACCAAGTCAAACTAGGAGTTAGGTTTGGGCTCAATAAGTTTAATTTAATCAATAAAAACTAATGGATATAGTCTCATGGATTGGAAGGATCATTTCAATTAAAATAGTTGAAATCTAGGATCCCGAGCACTTAATTTTGATGGTGACAACTAATACTTATTGAATTTATATGGACTTCCTTTAAGATTATAAATGTTTATCTTTGTCTGTGAGCACTAACATTTCAGGTCAGATACACACTGCTCAAGATTACTGGAGATTCCAACTGGGTAGAATAGGGTAGTGAAAAACTTATATTTTTATTTTTTTATTTTTATTTTCTTGAGTCTGCCACAAAAGCATGTATGTAAAAGGAGAAACCATGCACACACACAGAGGGAGATTTTTTTTAAGTCAAATATTTTTTTTAAAAAAAATGATCGTACTATATGATTTTGAATCATAACTTATAATTTATAATTAATAATCAGCCTAACGGCTAATTCTGGATGATTAGTTCTGTGAACTAATTATACGATATGATTATCATCGTACTGTACGATAAGGTTCAATTAAAAAATTGTAGCTGCCAGAATAAGTTTGGTAAGTTTATAATTTTGATATTCTGAACTATTTATACTATACGATATATATCGTACTGTATGATTATTTAAATACTTATGAAAATTATCTCCCGTAATCACGAAATAAAATTTTTGTTTCTTAATTAAATTATATCGTACTGTACGATGTAATATTGTACTGTATAATAGTCAGAGATAATTTCATTCATCCCTATGATCGTACTAGATGAAACTAAGGTTTTTGCTCTATTCATCCTAGATGATATTCATATCGTACGGGATGATGTCCTGAAAATGAACTAATCATACTATATGAATAGTACAGTGCTGGATAATAGTCAGAGATGAATTTGCTTGTCCTAGAGATCGTCCTACAGATCGTCTTATACAAACAGTTGAAAACAACAAGATCGTCCTGTACGATCTATCGATCGTACAGTACGATATCCATAGAATTCAAGAACTGTTCGTTTGTGCTCGTATTGGACGAAGCTGTCTTTTAACCGATCGTATTGTATGATGTTATATCATATTGTACGAACAGAGATGAAAAAGTTAAAATCTTTAGGTTTTCTGAAGCATGATTTAAAAGGAACTTTAATTTTTTTTTAATAGAGAGTTATTGGTCTGCCTTGCTACTGTGGGAAGCATTGAGAGAGGAAGGGACTCTTGAGAGAAAAGCTTTCTTTGGAGAGATCCAGGCATTGTAAGAGGAAGGTGAAGGTGAGCTTGAGCGTGAGGGAGAAGGAGTGTGAGGGGATCACACGGTGGCTCCGAGCTAGCTACATGCTTTGCTCCTCTTATGGCTTTGGGGAGTCTTGGGAAAGTTCTCTTGGGAAGAGAGGCTTCAAGATCAACTTCATCAAGGTACTCTTCTGTCTCTAGGAGGGAGAAAAAGGAGAAGGTCCGCTGCCGTCACCAGGAGAGTGACATATGTTTGGTATTCTGCCACACCCGGGAAGGTGAAAGTGAGTCTTGTAAAGACTTCTCCACCTTGCTATGGGAGCAAAAGGAGAGTCAACTTTTAGTAGTGCAAATTCTGGAGTGGAGGACTCCGGGGAGTGGACGTAGGTCAAGTGACCGAACCACTATAAAAATCTCTGGTGTGCTTTTTCCATTTTTACTCCTCTTTACTTTTCATGCATTTTATTTACTATTTTAATTACTTGGTGAAAAATTCTGATCTTGATCTTGTATTGTGAAATTTGCAATTATATCACCAATATCATTGTTGTGAACGAACTACTAGCTTCAGCATTCTGATTATTAAGTTGCTATTTTAAAAATACAAAAAAATTAGAACTGCTGTTTAGGTTTAAATTTTTAAAAATACCAATTCACCCCCCCTCTTAGCGCATCTCATACTTTCAAGTGGTATCAGAGAGGGGTTTCAAAATAGTGTTTTAGAAAACCTAGAAACGTAAGATCCATGACACATTTTGGTATCTGTAACACTGCAGAGGGTTATTCTATAACCCGTCCACCTTTATTTGACAATATACCATTTGATTTCTGAAAAATATGCATGTCTATATTTTTACAGTCTCTAGACTGTCGCATATAGATGTTGGTTCAAGAAGGTTATTTTGCACATTTTCGTATGTTGAATGGAGTTAAAACTGAATTAGCTTTTAATGAATGGAGTAATGAGGATAGAGAATTCACACAGTTAAATACTAAATGCTTAAATTATTTCTTTCACGCATTAAAATTAGAAGACTATATGCGAGTGTCTACCTGTACTATTGGTAAGCAAATTTGGGACAAACCGTGTATCACAAATGAAGGAACTAGTGAGGTTAAATAATCTAGGCTGAACATACTGCTACATGATTATGAACTATTCTGCATGAAACCTAGTGAAACTATCTCTGAAATATACACTAGATTCACCCAGATAGTGACATCCTTGCATGCTTTAAGTAGAGAGTTATCTAACTCGAAGCAAGTGAACAGAATATTACAATATTTGCCTAGTTCGTATGATGCAAAAATTACTGCAATAACTGAGTCAAAAGATCTAAATCTTTATTCAATTGACAATTTGCATGGGTCACGCATTGCCTACGTGCAAGGAGTGAGTCAACGACAAAGTGATGCAGGTGAAAAGAAGGAGTAAACGGTGGCCTTAAAAGCGAATAATTCTGAAAGTGACAGTTCTGCATCGGAGGAAGATGACGACGTAGCCTTGATGACTCATCAATTCAAGAAATTTTTGAAATGAAAGCAACGTCATCATCAAAGCAATTGGAACAAAGGTAAAAGCTCAAAGAATACTAAAGTTGCATGCGACATAATTTACTTTGAGTGCAGGAAACCCAGTCATCTCTGAGCTGATTGCCCCAACGTTAAGACTCATCAAACCAAGGAAAAGGGCAAGAAAAGGTCAAAGTACAGGAAGGGAAAATCTAAGACACAAAAAGTGTTTTGGGCCGACTTTGCCTCAAAATCATCAGAAGAAGAAGCAGAGGAGGAGGTAACAAATTTATGTCTAATGGCTAATGATAATCTTGATCAATCAGATCAAGATGAGGGATGTTCTCATAAAAGACCTAGTGAGAGCATGTGGTACCTGGACAGTGGCTGCTCGAGACACATGACTGGAGATATAAAGCAGTTCGTGACACTGGATGCCAGGTAAGGAGGCAAGGTGACTTTGGGAGATAACACCACCAGAAAAGTGGAGGCTCAGGTATCATTGGAAACTCTAAGTATTTGGTAATTGAAAAACTACTTTTAGTTGATGGTTTAAAGCATAATCTTTTAAGTATTAGTCAACTATATGACAAGGGCTTTGACATTAAGTTTCCTTCTAACAAATGCATGATTAGCTTAAATGGTATACTTGTGTTAGAAGGAAAATGCATAAATAATGTCTATATGTTAGACTTAAACTGCATTGAAAACTCAAACTCTTTGTGTCTGAAAATAATAGCTGATGACTCTTGGCTATGGCATAAGAGACTTTGCCATGCTAGCATAAAAACACTTAGGAACATCACTCAAAAAGACCTAGGTAGAGGCATACCTAAGTTAAACTTTACTAAGGACCATCTATGTGATGCCTGCCAATTAGGAAAATAAGTGAAATCATCATTCCACTCAATTAAGGATATCAGCACCACTAGGCCACTAGAAATTCTACACATGAACCTATTTGGACTTGTTAGTACCGCTAGCCTAGGAGGGAAATCTTATGGATTACTAATAGTGGATGACTACTCTAAGTTTACTAGGGTAAAATTCTTAGCACATAAGAGTGAGTCATTTGAAGAGTTTAGAACTATCTCCATTTGGATTCAAAGAAAATTAGGATGTGAAATTACGACAATCCATAGTGATCACGATGGAGAATTTGAGAATGATAAGTTTGAATCATTTTATCAAGAGATAGGAATAGAATATAATTTCTCTGCCCCTAGGACTCCTCAGCAAAATGGAATAGCAAAAAGAAAGAATAGAACTTTAGTTGAAGCTGCTAGGGCAATGTTAGTTGAATACACTCTTCCTAGATATTTTTGGGCAGAAGCAGAGAATACTGCTTGCTATGTTCTAAATAGGATAAATGTAAGATCCAAACATAATAAGACATCCTATGAATTTCTTAAGGGTAGGATACCTAATCTTTCCCACTTACATATATTTGGATGCAAATGTTTCATCTTAATCAATGGCTAGTCACCCTTACGAAAGTTCGATCCTAAATCTGATGAAGGGGTTTTCTTAGGCTACTCATCTATAGGTAAAGCCTATAGAATCTTTAATAAGAGGACCCTAGTAGTAGAAGATTCTACCCATGTGGTATTTGATGAATCCAATAAGATCTCTGAATCTAATCATGAAGAAGAAGAAGTTGAGATGATTCAGGGAGTAGAAACCATTACCGTAGAGACTAGAGCAGAACCTCAGGAGCAATTGCCTAGAGATTGGAAATATTCTAGTCATCCTAAAGAACTGATCTTGGGAGACCCATCAGAAGGTGTAAAAACTATGTATGGACTTAGGAAAGAGGTTAGTCATTCTGCATTTATCTCTATGATTGAACCCACAAATATAGATCAAGCCTTAGGAGATGAATTCTGGATCCTAGCAATGGAAGAAGAGTCGAACCAATTTGTTAGGAATGATGTATGGGAATTCGTCAAGAGACCTAAAGAACAAAGGGTGGTTGGAACTAAGTGGGTCTTTAAAAATAATGTGAATGACTCTGGCATAGTAGTGAGAAATAAGGCTAGATTAGTAGCAAAGGGTTACAACCAAATTAAGGGAATAAATTTTGAGGAAACCTTTGCACCAGTGGCCAGACTAGAAGCCATTAGAGTACTCTTAGCTTTTGCTTGCTTCAAGGGTTTCAAATTATATCAAATGGATGTTAAGAGTGCTTTCCTAAATGGGGTAATCAAAGAGGATGTTTATGTTGAACAACCCCCAGGAATTGAAAACTCATAATTTCCAAATCATATGTTTAAGTTGAAAAAGGTACTATATGGACTAAAGCAAGCACCAAGAGCCTGGTATGAAATACTTAGTACATTCCTACTAGATAGAGGCTTTATTAAGGGTAGTGTGGACACCACCTTATTCTTGAAAAAGGTAGGAGATGAGATACTCATTGTTCAGATCTATATAGATGACATCTTGTTCGGATCTTCAGAGAAAAACTTATGTGATGAATTTTCAAAAATAATGAGTGATGAGTTTGAAATGAGTATGATGGGAGAACTTAATTACTTCCTTGTGTTTAGTGTAAGACAGATGGAAGGTGGAACATTTCTTAGCCAATCTAAGTACATCAAATATATTCTTAAAAAGTATAAAATGAAAAATGCTAAGGCCATGAATACTCCAATGAGCTCTAACATTCAATTAGATAAAGATTCAAATAGAAAGTCAGTAGATCAGAAGAAGTATAGGGGAATAATTGGATCACTTCTCTACTTAACTGCCAGTAGGCCGGATATAATATTTAGTGTTTGTCTCTGTGCTCGATTTCAAGCGGATCCAAAAGAATCTCACATGACTGCTGTCAAAAGAATTCTTAGATATCTACTAGGACCCCCAAACTTATGAATTTGGTATCCTAAACACAACACTACGTTTGAAATCTTAGGATACTCAGATTCAGATTTTATAGGATGTAGGATAGATATAAAAAGTACCTCTAGTACCTGTCGATTCATTGGATAATTATTAGTTTTATGGTCCAGTAGAAAAAAGGAATTCAGTAGCCCTCTCAACAGCTGAAGCATAATACATAGAGGTAGGAAGCTGTGTTGCACAAGTCCTTTGGTTAAAACAACAACTTTTAGATCATGGACTACCTGTAGGAACCATCCCAATAATGTGTGACAACACTAGTGCAATTTACATATCTAAAAATCTAATTCAATATTCACGAATAAAGCATATAGACATTAGACATCACTTCATAAGAGATCATATAGCCAAATGAGATATTGAACTGCACCACATTGCTACTAGAGATCAATTGGCTGACTTTTTTATAAAATTATTATCTTATGACACCTTTAGTACCTTGAGAACAAAATTAGGTGTCATAAACATTCAAGCTTAAAATAACAAAAAAAAACAAAAAAAAAAATTTGTATGTTTAGTTATTTTTTTAAATAAATAATATATATATATATAATAAAAAAGGGGGGGGGGGGGGGGGGGGGGGGGGGACTTTCTTGATCCTCTCATATTCACCTTGCTAATGCCCAAACGTTGAATTTCTCTGCACATCATATTATACGATTATCCAATTTCACAAATCACAGCCTTCCACTCCATCCACGGTCTAATTCTATCCTGTCTTTATACATATTGTACTGTACTAATAACCACTCGTACTGTACGATACAAATTATTGGTCATCGTACTGTACGAACCACACATCGTACTATACGATCTACATGTCAATATGGATTGGGATGAATTTAAACTTGGCCGGTAAGAAAATAATTACCATTCGTACTGTACGAACACCTATTCATACGGTATGATCAATTTCATCAAAAGTTGTTCAGACGACTTCTCAGGAGGAACGCCCTCTCACTCACATTCGTCTAGTATGATTCTGATCGTACTGTATGATTTGACTCTCTTTTTTTGAAAAGTCATCCAGATGAAATAACTGCACATATCGTACTGTATGATACTACATCGTACTGTATGATACTTCAAAAATTCTATAAATTGGGGGGATTCTCTGGTTAAGCTCACTCAATCCTCTTTCAATTCCTCGATCTCTTCCCCTATTTCCTGATTAATGTCAGGTGGAAGCAAGCGAGGTCGAATGATCATGCGGAGCTCTTCCTCCTCTCAGCAGTTTGACGACCACTTTCTCTCCGCTGCTGACGAGAAAGCGTATGACAAATAAAAAGAAGCCAAAATTATCCCGTCACGTATGTTAAATCAAGCCGCTCTAAACTTCGAGGTGATGAATCTTTTCTCCTCCACCACTCTTTAATTTCTCTTGACACTCACGTTTCCCTTCCACTCCGAACTCCTCTTTGAATTTCTAGCAAATCTAAAAATCGACCTAGAATGTACCACCTTCACCTCCTATGTCTGCAAATAACATGTCATTATCACTGTAAACGATATAGCTGAGCACATTGGCCTATCTACTGAAGACCCTCATCCCCAATCTATGCCCATAAATGATTATGATTGGACCTCAGTTAACATGACACTTAGAAATGTACCATCCAATCAACACCTGCCTCTTGTCTAAACTCTTAATCAAAATACATGCGTTATCCAGCATGTTCTTCGCATGTCCATAATACCCAAAGCTGGAGACTGCATACACATTACCCCACATATGTCTGTGGTCTCTTACTTAATAATGTCAGGCACCAAATTTAATGAAGCCCAAATGATCTTTGATTATATTCATACATTGTCTACTTTCCGATATCCTAGTGCCCGAAGAAAACTAAATCTTGCCTTTGGACATGTCGTAGGATACATCCTAGATGCAAAATATCAACTTCATTATCCCCTACCTCCAGATCATCTTCCTATCTTCTATTCAGGTTGGTGCTCCGGCCGACGCACCTCCACCACCACCAATACACCCGCCTGGACCTACCTACCCTCCCGATGACATTATTCAACGCCTTAATCAATTGAAAACTAGGCTGGATTCCCATATTGCTCAACAACATCAACAGCATGAAAGTGACATGAAATGGTTTGGGGAACGCTTCACCTCCATCGATCACCAATTCGCATCCCTCCATCAGTACTTTCAAGTGGTTCCACCACCTCCACCACCACCTCAGGATCAGGATCCAGAATTTTGAATATTTTAGTTTGCTTGGGTTGTACTTTCTTTTATTAGTTACTTGACTTTATATTTGCTTTTTGATCTTGTTTGTACTTTTTATTCTTCCCTTTTTGGTGATGTCAAAAGGGGAAGATGTTTCTGTGTTGTTCTGTCTTTAATATTAATAATATTTGTTGTTTATATGTTGCTCTTATTGTGTTTACTCTATTTATTATAAATAAAAAAATATTTCCTCCAATTTTATAATAAGTTGTCCTTCTGAGGGGGAGCTAACGAAGACATAACAATTGTGGCAATTAGAAAATATTATTTTATACCATCAAAAAGGGGGAGATTGTTAAAATCCAGGATCCCGAGCACTTAATTTTGATGGTGAGAACTATTACTTATTGAATTTATATGGACTTCCTCTAAGATTATAAATGTTTATCTTTGTCTGTGAGGTCTAACATTTCAGGTCAGATACACACTACTCAAGATTGCCGGAGACTCAAATTGGGTAGAATAGGGTATTCAAAAACCTGTATTTTCTTTTTTTTTTTATTTTTTATTTTCTTGAGTCTGCCACAAAAGCATGTATGTAAAAGGAGCAACCATACACACACACAGGGAGATTTTTTTTTAGTCAAAAATTAAAAAAAAATGATCTTACTGTATGATTTTGAATCGTACTATACGATTCGTAATTAATACTCAGCCTAACGGCTAAATCTGGATGATTAGTTCTGTGAACTAATTATACGGTACGATTGTTATCGTACTGTATGATGAGATTCAATTGAAAAACCCTAGCCGCCAGAATAAGTTTGGAAAGTTTATAATTTTGATATTCTGAACTATTTATACTGTATGATCTATATCGTACTGTACGATTATTTGAATACTTATCAAAATTATCTCCCATAATCAAAAAATAAAATTTTGGTTTCTAAATTAAATTATTTTTTACTGTACAATGTAATATCATACTCTACAATATTCAGAGATGATTTCATTCATCTCTTTGTTCGTACCAGACAAAATCAAGGTTTTTTGCTCTATTCGTTCCGAACGATACTTATATCGTGTGGGATGATGTCCTGAAAATGAACTAATCATCCTGTATAAATAGTGTAGTGTTGGATGATTGTCAGAGGTGAATTTTTTTGTCCCAGAGATCATCCCACAGATCATCTTATACAAACAATTGAGAATAACATGATCGTCCTACACGATCTATAGATTGTATAGTACGATATCCATAGAATTCAAGAACTGTTCGTCTATGATCGTACTAGATGAAGATGTCTTTGAACTGATCGTACTGTACGATATTATATCATACTGTACGAAAAGAGATGAAAAAGTTGAAATCATTAAGGTTTTCTGAAGCCTAATTTAAAAAGAACTTTAATTTTTTTGAATAGAGAGTTGTTGGTCTGTCTTGGTGCTGTGAGAAGCATTGAGAGAGGAAGGTACTCTTGAGAGACAAGCTTTCTTTGCAAAGATCCAGGGATTGTAAAAGGAAGGTGAAGGTTAGCTTGAGCGTGAGGGAGAAGGAGTGTGAGGGGATCACACAGTGGCTCCAATCTAGCTGCATGCTTTGCTCCTCTTGTGGCTTTGGGGAGTTTTAGAAAAGTTCTCTTGGGAAGAGAGGCTTCATGATCAACTTCATCAAGGTACTTTGTTGTCTCCAGGAGGGAAAAAAAGGAGAAGGTCCGCTGCCGTTACCAAGAGGGTGACATAGCGTTTGGTATTCCTCCACATCGGGGAAGGTGAAAGTGAGTCTTATAAAGGCTTCTCCGCCTTGCTGTGGGAGCAAAAGGAGAGTTAACTTCTAGTAGTGCAAATCCCGGAGTGGTGGACTCCAGGAAGTGGACATAAGTCAAGTGACTGAACCACTATAAAAATCTCTGGTGTGCTTTTTTCATTTTTACTGCTTTTTACTTTTCACGTATTTTATTAACTATTTTAATTACTTGGTTAAAAATTATGATCTTGATCTTCTATTGTGAAATTTACAATTATGTCACCAATAACATTGTTGTGAATGAACTACTGGCTTCCACATTTTGATTTTTAAGTTGCTATTTAAAAAAAACAAAAAAAATTAGAACTCCTGTTTAGGTTTAAATTTTTAAAAATACCAATTCATCCCCCCCCCCCCCCCCCCCCCCCCCCCCCCCCCCCCCCCCCCCCCCCCCCCCCTCCCCCCCCCTCTTAGCATATCTTGTACTTTCAAAAATGACCATTTAGACCTTTAAAGGGTCACATGGTTAACAAGGGTTGACATGATCAACTAGATCAGACCACGGCTAAGGTTAAGATCCAATAGGATCAAAATAATATTTTTGATTTAATGGAGGTGGTTCCATGTAATGATGAAGTTATTTGGATTGAAATGATTATTTAAGCCCTTAATAATTTAGTAAAAATAAGTTGACTTGATCAACCAGGCTTAACCAAGGTTTAGATTTGAGTCTTATGCACTCTTGATGAAGTTTAGGATGCATTAGAGGATATTTTAGGGTTTGATTTGACTGTGATATATTAAAGTTTGAATGAAACTTTAATTTTATTCTTAAGGGGTATTTTGGTTATTTGGTCCCCCTGGTCAACTGTGGGTTAACTTGAGTCCAACAAAATGTAGTTTAATACCTAACATATTATAACAAAGGCTATGGACATTGTCAAAATTCTTGGGGATGGTTCTAAGGTAAAATTCTACGAAGTGGCGATTTCAGTGACATAAGCATTAAATATTTAGAGATTTTATAGCCTTTCAAATTCAATTCAGTTTTTGGGGCTAGAGATCTCAAATTGGGCTTAAATTTGGAGGGTTGATCCTAGGGCCATTCCAAATTAATATGCATTGATAGATCATGAATCGATGGTCATTTGATTGAGTTTTAAAGTGATTGAAAAATTACTCATAAAGGGTTTTAAGTTAAGGGCCCTTAACATTAGATTTTGGTTTGGAATTATGGATTTGAGCTAGATTTTACATTTGATTGATTGAATTTGAATTATCCAAATCAATCACAATCAATTGAATGATTGTTATTGGTTAGATAGTATTGAAGCTTGATTAAATACTAGATTGAAGGTTCATTAAAGTTTTGAATTGAAGTTTGAATTAATGATTGAATTGAAGTCTAGATTGGAGTCTGGATTAAGGTCTAGATTGTGAGTTGAATAGAGATCTGGATTAAAGATTTACTTAAAATCTAGATTAAAGTTGACTAAAGGCTGGATTGAAGTCTAGATTGAAATCTAGATGATTAATACTTAAATGATTATCAACCATCAAATCAATAGGTAGAAGTTAAGATGGGTCATAGTAACTACATACAAAAATGAGATTAATGACCATGTTATGTAGAGAAGTTTAAAAGATATATTAGTTCCTGAAAGATAGCAATACGAACTAGACTCATAAAGAAATATAATATGTCAGAGCATTAAACTTGTCTTGCATTTATAATTTGGAAATATGCAGTCTCACTTGTAAAGATAAGTTAATTAGTTTGCTATAAATAAATAACTATAAAAAATTAAAATAAAAATCATAATATTATACAATTATAAAAGATAAATTATTTGTAATAAATTTAGAGAAAATATACCATTTTAATAAATTGAGTCAACCTATTCAATATTAGTCTAAGTAAAATAGCAAATCTAAATGGACAAGCTCCATGTTACATCATTCCAATGGCTATTCCATCTTGGTCATTTGATTGTGTTTTGAAGTGATTGAAAAATTATTAAAAAAGGGTTTTAAGATAAGGGCCCTTAACATTGGATTTTGGTTTGGAATCCTGGATTTGAGCTAGATTCTTAATTTGATTGATTGAATTTGAATTATCCAAATCAATCATAATCAATTGAATGATTGTTATTGGTTGAATAGAATTGAAGCCTTACTGGATGCCAAATTGAAGAAAAATTGATGTTTTGGATTGAAATTTGAATCAATGATTGAATTTAAGTCTAGATTAAGGTCTGGATTATTATTTGAATTGAAGTCCGGATTGACGATTATCTTAAAGTCTTAATTGTAGCTAACTAGAGGCTGGATTGAAGTCTAAATTGAATTTTAGATTAAAATCTACATAATTAATACCTAGATGATTTTTAACCATCAAATCAAAAAGTAGAAGTCTTGATGAGTCCTTGCAACCTCACACAAAAATGAGCTTAACAACTATATTATATAGAGAAATTTAAAAGATAAATTAGTTCCTAAAAGATAGTAATATAAACTAGGCTCACAAATAAATATAACATATTTGAACATTAAACTTATCTTTCATTTAAAATATGGTAATATACTGTCTCGCTTGTAAAGATAAGTTAATTATTCTTCTATAAATAAATAACTACAAAAAATTGAAATAAAAATCATAATATTACACAATTATAAAAGATAAATTATTTATAATCAATTAGAAAAAAATACAACATTTTAATATATTGAGTCATCCTATTCAATATTAGTCCAAGTGAAATAGTAAATCCAAATGTACCAACTCCACGTTACATCATTCCAATGACATCTGCATCTTGATCAGCTAATAAGCCAATAAATATTTTTTGAAATAATAATTAAAAAACTTTTAATATTATTTATAAAATTATTTATATAGTACTTTTCATTTAAAATTAATTATAAATAATGTAATATTTAATATATAAGATATTTAACTTATATTTGGTGCAATATAATTAATTATGAAACTGATTGTCATATTTACATTAACATGAAGATATTTATAGTTGGATGAAAATTATAAATAAAATATTTTTAAAAATGTTATAAAATAAAAATGGTTAAAATTAAATTAATTTATCATTATTAAAATATCTATTTAGGCTTTATTTCAGTACTTTTCACTCGAGCAAAATATAATTAATAAATCCCCAACTTCAATGGTATTTCTTATGGTGTACTCAGCTGCGAGAGTATCAACATCTTTTCTATCTTCAGTAATGTTATATCAAATAGTGAATCTTTAAATTATACTTTTACCGTCAGTATTATACCATCATATAATATAGCATAAATCTACATTTGTTTGTTGTTGAAAGCGGGTTTTAAGAAGTTTAATTTTCTTTGGAGAATTTTAAAATTGATGTTGAGTTCTAATTCTAAAATTAAACATCCCATCAGAAAAAGTATATCACCTCAAATGGTGGAAATAAAATTTTAGGATTGGGTTCATATTTAGAATTGTAAATCCCATCTTGAATATCATAATAAGATTTAAGAGAGAACTTCGTATGGACCTGAAGGGTTTGGAATGAAGTTCAACAAAATATCTAGCTACGATAGTCCAGAAAGATTATCATTAAATTCATATCCAAAGTTTTATCCACAAAGGATATATCTCCCCTAAGGGAGAAAATATCATTTCTTGTTAATTCTTCGAATATGACGATAATGGTCGTCAATGATTTTTTTTCCAAAGAAGATTAATTGAGTTTTAAAAATAAATTTTAAAAATAAGATGTGGGTCCTAAATCTCCTACGATCGCAAGCCCTCATAGTTAATTATATCATAGGAAAGTTGAATTCCCTATGAAGACTCTCAATTAAAATAACAGCTAAAATTTTATTTAAGGAATTTTTGAGGAGTGATATCAAAGATGTGAGTTTGGAACTTCAATAGGGATTGGATCAAGTTTGAGTAGTTAGTTTGGAGTCAAAAGAGGAAGGGTAGGAGATACTTTAGGATTCCAAAAATGATTCAGAAGTATCCAAACCTAACTAAGAGTTGAGCTTTAAATTTTTAGATTGAGAAAAAACATTAATTTGAGTTAAAGAATTTATTAAAATTTGGGTTTATATTCCGGGAGGCTGGGGTCTTATGTTTCAAAAAGAAATCTGCCCCGGATCCTAGATCTAAATTGGGCACCGATCTACGGTGGCCCGAACCTAACTAATGCAATGCAGGATCTAGACTTACCCCAGCTTGGATTGGGGAGCCAGCTAACCACCTAGGCGATTAAAACCCATGAATCCAGTCATTTGATGTAAGAGTGTAGGATATTTTTGTTAAAGTTTTCGAGAATTGGGGTCGACATGTATAGATTATCCTAAGTGGCTACTTGACTTATGTTAGGTGTAAATGCTAAAAGAGAATCGCAATTAAACTTTAGACTCTTTTTAATTAGTTTCTAATGCAATGAATGCTAGTTGACTTGTTTAAAATGTACAAAATATATGAAGCAATTTTAAAAAAGGCTTAGAAAATAGATTTAATCCTAAAGTACACAGACTCCCCTTGACAGATCTGCATCCTCATACGCCAGGTGGTCTACCAGAACCTGTTGGGGGGAGGTGCCTAACAAATAAAAATAAGATGCATCAAAATGTTATGAGAACTCCCAGTGGTTCCGGGCTTACTTCTTAGATCGTTAGAGTTTCTATATTATATTAAAGATTTTATTTGAGTTTTAAGTAGAAAAATTTTATCGTACCCTCACGAGCCTCTGCATATCCATGCTAAAACAAAAATGACACACAATCACTAAAAAAATAGGAAAAGCAAGCAACCCTATATGTAATCAAATTAAATCAAATAAATTAAATAATCAAATTAATTAAGTAAATGTCTATAGGAAAATTGTCCTACTTATTACAACCCAGATTTATAAAAATTAAAAGTGGCCAGGCACCACTAACAAAAACCTGGATTCTAAACCTAATATAGATGAAAGTGACTTTGACTAGGATACTCTTTGTCTTCAACTTCTCGGTCTTCTCCTCTTCAAACTCCTTCGATTCTTCATGGTTGAATACCTAAATGGAAAAGAGCACTCTTCCCTCGAGGGGAAGGTTACTCTTTCCTCTTTGGGTAGTAAAGTGATAGAGTTCCAAATGGATAAGGATGATCCCCTTAAGGGGTATCCTTTCCTCTTTAGAATCCAACCTTTGGATCTATGTATCCCAAACTCAAAGTGCAACTTTCACAACTCAATACTCAAACAAATTATATAAATATAAAAATGATAATTCTAGACTCTATTACAGGGTTATCTTAAGTATTTAAATATTAAATTAATTCACAAGTAGTTATATGCATAAAAAAAGTAAACACACTTGGCCACGCTCCTTTTTATTTGGGGGCTAAGCAGCTGAAGCACATGTAGCAATTATATTTATTATTTATTTAGCCTCTTTATTATTCTACATGAGCATAGCCACCTGCAAAAAATTTAGTGAGCATCTAGATCATTCCTAAATTAAGAGTAATCTATCGCCCATCACATCAATTCACAAAGTGCAATAAAAATAAACAAACATATCAATCAATTCTACTACTAGCAAATGACATACAATGAAAACTATGGAAAACCCAACACACAACAGTAGGAAAGTAAACACCAGTCTAGCCTAATACTAGAGTTGGTTGTCCTAGTAAACCATCTAAAGTGTGTACTAAAGTTCATATGGCTAGGGTAGATCCTAGAATGGATAACTTATTAGAATTATCTAGTCTGAGTTTGTTAGAGGTTGAAGGGAAAATTTTTGTTTGAATTTAAGTATTGATGTGTTAAAGCTTTATTTAGATGCATTTTAATTGATAAATGATTGTTACCTTTATTGTAAACCGAGGTCGTAAAGTTTATTTCATCTTCCTTGGGGCTAAATTAATAGCCTCATAGGCCTGGGTTACCCAGTAATAATTAGGGTTGATTAAGTTGATTTAATTTGTTAGGGACTAAAGGTGATTAATATTAATTAATTTAAATAATTACTAATTATAAGAATTAAATTAGTTTATATTTTCCATCAACAGGTTTGTGGCGTTGTGCCACCAGGCTCAAGGAACCAAGCCTCCTTAGGACACATAGCCCCGTAGCCCGGAGTAGTCCATCGTAAAAACCTTATTGACGTAGTTGAATTAAGGGTTTTAATTTGGTTAAATAATTAAAAGTAAATTAATTTTGATATTTAACACTCCATTGAATTCATTCGTGGTGTTGTGCCACTAGGCTCGACGAACTAGACCTCCGTAGGACATGTTGCCCCGCAGCCCGGAGTAGTCCATTCAATAAACTTCATCTTTAAAATGGTTCTTATGTATTTAAAATATTGGTTGGGTGTTTTATTAATCAAATTAGAGTTTTTTGGAATGTAAATAAATTATTAGATTTTTAGAATTATCAGAATTATTTAATTATATTAATTAAGGGTCCAAAAGTTGACTTTTCAACTTAAGGTTAATTCTGAGAGTTTTATATTTTTTAACAAATATTAAAGCTTATGATGAGTAGATAGATTATTAGTATGGTCAATTTGGAGTTCTCTATAAAAAGTTATGATTTTTTGAAGTCTGGGCCTAGATTTGAACTACAATTGACTCGTAAATTGAATTTTTGACTTTGACTAAAAGTTAAATGTTTGGTATTTTTGGAAAATACTAGACCTTAAATGTAATTGAATGACACTAAGTTTGGTCAATTTGGATTTTTTTGTAATTAGTTATGAATTTTTAAAATTTTTGTAATTATTTGAATTTTAAAATTGCTTAATTAGGAATATTTTAAGAGTTTTGATCCAAATAAACTCCAAACTTTATAAAATCACCCCCAAAGGCCAGGAATAACCGAAGGAGTTATTTCCAAATGTTAAGGATTTTTTGGATTTTTAAACTATTTTTAATTAATTATTTGAATTAATTATTGATTTAGCTTGAAAATTAAGTTGAGGTAAAATTAGGGGTTATTTGATAGGGCTTTTATTTTTCATGAGTTAAGGATTCAATTAGGTTCAGTTAGAGTCTGCATATAAAATTTTTAGGTTTAATATGAATTTTTAGTGAATTATTTTTTAGGTCAATTCTAGGGAAGGATTTTGAGACTTCTAATTGGTGGACCAAATGAACACCAAACTTAGTAAAATTTGGACCATAAGGTCACCTTACCTCAAGGCCAAAACACACTAAATTTGAGCCCAAATGGAACCCTATAAGGTAGCTAACCCATCCACCTAAGGTGACCTTTAAGTCACCTTAGAAAAATCTTAGGGATCTATCCTAGGATCTGATTGGGGCAAAATCAATGGCCCTACACTCCTTATGCTAAGCACTATCGTCACACCAAGACACAAACCCTAATTCTCATTGGAGAGATCATAACTCCAATTTAAATTCAAGGGTCAAACCATGACCCTTGAAACCAAATTGGCATAAACATGCACTTAAACACCTCAAATAGAGGAGGGAAATTTTGGACATGTCAAGGGCATGTCCAAATTGACTCTCCCAAGGTCCCAAAACATGGTGGCTTCAATTGAACACACAAATGCAATAATAGTAGAAACATTCAAATTGAAATTAACATTAATGCAAATATAATTAGGACTTCAGATCATAGGGCTTTTATAGATCTCCCTGAGATCTTTTCAACGAGCTTAAGAATATCTAAAATGGTCAAGTGTGGAGGGAGATAGGATTTTTTGAAGTTTTCCCCAAATTTCTATAAAATTAAATCCCTAATTACCCAGTCAACCGTATACTTTCCACTTGGCGCCTTTCAACTTGCTAGCCAATGATTGGCAAGTGACAGTGTAATGCAGGATTAACCTTGACCATCTGATGGCAGATCGGATGGATGGGATTAAACCCGCTCCAAGAATGTAGGATCTTATTTGAGCCATTGATCGAGATCTTCGGCTAGGATTATGTCTCCAAGCTCCCATGCGAACTCGAAGCCGTAGGCCTTCTCTGGCATGATCCGAGCAATCCTGTCGGTGAACTCTCATAAAATTTCATAGGGAGGATCAGGGCAATCAGAGCTTTCAATCCAATGGTGAAAATACATTGGATTGAAAGTTCTCTTTATAATTGACTGTAACTACCTATCTTGGAGCTTGGGAAGGAGTTCTTACTGTAGAGAAGGCCTCGATGAATGAGCTTTTATATTAGGAAGCATCACGGAATGAAGGCGAGCAGGTTTCCTTCAGATGCTGAGACCAATGGATAACCAGAGGTAGGACTACGAGCGGACCGTACATGAAGTTCATTGGAGTTCACTCAAACGCATCATTGGAAAGAGCTAGAAGATTTGGGGATGGCAGGGAAATGCTCTAGGAGTTATGGGGAAGATTTTTGAAAGCCTAGGTACGGATGCCAGGGGCTGGGAGAGGGTGTCTAGTTCAAGCGTCTCCCACAACCATGGATGGCTGGAATGACTTAGGCAGGCTGTTGGATGGCCACCTGGTGGAAAGGTGGCTCATCCCAAGAGCTCATGAGCTTACAGCAGTGAAGCCCAGGCTCTAGAATCCTTTGGATGAGGCCAGAGATAGAGGGGACCACCGGAGATGGATCACTACTTATTTCGACTACTTCCAGCTAGGGATAAGGTCAGGTTGATGTGGAAAGGTTGCTTGGGGTTGGGAGAGCCCAAAGGTGAGCTTAATTGGAGTTGGGGAAGCTTGGATAAATAGGGGGGCTCGTGTTGACCCAAACATATATGGTTTGGTCAATTTGGGCTCAACCAGGTCAGGTCATGGACTGGGTTTGATAGAGAGGGTAGGTTAGGTCTTGGTAAACCCAATGCAAGGTTCAATTGGATCCAATTGAGTCTATAGTGTGAAATGGATTGGGTCAAATCAGTTTTGGCCCCCTTTGGGCTAGTTCAAAGGTTGACTGAAGTCAACCTAGGGGTTGGGTTGACTAGGGCAGGTGTGTAGGACCTAGGCTGACCTAGTGAAGGTGTTGGCTAAGTTGGATTGGGTTTAGGTTGGGAGTTGGCTCAATCCCATATGGTTTTGACCACTTTGGGTTAGCCTAGCTCCTAGCCTAAGTTGACCCAAGGGTTGGATCAACTAGGGTAGGTGCATTGGGTCATGAGGAACCCAATGATGCCATTAGTTAGGCTCAATTTGGATTGAGTTAGGAAATGGCTCAAAAGTGACCTCTCTTAGGGCACTTGGATCAAGCTAAGTGGCTAATCCAAGTGGGCCCAAAGCTTTGGTCCTCAAGTGGGGTCTCATGGGGACCCAATGGGTCATCCACATAGGCCTAGATGGTCTTGAAATAGTCTTAGTCAAGGAGTTTGGTAGGGTTAAGGATGTATGGGAGGTTAGGTCAAACCTGGCTGACTTGGTCAACCAGGTTGAACTAGGGTAAAAATTTTGGTTGATTGAGTTCAAATGGGTCATTTCAATTTAATGGAGGTGATCTCATGTCTAAAGGAATTCATTTGGCTTGAAAAGGCCATTTGAGTCCTTAAAGGGTATTTTGGTTATTTTGACCCCTAATCAATTTTGGATCAAATTACATTGAGAAAAGTGTAGACTATTGATCAATAAGTCCTAATAGAGGTCATGGGTGTGATTGGAAGGTTTTGAAAGTGTCCTAAGGTCAAATTCCACTGGATGGCAAGTCTAGTAGCATAGGCTATAAATAATTAAAGGTTTCGTAGCCTTTGGCAAAAGATTGAATTTCAAGGCTAGAAATGTTGGATTGAGCTCAAATTAAGATGGTTGACCTTAGAGACATGCCTAAAAAAAATGCAATTGATAGGTCCCAAATCAGAGGTCATCAGGCTAGGTTCCAGGGGGTTTAAAAATGCCCTTAGAAAGGGTTTCAGGATCTTATTCTTTAGCCCTTGGATTTAGTTTAAAACTATGGAATTGGATTGGGTTTTGGATTTAGATAATTATGGGTGGCTTATCCATATCACTGAAAATCAAAGAGATAATTGTTGATGATTGGATAGGATTTGAAAGTTGATTGAATGTTTGATTGAATTTTGATTGGTGGTTGATCAAGGAGTTGAATTGAAGGGTATGGTTCAATTTGATAGGGATTGAATGAGGCCCTACCTTGGGCCAATATGATTAGTAAATAGACACTTCCCAATCATTAAATCACCAAGAAGAAACCCAAGTGGGTCTTGGTGACCTCGTACAAAAATGAGGTCAACAACATTATAAAAATTAAAATAGTAAAGTCATAAATTAAAAATAATAACTACTTAGGTAAAAACAAAGATATTTGGATAAGTATATATTACATGTAATATTTATGATAAAATTAAACTTAAAAAAAAGTAAAATATGATTTTGTTTACCTTTAATATTCTACTTTATCTTTAAAAAACACAATGGCGACATGTTATTATAAGATTTTTCTTTCAGAGCCAACCCGAGCTTTGACTTATCATTATTTTTGAATTCATATGATCATCTATAAAATATAAAAAAATTATATTTCTTATATAATAATATAAACATAATAATAAATTTATCAATAAATAATTAACTTATAGAATTCAGTTTCAAGATGTATAACTGATAGAATTATTGCTTACTAAATGATATCTTATGATAATTCCTTACAAAAATTTAAAGATCCACTACTCGATATAGCATTACTTAAATTAGAAAAAGATGTTGATACTCCTGTAGTCAAGTACACCTAAAAAATATTATTGATGTAGAGGATTTTAATGATTATGTTTGGCTAGAGTGAAGGGTACCGAAATATAGCCCAATCAGACATTTTAAGAAATGTAAATTAATTTAATTTTAGCCATTTTTATTAGTAATTATAAAGAAAAAGTATTATCTATATAATTTTATAAATATTATTAGGAGTTTTTTATTTAATTTTATGGAATTTTGAGTGGCTTATTATTTGACCAAGATGGAATAGCCATTGAAATGATGCAACGTGGAGCTGGTCCATTTAGATTTACTATTTACCTTGGACTAATATTGAATAAGATGACTTAATTTATTAAAATAGAATATTTTTTATTATTTGATTATAAATAATTAACCTTTAATAATTGTGTAATATTATTATTTTATTTTAATATTTTATAGTTATCTATTCAAAGCAGAATAATTAACTTATCTTTACAAGCGGGACAGTATATTACCAAATTTCTTCATGGAGTTTAGGCTACTAGAATGGTTTGAGATGGGAGGGATTAAGTATTTGTAGTAATTTGACTACTTAGAAGACCATTTGACTATTCATTGACTGTTTGACTAGTCAATGAGTCAATAACTATTAAGGTGGCTTGTAGGAAGGTTTGATGAGATATCTTAGAGGGAGTTTGATGCTAAAAAATTAAAGTTTGAATGTATGGGGACATATGAATGGGGGTTTTTACTAAGTAATAGTGAGTTGACTTATCAAACTCGTTATAATTTGACTCACTAATAATTGAAACATGTTTGAGACAAGAATTGAAATTGATTTGAGGCTTGATAAAATCTGGAAAGTATGAGTTGATTGCATGGAACCATTTGACTATATATAGACCTAATTTGACCAAGTTTGATAGTTTAACCAAATCAAGTCAAGTATGATTTGACACATGATGGGTTTAGAGATATTTAAGGTATATAATTAAATGGTCTTTAAGGTTTGAAAAGCTTAATTGGAGTGTATTTAATAATATATGATGAGCTGACCCTATATTGAGTAGATCTGACCAGCCATGGGTCTAGTTGACTAAGTCATCTATTGACTGGGTCAGGGGACCAATCAGGACCAAATCACCAAAAGGATGGTCAAGGGGTTTTGATGAGGTTCAGAGTGAATTTGAAGTTTGATTTAATGCAAACAGGCTTAATGGTTGATCTGGTCAACCTTGGTTGACTTGGTTAACCAAGCTAAACTAGGAGTTGGGATTGGGTTCAATAAGTTTTATTTGATCATTGAAAACTAATTAATATGGTCTCGTGGACTGGAAGGGTCCTTCAGTCAAAATTACCATTTAGACCTTTAGGGGCCATTTGGTTAACAAGGGTTAATTTGTCAGCAAGGTTAGACCAAGGCCTTGGTTTTGGTCCACTAGGTTCAAAATGATATTTTGGATCTAATGGAGGTGGTTTTATGCAATGATGAAGTCATTTAGATTGAAATAACCACCTAAGCCCTTAATAATTTGGTCAAAATAGGTTGACTTCGTCAATCAAGCTTGACCAAGATCTTGATTTGAGTCTAATGTACTCCTAATATTATTTATGATGCTTTAGAAGATATTTTAGGGTTTGATTTGATTGGGCCATATTGAAGTTTGAATGAAACTTTAATTTTATCCTTAAGGGATATTTTTGTTATTTGGCCCCCTGATCAACTATGGGTCAACTTGGGTCCAACAAAATATAATTTAATGGTTAACATATTATAACAAAGGCTATGGATATTATCAAAAATCTTGGGGAAGGTTCTAAGGTTAAATTCTACAAAGTGGTAGGTCTAGTGGCGTAGTTATTAAATATTTAAAGATTTACAACCTTTGATATTCAAAATATTTTAGGCTGGAGATATCAAATTGGGCTCAAATTTAGAGGGTTGACCCTAGGGATATACCAAATAAATATGCAATTAATATATCATGAATTAAGGGTCATTTGATTAGGTTTTGAAGTGATTAAAAAATCACTTTAAAAGGGTTTTAAGACAAGGGCTCTTAACCTTTAATTTTGATTTAAAATCTTGGATTTGAGCTAGATTCTAAATTTGATTGATTAAATTTGAATTATCCAAATCAATCACAATCCATTGAATGATTATTATTGGTTAGATAGGATTGAAGCTTGATTAGAGACTATATTGAAGGTTGATTGAAGTTTTGGGTTGAAGTTTAATTCAATGATTGAATTAAAGTCTAGATTTGAGTCTATATTAAGGTCAAGATTGTTATTTGAATTGAAGTCTGGATTGAGGATTGACTTAAAGTCTGGATTGAAGTTGACTGGAGGCTAGATTAATGTTTAGAATGAATTCTAGATTGAAATCAAGATGATTGTTAACCATCAAATCAATAGGTAGAAGTCGGGATGGGTCATAGTAATCTTATACAAAAATGAGGTTAAGAACCATGTTATGTAGAGAAGTTTAAAAGATATATTAGTTTCTCAAAGATAACAATATGAACTAGGCTCATGAAGAAATATAACATGTCAGAACATTAAACTTGCTTTGCATTTAAAATATGGCAATATGTTGTCTCACTTGTAAAGGTAAGTTAATTTTTCTATTGTAAATAAATAATTACAAAAAAATTGAAATAAAAATTATAATACTACATAATTATAAAAGATAAATTATTTATAATCAATTAAAAGAAAATACACTATTTTAATTAATTATGTCATCCTATTCAATATCAGCATAAGTGAAATAGCAAATCTGAATGTACCTACTCCATTTTACATCATTCTAATGGCTATTCCATGTTGGTCAACTAATAAGCTTATAGAAATTCCCTGAATAATAACTAAAAAACTTATAATAATATTTATAAAATTATTTATATAGTACTTTTTATTTATAATTAATAATAAATTATGCAATATTTAATATATAAAATATAAATTAATTTTAAGGTATGTAAATTAATTTAATTTTTACTTTTTTATTTTATAATATTTTTTAGAATATTTAATTTATAATTTTATCCAACTTAAAAATCTACATGTTAATGTAAATATTTCAATCGACTTCGTAATTAATTGCATTACACTAAATATAAATTTTTTTTATATTTAAATATCTTACATATTTAATATTCAATAATTTATTATTAATTGTAAATAAAAAGTACTATCTAAATAATTCTATAAATATTATTAGGAGTTTTTTATTTTTTATTTCAGAGTATTTTTAGCGACTTATTAGCTGACCAAAATAGAATAGTCATTGAAATGATGCAATATGGAGCTGGTCCATTTGGACTTCCTGTTTCACTTGGGCTTATATTGAATAGGATAACTCAATTTATTAAAATAAATATTTTATCTTAATTGATTATAAATAATTTATCTTTTATAATTATGTAATATTATAATTTTTTACTTTAATTCTTTTAAGTTATCTATTTGCAACAGAATATTTAGCTTATATTTACAAGCGAGATGGCATATTATTAGATTTTGAAGTTCAAGGTTTGAGTTTGGGTCTAATAGTTTTAAAATGATATTTTGGATCTAATGGATGTGGTTTAATGCAATAATGAAGTCATTTGGATTGAAATGACTATTTAACCCTTAATTATTGGGTCAAAATTTGTTGACTTAGTCAACAAGGCTTAACCAAGGTCAGGATTTGAGTCTAATGCACTCTTAATGGTGTTTAGGATGCATTAAAGGATATTTTAGGGTTTGATTTTATTGGGCCATGTGAAAGTTTGAATGAAAATTTAATTTTATTCTTGAGGTATATTTTGGTCATTTGGCCCCCTGGTCAACTATAAGTCAACTTGGGTCCAACAAAATGAAGTTTGATGCTTAACATATTATAACAAAGGCTATGGACATTGGCAAAAGTATTGAGGAAGATACCAAGGTCAAATTCAATAAAGTGGTAGGTCTAGGGGTATAGGCTGTATATATTTGAAGATTTTACAGCCTTTAAAATTCCAGTCAATTTTTGAGGCTATAGATCTCAAATTGGGCTCAAATTTAGAGGGTTAACTCTAGGGATATATTAAATATATATGAATTGATAGATCATGAATCAGAGATCATTTGATTGATTTTGAAGTAATTAAAAAATCACTCAAAAAAAGTTTTAAGATAAGGGCCCTTAACCTTGGATTTTGGATTGAAATTCTAGATTTGATCAAGATTCTGAATTTAATTGATTGAATTTAAATTATTCAAATTAATCATAATCATTTAAATGATGCTTTTTAGTTAGATAGGATTGAAGCTTGATTTGAGACTAGATTGAAGATTGATTGAAGTTTTGGATGGAAGTTTGAATCAATGATTTAATTAAAGTTTAGATTGGAGTCTGGATTAAGGTCTGGATTATGATTTGAATTGAAGTCTAAATTTAATTTAAATTAAAATCTGGATGATTAATACCTAGATGATTGTCAACTTTCATATTAATAAGTAGAAGTCATGATGGGTCATAGTAACCTCATACAAAAATGAGGTTAACAACTATATTATATAGAGAAGTTTAAAAAATATATTAGTTCCTAAAAGATAGTAATATGAATTAGGCTCCTGAAGTAATATAATATGTAGGAACATTAAACTTCTCTTGTATTTAAAATTCGGTAATATGTCATCTCGCTTGTAAAGATAAGTTAATTGTTCCACTATAAATAAATAACTATAAAAAATTGAAATAAAAATCATAATATTACATAATTATAAAAGATACATTATTTGTAATAAATTAAGAAAAAATATATCATTTTAATAAATTGAGTCATCCTATTTAAAATTAGTTCAAGTGAAATAACAAATTCAAATGAAATAGCTCCACGTTTCATCATTTCATTGACTATTCCATTTTACTCAACTAATAAGCTACTAGAAATTTCCTAAAATAAAAAATAAAAAACTCTTAATAATATTTATATAATTATTTAGATAGTACTTTTTATTTATAATTAATAATAAATAATATAATATTTAACATATATGATATTTAAATAAAATACGAACTTATATTTTACATTAACATGTAAGACATTCCCTAAAATTATTTCATATTTATATTAACATGTAGATCTTTATAGATGAATAAAAATTATAAATAAAGTATTTTTAAAAATATTATAAAATAAAAATAGCTAAAATTAAATTAATATCGTTAAAATGCCTCCTTAGCTATATTTTGGTTTCCTTCACTCGAGCCAAGCAAAATCAGTAAATCCCCTAATTCAAATGTATTTCTTAAGGTGTACTTAGTTATAGGAGTATCAATATATTTTTCTAAGTTCAATGTTATATCAAATAATGGATCCTTAAATTGTACTTTTACAGTCAATATTGTTCCATAATAAAATATAACTTAAATCTACATTAAAAAAATTAAAATAGTAAAGTCATAAATTAAAAAAAAATGACAACTTATGTAAAAATAAAGATATTTGGAAAGTAAGTATTAAATGTAAAATTTATGATAAAATTAAATTTTTGAAAAAAATTGTAAAATATAATTTATTTACCTTTAATATTCTACTATATCTTAGAAACATAAAATGGTGGCAAGTCATTATAAGATTTTTCATCCATAGCTAAATCGAGCTTCGACGTATCATTATTTTTGAATTCTTATGATCATCTATAAAATATAATAAAAATTATATTTATAATATCATACTAAGAATTAAAAAATAAATTTATAAGTAAATAATAAACTTACATAACTCAGTTTCAAGATGTATAATCGATGACAATGTAGCTTACTAAATAATATGTTATAACAATTCCTTACAAAAAGTAATAATATTTTAAACATATTTTCTAAGATAAAAATGATATATCAATTAACGAACAAGCTTCATCAAATTTTTTAGAATTTCCTTTAAAATTTAAAAGTAAAAAAAGAGATAAAAAAGGATATATATAGTGCTTTTAACCGAAGCTTAATTAGTCAGTGGTTAGCAAACTGCTGCTATAAACTATTATTATAACTTTAACTTTTGATAGTGATTTTAGCAGCATGTAAAATTGCTGTCTATATCTATCTATAGTAGTGGTTTTAAAACTGCAGATATACTATTACAAAAATATTAACTTTTTATAGTGATTCATTTTATGATTGTAAAATACTGACGACAAAAGTATAATTTAATGATCCACTACTTGAAATAGAATTACTGAAGTTAGAAAAAGATATTGATACTCCCATTGCCAAATATTAGCTCGAGTGAAGGATACTAAAATATAACACAAGCAAGCATTTTAAGGTATGTAATATAATTTAATTTAAGCCATTTGTATCCAGCTTTAAAGATCTACATGTTAATGTTAATATTTCATTCGACTTTGTAATTAATTATATTGTATAAAATATAAGTTTTTTTTATTTAAATATCTTACATATTAAATATTTTATAATTTATTATTAATTATAATTGAAAAGTACTATATAAATAATTTTATAAATATTATTAAGAGTTTTTTTTTTTTTTCTAAAAATGTATACTGGTTTATTAGCTAACCAAAATGGAATAGCCATTAGAATTATAAAATGTGGAGCTGATCCATTTGGATTTTCTATTTCACTTGAACTAATATTGAATAGGATGACTCAAATTATTAAAATGAGATTTTTTCTCTTAATTAATTATAAATAATTTACCTTTTATAATTATATAATATTATGATTTTTATTAGTTTATCTTTACAAGTGAGACGATATATTACTAGATTTTAAATACAAGACAAGCTTAATGCTCAGACATGCTATCTTTTTTTATGAGCCTAGATGATATTGCTATCTTTTAGAAATGAATATAACTTTTGAACTTTTCTAAAAAAATATAGTTATTGACCTTATTTTTATTTGAGCTCATTAGGACTTATTTAGACTTCTACATTTTGATTTGATGGTTGACAATCATTTAGGTGTCAATCATCTAGATTTCAATCTAAAATTCCATGTAGACTTCAATCCAGCCTCTAGTCAACTTCAATCCAGACTTCAAACTAGAGTTCAAGTCAATCCTCAATCTAGACTTCAATTTAAATCCTAATTAAGACCTTAATTTAAACTTCAATCTAGACTTCAAATCAATCATGGATTCAAACTTCAATTCAAAACTTCAATCAACCTTCAATCAAGCTTCAATCCTATCTGTTGGAGAAAAAAAATTACCATGAAGATTTAATGTTCGCCAATTTTGTAAATGAACAATGCATTGAGAATTGAGTACAGTCTCAGGCGATTGACACAATATTCTTTAATGGATTCAATGTCAAAATAAGGTTTTATAGAATAATATTTCTGTAAACATAATTCAAAGAATAACATATCATCTCAAAAGATGAATATAAAATTCTATAGAATGTGTTTAAAAATAGAAATAAAGTTTTAAAAATTTAGTCATTCTTTTAATTAGATGCAACAAGAAGAATATTATATCATTTTGAAGGATGAATATAATATACTTCAAAACATTCAAAAATAAGAATGAGTTTTACAAAATTTATCATTTATAACAAAGAAAATATCATGTCATATGGGAAGACGATAATGACATTCTACAAGTATATTTAAATTTAGAAATGAGTTTGAAAAAAAATTGTATTTCCATAGATTTTTTTCTTATTTCATGAAAATAAAATAAGATTTATTTTAATATGGAGTTCTCAAATTCATATAAGGGCAAGCCACTATAATTAATTACATCCTAGGATTAGTGCTCTTAGGAAAACTCTCAATTAAAGTAGTAATTTCATACCCTTTGGCCAGCTCCCTTGATGCTGGCCATTTATTCCAAATGGTTAGAAAGGCACGGAATAGGACATGGTAAAGATAATGATGTGTAAAGGGGGTTTTGTCCTCACATCTTTTTCTAGCTTCAGTTATATTATATCAAATAGTGAATTTTTAAATTAAACTTTTACCATTAGTATTATTCCATCATAAAATGTAGCATAAATCTACATTATAAAAATTAAAATTATAAAGTCATAAATTAAAAAAAACTACTTGTGTAAAAATAAAGATATTTGGATAAGCATATATTACATGTAATATTTACGATAAAATTAAACTTCTAAACAAAAAAGTAAATTACAATTTTGTTTACCTTTAATATTCTACTATATCTTAAAAAAAATACAATGGTAAAATGTCATTATAAGATTTTTCTTTCACAGCTAGCCCGAGCTTTTACTTATCATTATTTTGAATTCTTATGATCATGTGTAAAATATAATAAATATTATATTTCTAATATTATAATAAAAATTAAAAATAAATTTATAAATAAATAATAAACTTACATAATTTAATTTTAAGATGTATGTAATTGAATGGTCTTGAAGGTTTGAAAAGCTTAATTGAAGTGGATTTAACTATATTTGGTGAATTGACCCTATGTCAACTAGATCTGACCAGATATGGGTCTGGTTAACCAATTCAACTATTAACTGAGTTAGGGGACCAATCAGGTCCAAATCACCAAAAAGGATGGTCAAGGGGTTTTGATGAGATTCAGAATGGATTTGAAGTTTGATTAAATGTAAACATGCTTAATCGTTGATATGGTCAGTCATGGTTGACTTGGTCAACCAAGTCAAAGTAGGAGTTGGGTTTAGGCTCTACAAGTTTGGTTTGATCATTGAAAAGTAATGGATATGGTTTCATGGACAGGAAGGGTCATTTTAGTCAAAATGATCATTTAAACTTTTAAGGGGCTATTTGGTTAACAAGGATTGACTTGATTAAGTAGGCCAGATCAAGGCCTGGGTTTGGGTCAATTAGGTTAAAAATAATATTTTTAATCTAATGGAGGTGGTTCCATGTAATGATGAAGTCATTTGGGTTAAAATGACCATTTAAGCCCTTAACAATTTTGTCAAGATATGTTGACTTGGTCAACCAGGCTTGACCAAGATCTAGATTTGAGTTTAATGCACTCCTAATAGTGTTTACAATGTATTAGAGGATATTTTAGAGTTTGATTTGGCTAGGCCATATGAAGTTTGAATGAAACTTTAATTTTATCCTTAAGAGGCATTTTGATCATTTGGCCCCCTGGTCAATTGTGGCTGAACTTGGGTCTAATAAAATATATTTTAATGCTTAACATATCATAATAAAGGTTATGGATATTGTCAAAAGTCTTAGAGAATGTCATAAGGTCAAATTCAACAAAGTGGCTTGTTCAGCTGCATAGACAAATTTTTTTTTGAAGATATAGCCTTTGGAATTTAATTTAGTTTATGGGGCTAAAGATCTCATATTGGGCTTAAATTTGAAGGGTTGACCCTTGGGACAAGCTAAATCAATAAGCAAATGATAGTTTATGAATCATGGGTCATTTTATTATATTTTGAAGCGATTGAAAAATTACTCAAAAAGGGTTCTAAGATAAGACCCCTTAACCTTGGATTTTGGTTTAGAACATGGATTTAAGCTAGATTTTGAATTTTATTGATTGAATTTGATTTATCCAAAGTAATAATTATTAATTAAATGATTGTTATTAGTTGGATAGGATTGAAGTTTGATTGCATACTAGACTGAAGGTTGATTAAATTTTTGGATTTAAGTTTGAATCAAAAATTAAATTGAAGTCTATATTAGAGTCTGGATTAAGGTCTAGATTGTGATTTCAATTGAAGTCTAGATTAAAGATTGACTTTCAGTCTTGATTAAAGTTGACTAGAGGCTATATTAAAGTCTAGATTGAATTCTAGATTGAAATTTTGATGATTGATACCTACATGATTGTTAACCATCAGATCAATAGGTAGAAATTTGTGTGCGTCCTAGTAACCTCATACAAAAATTAGGTTAACAATCATATTATGTAGAGAAGCTTAAAAGATAAAGTAGTTCCTAAAAGATATTAATGTGAACTAGGCTCACGAAGAAATATAACATATTAGAACATTAAATTTGTCTTGCATTTAAAATCTGGTAATATATCGTCTCGCTTGTAAAGATAAGTTAATATTCTTCTCTAAATAAATAACTACAAAAAATTGAAATAAAAATTATAATATTACATAATTCTAAAAGGTAAATTATTTATAATTAATTAAAAGAAAATATATCATTTTAATAAATTGAGTCATCCTATTTTATATTAGTCCAAGTGAAATAGCAAATCCAAATGGACTAGCTCCACGTTGCATCATTCTAATGGCTATTCCATCTTGATCAATAAGCTAACAAAAATTTTCTAAAATAATAAATAAAAAACTCTTAATAATATTTATAAAATTATTTAGAAAGTACTTTTCATTTATAATTAATAATAAATTATATAATATTTAATATGTAAGATATTTAAATAAAAAATACTTACATTTGGTGCAATATAATTAATTACAAAGTCGATTGTCATATTTATATTAACATGTAGATCTTTATACCTTGATGAAAATTATAAATAAAATATTTTTAAAAATATTATAAAATAAAAATAGCTAATATTAAATTAATTTAACATCATTAAAATATCTTCTTGGGCTACATTTCGGTACCCTTCACTCAAGCCAAGCATAATCAGTAAATCCCATACTTCAACAGTATTTCTTAAGATGTACTTGGTTATGGGTATATCAATATATTTTTCTAATTTTAGTAATATTATATCAAATACTGGATCTTTAAATTATATTTTTGCCGTTAGTAATGTGCCTCATAAAATGTAGCATAAATCTACATTATAAAAATTAAAATAGTAAAGATGTAAATTAAAAAAAAATTACTACTTGGGTAAAAATAAAGATATTTGGATACGTGTATATTACATGTAATATTTATGATAAAATTGAACTTTTCAAAAAAATAGTAAAATATGATTTCTTTAACCTTTAGTGTTCTATTATATCTTAAAAAATATAATGGTGATATGTCATTATATGATTTTCCTTCCATAGCTAACCCAAGAATTCTTATGATCTTTATCATAAAAATTATATTTCTACTATCATAATATAAATTAAAAAATAAATTTATAAATAAATAATAAACTTATATAATTCAATTTTAAGATGTATAACTAATGACATTGCTACTTACTAAATGATATCTTATGATAACTTCTTACAAAAATTAATAATCTTCTAAACATATTTTTTAAGATAAAAAATAATATATTTATTAACAAGCAAGCCCAATCATATTTTTTAGAATTTTCTTTAAACTTTGAAAGTAAAAAAAAAGATAAAAAATATATATAAACAGTGGTTTTAGCTACTGTTAAATTGGACGGTAGTTTGCAAATCGCAGCTACAAAATATTATGGTAACTTTAACTTTTTGATAATGAATTTAGTAGCCAGTAAAATTGCTATCTATATCTATATATTACGGTGGTTTTAAAACCACTGCATTACTACTACAAAAACATTAACTTTTCTGTAGTGGTTTATTTTATAATGACACAATACTGACGGCAAAAGTATAATTTAAAGATTCAGTGCTTGATGTAGCATTATTGAAGCTAAAAAAAGATGTTGATACTCCCATAGCCAAATATACCTTTAAAAATATAGTTGAAGTAGGTGATTTATTGATTGTGCTTGGCTCGAGTGAAGGGTACCAAAATTTAGCTGAAGCAGGTATTTTAAGTTATGTAAATTAATTTAATTTTAGCCATTTTTCTTTTATAATATTTTTAAAATATTTAATTTATAATTTTTATCCAACTTTAAAGATCTATATATTAATGCAAATATTTTAATCGACTTTATAATTAATTGTATTACACCAAACATAAGTTTTAATTTTATTTAAATGTCTTACATATTAAATATTCCATAATTTATTATTAATTATAAATGAAAAGGACCATCTAAAAAATTTTATAAATATTATTAGGAGTTTTCTATTTTTTATGTCAAGAAATTTTTAGTGGCTTATTAGTTGACCAAAATACAAGAGCCATTTGAATGATGCATCGTATAGCTGGTCTATTTAGATTTGCTATTTCACTTGGACTAACATTGAATAGGATAACTCAATTTATAAAAATGAGATATTTTCTCTTAATTGATTATAAATAATTTATCTTTTATAATTATGTAATATTATAATTTTTACTTTAATTTTTTGTAGTTATCTATTTAAAATAGATTAATTAACTTATTATTACAAGCGAGATGACATATTACCAGATTTTTAATATAAGGTAGGTTTAATGCTCGAACATATTATATTTCTACATGAGCCTAGTTCATATTGCTATTTTTTAGGAACTAATATATCATTTGAACTTTCCTATAGAACATGGTTATTGACCTTATTTTTGTTTGAAGTCATTAGGACTTATCTAGACTTCTACGTGTTGATCTGATGGTTAGCAATCATTAGGTGTCGATCATCTAGATTTTAATCTATAATTCAATCTAGATTTCAATCTAGCCTATAGTCAACTTGAATCCATACTTCAAACCAGACTTCAAGTCAATCCTTAATATAAACATCAATTCAATCCTAATTGAGTACTTAATCCATACTCCAAACTAGAGTTCAATTCAATCATTAATTCAAACTTCAATCCAAAACATGAATCAACCTTTAAGCAAGCTTCAATCCTATATGTCGGAGAAGAATAAATCATGATATAGATTCAATATTTTCATATTTTATAATTATATACTATATTGAGAATAGAGTACTGTCTCAGGAGACTGACATAATATTCTATAATAGATTCAATATCAAAATAAGATTTTAGAAAATAATATTTCTATAAATATAATTCAAAGAATAATATATCATCTCAAAAGATGAATATGAAATTCTATAAAATATGTTTAAAAATAAAAACTAAGTTTTAAAAATCTAGTCATTCTTTTAATTAGATGCAATAAGAAGAATATGATATTCTTCAAAACATCCAAAAATAAGCACATGTTTCATAAAATTCATCATTTCTAATATCAAATATAATAAGAAAAATATCATGTCATCTAGGAAGATGATAATGACATTCTATATGTATATTTAAAAGTAGAAATGAATTTGAAAAGAAATCTACATTCCTAAAGATTTTTTCCTTATTTTATAAAAATAAAATAAGAATTATTTTAATCTGGAGTTCTTAAATCACTATAAGTGTAGGCCCCTATAGTTAATTACATCCTATGATGGGTTCTTCTAGGAAAACTCTTGATTAAAGCAATAATTTCATACCCTTCGGGCAACTCCCTTTATGCTTACCATCTGTCCCAAATAGTTAGAATGGTAGGGGATAGGACATGGTAAAGATAATGATGTCTAAAGGGTATTTTATCCTTACATGAGCATTTGGGGTGATTAGGCTTAGCTTAAACGTAATCTAAGGGTTTTAGTAAAACTTTAGAATGAGTTTAGGCTGAAGGAATAGTTTGAGATGAGAGGGATTAAGGATTTGAAGTAAGTTAACCACTTAAAAGACCAATTGACTATTCATTGACAATTTGATATGTCAATATATCAATAATTACTGAGGTGGAATATAGGTATGTTTGATGAGATGTCTCAGAGGGAGTTTCATGCTAGAGAATTAAAATTTGAATGCAAAGGTAAATAGTGAGTTGACTTGGTCAAACTCATTATGATTTGACTCACCAATGATTGAAAAATGTTTTAGATATGAATTTAAATTGATTTAAGGCTTAATAAAATCTGGAAAGTATGTGTTGATTGCTTGGAACTGTTTGACTATATATTGATTTAATTTGACCAAGTTTGATAGTTTAACCAAATCAAGTCAAGTATAATTTGACTTAGATGGGTTTGGAGAGATTCAAGGTATGCAATTGAATGGTCGTGAAGATTTGAAAAGCTTGATTGGAGTAGATTTAACTATATATGGTGAACTGACCATATGTTAACTAGATCTGACTAGATATGGGTCTGGTTGATCAAGTTAGCTATTGATTGGGTCGTGGGCCCAATTATGTCAAAATCACTAAAAAGGATGGTCAAGAGATTTTGATGAGGTTCAAAATGGATTTGAAGTTTGATTGAATGTAAATAGACTTACTGTTTGATTTGGTCAAACATGATTGACTTGGTCAACCAAGTCAAACTAGGAGTTGGGTTTAGACTCAACAAGTTTGATTTGATCATTAAAAACTAATGGATATGGTCTCATGGACTTGAAGGGTCATTTAAGTCAAAATGATCATTTAGACCTTCAAGGGGCCATTTAGTTAACAAGGGCTGACTTGATCAACCAAGTATTACTAAGGCCTGGGTTTGGGTCCAATAAGTTCAAAATGATATTTTGGATCAAATGGACGTGATTCAATGTAATGATGAAGTCATTTGGATTGAAATGACCATTTAAGCCGTTAATAATTTGATCAAAATATGTTAACTTTGTCAACCAAGCTTGACCATGATCAAGATTTGAGTCTAATGCACTTTAATGATGTTTACGATGCACTAAAGGATATTTTTGGATTTGATTTGACTGGACCATGTTGAAGTTTAACTGAAACTTTAATTTTATCCTTAAGGGATATTTTAGTCATTTGGCCCCCTAGTAATCTATGGGTTAACTTTGGTCTAACAAAATGCAGTTTAATACTTAACATATCATAAAAAATGTTTTGGACATTATCAAAAGTCTTGGGTAAGGTCATGTGATCAAATTTTAAAGCGACAGGTCCAGTGGCACAGGCCATAAATATTTAAAAATTTTATATCCTTTGGAATTCAATTCAGTTTCTTGGACTAAAGATCTTAGATTGTGCTAAAATTTAGAGGGTTGACCCTAGGGACATACCAAATAAATATACAACTGATAGATCATGAATCAGAGGTCATTTGATTGGGTTTTGAAGTGATTGAAAAATTACTGAAAGTGGTTTTAAGATAAGGACCCTTATCCTTGGATTTTTGTGTGGAATCCTAGATTTTCAGCTAGATTCTAAATTTAATTAATTAAATTTGAATTATTCAAATCCATCATAATCAATTGAATGACTGTTATTATTTAGATATGATTGAAGCTTGATTGGAGACTAGATTGATGGCTGATTAAAATTTTGGATTGAAGTTTGAATCAATGATTGAATTGAAGTCTAGATTGGAGTCTAGATTAAGGTTTGGATTGTGATTTAAATTAAAGTCTAGATTGAGGATGACTTAAAGTCTGGATTGAAATTGACTAGAGACAGGATTGAAGTCAAGATTGATTTTTGTATTGAAATCTAGATGATTGATACCTGGATCGTTATCGACCATCAGATTAATAGGAAGAAGACTGGGTGGGTCCTACTAACCTCATACAAAAAAGTGGTTAACCACCATGGTATGTAGAGAACTTTAAAAGAAATATTAGTTCCTTAAAAATAGTATTATAAACTAGGCTCACAAAGAAATACAATATTTTAGAGCATTAAACTTGTCATACATTTAAAATCTGGTAATATGTCATCTCGCTTGTAATGATAGATTAATTGTTCTGCTATAATAAATAATTATAAAAAATTCAAATAATAATCATATTACTACACAATAATAAAAGAAAAATTATTTGTAATTAATTAAGAGAAAATATAATATTTTAATAAATTGAGTCATCCTACTCAATATTACTCCAAGTGAAATTGCAAATCTCAATGGATAAGCTCCATGTTGCAACATTCTAATGGCTATTCCATCTTTGTTAACTAATCAACCAACAAAAATGCACAAAAAAAATAAATAACTCCTAATAATATTTTTAGAATTATTTAGATAGTACTTTTCATTTATAATTAATAATAAATTATACAATATTTAATATATATAAAATTTAAATAAAAGAAAAACTTTTATTAAGTGCAATATAATTAATTACGAAGTTGATTGTCATATTTATATTAACATGTAGATCTTTATAGTTGGATAAAAATTATAAATAATTTTTTTTTAAAATATTATAAAATAAAAATGCCTAATTTAACATCGTTAAAATGCATGCTTGGGTTATATTTCAGTACCCTTCACTCGAGCCAAGCATAATCAGTAAATTTCCTACTTCAACTATATTTCTTAAGATGTACTTGGCCATGAGAGTATCAATATTATTTTCTAACTTCAATAGTACTATATCAAATAGTGGATCTTTAAATTGTACTTTTGCCATCAGTATTATGCTATTATAAAATATAGCATAAGTATACATTATAAAAATTAAAATAGTAGTCATAAATTAAAAAAAAACTACTTGGATAAAAATAAAGATATTTGGATAAGTATATATTATATGTAATATTTATTATAAAATTGAACTTTTGAAAAAAAATAGTAAAGTATGATTTTTTTTACCTTTAATATTCTACTATATCTTAAAAAAATATAATGGTGATATGTCATTATATGATTTTTCTTCCACAAATAACCCAAGCTTTGATTTATCATTATTTTTTAATTCTTATGATCAAGTATAAAATATAATAAAAATTATATTTTTAATATCATAATATAAAAAAATAATTTTATAAATAAATAATAAACTTATATAATTCAATTTTAAGATGTATAACTGATGTCATTGCTGCTTACTAAATGATATCTTATGACAATTCCTTGTAAAAATTTATAATCTTCTAAATATATCTTCAAGATAAAAAATGATATATCAGTTAACGAACAAGCCCCATCTTATTTTTTAGAATTTCCTTTAAACTTTGAAATAAAAAAAAGATAAAAATAGATATAGATATTGGTTTTAATCGCTGTTAAATTAGCCAGCAGTTTGTAAAAGTATAATTTAAAGATCCACTATTTAATATAATATTACTGAAGTTAGAAAAATATATTAATACTCTCATAGCTAAGTATATCATACCAAATACCATTGATGTCAGAGATTTACTGATTGTTCTTTACTCTAGTGAAGGGTACCAAAATATAACCCAAGCAGGCATTTTAAGGTATATAAAATAATTTAATTTTAGCTATTTTTATTTTATAATCTTTTTAAAAATATTTAATTAATAATTTTTATCCAGCTATAACTATCAATATATTAATGCAAATATGATAATCGACTTCATAACTAATTGTATTGCACCAAATATAAGTTTTTATTTTATTTAAATATCTTATATATTAAATATTGCATAATTTATTATTAATTATAAATGAAAAGTATTATCTAATCTATTCTAATATTGTAAAGAAATTTTTATTTATTATTTTAAGGATTTTCTAGTGGCTTATCAATTGACCAAGATAGAATAGTCATTGGAATGATGCAATGTGAAGCTGGTCCATTTGGATTTGCTATTTTACTTGCACTAATATTGAATAAGATGACTCAATTTATGAAAATGGTGTATTTTATTTTAATTGATTACAAATAATTTATCTTTAATTATTATATAATATTTTAATTTTTATTTTAATTTTTTATAGTTATCTATTTATAGCAGAATAATTAGCTTATATTTATAAGCGAGATGACATATTACCAAATTTTAAATGCAAGACAAGTTTAATGCTCGGATATAATTATATTTCTTCATGAGCCTAGTTTATATTACTATCTTTTAGAAACTAATATATTTTTTAAACTTCTCTATAGAATATTATTGTTGACCTTATTTTATTGTGAGGTCATTAGGACTCATCCGAACTTCTGCACATTGGTCTGATGGTTGAGAATCATCTAGGTATTAATCATCAAGATTTCAACCCATAATTTAATCTAGACTTCAATCCATACTTCAAATGAGACATCAAGTCAATTCTGAATCCAAACTTTAATTCAAATCCTAATAGAGACCTTAATCCAGACTCTAATATAGACTTCAATTCAATTATTGATTCAACCTTCAATCCAAAATTACAATCAACCTTCAATCAAGATTTAATTCTATCTTTGAAAATAGAGTACTATCTCAGGAGACTCACACATTATTCTATAATGAATTCAATATCAAAATAAGATTTTAAAATAACATATCATCCCAATGATGAATATAAAATTCTATAAAATGTGTTTAAAAATAGAAATAGAGTTTTAAAAATATAGTCTTTCTTTTAATTAGATGCAACAAAAAATATTATATCATCTTGACGGATGAATATAATATTCTTCAAAACATCCAAAAATAAGAACGAGTTTTATAAAATTTATCATTTCTAATATTAAGTATAACAAAAAATATCATGTCATTTGAGAAGATGATAATGATATTCTATAAGTATATTTAAATTTAAAAATGAGTCTGAAAAGAAATATGTATTCCCAAAGATTTTTCTTTTATTTTATAGAAATAATATCAGATTTATTTTAATCTGGAGTTCTCAAATCCCTATAAGAGCAAACCCCCAAAATTAATTATATCCTAGAATGGGTGCTCCTAGGAAAACTCTTGATTAAAGCACCAACTTCATACTCTTTGGCCAGCTCCCTTGATGCTTGCCATCTGTCTCAAATGGTTAGAAAGACAGGGGATAGGACATGGTAAATATAATTATATGTAAAGGGTGTTTTATCCTCACATGAGCATTTAGGGTGATTAGGCTTAACTTAAACATAATTAAGGGGTAGAAATAATTTAGGAAAACTTTAAGAGTTTAAGCTACTGGTATGGTTTGAAATGAGAGGGAATAAGTATTTGAAGCAATTTGAACACTTAGAACCCTTTGACTATTCATTGACTGTCTGACCAGTCAAAGAGTCAATAATTATTGACCTGGCATATAAAAAGGTTTCATGAGATGTCTTAGAGGGAGTTTAATGTTAGGAAATTAAAGTTTGAATATATGGGTATATATGAATCTGGGGGTTCGACCAAGTATTAGTGAATTGACTTGGTCAAACTCATTATTATTTGACACACCAATGATTAAAACATATTTGAAATAAAAATAAAAATTAATTTGAGGCTTGATAAAATATGGAAAGTATGTCTTGATTGCATGGATTCGTTTGATTATATATTGACCTAATTTGATAAGTTTCATAGTTTGACCAAGTCAATTCAACTATAATTTGACTCACAATGGGTTGGAGAGATTCAAGGTATGTAATTAAATGGTTTTGAAGGTTTGAAAAGCATGATTGGAGTGGATTTAACTATATATGATGAACTAACCTTATGTTGACTAAATTTTACCAGACATGGGTTTGGTTGACCAAGTTAACTATTGACTGGGTTAGGGGACCAATCGGGTCCAAATCACCAAAAAAGATGGTCAAGGGGTTTTGATGATGTTCAGAATGGATTTACAGTTTGATTAAATGTAAATAAACTTTATGGTTGATCTAATCAACCATGGTTGACATGTCAACCAAGTAAAACTAGGAGTTGGGTTTGACCTCTGTAAGTTTGTTTTGATCATTGATAACTAATGGATATGGTCTCATGGACTAGAAGGGTCATATTAATAAAAAATGACCATTTAGTCCTTTAAAGGGCCATTTGGTTAATAACGATTGACTTGGACAACCATGTCAGACCAAGGCCTGGTTTAGGTCTAATAGGTTAAAAATGATATTTTAGATCTAATGGAGGTAGTTCCATATAATAATGAAATCATTTGGATTGAAATAATCATTTAAACCCTTAACAATTTGGTCAAAATAGGTTGACTTAATCTACCAAGCTTAACCAAGATCTAGATTTGAGTTTAATGCACTCCTAATGGTGTTTACGATGGATTAGAGGATATTTTAGGGTTTGATTTGACTAGGCCATGCTGAAGTTTGAATGAAACTTTAATTTTATCCTTAAGGAGTATTTTGGTCATTTGGCCCCTTTAGTCAACAATAGGTCAACTTGGGTAAAAAAAATACAGTTTAATGCTTAACATATCATAACAAAGGCTATGGACATTGTCAAAGTTCTTGGGGAAGGTCTAAGGTCAAATTCTAAAAGTGGCAGGTATAATGGCAAAGGTCATAAATATTTAAAGATTTTACATCCATTAGAATTCAACTCAGTTTTTAGGGCTAGAAATTGGGGTGTCAATATTTGACACGACAAAAAAACTTGACTCAAACCTAACCGAAAAATTTGGGGTTGGACTCGACCCGATTTTGAAATGGGTCAGGTTCAGGTTCTCAGTTTTAAGTCATTTGAAAAATCAGGTCAGGTCCAAGTTGACCCGTTGGCTTTCTAGGTCAATTTGAAAACCTGTTTAAAATGAGCTAACAGTGCTGCCCAAACCTGCCAGACCCTACTAACGAGCAGGCCCGTGGTTGCCTAAGCCTGCCCGTGGCTGTTAGCACTCTCCTATACCTACCGGCAGCCTCCAGCATTGCACCTGAGGCTGCCCACATGTACTCACGCCCTCCCGTACCCACACACACTCACTCATATCTGCGCCTGACTGCCATCTACCGTCTCGCCGGCCACCATTCTGTCGTCGTCGTCCAGGCCAATCATGTCAGGTCAGGTCAACCTGCCTAAATGATGGGTTGGGTTCGAGTCTAAATTTTCTAACCCATTTACATAATCGGGTCAGGTTAGGGTTGACCTGTTTGAACTCGAGTCAGTTCTGGATTTGACCCAAACCTGACTTGAAACTCGATTTTGACACCCCTAATTAGAGATCTCAAATTAGGCTCAAATTTGGAGGGTTGACCCTAGGGATATAGAAAATTAATATGTAAATATTAGATCATGAATTAGGGGTCATTTGATTGGGTTTTGAGGTGATTGAAAAATCACACAAAAAGGTTTTTAAGATAAGGGCCCTTAACCTTAGATTTTGATTTGGAGTCCTGGATTTGAGCTAGATTATAAATTTGATTGATTAAATTTTTAATTATCCAAAACAATCATAATCAATTAAATGAATATTATTGGTTGGATAGGATTGAAGCTTGTTTGGAGACTAGATTGAAGGTTGATTAAAGTTTTAGATTGATGTTTGAATCAATGATTGAATTAAATTCTAGATTGAAGTCTCGTTTAAGGTTTGGATTGTGAATTGAGTTGATGTTTTGATTATGGATTAACTTGAACTCTGAATTAAAGTTGATGGGAGGCTAGATTGAAGTCTAGATTGAATTTTAGATTGAATTCTAGATGATTGTCAACGATCAAATCAATAAGTAGAAGTCTAGATGGGTCCTAATAGTCTCATACAAAAATTAGATTAATAACCATATTATATAGAGAAGTTTAAAAGATATATTAGTTTTTAAAACACATCAATATGAACTAGTCTCATAAAAAACAAAACATGTCAGAACAATAAACTTGGCTTGCGTTTAAAATCTGGTAATATATCGTCTTGCTTGTAAAGATAAGAAAATTGTTATGCTGTAAATAATAAATACAAAAAATTAAAATAAAATTTATAATATTATAAAATTATGATAGCTAAATTATTTATAAATAATTAATAGAAAATACACCATTTTAAAAAAGTGAGTCATCATATTCAATATTAGTCTAAGTGTAATAATAAATTCAAATGAACCAGCTCCATGTTACATCATTCGAATGGCTATTTCATCTTGGTGAGCTAATAAGCCAACAGAAATTCCCTAAAATAATAAATTAAAAACTCCTAATAATATTTAAAAAATTATTTAGATAGTACTATTTATTTATAATTAATAATAAATTATGTAATATTAAATATGTATAATATTTAAATAAAAGAAAAACTTACATTTAGTGTAATCCAATTAATTACGAAGTCGATTGTCATATTTATATTAACATGTAGATCTTTGTAGCTGGTTGAAAATTATAAATAAAATATTTTAAAAACATTTTTAAAGATATTTTAAAATAAAAATAGCTAAAATTAAATTAATTTAACATTATTAAAATGCCTGCTTGGGCTATATTTCAGTATCCTTTACTCGAGCCAAGTATAATCAGTAAATCTCCTACTTCAATGATATTTCTTAAGTTGTACTTGGCTATGGGAGTATCAACATATTTTTCTAACTTCAGAAATACTATATCAAATAGTGGATCTTTAAATTGTACTTTTACCGTCAGTATTGTGCCATCATAAAATGTAGCATAAATCTTTATTATAAAAATTAAAATAGTAAAATTATAAATTAAAATAATTAATTCTTGGATAAAAACAAGTATATTTGGATAAGTATATTAATATTTATGATAAAATTAAACTTTAAAAAAAAGTAAAATATGATTTTTTTAACTTTAAAACTCAACTATATCTTAAAAAAACACAATAGTGGCATGTCATTATAAGATTTTTCTTCCACAGCTAACTCGAGCTTTGACTTATCAGTATTTTTGAACTCTTATGATCATCTATAAAATATAATAAAAAATATATTTTTAATATCATAATATAAATTAAAAAATAAATTTATAAATAAATAATAAACTTATATAATTTAATTTCTAGATGTATAAATGATGGCATTGCTGCTTACTAAATGATATCTTATGATAATTTCTTATAAATTGATAATCTTCTAAACATATTTTCTAAGATAAAAAATGATATAACAATTAACAAACAAGCCCCATCATATTTTTTAAAATTTACATTAAACTTTGAAAGTAAAAAAAGAAAAAAAAAAATAGATATAGACAATGGTTTTAATTGCTGCTAAATTAGCCCGCGGTTTGCAAATCGCTGCTACAAAATATTACCATAACTTTAACTTTTAACGATGAATTTAATAGCGATTAATACCATTGTCTATATTTATCTATAGTGGTGGTTTAAAAACCAGTGATATACTACTGCAAAAATATTAACTTTTTTATAGTGATTCATTTTATGATGGCATAATATTGACAACAAAAGTATAATTAAAAGATCCACTACTTGATATAATATTATTGAAGTTAGAAAAAGATGTTGATACTCCCATTGACAAGCATAGCTTAAGAAATATCATTGAAGTGGGGGATTTATTAATTCTGCTTGGCTCGAGTGAAAGGTATCAAAATATAGCCCAAACAGACATTTTAACATGTAAATTAATTTAATTTTAGTTATTTTTATTTTATAATATTTTCTAAAATATTTAATTTATAATTTTTATCCAGCTATAAAGATCTATATGTTAATGCAAATATTTTATACAACTATAATTAATTATATTATACCAAATATAAGTTTTTATTTTATTTAAATATCTTACATATTAAATATTATATAATTTATTATTAATAATAAAAAAAATACTATTTAAATAATTCTATAAATATTTTTATTTGTTTTTTATTTTTTATATCATGGAATTTTTAGTGCCTTATTAGTTGACCAAAATAAAAAAGCTATTGGAATGATGCAATATGGATCTGGTCCATTTGGATTTGTCATTTCACTTAGATTAATATTGAATATGATGAGTCAATTTATCAAAATAAGATATTTTCTCTTAATTGATTACAAATAATTTTTCTTTTATAATTATATAATATTAAAATTTTTTATTTCAATTTTTTATAGTTATATATTTACAACATAATATTTTATTTATATATACAAGCGAGACTGCATATTACCATATTTTAAATGTAAGACAAGTTTAATGCTCAGACGTATTATATTTCTTCGTAAGCCTAGTTCATGTTATTATCTTTTAGGAACTAATATATCTTTTAAACTTCTTTATAGAATATAATTATTAACCTTATTTTTGTTTGAGGCCATTAGGACTCATCTATACTTTTGCATGTTCATTTGATGGCTGATAATCATCTAGGTGTCAATCATCTAGATTTTACTCTAGAATTTAATATAGACTTAAATCTAGCCTCCAGTCAACTTCAATCCAACATTCAAATCAGACTTCAAGTCAATCCTCAATCCATACATTAATTTAAATCTTAATCTAGACACTAATCCAGACTCAAATCTAGACTTTAATTCAATCATTGATTCAAACATCAATCCAAAACTTTAATCAACCTTTAAATCCTATCTATCAAAGAAAAATAAATCACCGTGCAGATTTGATGTTCTCATATTTTTTAATTGAATACTACATTGAGAGTAGAGTACTGTATTGGGAGACTATAAGAATATCCTATAATTGATTTAATATCAAAATAAGGTTTTAGAAACTAATATTTCTATAAATACAATTCAAAGGATAACATATCATCTCAAAAGATGAATATGAATTTCTATAGAATGTTTTAAAAATAGAAATGGAGTTTTAAAAATTTAGTCATTCTTTTAATTAGATGCAATAAGAAGAATATTATATCATCTTAATGGATGAATATAATATTCTTCAAAACATCCAAAAATAAGAATGGGTTTTATAAAATTCATCATTTTTAATATCAAATATAATAAGGAAAATATCATATCATTTGGGAAGATGATATTGACATTCTACAAGTATATTTGAAAGTAGAAAACAGTTTGAAAAGAAATCTATATTACCAGAGATTTTTCCCTTATTTTTTAAAAATAAAATAAGATTTATTCTAATCTAGAGTTCTCAAATCCCTATAACGACAAGCCCCTATAATTAATTATGTCCTAGAATGGGGTCTCCTAGGAAAACTTTCAATTAAAGTAATAATTTCATACCCTTTAACCAGCTCCCTTGATGCTTGCATCTATCCAAAATGGTTGGAAAGATAGAGGATAGAACATGGTAAAGACAATGATGTATAAAGGGAGTTTTGTCTTCAAATTAGCATTTAGGGTGATTAGGCTTAGCTTAAACCTAATCTAAGGGATATAACTAGTTTAAGAAAACTCTAGAAGGAGTTTAGGCTACTGGAATGATTTTAGATGGGATGGATTAAGTATTTGGAGCAATTTTACCACTTATAAGACCATTTGACTATTCATTGACTTTTTTACCAGTGAATGAGTCAATAATTACTAAGGGGGCATGTAGGAAGGTTTTGATGAGATGTCTTAGTGAGAGTTTCATACTAGGAAATTAAAGTTTGAATGCATGGGTATATTTGAATAAGGGGGTTTGACCAATTAAATAATCAGTTAACTTGGTCAAACATTATGATTATACTCACCAATGTTTGAAACATGTTTAAGATATAAATTAAAATTTTTTTGAGGCTTGATAAAATCTAGAAAATATGAGTTGATTGTATAGAACTGTTTGACTATATATTGACCTAATTTGACCAAGTTTGATAGTTTGACCAAATCAAGTCAAGTATAATTTGACTCATGATGGGTTTGGAGAGATTTAAGGTATGCAATTGAATGGTCTTGAAGGTTTGAAAGCTTGATTGGAGCGGATTTAATGATATTTGGTGAACTAACCCTATGTTGATTAGGTCTGAATTGACATGGGTATGGTTGACCAAATCAACTATTAACTGTGTCAAGGGGCCAATCAGGTCCAAATTACCAAAAAGAATGGTTAAGGTTTTTTTATGAGGTTCATAATGGATTTAAAGGTTGATTGAATATATATAGGCTTAATAGTTGATCTGGTTAATCATAGTTAACTTGGTCAACCAAGTCAAACTAGGAGTTGGTTTTGGGCTCAATAAATTTGATTTAATCAATGAAAACTAATTAATGTGGTCTCATGGACTGGAAGGATCATTTCAGTCAAAATGACCATTTAGACCTTTTAGGGGATATTTGGTTAACAAGGGTTGACTTGGTCAACCAGGTCAGACCAAGGCCTGGGTTTGGGTCCAATAGGTTCAAAATTATATTTTCGATCCAATGCAGGTGATTCAATGTAATGATTAAGTCATTTGGATTGAATAATTATTTAGGCCCTTAACAATTTGGTCAAAATAGGTTGACTTAGTCAACAAGGCTCAACCAAGGTCAAGATTTAAGTCTAATGCACTTTTAATTGTGTTTATAATGCATTAGAGGATATTTTAGGGTTTGATTTGATTGGGCCATATTAAAGTTTGAATGAAACATCAATTTTATTCTTAAGGGGTATTTTAGTCATTTGGTCCCCTGGTCAACTATAGGTCAACTTGGGTCCAACAAAATATAGTTTAATGCTTAACATATTATAACAAAGGCTATGAACATTATCAAAAGTCTTTGGGAAGGTCCCAAGGTTAAATTCTATAAAGTGGCAGGTTCGGAGGCATAGGCTATAAATATTTAAAGATTTTATAGCCTTTGAAATTCAAGTCAGTTTTTAGGGCTATAGATCTCAGATTGGGCTCAAATTTCGAGAGTTAACCATAGGGACATGCCAAATCAATATGTATTGATAGATCATGAATCGGGGGTTATTTAATTAGGTTTTGAAGTGATTAAAAAATCACTCAAAAAGGGTTTTAAGGTAAGGGCCCCTAACCTTGGATTTTGGTTTGGAATCCTGGATTTGAGCTAGATTCTGAATTTGATTTATTAAATTTGACTTGTCCAAATCAATCATAATCAATTAAATGATTGTTATTATTGGATAGGATTAATGCTCGATTAGAGACTAGATTGAATATTAAATGAAGTTTTGGATTGAAGTTTGGATCAATAATTGAATTAAAATCTAGATTGTAGTTTGGATTAAGGTCTGGATTATAATTTGAATTGAAGTCTGGATTAAGGATTAACTTGAAGTCTAAATTGAAGTTGATTTGAGGCTAGATTGAAGTCCAAATTAAATTTTAGATTAAAATTTAGATAATTGATACCTAGGGAGTTGGGATGATAGGCTGTTAAAAGAAACTAGGGAGTTGATCTTCTGCTAGAAGATCAAAGCTATCAAGGTAGTGATGTTAACACCTATGACTAGGTATATTACATCACCACTGGGGAAATAAATCGAGGTAGCAAGGGGACATACCTGCCACCAAGGACAAAGGTTATGAACAAGATTGTTAATTATAAAAAGATCACAGTGGTAACACCCACCCTATTTGGCGGGACCCTGTGAGAGGTGAAAGTAACATCACCATATCTATATGACCACTCAAGCAGTTGGGAGTGGGATATGAATGAGAAAGTGAGTTGCTGAGAGAGAGTCGAAGTGGGGGTGTATCTTTCCTCAGAAAAATCCAAGCCTACAAAGAAGTGATGTTAACATCCCAAAAAAGATGTAGCACATCACTAATGAAGACTTCTACAACCATAAAGAATCATGACAATATAAGTGCAAGATCATCCTTGGAGCAATCACTTAGATTCTTTGAAGGAGAGGAAAATAAAATCTTGGGGATTTGGGCTCTTAGAGAGTATAGCTAGGTTTCACCTGTGACAAGGGTCATTAATTTTGCTCTGCTAAGAGCTTTCCTTTTTTTATTTTCAACATTTCTCATTATGTTCAACCATAAGTTTAAGACAGTTCTAAACATCACAAGATCATTACCCCACTGTGGATTGAGGGTAAGTTGAGATTTTTTCTTGTAAAATACAACTAAAATAATCTCCTGCACAAGTTCCTGAGAAACAACAACTAAATTGTGAAGTGCCCAAAGCACGCAACAAATTAAAGGTGGCAATTGAAGTAATGTGAAGCGCTCTTCCTAGCAAAAGAACTTGGAGCTCCTACATTCTCATGGAGGCATATGAGTTTAGGTACAAGCACCGATCTAGTAGCAGTGAAACCCCCTTGGCTTGAGGAGGTTTCAAACTTGTCCTCAAATTTCATGAATTGGCGCAGTAGTAAGATGGGCATAACATATGGGCACCACTACAGATATTGTAGTTGTGCTCCCCACCCCCTTTTTTTCAGATAAATATGTTCACAATCTTTGATTAAACATACCCCATGTTGTCAAAGATAACACATGGTAGAGGAGATGTTTACCGTATCCACGAGTTACTCCTAGCATGAAAATACACCCCAATGATTGGAAAACCAAGAGAGGGAGATATGAAGGGCTTTGATAACTCAGGCCATATTTGCCACAAGAATAAAATTATGGAGAGAGGGAGTATATAGGATTTCATAAAGAATTGAAACACTGGCTTTATTAATTCAAGCCACATTCAACTAATACGAATGAACTAGGGAGCACAATCATAACAAAATTGTTGTATGAATGAGAATCATATTGGGATAGTGGATCAACATTACCATTTTCAACTAATTTGGGTTGGTATGGACCCAATTTCACATCCTCTAATAGATTAAGTCAATGGTTTTGATATCCCAGACCACATTCAACTTTCTTGAATGAGCTGGGTAACACAACTATCATAACAAGACTGTTAGAAGATGAAAATTTTATAGGAATAGAGGATCGACATCACCACACCTGACTAACATAGGTTAGGTTTGCACCCAGTACCCTATTCAACAAAGGAGTTTAAACTGGTTGTTTTAATATCCCCGGACCACACTTGGGGGTGACAAGTGAAGCTAGGGAACAAATTTTCACAAGGGAATGATGAATTAAAGGTTCTATGCACTAACACTAATGCGATCGGCGTCTATAGACATAAGCACAAACATCCCTACAGCGTAACAACGTATCACCTTTAAGGATGGCCTTATACTCTTCGCAACAAATATTATGTTGTAGATGATAAATCATTGTGGCCACACAGACTACCGAAAAGTAAGAAGGATCCTTTCAGGAGGTATATATATATAAAGGGATATTTACAGGCGGTACAGAGGCTTCTATACAAAGTGCAAAACTCAAGCATAGTATTTTTTAAGTACTACCCATTAATGATAGGCTTTGGGTGAACACTATTTACATCAATGAGTAGGTAAGTACCACCTTCATAGACTTGTTATACATCGAAGGGGCCTTCCTCAATAGGCTCAAACTTACCACTTTGGCGACAACATAAAATGATAGGCCTACATAACATAAGGACTAGATCGCCAACCCAAAAAGTATGGGGTCATACGAGGCGATCATGTGATCAGGCCATACGGGCTTAATATAGTTTGAGGTTTTGATAGGCTTGTAAACGGAGCTCTTCTAAACCATCAGGCTCCTCCAACCATAGTTGAGAATTATCTTCATGGGAAAGATTATGGCTAATCGCCACACATAGTGAGGGAGCTCGACCTGAAGTAGGAGGACTGCTTTAACCCCGAAGGCTGAAGCATATGGGATAGACTAAGTAGGAGTATGACATGTAGTCCTATAGGCCCATAATGCCTCGGGTAACTTATCATGCCACTCTCACTTATTTGCAATAAGGATTATCCATATTAGTTGTACCAGAGTTTTATTAAATGAATCTATCATACCATCGGCTCTAGGGTAATAAATTGATGAATATCGCCAATTAATGTTATGGAGGTGGGAAAATTTGGCAATCTTGGTGCTTCTAAATGATGGGCCATTATCAAAAATTATCCGGCACAGAACACCAAAGTGGTACACAATATGATAGTAAAAGAAATGAATCACATCCTCTAACTTGACTTCCTTAAGTGTGATAGCTTTTGCCCACATAGAGAAGTAATCTGTGGCAGCTAAAATGAACCTATGACCCTTAGAAGAAGGAGGGTCGATTGGACCCACTAAATCCATGCCCCAGCCTTCAAACAACCAAGATGATACTATAGGGTGCAGCTGATTAAGGGGTGCTGGGTCACTATGCCATGAATCTGGCACTGGTGGCACTTTCTAGCGTGCTCCATATAATCACGAATCATACTCAGCCGATAGTAACTGAGGCATTTAATTCTACTTTTCATTTTTGGCCAGGACTGATGAGCACCATAAAGACCTTCATGTATCTCGCCATGACCTTACGAGCCACCTCATTGTTGAGGAAAAACAACCACATTTGGTCGAAAGGGCACTGATATAAGGTATCATTTACATAGGTGAATGATAAAGCTCTCTTCCTAATTTGAGAGGTGAGAGATCGATCATTTGGTAGCCTTCCATGCTTCAAGTACTCTATAAAAGGTATTCTCCAATCTGACTCTTCCTCAACCGAGAACACTGTGAGGGTCTGATCGAGAGGAGACAAGTCTGTGGGGCATAGGGCTTGACGATACTGGAAAATGATATACAATGGGTTACTGGTCAGGTCCGCCAGCTCTTTTTCTAACTTGGCCAATACATCTGCTTTACCATTTACAGATCGGGGGCTTTTAGACAAGGTCACTTCAAGAATTAAGCACAAGAGCTCCATTGCTTTGTTAAGATAGAGTAGGAGCTCAAGCTTAAGTACTTCAAAGACTCCAACTATTTGATTTATAATTAGTTGGGAGTCTCGAAAGATCTTCACCCATGTAATCTTCATCAGAATGGATAACTCAAGTCCCAAAATTAGAACTTCATACTCAGCTTTATTATTAGTATGAGGTTCTTACAGACTATAGGATTATCTCAGAGTGTGACCTTTAGGGGATACAAAAATAAGGCCCAAATCTATCCTAACTGTAGGAGTTTCACTTAGATTTGAGGCTTTAATAGATGATGCACAAGTAGAAGTCCAAAGTAGGGGACTCCTATTCATCCACACTCATGATTAGTTCATTAGGTAAATCATCATTGAGTGGGGAATCAATAGGGATAGGGTGAGCGGTAAGAAAATCAGCTTGAGCCTATCCTTTGACTGCCCGTTGTGGGACAAAAGTAATGTTTAACTGCAGTATGATCATATATCAACGTGCTAAATGACTTGAGAGAGTTAGATGGGTAATTAATTATTGCAAGGGGTTGACTCGAAAATTTAAGTTAACCTTATGTGAAAGCATGTAATGTTTAAGCTTTTGCACTATGAAGATCAAAGCCAGACACTACTTGTCCATCGCTAGGTATTTCAGCTTTGCGGGTATTGATAGTCTACTGAGATAGTATAATGCATTATTTTGCCTTCCTCATTTTCTTGAGCCAACAATGCACCCAGGGATTCATCTAGGGCCGTAGTGTAGAGAATTAATGGCCTCCCTCGAATGGTGCAGCTAACACAGGGGGATTCATCAGGTAGCACTTTATGCTCTCAAAGGTTTCCTAACAATGCTTATCCCAATAAAAATGAGCATCCTTCTTCATAAGGGCAGTGAAGGGATGACATCTACCAAAAACATTGGAGATAAATCTTCATAGGAAGGCAAGTTTTTCTTGGAAAGACCTTAACTGGGTAAGGCTTTTAGGGGGTTTCAAGTCCACTATGGCTTTGATCATAGAAGGATCAATCTTAATGCCAGGGTAGCGCACTATAAATCCTAAGAACTTTCCAGCACTAACTCTAAATGTGCATTTTAAAGGATTCATTTTGAAATCATACTTGTACAAGCATTCATAAATGATTCGTAGATCTCGATGGTGATCTCCATGGACCTTACTTTTGACCACTAGATCATCCTCATAGCATTCAACTTGCTTATGTATCATCTCATTGAAGATAACAGTCATTGCCCTCTGATAGGTGGCCCCGGCATTCTTGAGATCAAAGGGCATCCCATTGTAACCAAACATACCTATTAGTGTACAAAACATAATAAATTTCTCCTCCTCGGGGTCCATCTTTATCTAATTATAACCAGATGAACCATTCATGAAGGATAAAATGCTATGAGATGAAGCTATATCCACCATAAGCTTGGGGATAGGAAGAGGGAAATTATCCTTGGGGCATGCCTTATTCAAATCACAAAAATTAAAGCAGACACAAATCTGTCCACTCTTCTTTCGAGCTAGAACAATATTAGTGAGCTAAGTAGGATTCTTCTCTTTACAGATAAATCTAGCTTCTATAAGCTTCTTTGTTTCAGCAATCACCTGCTATTAAATTTCCAACCTTATCCTATGAGGTGATTGCTTAATAAGGACTACATTAGGCTTGATGGATAGCTTGTGGACTGCTACATCTGGATTTAAACTAGGCATCTATGTATAACTCCAGAAAAATAGTCTCTAAACTCTGATAGTAACTTGATGTATTATTGAGCCTCTGAATCTGAAAAAAAGGCACTATGAAATATAGGCCTAAGATCCGATTCGGTGCCCAGGTTAACCTCACACGATTCATCTATGGTGGAAGAGTTCCATTTTCAAACTCTCACGGAGCATCAAGTACTTTATCCTCAACATCATTTAGGTCTTCTTCATCGACAAGAGAAATAACCAGATATAAATGAGAGACAGCATGAATGTTGGCATAAGTAAATTGACCCTTCTCAATATAACCTCGGCCTTGCTGGGTTTGAGGTATGTCAGTTTGCTAAATACGAGCATGCTGTAGAGCTTGTTCATCAGACTTAGTCGAAGGAATGACACGCCGCTCTACATAGCCTTCCATAACAAGGGAAAAATAATTAGAGATATTTATGATCTCCTCACCCATAGCGATCTCTATAGGACCCTAACTCTCAGGACCCAATGGGGCACCAATACTATGGGATAAGGAGGCACACTCACTAGATCGTGGTGGCATAAAGGATTTATACAACATAGGTACAGAAGGTTTGTTAGTCTTTGGTGAGCCACCAACACTAGTGAAAGGAGTAACAAAAGATCTTTGATAAGATTCTTCGACTCTTATCCCACACATCTAAAGGGAGGAGGATTGTTTGTTAGTAGCCTGACATATGAAGTCTCCTTCCTCGTCTAAGTTACTATCAATAATTAAACCACCCTCAGGTATCAGATACCTACAAAAGGTAGGGAATGAACTATAGTCAGTAGAACTCAGGGTTAGGTAAGAGACTGAACAATGAGGGATGTCAATAATCTCATCATCTAAAGATTCGGACTCGATAGTCGAAGATGAAGTGTACAAATGTGAAGGAGGATGAATTCGAGTGTCAAAGTTTCTTGTGGAGCGAGCATACTCTCTACCTCCACCTCTACCTCATCCTCCCCTACCCCTACTGGGGGAACATCGTACCCAACTGCAAATTGGAATGGAACTCTATCAGAATATGTACTGAAAATACTAAAAGTTTAATAGGGATGTTAAGCCCTTATGAACTAGTCCCGAGGCTAACCAAGACAGGGGGGTTATTAGTGATTTTTAAAAATTTGTAGGAAAATGATGATTTAGAAAATATTTTTAAATGTTTTAAAAATATTAACAGTTATGCGATGATTTGCAGATGTTCAATGATAATAGAATAATAATCAAAATCACACAATCATCAACAGAAAAGAAAATGCAGAAAATAATCAGAAAGAACACAACAAATTTTATAGTGGTTCGGTCAACTTGACCTATGTCCACTCCCCGGAGCCTCCCCTCCTGGTATTGCACTAACACTAAGTGACTCTCCTTCAGCTCCCACAGCAAGGCGGAGAAGCTTGTACAAAAACTCCTTTCCACCAACCCGGTGAGGTAGAGAACCTGAACTCCTTTCGCTTCCTCCTGAAGCAGGCAGAGAACCTAGACTCCTTTTGCTTCCTCCTAAAGCAGGTAGAGAACCTGGACTCCTTTCACTTCCTCCTGAAGCAGGCAGAGAATCTAGATCTTCTTACGAATGGTCCTCCCATAGAGACACCGATAAGATAAGAGATAACGAACGAAGAAGATGACTCAGATCCTTGCTTGGAGCAACCTTTATGAATCCCTCACAAACTCCCCCTCACATGATCCTCTCTCTCTCTCTCTCCCAAGCTCTCTCTCTCTCTCTCTCTCAAGGTTTTCTCTCGTAAGGAAAATGGTAAAAGATTTTTCTTGTTGGAAGAAAGAGATCTTTTATAGGAGGGCTTAAAAAGTTTCCTAAATCTAAACTGGTCGACAAATATTATCCAAATCTCATTTTTCAGCCTAGACGAACTGGTTTCTCTGGATGATTAGAAGATAAAGTTGTTCAGATCGTCCCGTATGATTCTATGATCGTCCGGGATGATTAGTGTAAATCAGGAATTTTGTCCAAAGAATAGTTATGTTTGTCCAGGGTAACTTATGCTAGACAATCTCACAATGACATGATCATCCAGGATGATATTTCTATCGTCCTGTACGATTAGTTCAAAACAGCCAAAATCATCCTGCATAAAAAAGTGCTGTACGATTAAAAATAACTTGATCGTCCGGGACAATATCTCTATTATCCCATACAATTAGTTCAAAATAAGGCATATCGTCCAGAGGATAGTTCAGTTCGGCCAGGTGAAATGCTCTGGACGGTCAGGAATTTGCATGTATCATCCTGTACGATATTGTAATCATCCGGGATGATATAATCGTATCAATCAGGTATGAATTGATTTCCATAATTACCAGACTAAATTAGTCATGATTGTAAAGGATCATCCAGGATGATACACGTATCGTCCGGGATGATCAGACCAAGTCTCTAAAAATAAAAACTTTCCTAACTTAATCTGGCAACTAAGCAATTTTGACTTGAGCCTATCGTCCTATACGATCAGAGGATCATCCAGGAGCCCTGATTAGGGTTTTTATTTTCACTAGATCATCAAGGATGATGTGAATATCGTCTAGGACGATCTGAACAAAAAATGAACAGAAACTCGAATTCACTAGAACTCTCACCCTGAGTGTGTGTGTGCAAGGTTACTTCGCTAGGGGATCAGTTACATTACATTTGACACAAGAAAGAAAAAAAAATACATTTAAATACACGCTGACCCGATCTTGAGTTGCATTTGATCGTTTGTACCTGAAATATTAGCTAATTAAAAATAGAACACAGAAATATTTATTATTATCAAAATTATAATCCTTAAACCCAAATTTGCAATAATCTCCCACTTTTTGATTATGGCAAACATTTATTCTGTAGTTTCAAATCAACCAGATTGCAGTAATTAAAGAATAGGCGAGAGAAGATAAATTTTCCTAATAATTGATAACTAGTGACATTCAATATAACAAGAGACACAATTAAAAATAACAAATAAAACTATTACAAAACAAAAACAACTCCCCCTTTTAACATCACAAAAAGGAGGAATAGAAAAAATAAAGAAATAATATTAAACTAAAAACATCACAATAAACTGAAACAAATAACCTAATAGAGAAGCGAATCCTGATCCAGGACAATGTGAAGAAAATGAAAAAAAGATAAGGGATGGAGAGGAAAGATCAGGGATCCCAAAAACACACAAACCAAAAAGAAAACAAAATTAGATAAAATAAAATAGAGAAACCAGAAAACAAGCGTAAAAATAACAATTTTTTTTGAATTGATCAACTCCAGTAAATTAGAATTTTCTCTTGAGTTTCAATTTAAAAATCAATAAGAAGAAAATCGACGATGCTGAAATCCAGAAAGTTGGAAAATCGACTTTCATAACTCCTACCTCAGACACCTTACAGGTTCAAATTCCTTTCAAATAAAAATCTAATTAAGAAGAAAAGAAATTAGATTTTAAAAGAGATCCTTTCAAGCCTCATTCCAAAAAAATCTCATGAATTTCAATCTCAGGCTTTTGAAAATAATAAGTGGCCCATGGATTTTTCTAAGACATTTAAAGATCAGAAGGGGAAGAAGGCTTGTTTCATTGTGGGCATATTTTGTACCTCTTTTTCAATTTATTTCGTACACTGCGCATCTTTTAATTTTTGATACACTTTGTGTATTTTTTAATTTGGCAACATTGCACATCTTTTCAGCTTTGGGCTCATTTTGTGTAGCTTTTTCAATTTGCTTGGCGCCCTGCACATCTTTTATAAGCTTGCTTCCTTTCAAAAATCGTTAAAGAATCTCAGTTGTGAAATTACCTTCCAGATATAAGAGAAGATAAAAACTCACTCTCTACAGTAAGGAGGATTAATTCACAAAATAAAAATTATACATCATATGATAAGTGCAATCCCCTAATTAAGAAAACATAACACTAATCCAAAATTTTGAAAATACTATTCATATGAGGTAAATTACTATAGGAAGATAAAATAGATCTTTATTTCAAAAACTAACTTTTTAATTTTGAAAATAATTTTTATCCAAAAATAATATTATACCATTAAAGGAGTTAGAGGAAGAGAAATAATCATTAATATTTCTTCCCTGTAACAGATTCAAAGGAGTCAATTACTACTTATAAGCTTTTAAACAAAAATAGCAAGGTAAGACACTTAATCATAGATTCAGTTTATCAGTAGTAGTGAGCAGTGAATTGATTCTTATAAGAGTAAACAGTAAATAAAAGAAAACATGAAGAATAAAGGACATACTAAAATCAATAAATGAAAATTAGCAAATGAAAATTAATAGGAATAATCAAATTTAATAAGCAAATCAAACAGCACAAATAAGAAGGAAAAAAAAATTCTAAAGTGAAACAGTCAATCAAATCAAATAGAAGCTAAAAGCAAAATAAAAAAATAAAATAATATGAAACCAGTAATCATCAGATTCATACATTTATGTCAATCACACCCAATCTGGTCCTCAGAATGCTGAATGAGTCAAAGGCCAGTTGTTTAGTAAAGATGTCAGCTAGTTGATTTTCAGTTGCTACATGATGTAGCTTAATGTCCCCTTTTGTAATATGGTCCCTAATGAAGTGATGCCGTATGTCAATGTGTTTGGTTTTTGAATGTTGGATAGAATTCTTTGAAATGCAGATGGTACTAGTGTTATCACATAGAACTGAAATTGTGCCTACAGGTAAGCCTAAATCCAAAACTTGTTGCTTCAAACAAAGGACTTGGGCCACATAACTTTCTAAGGCAATGTACTTAGCTTCAGTAGTGGAAAGTGTAACAGAGTTTTATTTTCTAATGGACCAGGAGACTATAGATTGTCCTATGAATTGGCAAGTTCTAGAAGTGCTATTTATATCCACTCTACATCCTATAAAGTCAGAATCAGAATATCCAATAATCTCAAAAGAAGTGCTGTGCCTGGGGTACCATATTCATAGGTTTGGGGTCCCTAAAAGATATATAAGAATTCTCTTAACAGCAGTCAGGTGGGACTCTTTAGGATCGGCTTAAAACCTAACATAAAGACAAACACCAAACATAATATTAGGTTAGCTATCAGTCAGGTAAAGCAGTGATCCAATTATTCCCCTAAACTTTTTTTGATCAACAGATTTTCCATTTGAATCCTTATCTAACTGAACAGTGGAACACATGGGAGTATTGATTAGCTTAGCTTTATTCATTTTATATTTCTTCAAGATGTCCTTAGTATATTTTGATTGATTCAGAAAGGTTTCATTATCCATTTGCCTTATGCTAAACCCCAGAAAATAGGATAATTCTCCCATCATACTCATCTCAAACTCCTTACTCATTGTCTTAGAAAAATCATCACATAAATTTTTATTAGAACATCCAAAAAGTATATCATCAACATAGATCTAGACAATGAGTAGATCATCTCCTACTTTCCTAAGGAAAATGGAGGTGTCTACGCTCCCCTTTACAAACTCTCTTTCTAATAGGAATGTGCTAAGCCTATCATACCAAGCTCTGGGTGTCTGTTTCAATCAATATAATGACTTTTTTAATTTGTAAACATGATTAGGATATTGAGAATTCTCAAAAAATGGAGGTTGCTCTACAAAGACATCGTCTTTTATTACCCATTCAAAAAGGCACTCTTGACATCCATTTGAAACATCTTAAATCCCTTATAATAGGTAAAGGCTAGTATCACTCTAATGGCTTCTAATCTAGCTATCGGGGCAAAGGTCCCTCAAAATCAATCCCTTCTATTTGATTGTACCCCTTAGCCACCAATCTTACCTTATTCCTCAGCACTACACCAGAATCATTCATCTTATTCTTAAAGACCCACTTGGTTCACACTACACTTTGATTCCTAGGTCTTTCTACTAACTCCCAAACATCGTTCCTTACAAATTAATTCAATTCCTCTTGCATAACTAAGATCTGAAACTCATTAGAAAGGGCTTGATTGATGTTGGTGGAGTCAGTCGTTGAGATAAAGGCAAAATGGTTTACTTCCTTCCTAAGTCCATGCCTTGTTCTAAACCCTTCAGAAGGGTCTGCTAAGATCAGTTTTTTAGGATGACTTGAAGAATATCTCCATTCTCTAGGCAAAGTGTTTTGAGGCTCTACCCTTTCCTCCAGATTTGCATTTTCAACTCCTTGGGTAATCTTCCTACATCTTCTTCTTCCTCAACTCTAGTCTCCTTAGGATCAGATTCATTAAACACCATATGAGTTATCTCCTCCACCACCAAAGTCCTCTTATTAAACACCCTAAAGGATTTCCTCACACTAGAATAGCCTAAGAATACTCCATCATCAGATTTGGGGTCAAATTTTTATAAGGATGATTTCTCATTACTCAGAATGAAAACCTTACAGCCAAAGATATGGAGGTGGGATGGGTTTAGAGTTCTACCCTTGATAATCTCATAAGGTGTCTTATTCAGATTTGATCTAACATTCACCCTCTTCAGCACATAATAGGCAGTGTTTATCACTTCAGCTAGAAAGTACTTTGGAAGTGAATACTCAGAAAACATGGCTCTAGTGGCTTCCACTAAGGTCCTATTCTTCATGTTAGCTACCCCGTTCTGCTGAGGGGTCCTAGGAGCTGAAAAGTTATGGCTAATCCCTTGCTCCTCAAAGAATGTTCCAAATCTCACATTTTTAAACTCTCCATCATGATCACTATGAATAGTCAGGATCTCACAATCTAACTTCCTCTGAATTTAAGTGGAGGAAGATTTAAATTCATCAAATGACTCAGATTTATGTGAAAGAAATTTAATCCAACTTAACCTCGAGTAATCATCAACAATTACAAATCCATAAACTTTCCCCCCTAAGCTGGCAGTGCAAATGGGTCCAAAGAGATCCATGTGAAGGACTTCTAAAGGTGTAGAAGTGTTGATGTCCTTAATTGAGTGGAACGAGGAGTGGACTTGCTTCCCTAATTAACAGGCATCACATAGGTGGTCCGTAGTGAACTTAAGCTTGGGGACACCTCTAACTAAGTCCTTTTGGGTGACTCTCCTAAGGGTATTCATACTGGCATGACAGAATCTCCTGTACCACAACTAAGACTCATCAGCAGTAGTTTTTAAGCAAATTGAAACATCAGTTTTAAAGCAGCTTATATCTAGCATGTAAACATTGTTGATCCTTTATCCCTGAAAAATAATTTTATCATTTAACCTTATAATGCAGCAAGTGGGTAGGAACTTGATGTTGTATCCTTTGTCACAGAGTTGACTGATGCTCAACAAGTTATGTTTCAATCCATCTACAAGCAAAACATTGTTAATAATAAAATTTTTTGAATCACCAATTATACTTGCTCCTACCACACTCTTGGTGGTTTTGTCTCCAAGTATAACCTTGCCTCTAGCTCTAGTCTCCAGTGAAATGTACTGGTTTGCATCTCCCAGTCATATGTCTTGAGTATCCACTTGCTCTCACAAGGTCTTATGTAAGAGCACACCTATAAAATCATCAAACATCAGATTTAGGAACCCAAATAGGTTTGGGTTCCTTCTTATAAAAAGGAGAATGCAATGCATGTGTGTTGTGCTGTGAAACATACAATTTGGGTCTCCACACCAAATGTGTACTACGGTGAACAGTGCAAGTGTGAGAGATATGTCCTAGCTTGCCACAAGAGAGACATCTAATGCAAGGAAAAGGGTTAACTAATCCACGTGGGTGATAGTGCCTCTTCCTAGGTTTGAATGAAACATGCTTTGATGATTTTGAATTAGATTCTTTAAATAGTGGAGGTGCATAAAACTTTGCAAAAGTGGGAGGTGTCTCATTTTTCTCAAAGCACTAATTTTCAGTTTTAGAAATTTATTTTCCTTATTGAGACTTATAATTTCAAACTTCAAATAATGCTCATCACTAGCTAAGTTACATGTCATGGTGTCAAGTCCTTTATAAGCTTTTTTTAAGTCTACATGCGATGTTTTCAATGATTCATGCTCAACAATTAATTTAGAATATGTTTTGTTCAATTCATCAAGTAATGACATGTGATTGCTATCAAGTGTAGAATGATCTTTAACTACATCATCATTCTCTTTTTGCAAATTCAAGAAATCCAATTTCAGGCTGGCATGTGTTTTCTTAAGTTTCCTATATGATGAATGAATTTTCTCAGAAATATCTAGCAATTAATTATAGGTTAGCTCACATACCTCTTCTTAATCAGACTAACCAGGATGATCATTAGCCATCAGACACAAGTTCGTAGTTTCTTCTTTAGCTTCAGTCTTAGAGGAGTCAGATGCAGAATCTGCCCAGAATGACTTTTGAATCCGCTTTTTATCCTTCTTGAACTTGGGTTTCTTCTCACTCTTCTCCTTGCTTGGGTGAGCCTTAAGTGTAGGATAATCAGCCTTTATATATCCAGTCTTCCTGTATTTAAAACAAACAATATCAGATGAACCTTTAAAATTTTTACTACTCTTACCTTTGTTGCACTTCTGAAAGTTCTTGTGTTTCTTCCTTAGAAAGCTTTTGAATTGCCTAGTGATTAAGTCAACATCATCGCTATCAGACTCGAAAGTATCAGTATCAATCTTATTAGCCTTCAACGCCACAGTTTTCTCTTTCATTTTCTCACCTACATCAAGCTGTCTTTGGTTCACCCCTTGCTCGTAAGCAATGAGTGATCCATATAAGTTATCAATAGAATAGACATCCAAATCTTTAGATTTAGTGATCGCAATTATCTTGGCATCATATAAAGAAGGAAAACCTCTCAAAATCTTATTAATTTTCTCATAATTTGTAAGCTCTCTTCCTAAGGCATGCAGGGAGGTGACAATTTGAGTGAACCTAGTATACATTTCAGAAATTGATTCACTAGGTTTCATGTGAAAGAGTTTATAGTCATGAAGCAAGATGTTCAATCTAGATTGCTTAACTTCAGATATACATTTATAAGTAATACATAATCTATCCCAGATTTCTTTACCAGTTGTACAAGTAGAAACACACATGTAATCTTCAGATTTTAAAGCACAGAAAAAATAATTCAGACATTTGACATTCAGTTGGGCTAAGTCCCGATCATCAAAAGTCCAATCAGTGAAAGGCAGTTCAGTTTTAACATTATTAACCATTCTAAAAGGTGCTTCATATCCATCTTTAACAAGCATGCACATGCGATAATCAATTGATTGTAAAAAGGTGGACATGCGAGTTTTCCAAAAATCAAAAGGTATGTTATCAAATAAATGTAGTCGTGTAATTGAATAACCTTCAGCAGTATTACGATTACTAAAGTTAGCCATGGATCAAAATTCAAAAGTTTTTAAACTTAAATTTTGAATCCTACTCTGATATCACTTGAAAGTTCGATAGGGATGTTAAGCCCTTATGAACTAGTCCCGAGGCTAACCAAGAGAATGGGGGGTGAATTGATAGTTTTTAAAAATTCGTAGACAAATTACAATTTAGGAAATCTTTTTGAATGTTTTAATAATGTTTATAGTTAAGCGATGATTTGCAGATATTCAATGATAATAGAATAATAATCAAAATCACATAATCACAACAGAAAAGTAAGTACGGAAAATAATCAGAAAGAACACACCAGATTTTATAGTGGTTTAGTCAACTTGACCTACGTCCACTTCCCGGAGCATCCCCTCCGGTTATTGCACTAACACTAAGTGACTCTCCTTCTGCTTCTATAGTAAGGCAGAGAAGCCTATACAAAAACTCCTTTCCACCAACCCAGTGAGGCAAAGAACCTGAACTCCTTTCGCTTCCTCCTGAAGCACGTAGAGAACCTAGACTCCTTTTGCTTCCTCCTGAAGTAGTTTGAGAACCTGGACTCGTTTCACTCCCTCCTGAAGCAGACAGAGAACCCAGATCTTCTTGTGAATGATCATCCCATAGAGACACCGACAAGACAAGAGATGATGAACGAAGAAGATGACTTAGATCCTTGCTTGGAGTAACCTTTATGAATCCCTCACAAACTCCCCCTCATAAGATCCTCTCTCTATCTCTCTCAAGCTCTCTCTCACTCTCTCTCAAGGTTTTCTCTGGTAAGGAAAGTGGCAAAAGATTTTTCTTATTGAAAGAAAAAGATCGTTTATAAGAGAGCTTATAAATTTCCCTAAATCTTAACTAGTCGACAAATATTGTCCAAGATGATCGAAGGATCATCCTGTACGATTAGCGCAAAGTCTCATTTTTCAGCCTGGACGATCTGGTTTCTTTGGACGATTAGAAGACAAAGTTGTTTAGATTATACCGTACGATTCTGCGATCGTCCGGGACGATCAGTGTAAATCTGGAATTTTTTCCAGAGAAATGTTTTGTTCGTCCAAGGCAACATATGCTAGACGATCTCACATTGACTTGATCATCCAGGATGATATTTCTATCATCTTGTACGATTAGTTCAAAACAGCCAAAATTGTCCTGAGCATAGTTTTGATCGGCCTGCATAAAATATGCTGTATGATTAAAAATGTCTTGATCGTCCGAGATGATATCTCTATTGTCCCGTACGTTTACTTCAAAACCGGGCATATCATCCAGAGGATAGTTCAGTTCAGCCAGGTGAAATGCTTTGGATGGTTAGGATTTTGCATGTATTATCGAATACGATATTACGATCGTCCAGGACAATATGATCATATCAATTAGGTATTAATTTCTTTCCTTAATTACCAGACAAATTTAAGTATGATTGTAAAGGATCGTCCATGATGATTCACGTATCATCCGGGATGATCAAACTAAGTCTCTAAAAATAAAAACTTTTCTAACTTAATCTAGCGACTGAGAATTTCTGATTTGAGCCTATTGTCTTATACGATCAGGGGATCGTCTAGGATGATCTGCTTAATCAGACCGACTTAACTTGGTCACCTTGGTTAGGGTTTCTATTTTTACTAGATCATCCAGGATGATTTGAATATCATCTAGGATGATCTGAACAAAAAATGAATAGAAACTCCAATTCACTAAAACTCTCCCCCTGAGTGTGTGTGTGCAAGTTTACTTAGCTAGAGGATTAATTATATTACATTTGACTCAAGGAAGAAAAAAAATACATTTAAACACACACTGACCCAATCTTGTGTTGTATTTGATCATTTGTACCTGAAATATTAGCCAATTAAAAATAGAACAAAAAATATTTATTATCATCAAAACTATAATCCTTAAACCCAAATTTGCAACAAACATATGCCTCAATACTAACCTATAATGGACCTTATACTAGTGGTTGTATAGGACCCTATGTAGGCAACTACATAGGACCTTTACAATACTAATAGGTAACATTGATGACTAGGTAGGAGAAGGTCTATGAGACTTCTAAGGATTGTAATGCTCGGCATCATTATAGATAGAGATCTCATGCACGACAAAGGATTGAGTATCCCCAAGAATGGAGTACTCCACATCATTCCTTACATACTTCATACATTGGTGCAAGGTAGAGGGAACCATCCCATATTCATGGATCTAAGGCCTTCTTAAGAGAGCCTTGTATGAAGTATCAACTTCAATCACATGAAACTTTACCTCAGTAAGGAAATTCCCACACTTTAAAGGTAGGGTGATAGACCCTAGAGCCCGCTGGCCTTGGTCATTGAAGCCTTTCAACATGATCTTATTAGAAGTGAGCTTCAGATGACCTAGGGAGAGGCTCTTTAAAGTTTCAAAGCTAAGGATTTTGACTGAAGCCCCTTGGTCAATGAGGACCCTGTTCAACTCATAACCATTGACTTTAGTGGTTATATATAAGGGATGATTATACTCAGAAGTCCCTAAGAGAAGATTATGATCTAAAAAGGTAATGCATGGTATCTCTCTCAAATAGCATGCATCCTTAACAGGCTCAGAAGTGAAGAAGGCTTCACAAGACTCTGGCTCGAGCAATACTTTCACTAGGGTCTCCCTCAAGCTAGGAGACATCATCAAAGCATCATAAATACTAAGGAGAGAAGGAATTTTCCTGAAATGAGCTAACACATTATAATCAACCTCTAGCTGAGGGCCTTTCCCTTTCTCCTGAAACTGATCTTGGGAGGAAGGGATAGGATCATCCTGCTGGGTTATAATATTTTTATTTTTCTTTTGTATTCTTAGTATTATTAGGTAGAAGGACCTTCCCTAAACGTAAGTAAACTTCTTGTATTGAGTCTTCCTCAATAGAAGATTCACTTAGTTTAATGGTGATGGCTTGTACTGGCTCTAAGGAGAGTGACTGGAGTTGATTCTCAGATTCATCTCCTGAATCCATATAACAATCACCTTCTGAAATTATAAACATAGGCTCTTCCTCACACTCAAACTCATTATCACATAAAAATTCATTCACATTATAAGAAATATATAAAATACTAAAAGAGTGAGTGCTAGAAGAAGTAAAACTAGAATGAGCAGAACACCAAAAGTAGCCAGAATCACATTCTTCTATTATTTCATCATCAGTAGAAGGGAGAATGTAATCCTTTAGCATAAGTGTTGGAAGGTGTCTCATCTTCCCCTCAGAAGTTACAACAATCTTTTCTCTTTCATACATCTTTTTATTACATAAACAAGAAAAAGAAGAAATGTTCTCATCCAGCACTACAATAGAAGAAGTTAAAGATGCTGGCTAAGTAACTGGGCTGGCAACTGTCGACTTGACCTGGGAAGGCCTCCTCTCAGCTGCCTCAGAACTCTAAACTATTTATCCGATCCTCTATTTTGTCTTTAGAGAGAGTGCTAGCTACCACTCTCTCTCAGAACCTCTGGGTGATCTGCTACTACTGCCCTGGCTATCACTTTGACTGTCACTAGAACTTGGAATCATTTGAACTGTCTCACTAGTCTTACTCTAGGGCTGTACCAAATCACTATCCTGAAGGTGTATCTTACCACTCTCCATGAGTCTCTGAACTCTATCCTTGAACACATAACAGTCCTCTATGACATGCCCGATATGTATTTAAAAGGGACAATAGAGTGGGTGGTCTGTCTGTCCCTCCTCCTCCACTCTATTATTATTCAGGAATGTCAAGATGTTCTTCTTAATAAAGAATTTAAAAATCTTCTTTACACTCTCCATCTTAAAGGGGTATTCCTTACTAAGCTTCTCTTGTAGGTACTACTGACTCTATGGAGTCCTACGGGAGGGCATAGGCTGTGCCACTAACTGACTAGGTGTGTACAACTACTGCGATGGTATTGAATTGGTCATAGGCCTCTTTCCCTTATCTTGTGGCTCATAAGTATTATGTACCTCCCCTCTCCTGGGTGGAGGTGCCCCTAAGGACTCCTACCGCTGAGGTCTACGTGAAGGTTGACTCTCAACCTTAGGAGGGACTGCATCGGGTATATTATCCTGCAAACTAATCACCTTCATCAATAACTTCTGGAAGGTTCTAATGCTGAAACCCTTCAAGTAGGGTGCTATGGGACAATCTATATTCTTCAATAAGATCTCAACTACATATTGCTCCTGTAACTGAGGCTCACTCTATAAACTGAGGTTCCTCTATCTTACTATATAATCTGGTAGAGTCTTATGAGGATCCTGCCTGGCCACAGTTAACTCTCCCACTATAACTTTATGCTTAGCACTGATGAACCTCTAAAAAAACAACTAACTTTGCAAAGGTGCGGACTGAATTATTGGGGAGGTCGGCGTACCATACAAATGCCACCCTAACTAAATTGATGATGAAAAGCTTCAACATCATAGCATCGTTCCCTCTTATGTTGTAATATATGGCTCGATACTAAGCTACATACTACCTTAGGTTTCCAAACTCATCAAAAACTCTAAACCTAGGACGGACAAAACCATGGGGGAAAGGCTCCTGCTCATTCTCAACTGGGTAAGGTTTCCCCCTGCTAACTACCTCTCCAGACTTGTTGGAGTAAATGGCTTGCTCGACCTTCTGTGCTATCAAATCCTGAATCTGCCTGGCTGACAACTACACTTACTGACTCTAGACTGGGGTAGCGAAGGTAGCTGTTGTAGGTACCACTGAAACAGCTCTCTAGAGCCTATCCACTCCTACAGGGTTTGGTGCTACTACAGGTGGTGCTACTGGCTCATCCCTGGATGTAGTAGGAGTACCTATGCCCATAATATGGGGCATGACCCCCAAGGCTGTCAATTGAGCGGTCATCACTGCCATGGCCCTAGCCATCTCTGTTATTTAAGTTTGTAATTGTAGAATTGTGACATCTATCTCAACCGATCGAGGAGATCCACCTACTTCAACCTCCCTTTTCTCATCATCACCATCTAGCTCTCTCTGCTTATCTGAGTGGCCTCATCTAGTAACTATACACACCCGATGCACCGGTACATCTCCATCTGACTCCTTGAGTGTGTCACCCTTGAAGAGAGTCTTACAAAAGGCCTCTACATATGGACCCATAGGGGAAGAGACCCTATGGGGGCTAGGAACTGGAACTGCCTCTCCCTAAACTGGTGAACCATTGGGAGGAACTACAATATCAATATCTGACACTGCATTATAGACCATCAAAACTACCTCTGATCCTGACGGAGCAACTGTATCTAACTGCCCGACTGCCAAAATTGGTTGCACTATCTCGATAAGTGAGTCTGCCTGTCGTCGTCTCTATACCCATCTACTATGATAGGACCTGGTAGGGGAAACTGACTGCTGAGAGGCTACCACAACTAAACTGAGCTGGGGTCTAGGAGGCTTTAACTACTATTTCCATCCCTGATGATGTAGGTATCATCTAATAGTAGAAGAAACAGACTGCAGTCTAACTGACAGAACTAAACTGACCGTCTATCATGGTGGCTATCCTCTCTACCACCTGTATCTCTACCTCAAAGTCTTTCTCTACAAGCGAACAGTAGCCTGAGAAATCTGATGGAGTAACCTTTTTCTACTGATAAGTCCTCTATGCATGCTAAGCGGATAATGCTTCGAATCTTCTAAGAGAGGGCTTAACCAACATCATCCCTGGGGATCCTAATATATGGTAAAGTAGTAGTAATAAGAGGGGCCGCTGTAATGCAAGTGACATCCTCCTTATTACCTCTGTACACCAGAGGAGAAAAGCATCCTCCCTGGACTGCTTTTATCTCAAGAGTGACTATGACCTCCATGGTAGGTGTAACTGAAATTGGTTGTGGTGCCCACTGCTCAGGGATCTCTCACCCTTGAATAAGCTTCTAGTGAGCCACTACCTCTGACATCCGCTATCTATCTGCCTCGGATGTAGCTAATTGGAGTCTTTTATTTTTATTTGTTTTAGCCCTTCTCCTAAGGCCAGAGGTGGAGGATGAAGGAACATCTGAACCCACTGCCTGAGAGGCAGAGGTAACAGGAACTAAAGAAAGTGTTGAGGTCTGCTCGGTGGCCTCAGGGTGAGAGAGTCAAGAAAAAATAGTAACCATATGAGAAGAAGGTGAAGGAGCCTCAGTCTGGGCGCCCCTCTTCCTAGAGGAAGATGGAGGGGGATTCCAAACAATATCTACCTCCGTCAGAGCAGTGGGAGGAGTAACTACTGCCTATCAGCACTGAGGGGCTGGAGCAATCTAAATAAACTGGTATGACAAGCACTGGTCACCTGACCACTAAACGAGTAGGCTGAATAAGGAGTGGTCTAGGCACTGGCTACCTAACCACAGGGTATGTAACAACTCGGGCTCCCGAGTTTATGATTTTGATGATAACAATATTATTGATTGGCTCTTTATTTCTCCTAGTGTTTGTTGTGTATATATATTTGTGTGTTGACAAACATTTCAGATACAACAGGCATCGATCTTTAAAGATTCAGGGCTCAAGACTAGGTAGAATAGGTTATGTTGAAAGAAAATGTAATTTCCATTTATTTATTTTAACTTCTTGAGTCAAGTCCTGTAAAGGTGCATGATAGCCTGGTGACCGTGCACACACACACAATGGGAGAAAGTATAATGTTAAATATTTTAATTTTTCTGTACATCGTACTGTACGATCTGGATCGTACTGTACGATCTAGTGTTACTGAAATTAATTAAAATATTTTATTTTTTTGAAAAAAAATTCTTTCGAAATATAACTAATCATACAGTACGAACACCACATCGTACTGGACGATCTGGTATAATTAGAAACCCCGTCGATCATTAAATTAGGCAAAAATTTGAATTTGAAAATTGTTCTATTCATACTGTACGATCTTAATCGTACTGTACGATGTTTAAAATATTGCCTAATTTAATCCTGTGATTATTCAATTGAATCTGCGTAATTTTGATATTTGGATCGTACTGTACGAACTGGATTGTACTGCACGATGATCAGAGACGATTTTGGTTGTCCCAGGATTCGTCCTGGACGAACTGCACTTCGATTGAACTAATCGTACTGTACGATTCTGAGATCGTACAGTACTAACAGGTCAAATTCTGCACATTGTACTGGACGATCCTGCGATCGTACTGTACGATCTTTGACGGCTGAATTGGATTTTTAGGGTTTTTTTAAGCCCTCTATTTAAGCTTTCTCATAAGACTTTGTAGGAGTCTTTTTGGGCATTCATTGAGTTGTTTTTCTTCTAAAGAAAGCTTGAAGAGAGAGCTTTGGGCTAGGGAGAGAAAGGGTGGAGTTTGTAAGAGAGGGAGAAGATTCTTGTGGGCTTCAAGGGAGTGTGAGAGGGGGTTTTCACACGGTTGCTCCGGCGAACTTGCACCTGAGTTCCTCCAAGAGTCAAGGTTTGTCTTGAGGGAAGCTTTGGGAAGAAGAAGACCTCTTTGGTGTCAAAAGACCCGGCTACTCCGCCGCACCGGGAAAGGTGAAAGTGATTCAAGGTCCTCTGCCTCACCAGGAGGGTGAAAAGAAGTCAAGGTTCTCTGCCTGTGAAAGGAGTACGGTCCTCTGCCGCACCGGATTGGTGGAAGAGAGTTTGTAAGGGCTTCTCCGCCTAGCTAAGGGGGCTAAAGGAGAGACACTATAATGATAGTGCAATACCCGGAGAGGAGGCTCCGGGGAGTGGACGTAGGTCATAGTTTGACCGAACCACTATAAATCTGGTGTGCTCTTTCTGATTTTATTTTCCGCACTTTATTTTCGTGCATCTTATTTTCTATTATAACTGCTTGGTGAAAATCTGAGAATATTATTTTATTATGATAATTAGAGAATAATCACCATCTTTATATAACAAATCATCAGCTTCCGCATTTGACTAGTTAAGTTATTATTGTAAGAAATCTGAAAAATCAATAAATATTAGAACTCTTGGCGCATCTCGATCTTTCAAGTGATATTAAAGCATACACTTGACTTTCAAGTGGTATTAGAGAGGTACTCAAAATAGTGTTTTAGAAAACCTAGAGGAAAACGATCAATGGCTCACTTTGGAAATAAAAATATTATAGAAGGTTATTCAATAACTTGTCCGCCACTATTTGAAAATATTCCTTTTAATTTTTGGAAAATTTGCATGTCTGTATTTTTACAATCCATTGATTTTAGGATGTGGCATATGATTCAATCTGGATATTTTGTACCATCTCGTATTGTTAATGGTGTGAAAACTGAAATTCCTTTTGCTGAATGGAGTAGAGAAGAAAAAAATTTTGCTCAATTGAATGCTAAATCATTGAATTGCTTTTTCTGTGCTTTAACTTCTCATGATTATATAATTGTTTCTACCTGTATCACTGGCAAGGAAGTTTGGAATAAACTATGCATGACATATGAAGGTAGTAGTGAAGTCAAACAATCTAGATTAAATGTATTATTGCATGACTATGAACTTCTTTGCATGAAACCTTATGAGACTATCTTAGACATGTACACTAGGTTTACTCATATTGTGACATCATTGCTTGCTTTAGGTAGAGAACTTTCAAACCTAGAAAAGGTCAACAAAATTTTATATTGTCTACCTGATAAATTTGATGCTAAAGTGACTGCTATATGTGAATCAAAAGACTTGAATTCTTATTCTATTGATAGTCTAATCGGCTCACTCATTGCCTACGAGCAAAGTGTGAGTCAAAGACTTTTCGATGCAGGTGATGAAAAGGTTATAGTGCTAAAAGCAAACGACGAAGATAAAGATGGCTTAGAAAGTGATGAGAATGAGAAAATGGCATTAATAACAAGCCAATTCAAAAGTCTACTGAAGCACAAGCACAAGAGAGAACAAAAGCAAAGTAGAGGTAAAAATGACAAGTATGATAAGCCTGCTTCTGACATTATTTATTTTAGGTGTAGGAAACCTGGACATTTCAAAAATGAATGCCCCAATCTTAAGAAACATCTTGTAAAGAAAAAGAGTGAGGATAAGCCAATCCCAATAAGGGGAAATGAAAAGAAGCAAAAAATCTCCTGGGCAGACTTAGCTTCTGAATCATCAGAACAGGAGCAAGATGATGAGGTAACAAGCTTATGCTAAATCATCAAGAATTTGATTGGTAATTCTGATCAAGTATAAGTATGTTGAGGTTTGTTTGTGTGTTTTGTTTGTTTATTTTGTATGTTTGTTTGTCTATTTTGTGTGTTTAATATTTAGTATGTTTTAAGCATTATTTCATATTTTAGTTTCTTATATGTCATTACCTTTTTTTGCATGTAGCTTAACTTACATGTTGCATTATATCTCTTCTTTTTGATGATGTCAAAGGGGGAGAATGTATTGTGGTTGGTTGCATTTATGGTTTAGGTTTTTTTTTTTTAATTTTTTGTTATTTAGTTTTTTCTATTTTATGTTATTTAATTTCTAAATGTTTATTTGTTAAAAAAAAAATGCTTACCCCTATTTTTTAATATAATTCTCTTAGTGAGGGGGAGATTAGGAGAAAATATTTTTAAATTTGTAAATTCAACCAATAATATTTGCCATCATCAAAAAGGGAGAGATTGTAACAACTCGGGCTCCCGAGTTTATGATTTTGATGATAACAATATTATTGATTGGCTCTTTATTTCTCCTAGTGTTTGTTGTGTATATATATTTGTGTGTTGACTAACATTTCAGATACAACAGGCATCGATCTTTAAAGATTCAGGGCTCAAGACTAGGTAGAATAGGTTATGTTGAAAGAAAATGTAATTTCCATTTATTTATTTTAACTTCTTGAGTCAAGTCCTGTAAAGGTGCATGATAGCCTGGTGACCGTGCACACACACACAATGGGAGAAAATTTAATGTTAAATATTTTAATTTTTCTGTACATCGTACTGTACGATCTGGATCGTACTGTACGATCTAGTGTTACAGAAATTAATTAAAATATTTTATTTTTCTGAAAAAAAATTCTTTCGAAATATAACTAATCGTACAGTACGAACACCACATCGTACTGGACGATCTGGTATAATTAGAAACCCCGTCGATCATTAAATTAGGCAAAAATTTGAATTTGAAAATTGTTCTATTCATACTGTACGATCTTAATCGTACTGTACGATGTTTAAAATATTGCCTAATTTAATCCTGTGATTATTCAATTGAATCTGCATAATTTTGATATTTGGATCGTACTGTACGAACTGGATCGTACTGTACGATGATCAGAGACGATTTTGGTCGTCCCAGGATTCGTCCTGGACGAACTGCACTTCGATTGAACTAATCGTACTATACGATTCTGAGATAGTACAGTACTAACAGGTCAAATTCTGCACATTGTACTGGATGATCCTGCGATCGTACTGTACGATCTTTGACGGCTGAATTGGATTTTTAGGGTTTTTTTAAGCCCTCTATTTAAGCTTTCTCATAAGACTTTGTAGGAGTCTTTTTGGGCATTCATTGAGTTGTTTTTCTTCTAAAGAAAGCTTGAAGAGAGAGCTTTGGGCTAGGGAGAGAAAGGGTGGAGTTTGTAAGAGAGGGAGAAGATCCTTGTGGGCTTCAAGGGAGTGTGAGAGGGGGTTTTCACACGGTTGCTCCGGCAAACTTGCACCTGAGTTCCTCCAAGAGTCAAGGTTTGTCTTGAGGGAAGCTTTGGGAAGAAGAAGACCTCTTTGGTGTTAAAAGACCCGGCTACTCCGCCGCACCGGGAAAGGTGAAAGTGATTCAAGGTCCTCTGCCTCACCAGGAGGGTGAAAAGAAGTCAAGGTTCTCTGCCTGTGAAAGGAGTACGGTCCTCTGCCGCACCGGATTGGTGGAAGAGAGTTTGTAAGGGCTTCTCCGCCTAGCTAAGGGGGCTAAAGGAGAGACACTATAATGATAGTGCAATACCCGGAGAGGAGGCTCCGGGGAGTGGACGTAGGTCATAGTTTGACCGAACCACTATAAATCTGGTGTGCTCTTTCTGATTTTATTTTCCGCACTTTATTTTCGTGCATCTTATTTTCTATTATAACTGCTTGGTGAAAATCTGAGAATATTATTTTATTATGATAATTAGAGAATAATCACCATCTTTATATAACAAATCATCAGCTTCCGCATTTGACTAGTTAAGTTATTATTGTAAGAAATATGAAAAATCAATAAATATTAGAACTCTTGGCGCATCTCGATCTTTCAAGTGATATTAAAGCATACACTTGACTTTCAGGGTACACTGGCTACACATATACAGGAGTAGGACGAGCTGGTGCTTGGGCTATTCGTTGAGCAACTGGATAACCAAAGGGGAACATGGTTGCCCAACCTCTCACATAGGGAGGATAAAAGGTTGTAGCCTCAGCAGGGGTTGGCCCACTAAGAGTGATGAGGGCCGAGTGACTAAAGGAAATAAAAGTGATTCCTCCGGCAAAAGGACTAGCTAGCAGGGACTCAGGGAGTGTCACCCATGCATCTGAACTAAAATTGAAAGTCACGAAAGGAATGAAGGAAACCATGGCTTTGTCTGTCAATAAAAGAACAAGAGAAGTTTGAAATGATTAGTAAGAGAATTGACATCACGAGAAGAGGAGGAGGATATATAACAGATGGAATGGCCAGTAGGCCGGAAGAAAGGAAATTGACAAGGGAAAACCCTAGCTAAGAAGAAATAACCCTAACTAGGAAGGACCCTAACAAAGGGTAGGATGGACTGAATCTAGGGAGTACAAAACCTGGAGTACACACTAGTAAGAATAATATAGAATCTAAAGATGGAGAGAGAAACCTATCCCACCGTGGTCGACAAAAACCTGTGGACCACCGAAAGGACACTGCCATGCAGGGGACAGAATGCAGAGAATACAACCACACTATCCTAGGAAATAAAATAATAATAGGCCTCTACGCTCTTCGTAAAAAGGCCAATGGGAGGGAAGATTAGATTGTGCATATGATTAACTATTGAGGATAGCGGCTCTCGCCAATACACCCTAATGGGTCATAATATACATGACCTAATCAGAATAATGGGTTTCCCCCATATGATACATCAGCTCGAGTGGGATTTATTTGATGGTGGAATTCAGTTTTTCATGGGCGCAAGCCCCCATGGTAAATTACATCTCAAGCCGGGGCTTGAGAAGACTCTCGATTAAGAATCCTACTTTATACTTTCAAGTAGGATTGGCATATAGGGAAGGGACTAGGAAGTCCTACTCAAAGGGTAAGGAAGGGTTCAATTGGGCTTAGTCAATCACACATGGCTCAAACTAACATCTGGAGGGACTAAGGTACTGTGAAGAAACTGGAGAAGAGAAAATCAAGCACACAAAGCATATAAGTGAGAAGGATGGAGGTGGCATCATCCATGTGATGCGAATAGATAGGATTTATAATCCCTGTAGAGTAGGGAACTTACCTGCCGATTAGGCATACTATGAGACACCGAGTGTAGTAGCCTTGAATCCTAGATCTAGAGTAGGTTTAATATTCTGTATAACACTAACACCCGTGTCCTAGCTAATGCAATGTAAAACCTACACTTACCCGACCTGGATTGGGGAGCCAACTAACCACCTAGTCAATTTAAAATCATGAATCTAGTCATTTTTTTATAAAAGAGTGGTAGGGAGGTTTAAAGTTTTTGAGAAGTAGGACTGACATCTAAAGATTTTCCTAAGTGGTCCTTTGAGTTATGTTGGGTAAAAATACTAGAGCGAATGTAATTAAAGTTTTAGACTCAGTTTTAAGTTGATTTTTAATGCAATGCATGCTGATTGACTCAATTTTTAAAATGTATATGAAGCAATTTTAAAGTGGCTTAGAAAATAGATTTTATCTTAAGGTGCACAGACTCCTCTTAACAGATCTGCATCCTCATAAGCCAGGTGGTCTGCCAAAACCCACAGGTAGGGAGGAGCCTAACAAATGGAAAAAAGATGCAATAATTATGCTATGAGAACTCCCGATGGTCCCGGGCTTACTTCTTAAGAGTGTTAGAGTTCTTATGTTATCTTAAAAATTTTATTATCAATTTAAGTAGAAGAATTTTTTATTGTCCTCACATTCCTCCAATCAAATCTAGGCTAAAACAAAAGTGACACACAAATGTTAAGAAACTATGAAAATTATGCAAACCCTAATCATAATCAACATCAAGTTAAACACATTAAAAAATCAAATTGATCAAATAAATATCTATAGGCCAACTTTCCTTTATTACAAACCAGGGTCTGCAGAAAAGTAGAGTGACCGGGCACCACTGACAACAATCTAGATTTCCAATCCTAGAGCAGACGTAATTGAATTTGAGTGGCATACTCTTTGTCTTTAACTTCTTGATCTTCTCCTCCTCAGGATCCTTGGATTTGTCATAGCTGGATACCCAATATGGAGAAGAAAAATCTCTCCCCCAAAGGAGAGGTTATCCTTTCCACCTTGGGTAGTAAAATGATTCAAATTTGGACCTCCAAATATAAAAGGATTATCCACATAATGGGTGTCATTTTTACTTTGGAATCTAACCTTTAGATCCGTGTATCCCTACTCAAACATGCACTTCACATCTCTTAATAATATTACACATGAGTTAAATTAATATGAAATAAAAAAAATTCTATACTCTCTTGTAAGGTTATCCTAGGCAGTTAAATAAAATAGAATATCCCAAGTAGTTATAAATATATGGAAATAAAATACTCATACTAGCCACACTTAGCCATGCTCTTAAATTTATTTGAGGGCTAAGTACCTGGAGCATCTGTAGCAGTTATATTTATAATTTATTTTAGCCCTCATTCATTCTGGTGGCTGAAGCACCTGTAGCACCTGTAGCAAGCATTTATATAATTTATTCATGAATTTTAACCCCCCCTTTTATTAGCATTGCATGAGCATGGCCACCTGCAGATGATATTGTTAGTATCAAAAATTGATCCTAACCTATGGGTAGTCTACCACCCATCACAGCAAGTCACAGAGTGTAGTAAAAGTAAATAAACATATTAACCAATTTTTCAATCATAGTTTGTAGTGAAAACCTGAAAAACCCAGCACATAGCAGAAATTATACACAAACCTAACCTAGAGCTAGAAGTGGTGCCCTAGCAAATAATTCTATATGTGTGTAAAATTCTATTTAGCTGAGGTAGATCCTAAGCAGGGTAGTTGATTGAAGTTATCTAGTGTTCGAGTTTGTTGAAGCTCTTAGGGAGAGATTTTGGTTTGGGTTTAAATATTAATGCATTAAAGATTAAATCAGGTATATTTTAATGGTTAGGTGATTACTATCTTTGTTTATATTTGAGGCCATGAAGCTTATTTCACCTTCCATGGGGCTAATTTAATAGCCTCGTAGGCCTGGGTTACCCAATAACAATTGGGTTGATTAAGTTAATTTAGTTGGTCAGAGATTAAATGAGGAGGTGTGTTAAATGATTTATTATTGGGTTAGGAAGTTAACTTAAAGCTTAGAGTGATGTTATCTGAAGTTTAGGTTGAGTTAATGAATTTTAGAAGGTTTAGGATCAACCTACCTGCTAAATCAAAGGGGCCAAAAGTTGACTTTTAATTAAGAGTAATTCATAAATAGTTAGAATTTTTATAAAATAATAGACCTTAACCCGATCAGTTAGACTGTAAGTATGCTCAATTTGGATTTTTTTACATTAAGTTGTGAATTTCCAAAGTTTTAACCTAATTTCTACCTTATGTTTGACCGGATAGTCAACTTTTTGATTTAAGTTGGTTTCTAGAATTCTAATATTTTTAATAAATACTATATTTGAATATGAGTTGAATGCCTTTTAGTTTGCTAAATTTGGAATTTTCTAGAATTAGCAATGAATTTTTGAAATTTGGGCATTTAGTGAATTATTAGAATTATTTAATTAAGGGCTTTTTTAGAGGTTTTGATCCAAATCACCTCATGGAATCATCCCCAAAGGTTGGGAATGACCTAAGGAAGTGTTCCCAAGTGTTTGGGGTAAATTTGGAATTTTTAATAAAGAATTTCTAAATTTTTGGATTTAATTTGAATTTATTAGAATTTTCTGAAGTTATCGAGTCCTAATTTAAAGGATATATTAGAGTTTGTTAATAAGTAGGTTTAAAGAGTTCTAAAAAATTTTTAAAAAATTTTGGGCCATTTATAATGTCACTAAGTTCATATAGTTCAAATTTCAAGCCAATCGAGGTTTTGGCATAGCTCCTAAAATTTTTCTAAATTCGCTAGACGAATCCTTAAATGTTGTCCTTAGGGTGTCACTACGATGAATAGGTTTAAATTAAGTTTTGGACTAACCCTCACGGTAACCCTCGCAGTAACATAAAGGAAATGCAATACAAACATAAGAACACCAAGTCCTTAGATGTAGGAGAGCCTAAGTTAAGTGGTCGTGCATCCTACACATGCATGAATGACAACTAAACACTAATTAAGTAGGATTAACAAATTGATTAGTGAAAGATTGGAGCCCAACCATCAACTAATCCTTCCCACATGAATGCTATTCACATTCTTGATCCATGTTTAAAATTCCACTGGTGAATCTCCCAAAATTAAGAGATTTAATAATATATATAATTTTAAAATACTATATATATATATATATATATATATATATATATAGATGTAAATATACAAGCTTAAAAATAATATGGTTAAAAATATTTCAATTTGTATTTATGAGAGATCCACTTGCCATCCAAGCGGGGTTTCAAAATAATTTTAATTTTAAAATAATTAACATATTATTATTATTTAAATAATAGTTAGACAATTGAAGTAAATAAATAATACATAAATAAATCAGAAAAAATAAGTTCGTATATCTGAAAATAATTTTAAAATAAAATACATAAATTTTTGAAAAATATGAGGTACTATACGCAAAAATCTGATTTAAAATGAATTAGTTATGAGTATTTAAAGTTTAGAGTAATTAAAATAAATTTTAAAATAATTTAAAAAAATTACCATGTAAAAATAATTATTAAATTAGGTTAAAATAAATATTAAAGTTTTTGAATTTAAAAAAATAATTTTTGTAATTTTGGAAAGTAATTATATTTTAGTTATTTATTAATTAAACCAATTAGGTAATTAGTTAGTTATAATAATTTTAAGATAGGAAAATAATCATTAATTTAAGTTAAATAATAAAAATAATCTTTTTTATTTTTAAATAACTTCAGAGATAAAGATTAGATAATTATTATAAAATACATTTTTATCATATTTAATTATGAATTAAATATATATAATAATAATAATAATCATAATAATAAAAAATAACCATAATAATAATAATTAAATAATGGTACTAATAATAATATGATAAGAGTAATAATAATAATATAATAAAATAATGAATAATAATAATAATATAGTAAAAATCGTTAAAATAATGATAATAATAATAATTATTATATAAAATAATTCAAATAATTATAAACATAATTTTCTAATTTTTTAAAATAATTTTAAATAAATTTTCTAATTTTTTTTCTAATTTTAAAAATATATTAAAAATAGATTTTAAAATTAATTATATTAAATAATCATCGGCGGTGGCGGCGGGCCACGTGGTAGGCTCGGAGTGGTTCTGAGAACTAAAGACAATGATTGGGGGATGATTGCATAGCGGCGGCAGGCACAGGCCACACGGAAGGTTCTGGTTGGACCCCAGAACCGGAGGCAATGATTACCGCAGTGGGCAATCATTGCCGTTATGATTTGTGATGCGATCCAATAAGGACCACATAGGAAAATCTTAGTCGCTGATCTTAGCCGCTGATCAAGTGATCAATAGCTCAGATTTCGTACACCTGAACTAGACCACAAAAATGCCCTCTAAAATATTTTTTTGGCTATTTAGGCAATAGGATGGATCATTTTTTATGAAATTTTAAACCTAGAATCTACTCATGAACAGAAATCATGTGGGACTAGACCTGAAACTTAGTGTATTAAATCTATTTAACTTGTTGTATTATGATCTAGGTCTACGGCTTTAGAGGAATTATACTATTGGATCTTCAAGGATTTGATCTCTCTGAGCTTGTAGATTGTCCACGTATCTCTTCCTATCGAAATCACAGTCTGAAATGCATCGGATTGGACTGTGGATGACTTTGGACGAACAAGCCTTAATCTCTCCGAAAGATTGCCGCCAGCATGGTCTCAACAGTGGATTTGGGTAGGGAAGTATAGAAGGAGATCAAAGGAGCTCCAAAAACCAAGAATCTCAGTTTAGGAACCTTTAGAGAGAGAATAAAGCCAAAATGATCCCCTTCATGAACCCTAAAATATATAAAAAGTTACGCAGTGAAAGTTTTATCAATACAAAATTATTCTTATTTTTCTTTAATAGAAACACAAATTTAATAAAAAAATATCATAAACATATGATCATTTAAATCATAAATAGGATAAAGGTTTCTTATAGCGAGATGAGAAAATATCCCAATAGCGTCGATGGACAAAAATCGCTTACGGCCTCCAAGTTTCATTTTTTCTCTGCTCACTTTCTTTTTTATTTTCTCATTACCCTTCTCTAATGCCAAAAATGAATAGAGAAAAGCTTTTAAAAAATATTTTAGTGACATAAAATATTTTAATTAAAATAATAATTTAATAATATGTAATAAATTTAATTAATTTTTTTAGTATAAAATTCATATAAATTCTTTTGGGGCTTTAAAAATTATAAAATAATATCCATAAAATAAATCATTTTATTTAAAAAATATTAGTGAAATCGATTTGTAAAATAGACATCTGACGGTCTCAAAATTCTCACTTGTATCTATAGGTATTAATTTCTTAAGGATTTTCAAGAGGGCCTAAAAATGATAAAGAATCATGTAATTAAAATATTATAATATTAATGATATGATGAAGACGGTTTATGATTTGGACTTATAATGACTCGAGAAAAAAATTTATTTACTTGGGTCAAAATACAGGCTATTATATCGGGCTAAGGATTTAGACTGGGAAAACCACTCGGCTTTTCGGTTTGGAGATTGGAGTTTATTGGATGAATTGGGAAGAGGCCGGTGGGAGCAGAAGGTCAGATGGAGGATGGAGCAAGAAGATCAGATCAATACAGTGGAGGAGGCCTGACGGTTGCAGCTTATAGAGAGCAGGAATGGAGATGATGGAGATTTGGTCTGGAGGTTGTGAGGTTTAAAGGCTTATGCAGGTGGTTCTAATGCTAGGGAATTGTGGGGATCAATTTTCTACTAGTGTGAGTTCAATGGCTTACGGCTTAGGAGGAGGCCATTCGAGTCTGGGTGCAGAGGTGCAAATGAGATATTGAAGTGAGGAGGAAGAGTTGTGGGAAAAAGAAGGAAGTGGGGGGAAGAAGTGTCAAATATTTGATCTCCATCATTTTATCGAGGGAATGCACACACATGATAAAGGCAAGCATGAGAAGACTATAAACATCGTTGGATGCAAATTTTTGAAATGACACCTTAACAAAAGGAGATATTTGAGCAGGATTTATGGGATGGGCAGCCGATTTTAGCACTTAATGATTCAAACATTCTTTTTCATTTTTGTTGTTGTGATATAGAGGTTAATAGAGATTTAGTTAAAGCAGGCTAGATTGGGTTGATTAAAGTTGTCAGGATTAAATTACATTTGAGACATGTTGAATTGACTCGATGTCTCACGATTAAACCTATTTATTTAAAATTAAACTAGTTCTGATCAATTTGAGCTCAGTTTGATTCAATTTAATGGTCGACAATAGTGGTGATTGTTAATCTTCTTTTTAATTGAGGTCAACAAAGACTACAAAGGTTAGTTTAACCCAAGCTTCATCCTGATCATGAATAGATCACCCTGGTTTGGGTCTATAAGAAGTGAAAATCATCCTATGAAGACTCATTTTTAGTACGGCTATGGTTGATTCCTATAACCAAGCTACTGCTTATGAGTCATCGACTAATTCTTCAACAGGCACGTGATGTATAATATACAAGGAATACAACATGGCAAGCATATGATAAACTAGGTGATCACGAAGAGCAATGGGAGCTTCGAATCAGGTGACAATAACAAGTGATGGAAGCTTCGATCCAAGAGAGCAGTAAATGATGAAAAGCAAAATCATGTCAAGACAGTATCGTGTGAACCTTGGAAGGAATTAGACTGATGAACTTACAGCTGAATTATGTGAACCTGAGGCTGAATCGCGTGAGTGATGGAAAAATCATGGAATCTCGGGCAGCACAACACAAACATTCATCATTTGTGAGGGTTTAGGCATGGTCTACATAAACCAAAATCAATTCTAATAAAAATCTAACTAAAATTCTAAAATTTATTATATTACTTTAGAAATAACAAATTTATAAGTAATAAAAAATATTTATAATTATATTTAAAAAATTATTAAATGAAATTGCTTGCATCATGCAACATTACGTACACATGGTGCAAATAGGACACGCCATTTTGATCTATTACGGCCCACCATGGAGATGGCGTTATTGGTGCATTACACCGCATCATGCATTATGACGTGTGCCATTTTGTGCCATTGATAATTATGATATTAACTAGTCCTCTAGGTAACAATTGAAAACCAAAAAAATAAGTTTAACTCTCCTCACATTGAGCTTGCTTAGAGTAATTAATTTTTCCTCCAAGCTACCCAACTCTGAATTGCCACTTAGTTATAAGCCAATAATAAATAGTGTGATGTTCTTAATGTAAAATTACATGACATGATTTACCAATGTCACGACAAGCCAACAATATGACTAAGGTCATACTTGGATGACCAGCTTATAGATTATTAGTCAACATCCAATCCTCTCAATAATAGGGAAAGACTTCTTACATAAGGGTAGGCACCCTTGAGATGAAATCATAATGTCAATAAACATGAGTCATAATACATTTTAGCAATTTTAGTATTTTTTTGTTAATTTCTTCTCTTGCTACTTTTTATTTGCCATTAGAGATCAGATAATATGATAGGGCCTTAGTTGGAGCCCATGCAACAACGACACCACATAAGGCTAGAGATCATACAACATCAATAAGAACTAATATTGAAGGGTACATAAGTTGGTATTTTTCCCTTAGAGTCCATCATTTCTATTTTCAATATAGTCAAAACAAACATTCACTTAGATGAAAAGTAATTTAAGATGATTATCATGTAAGTAAAATCACTAAATGTAATAAGAATTCTTCACCGTACGCTAGTCATGAAGGGTTGATGAAGTTGGCAACTAGCTTACTAGTCTTCATGCATTGCCCTTAGCAAACTCTTGCTCATAATCATTCCTTACATACTCAAGGTGTTATTAGAAAAATTTCATTTACAAGAGTTCCATATTTATCATTATTTTAAATTATGCAATATGAGACTCTCCTTGATGTTAACCTCAGCACAATTTGGATTAAAAATACCTCGAGGTTTATGCCTTAAACTTTTTACTGAGGCATGTGTCCCAATTTGGCTGAAGCTCACCCTATTTATATGTATTTTATCAAAACTTATCCTATTTATGTTTATTTTATCAAAACTTATCTAAATCCAAAACTAAAGTCTCAAATAAATCACGCTTTCAAGCACCCTTAAATACCATAACTTTCCCTCTACTACCTCAACCTCCAACTCACCACCTCCACCATAGCCACCACTATCATAGCTCTTGTAGGGGATCACTTAAAAGATGTATACCACCACCACTTTATCAAAAAACTTAGAAGTATTACTATCATCTTTATATTGATGATGAACATTTATGAAAGATGATAATGATTGAAATAAATAAAGAACCAGATTACGATGCATCAAACTCCACATGATGAGTTAGAGGAGAGATCAATTTATTAATGATAACTCAAATAAAAACACATTTGATAATGATAGTGTAGATGATTTATGAGTTATTGCCAACTATTTCAAATTTCTTTAAGAATTAAATGAGAATAAGTAGAGACATAGGAAAAAATAAATTTAGAGTTGAACTTGATGTTATATGATACTTTTATGTAATTTCTATCTTTTATCCCAATTTGTTACTTCATAATTCAATAGAAAGTTTATATATTATTCTTTAACATATTATTCAGGTATTATATGATAATCACTTTTAATTTTTATTTTCACTTTACAAAATTTTTAGATTTTGAGGGTTACCCCTCAAAACTCCTTGAGGAATACACATCTCGCCTCACATCCAAAAACATCTCAATACCCATGTTGACCTCATTTTTATGTATTTGCCCTTGAGCATGTTCATCAGGCTAATTGAGGCCCATCAATCCTAATTCAATTCAAATTGACATGATCTAGGTTCGATTGTGCCAATTTGAGCATAATTTAGTTAAATTAACTCGATTGGACCCATTTAAACTCAAATTAACTTGAACTTGAGTCGAGTTAGACCTAATTACACTCTATTAAGCCAGATCAGTTCATTTTAGCCGCGTCAAGCCCAATTTGACCTAAATTGATGATAAGTTAGGTTTAATTTTATCTAATTAAATTGATCAAACCAAATTAAATTTAAATTAACTTAAATTAAGTAAAATTTGTATTCTAATCTAACACAAATCAGTCCAAGTTAATTCTAATTAAACTCCATAATGCTTTTCAATGACTTTGAATTCAATTTCGGATCAAGCAATTCGATCAAACAGCTTCGAATGTGTTGAAACCTCGATCCTATCAGTTCAATCTCCTCAGTCGGTGTGAATACTGATGGCTAGCATGATCGAGTACATGAAAGCTTTTCTTCCTTTCACTAATAGGGAAATCGAGGAGGAGCAGGACCTCAAAGGGCATTTAGTAGGCTTTGATGCAACATTCATGAGGCAAATTCACGCGGTATACCCTCTCTACCATCTGGATTTATTTTTGCACGCCTCAAGCCCTCGCCTTCCTCTCTACGTTCATCTCTCACAAAATTGGAGCCTCTATATCGCCTCCCTTCCCTAGTCGATGCCTCTGAGCCCCTCTTTCTTTCCATTCTTATGACCTTTCTGAAGCCTCCCCTCTACTTCCTCCTCTATCACCCCTGTCCGAACACAAAGCCAATGCCAACCCAGCTCCTATGCTGCCCTGCCAACCAAGCTAACCAGCAAGCCAACTTTTTGACTACCTAATGCCACCAGTTTAATCCGAGATCCATGCAGGCTGACCACCAATCAAGCCTCTTTTGACACATTCCAACTTTATCCAACACCAGCTGACCCAACATGTTGCTATGGTGAGCTTTCCTTGCTACCCTCTTTCATGGACAACAAAGCGGGCTGAGAAGAAATAGAAAGGAGGGATGATTATTTTCATGACCCTCTTTCTTAATCAATAGCTCAAGCGAAGAAGAAATGTAAGCAAAGATGAGATTGTACAGATCGACTCATAATAAATTTATGGATGCAAATGGATGACAAGAAGGTATATTGTCCTAGTTGCTTGCTCCTATAAAAATTAATTAAGTTTATTTGCGGAAGACTCTTAACTGAGTTAGTTGTTTGCTCTTGAATATTGGAAAGGATTTTATTAAAGTTGATGGAAACCTTCCACACATTTGTTTCAGAACTATTAACTTCTTATTATTCTTTTATGTAAATATTAAGACTAAATTATTTGTGATTGAAACATGCCTCTATAACCTAAAAGTTGTAATGGTATAAGACTCTTTAATCTATGATTGACTATAGATGGTGAAGTTAACTATTTTAAGATTGATAATTTTAATTTAGTTGGAATGTCATGTTATTGATTCTTTGACTGAAAAAAATTCTAGCAAATTTTGTTTTCTTATAGAGGATATTACATTTGGTGTTGTCATATAGATCTTTGTTCAGCAAATAACCTCTATTTTACCGTCCCCATGACATTTGGTAAGCTTTGCCTCTTATTCAATCACTCAAATAAGAGAAATTATATATATGCCTTGGCTACACCACTTTGCTCCTCATATAGATATCAGTGCTAGATAGATAAATTTAATGGACATTTTTATTGAGATAAGAGAAACCTGCTGGCCTTATGTTTGTTAACTTCAAGACTTGTAATTAAGATGTCTGCTTATTTTTTTAGCACATTAGTGCATCCAATCTTCCAGTAGCTTCCCTATCATGCTTTTCCATTCTTCATTTGTCCTCTCTGGCCAATGCATAGAGATATCATAAAACTTAGCTCTAAACGTTCCATACCGATTGGATTAATGAATAAAATAGGAAGATTCCTTCACTCCATAATTTGTTAATTACACATTAAAAGTACTACTCGTTACTATTGATGCTTATCTTATAAATGAAATTTTGTAATTATGTGAATGAAAGTATATGTTAGGTTTAATTTACTTCAAATATATTCACATTGATTTGTTTTTCAATTTCAGATAACTCCTATGATAACCATCTCAACATCTCCAATGTATCATTCATGTAGTTTAAAGCTTATGTTGATGATAAAATGAAATGGGGTCCTTATAGTATCCTCAAATAAGATATCCATTTTTTTCATCTCGATACAATTAAATATTTTTTGTTGAAATTTGTAACGATTTATATGTGTATATTATTGGAACCATTAGTGATGATGCTTTCATTTTTTTTATGTTAGGTTAACAATTAGTTGAGTTGATGAAATAATAACCTTAATACAAGTTGATTCTTGATTCATCGTATTCATTTCCCTATCTATTTTAATATGTAAAGATCTAAAAATAATAATGCAAGATAATTCGAAGTTTGTTTTATATGATTTACAAATATGTAGGGAGGGCTCATATGTAAATACATGTTCAAACTTTCTCATCAAAGTTCATATTTTAGAGAGGGACCATATTTTTTGCTTTAAGAAAATTCTCAAATGTATCCATGCTTCTTTACCCAACAAATTATGGTTGTTTGACACAAAATAAAAGGCTATGTTGGACAAGTTACACTCTTTTATATCTCATTAGTGTATGTTTGATTATGAAAGGTTTATGAAAAACTATTGGAAGGTTTATATGCATGTTTCAATTGTAATATTTGTGTATTTAATGCAAGTGCGGACATCATGTGTAAAATCTTATTATTCACCCTATACCTTCATGTTAGGAACAGAAGTTTGTAAATGAAATTCTAAGTTCATACAAGTGAGTTGATATGCTAATCAAAATAAAGAATATCCCAAATAAATATCTTGCAAATGATAATCCTTTCATGTTTAACAGAGCACGCTATTGCTAGTTATCCATTGCCTAAGGATATCAGACACCATTTCTTGTGTTATTTTCATTTACCATTAGATAACATGTATAAAGTGTTTGCATTAATACAAATGTTAGATTTCTGTGATTAGTACGAAATTAAATATATCACAATTCAAGTAATTGAAAATTGCTTTAAATGCAACTTCACTTAATGATTTTGTGAGTTTTGAAATAATACATGTTAATTGTGATATCCCTTTAAATGCTCATGCATTATTTATATGTATGATTCCTCTTGAGTATTATTCATAAGTTTCATATAAAAATTAATTTAGAAATTATGATACATGAAATTTTGACATCTGCTTATCTTTTCATGTTATTTTAGAGGTAAATTGTGTCTTGCATATTTAATTGGTTAACGGATCAAGCTTGTTTGTTCCTTATCGAAAGACTCCTACATTTTATTAGGAGTCTACAGAAAAGCTCTGGCACGCCACAGTTAGGTATAACTTCTACAACCTTATAAAGGCTTTTCATTGTATGTCGAATGATTACACTTGCACACACTTTGTTGACTATTATTTTCCCACCCAAATATATATGGTAGGATGTTTAGTCAATTGTTCATAGGTTAGTGCACTAACGAAGCCTTGGCCTTGTGGGCCAAAACTATCCCCCCTCTATGAACCCTAGAGACCTTCATGGTTACACTAGGCCTATAGTATTGGCCACCCATTATGTCATATGCCTCATTATTTTCTGGCACGAAGTGGGCACCTCTATGATGGTTTTCTTCAAGTTTTTTAAATATTAAACAACTCTAAAAATTATTTCTTAATGATTATAAGTCTCTAAATATTATTTTCATAAATATGTCAAAGAAAAATACAACAAAATGAAATAAAATTTGAGCTTTATCATATTAGGTAGATTCATATGTTAGTTTTATGTTGTATATCTCTTAATAATTAGTGTGTTCAATTTATTGTTTGGGCCTAGTGTAGAACCTATGTTGAAGTTCATTTGCTCCAAACAACAACATAAATAATCTTTAGAAGTCATAAAATCAATTGATAAAATATATCTAATGAACTCATAATAAATCTTAAAATTTATAATGAACGAACCATAATAATAATCACCCAATAAATTTCACTAAATAACAAACATAAAACTTAATAACAATAAGATAGTTTTTTGTTAACCTGAGCGTATGAGGCTATTAACTTAGCCCCAAGAAGGGTGAAATAAACCTCATGGCCCTAGTTTAATAAGGATAATCATCACTCAACTTAAATAATCAGCAATAAATCACTAACAAACTGAACATTCATAACCTCTACCATATTCAATTTGAAAAATAAAAATGCATATCAAACTTAAAATCTTAATGAATAAAGTGACTAATAAGATATAACAAATATATAAATATTTTATACAACCAAATCTGTCAAAAAAGTTTATAGAATAGATTAGACTACCTTGAACTGTGGGGCTATGTGTCCTAAGGAGGTTTTGTCCTCGTGCCCACTGGACAACGCCACGAACCAATTGATGGTAAAACTTGATAAAATTAATAAAAATCGTAAACATCTAATAGAACTTATATAGACATATAAAATCATTAAAACTCCTTAACCAGCCTACAACTCAAAAAATCATAATAAATCAAATAAAATCAATAAAAAAATATAAAACACACTCTAAACTAACTCCTAATTTAACCATGAATAAGAATCAATGCTAATTAAGACAAAATTAAAGCAAAACTATAAAATTCTCCCTTTCCAAACTCTCCAACACTTAACGAAACATTAAGATACTAAAACTTAAATCTAAACTAAAATTTTCTACTTTAAGCCTTTATGTTACCTTGTTTTTAAACTCAGTGTTAGGTTAGTTTTTTATACCACTAGGTGATCGTAATGGTTCATAGTAGTATTGTGTTCCATGTTTTAAGCCTTTAGGTCTCTTCCTATAAACTTCTTTTTCATTCCCTTTCAAAACACTAATCTTTGAAGCTATTGATGCATTGATGCATAGTCATCAAATTTTATTCATTCTTTACTTATTTATATGTCGATTTGAGAATAGCATAGCTAAGTTAGTATTTTAATGATCAAACCAATGAGTAAATGCATTAATCAATACACTACCATAAATACAAAATTATAGTAATATAGATTCAATTGATGCATAATGTAGTGTGTAGTAAAATATTTACAAACACTTGATAAATCCAAAAATTTGTAATAGTGATTAAGTTTAAATATTCAATCAAAATTTTCATAAACAGTTACAACTAAGTAAAAATAATTATCACACAATAAAATATGTCAAAAAATAGGTATGTTTGCCCAAATGCATCATCTTTCCCATTCCTCGCTCCTGACAACATAGAACAACGATTAGCTGTTACCGTTAGTGGTAACTTGATGCTATGATACAATACATTTTAAAGGATCTTCTAATAAAAATATTATAGATTGTTGATATTTGAAAATTACAAAGTCTAGATCATTAGACTTGAAGCATCCATTCTATACCCTTTCCTTTGACTCTATGGAAAAGCCAATTATTCAACCCAATACGATATATATATATATACTAGTATAAATGCATGACTGAGATATTATCACATGAAAATACATCATAGCCAATATGGAAAAAACAATTATTCAACCAAAAGATTAGTTTTCTTTTAGCAAGGATGACAAGCTATATGATACTGCTTAACTTAATTTTAATAAACCACACCTAATTTCTTATAAAATGAATCAACATGTTTCTTGTCCTAATAATTTTGAAATAGCATGAGTTACTTAGCATCAATAAAATCATTCAAAGTCTAAAAGCTATTAATTAGTCTTTAGCAAGCAATTTGTTAAACTGTTATTGGAGAATAAGTTACACCTTAGTTTTTAATTATGTAGAAATTAATATGAACTACCAATTACAAAAATATACTTAGCTTTCAATATGCAAAAATTTTTATTGGTCAAATTTCAAGAAAGAAAATAAAAAAATAAAATTAGTAAAATTTATAATGAACCTTAATGGTCATGTGGAAATAAATTATGGTTTAAGTCATTGTAGCTCTCATCGTATGGTTCAGCATTGTATTAGTTTTGAAAAAAGATTGATTGTCCCTTCTTAAATTAATTGTCGCAAGAAATTAAAATAAATGATCAAATTACAGAAATATGGAAGACAAATTAATTGTTTATAGTTAAGAGAAGAATACACCCAAATATGATGAATCTTGTAATACATTGATGAATCTTGTAATACATTGTAGCACCATATTAATTGAAATAGCAAAGACAAATGGATAATCATATTTCACTATCATTCCAATGCCTACTTATTTTGATTGATAAATAAACTACTTAAAGTTTCCTCGAAAGTTAAGAAAAAAAGAACACTTAAGAGGATGCATCTAATTAATTAAGAAGAAATTATAATTTATAATTAACATAAACTATGTATAATTATAAGTTATGTTTAAGAAAAATTTTATATCTGGTATAACACAATCAATTTGTAAGTACTTAAAATTTCTATTATTTTTTATCTTCTATGTATAAAATTTCTATTATTTCTATGCATAATTATATAATAAGATTATTTTATTTCAATTTTTTGCAATAATCAATTTAGAATGTAACAGTCATCTTTTTTTTTTTTATTAGAAAGATGTTGGACCATACGATAAGAAATACAATGGTATAAACCAAAATTATTTGTAGATAACCATGTATGTTCCATTATAAATCTTAATAATTTTATTTTTTTTATGTTTCTTTCTTGCAATTGTATTAATAAGAAATTTTTCATAATGAAAGCTTAGTTCATATTTTTGTCGCAGGACATTTATATTAATTTTTATATAATTTAACACTTATGCACAACTCATTCTCTAATAATAATTTTACAAATTGCTTTCTAAAAGACTAATTAATAATTTTGGAGTTTAAATGATTTGATTGATGCTAAGTAACTTATTGTCTCAAAAAAATTAAGAGAAAAACATGTTGATGATTTGTTTAATAGGAATTAGGTTTAGTTTATCAAAATTAATTTGTGCAATATCCTATAGTGTGACATCTTTGCTCAAAGAAAACTAATCTTTAGCATTAAATTATTAATGAAATAATTTTATTGTCAAATCTTACTAGCAATGAAAATTCATTTTCATTGCTATTTTGAACTGAGGTAGACTATTAGCATTGAATTATCTTGAGTTCATATTAACATATCTCATATGAAAAAGTTAATCATGGTGTAGATAATTAATCTTTATTGTGTTTCATTTTATTTGTTATGATAGTTTACTATATTTTGGATCTAAAATATTATTAACTCACAATGACTCTTTTTTGTTCAAATGTATGCTACATAATTGTTACTATAAATATACACTTATTATTGAGGTATTAATTACCATCTAAACTCATAAAGATGTTACCAATAATATATTGGTTTAAAGTTAAATATCTTTTTGAATAACAGAATTATTTTCATTACTAAAATGAAAGTAGAAATTTTTTTACACTAGTTGCAAGTTCAATGAGACAAATAGATTAAGAAACATTAATTAAAAAAATGAAGATGAGATAGTTCTCTACAAAAAAAAAGACATGGAAGAAACTTAGCCATAATTAGTTTCCCTAACGTAAGGGTCATTATTCTAACTCTTTGAGGCTACGGTGCAATGAGAAGTCTTGTTGTATTATTTCTTTTTGTCTTTACTCCATCAATTAAAGAAGGATTCTTGAAATGAACAATATAGTCCATGGAAGATTACTGTTAGATTTCACAACACTCGAGACATTCAATATAGTAGGATTTTTAGGCTAGGACATATGATAAATAGTACAATTTCCATGATTTTCTGTTATAGGTAGAATTTAATTACTATCAGGGGCATTTGGGCTCTATTTTATAACTATCTAATCAAGACTTTATAGGGGCATAATGGGCATTTCCTTATTCTAACTTTCTTTAGTCGTTCAAATATAGCAAGGGGCAGCTATTGTTTGGGATTTGGTGCTCGTAGCCTTGCCTACTCTCCTGCCTCACCCTAGGCCAGCCTACCTCACCCTAGGCCCACCTGCCTTACCCTCAGCCTGCCTGCCTCACCCACATTAGTCTGTCTTGCACCCGCCTTGAACTCACCCACCTGCCTTGCCTACGCTCGCCCATTGCGTTATTAGAAACTTGGGACTTACATTCCTAATCACTTGATCAAAATAATACCCAAGAGACTAAACTTATGATAAAAAATCAACCTCATAACCTAAATCTAAAGTGAGTTAATACAAAATAGCAACTCAAACATAATCTAATGAAATACAATGGTACTTATATTTCTTAACCAGTCATAGGTTTATAAAAGCTTAACTCTCTTGGATTCATGATCATGCCTGGATAGGACTATCAACTAAACTCCACCTAGCTTTTTAAAACCATGTGTTTGGCCTTATAAAATGTAAGATATGGTAGATTGTTATTTTAATTAGAAAGTTGGGGCTTACACCTAAGAAGCCCTAAATGGCTCTGAACAATGAGTGATAGATCATACTTCAAAAACTAAATATAATATATATATATATATATATATATATATATATATATATATATATATATATATATATATATATAATTTAGATGAGTTGTTAATGCAATGTATGCTAATCATATGAAAAAATTTGTATGATTTAAAATTAAAAAAAAGGTTAAAAATATATTTTACCTTATGGACCAAGTCTCCTACGAGGTAAAATTGCACCCTCATAGGTCGGGTGGTCTGCTTATACCCATAGGCAAGGAGGTATATAAATAAGAAATGAAAGTAATATGCTATGGACTTGCCCGAATGGCATTTACATCCTTCTAATCATTTATCTTTCTATATTATTTAAAGAAATTTTATATTTGTTTTGAGTGAAAGAATTATTTCTAAAACTAAAGATACCCAATCTACAGGCTATCCTAAGCAAGCAAGCAAATGTCTGTCACACACTAGTTATGTTTTGTGTAAAATTATAAAATTTAAATGTGTAAATGGTAGGGTTTGAAATGTCGGTCGATGTTCTAGCATCAGTCAGTTTATTCCCTAATGGTTTTAGTTTTTAGTTTTGGTCATGAGTTTTTATATTATTTTGGGGTTTAAGTTTGCAATTAGTGATTTAATATTTATAATGGAATAAGAAAATAAAATATAACATATAACATGATAAGAAAAATATAAGTACACAGCACATAAGAGTATAGAAGAAAATATATAAAAGAATGTAAACATCTTAACCTAGTGTGTGCTAGATCGTGTAGATGGTCAACCCTATTATTGATTTGAGGTTTCAAATTTCTTTATTTTAAATATATTTATTATTTTATCTATGGGTGATTTCAATTCAAATATTATTGGTTTACAATTATTTATTTAGCTTTTAAATGATTTAGAAATAAAATTTATTTATTTTAGTTAATATTACTCCATTATGTATGGACTATTATTAGTTATAATTTTATAGGATTGTGAGAATTTATATCATATTTTATGATTTTATTGGATATTTAATAAGTTTTTTTTAATTTGTTAGAGAATTTATTAAACTTGGAGCTATAGTTAGAGAGTTAATTAAAATATTTATTTAATTTATTGTTTATTATAATTTTATGTATTTATGAAAATTTATATAGAATTTTTCTAAATTTTATTGAATTTTTAATTAATTATTCATTATCCTTTATTATCTTTTTATTTTGCTTTCTCTTTCTTATCATTTTTAATCTATCTTTACATTTATGTTTGCATTAAATTTTGGATTAGATTATATTAGTTGTGTAGATCATTTAATTTTTATTTGTTGGTTTATGTTAATTTTATGTTTCATTTAGTGTTGAGGATTATTCAGATGTAAGAATTTACTTAATTTAAGTGTATGGTGAAAATGATCTTATTATAACTCCCACAAATATGCATCTGTTCGTGCATATATTATTTGGTGTATTACTTTTTAATAACTTTATTGTTGATTTGACTCATAGAGATGACTTATGCAGGTCAAATGAACTAATTATCCAAGTGAATTGATTATTAGAGGGTAGCAACTAACCTACTATATGAGCATAATGCTTCTGATCAAAATTTCTTAGTTCCATCTTTTCATATTTGTTGCTTCCTTTAACCTACTTAGTCGAGTGCTGACTAGAGGATCTTTGTTAGCAACCATGGGTTAACTCATTCAAGGGGACCTCATAGACCAAGAGGTTTTTGAGATCTATTCCTAAGCTGACAAATGGGGAAATGCACAGGCTTATAGATAGTGAACATATGTCTATGTTATCTACCCTAGAGTGTCACACTTAACCTATATGTATATGTTCGTAAAGAGTGAAAACTAATAAAAACCTAGTGTCCATGGCTTCTATCTATACCCAACTTCACCCATCAGCATCGTAGGTGAAGTGAGTTTTATACACTCTAAATAAAATTAACTTGTGAATGGATGTTTATGCTTACTTCTCCAAATATCAACTGAGGCAGCATAAGCATAGGTCAATAAGCTGTTAACAATGATAATAAATTTCATATGAAACATTAGTAAACATGAAAGGAAATGCATCTACTACGACGTAGTTAACCTTCTTTGTAAAATTCACATCAAATTTTATTCATAAAGGTGCCACCAATACAGTGAAAGCCACCGTACCAGTATAAGAAATATGCAAGAGCCTTGCAGTCTTCAGGGCTTGACAATCACATCATTCATCCAGATAATATAAATATGTTCTCTTGCTTAATAATTAACATAACATAATTATTATATGTATATGTTATAATGCGTCTATAGTCATTCTAATAATTCACTTAATATAAAAAAACATCCATCTTTATCGTGAAATCTAGCAAACTTAACTAATGCAAAAAAAAAAATTATATTGATTGACTATAATGAACACCATACTCTATCAAAATGAGCTCTCCAAGACATAATCACTAAAGAATATGAATGAAGAATTGCATACCTGAGGAGGAATCCTAATTGATGTTAAGCTTCAAACACATACAAAAGATGAGTAGGAGATTCTCTACATAAAGATTATTATGCTGAGGTCACATAAGTAAATTGCCAAATAAGTGTTCCATCCAAAAACAAACAACTAATTAAGTTCAAAGATACTAAATTCATATATACCAATCCACGGAATAAGATAAGAACAACTTGTTGATAATAATGTGTTTGAGAGGAAGTTGAATCGATGTCATCTCTTATTGTGTAATAAAGTAAAATGAATGTATAAAGCTTCAGTACATTAGTGATTACAGATTCACATTTGGATGTATATAGTTCTACTTCATCTCAACTTTTAATCTTCATTATTTATTCTATTTCAACACTCATTATGTTCTATAAGAAATGACATGAAGAAGAGGATGGTGGAGACTATGTGTATGTGTGTATCAATAAACCAACATAAAAAAAGAACATAAGGATGATGTCAATTCCAAAACTACTCTGTTAAATTTCCACTCCCACCATGACACAATCATGAGCATGTAATTAATAACCACAAACTCCTTTTATTGTCTGCTATAAGCTGAAGTGGAGATTATAATGATAGTGAGTGTAGGCCATTTCCTTATCCTTACAAGAACTTACATCTTTCAAATGTAGCCACCAAACCTCTTATTTATTGAGCATGTATGAATATGTAACATCAAAGTGTGAATCAGGCATGGAAACTTAACAAAACCATGGAATATGTATGATAGTTTGGTCACAAGAAAGAAACATGTTCAACATAATAAAAAATGATGCAGACATTCGACGGTGGATGTTAATCAAGGGAAGAGACGAAGATCGACGGCCAAGATCACTCCATTTTTTATCTTAGTTTATTAATTGTATTTTTTATTTTAATTATGAATTTTCCATTTTTACTCTTATTTAAGAGTCTTGTCTTATGTAAGCCCAAGGAGCAAAGTTGTCTTTTTAGTTTCTTTTATTTTAAGGCCTACATATAGAGGCCCTTGCTCTTGTATTAGGTATGATGGATTATCAATAAAAATTTATTCCGCACTTTTATTCTTTGGGGAGAACTTTAGTGAGAATCCCTATAGAGGGAGTTATGGTTTCCACTAGCCGTAGGATGGGTCTAGGCTCGTGGCTTGAAGTCCCTTGGTGAAGGGCATCGTATCACCCGTCAGTCTTCGGAAGAGTCCAAGGCTCACGGTTCTATCTTTTTCTTTGCTTTGTTTCTCCTTATTTTCCTAATTGCCATGTCCATCTTCTATCCAATCCTGCCAGCTTCATTCTATCCTCCACCCAAACCCGCCAGCCTCTTCCCTCAATCCCCACTTCTTCCCCACTGAAATGCCCCTTCCCCATCCTAAGCCTAATCGGCCAGCTTTCCCCCACTCCAAACCACCAACGCTCTCACAAACCCTAACCTTAATACCTCCAGAGCCGCCAGCCACCTTCTTTCCTCCATTGGCTCCCACTATTTCATCTTGTATTCAAAACCATCCTATTATATACATCTTAATTTGGTAATGAATTCAAATTCAAAATTTAAATCAATTTGAATTTGAATTTGTTTCCTAAATTAGGATTCTTATTTTAGGAAAGTTGTTTAAATTAGGTCCAATTAAAATTTTGATTGGATTTGATTTAATTTCTTCTCATCAATTAAAGAGATTTGATTAGGCAAGCCAAAAAGTCCCTTACCTAATCCCTCTCTCCCTCTTAATGTTGTCGGCCTCTTTTCCCCAATCCCCCTTTGCCTCCAAATTCAAATTCCTATTCAAGACTTTCCTTTTATTCAACATCTTAATTTAGGAGAGTTTTCAAATTTCAAATTCAAATCAATATAAATTTGAAATCCTTTCCTAAAATAAGTTCAATTTCATTTGAAAACTTCCCTAATATTCTCAAATATGAAATTAATTTAGATTTAAATCAATCACCACATTCAACGAACCTGGACACCCTCTCTCATCTCTTTCTCTAGGTTGACCCTCCTCTCTCTCTCCAATCCATTTAATTCCCATTAATTCACCCCCCCCCCCTTGGAGCCTTAATTCATCCTTAATTAAAGGAATAATTTTCTTTTCCATTTAATTTGAAATCCCAAATGACCCCCTCCCCCCATATCCGTTCTACATCAAAAAATCATTGCATTTGGTGCATTGATGTTGCAATGCAAATACATATATAATATCTCCAGCAATTCAATAAACTTTAGATATCAATTACACATATGGCATTGGAATATAGATATGCATGTAAACTTATTAACATGGCCATTAACCTTTCCACTTAATGTATAGAAACAACCTTGTGACATGAAACTTAAGAAGTTATGATGAGGACATGTGACCTTGGAGAGTCTATCAGAGACGGGGCCACCGATCTATGGCCACGATTACACCTCTTTATTTTTTACTATCAGATGTATTGATGTATTAGTTTATTGAGTATTTTGAGTTATTATTGCATTTTCCATTATTACCCTCATTTGAGGGAGTAGTCATTCATAGCTTATGAGGGCATTTGAGTCTTTTGGTTTATTATTGATGTACTCAGCTATTTATAGCCCCTTCATCCTCATTCAAAGGGATGATGATTATTGAAAATAAAATTTTGGCATTGTGTGTTCTTGGAAAGAGTTTGAGAGCTCTTGAGAGGTAGAAGGCCCTAGTGAGGGAAAAAGATCACTCGTCAACCGTAGGAAGCGTTTGGGCTCACGATTCCCCATCTCCTTCCTCCTGCATCGCCGGCCACCCCCCCTAAAATCCCTCCCAACTGCCAACCACCAACCCTTTCCCCTTTCCCCACCGGCCAACCACCCTTCCCTCTCTAAACTGACACTAACCACCCACCCCTCCTCCTCCCTCCTCTTGGTTGAGAGCCACCATACCCTAGCCCAACTGCCGGCCACCTCCCTTCCTAACCCCACTTCCCTTCAAAACCCCCACTTTGGTCATTTAGATTATCATTAATTTGGAAAGGAATTTAAATTCAAATTAATTCAATTTGAATTTCAAATCCTTCCTAATTAAGTACATTTATTTTTTGGAAGCTTCCCTCATTTTATTAATTATTTAAATCTAAAATTGATTGATTTATTAATCCCTAACTCAGATACATTGAACCTAGACACCCCTTTCCGCCCTCTCTCTCTTGGCTCGCCCCATGCTTCCTCCCTCAATTATTTTTCTTCCAAACTTGAGCCCAAATCAAATGAATTAATTCCCCTGATTCCTCCCTCTCTCTCTCTCTCCCCCTCTCTACCCGCTGCCCCTCTCTTTCCTATCCCCTTAAATTTGTCTCCAAAGGGGGAGATATATTTTAGGAAACTCTTAACCCTAAAGTCCCTCCCATCAAAATCAATTTAGGGATTCAAAATTCAAATCCCTCATCATCCCTACACCTCCAAAATCTGAACCCTAATTATCCCCAACCCTCCTAGCATGGCCATCCCTCCTTCCCTCTCTCTTCTTCTTAAAAACTGCTTAGGAAATCCCTTCGCTAGCAAGACGATCTATCAAGGGTAGTAAGGAATCTTTTCCTACCTTACCACAGCATCATTCTCCTCATGATGTCTGACTTGGGTCAAGACCACGAATTTGTTAACAATAGCTAAGGATTCATCAATATTCTCTGTTCACCGTTCTTCGACATCAACCTAAACGTTGATGATTCCATTTAGGACTACATTGATCACATTACCTTCAACCTTTTAAATGCTATCGACGAGCAACTCTATTCTATTCAGTGGCAAATCATATCCAAGAACTAACAAAGTTGAACTATTCGCCTTATCTTAGTCCTTAGTAGTTCATTCCTACATGTAGTCATGATTGACTCCTGAATTGTGCAACTCTCCGTTGAAGCCTAGTTAATTGAGAGTGTGAGTGAAGGATTCCAAGAAGTGACTAATCTCTTTATTAATTTATGGATTTTTGTTGAAATCCACCCTACCTTCAAAGCTCGATCAATTGATTAATTTGTGATCCACACTTCAAGATTGTCACTTGGCCTAAGCTTGTCTCACCCCACTCTTATTTTATATCATTGTTTCAATTGATTTAAGTTGATATTTAACATTTCTCCCATTTAAAAGCATACAAAATGTTGCTTTCATTGCATACAAATCTAAGTTCTATATCATCTAGTATCAAAGCAAGCTTTGCATATTAGGTGCCCGCTAGATATTATTTTACTTGCTTAGCATCTAACTTGCATCTAGCATGTATCAAAAATTTATATGTTAACATCTTTAAATACCTTTCATTTTGCATATATCTGAGTTACCATAGACACTAGGATGGATCCTAAAAAATTACACAGGACTTTAGATCTAATGGTAGGTCAAATGAATACTATTAGCCAACAACTCAAGGAAAATCAGGCTGACTTAGCTGACCTTTGTCATCATACAACTGAAAGATTTGATACCCTAGAATGAGGTAGGAATCACACTATCCTTTACACACCATATAGAACTCCTTCCTTGTACGGGGATGATTCTTTTCAAGATGAGGGACCACCTCATGCCCCTTATTGAGCTCCCTAGTATAGACATGATCACAACCCCGACCCTGATATTTAACTAATGAAAAATATTAAGATCTACACCCCAACCTTTGATGGCACCCTCGATTCCCAAATCTTCTTGGAATCGATCAAAGGCATGGACAATTTCTTCAAATGGTACAATATATCTGAAACAAGAAAGGTGCAGTTTGCTAAAATTAAACTTATAGGTAGGGCTAGTCAATTTTGGTCCAATTTAGAAAGCCTTAGGAAATCCCAAAATGAATATCCCATTAGTGATTGGCCCTTAATGAAATGTGAGATTGAATAGAAGTACTTGCCCCCTTTGTACTTCCCTAGGATCCTAGATAATTTGAATAGATTAACCCAAGGAAGTAAACTTGTGAAAGACTACATTGCTACTTTTGACGATTATCTAATTTATTGCAAAGGGGAGACCACTAATTCCCCTACCTCAATCCTGCCTATGTTCCATATTGGGTTAAGTAAAGACATATGCAATGAAAGATTTCCTTAGAACGTCACCACTCTTGAGAATTCCTATAGTCTAGTCTTATATGTTGGGGAAACCCATCCTTAACATCCTAGTCGACAACAAGACTTTAGACCTGCCTTTTGACCCTCTAGTTGTCTGACCCACACCACTCCCTGTAGAAACCTAACCCAAACACCTCTTGGTCCACCTATAACCCAACCACCTTCTGTCTTAGGAAGGTTACCCTGTTGCCTATTTTAGTGAAAGTTAAATGACATCCGACAACATTATTCCACTTACAACAAAAAGTTCTATGCTGTGATCCAATCCCTTCGGTATTTGTGACACAACTTGCTCCTGGAAGAGTTGGTCATCTTCTCGGATAACGAGGCTCTTTGTTATATCAACTCCCAGAAGAAATTAAATACAAGTCATAAATATTGGGTAGAGTTTTTACAAGAATATACCAACACCCTCTGGAATAAGGTGGGAGTTGAGAATAAAGTTATTGATGCTTTAAGTCATCGCATGATCACAACCACTAAAATGAGAGCAAAATTTATTGGGTTTAAGAGAATCAAAGAGGACTATTTGGGATGCCCTAACATCAAGGAGACTTACTCTCTATTGTCCACAGGCAACACACGCCATGTGGATGATTTTCTCCTTAAGGATGGGTATCTCTTCAATGCTTAAAAATTTTGCATCCCTATCATGTCCCTTAGGGAATTTCTCATTTGGGAACTTCATACCGGAGGCCTCGTTGAACACTTCGGTGGAGATAAAACTATAGAAGCCATAGAGTACCATTTCTTCTGGCCTAACCTACAGAAGGATGCTGGTAAAATAGTTAGTCGATGCCACACCTGTCACCTGGCCAAGCAACACAAGCAGAATACTGGTCTCTGCACTCCTTTACCCGTTCCCTGTTTCCCTTGGAAAGATATTAACATTGATTTCATCCTAAGCTTGCCCAAGACCCTTCATAGGAATAATGCAATCTGCATTATAGTTGACCATTTTTTGAAAATGGCCCATTTCCTACCCTTTTCCATGCCTCCCATATTGCCAAACTATGCTTCAATGAGATCGTCAGATTACATGGTTTACCTAAGACAATTATATCTGATAGGGATGTCAAATTTGCTAGCTACTTCTGAAGACTCTCTGGATAAAAATGGGCACAAAATTATAATTATCCATAGCCTTCCATCCTTAAACTGATGGCCAAATTAATATAGTTAATCGGAGTCTAGGTAATCTACTGAGATCCCTAGTAGATGAGTATATTAAGGATTATGATGCCAAACTCCCCACAGCCAAATTTGCCTATAATAACTCTGTGAACCGAACCACTACTTTAAGACATACTGAAATTATTTATAGGTATAAACCTATACAGCCTTTAGATCTCATACCCATGTGTTCTAAGTATAGGATTTCTGGGTTTGCATCCTCATTTGCATCACATTTGTGAAAGTTTGATATGGATGTTAAGCCCTGATGAACTAGTCCCGAGGCTAACCAAGAGGGGGGGTGAATTGGTTATTTAAAAATTTGAGAGTGATAGTAAAAATATTTTCGATGATTTAGAGTGGAATCAAGTAAAACACACAAGCGAAAAGATCAAACACAGATTTCACCCAAGGAGATAATCACTGAAAACTAAAGTGCAGAAAATAATCAGAAAGAACACACCAAATTTTTATAGTGGTTCGGTCAACTTGACCTACGTCAACTCCCTGGAGCCTCCCCTTCGGGTATTGCGCTAAACCAAAGTGACTATCCTTCTGCTCCCACAGCAAGGCGGAGAAGCCTGTACATAAACTCCTTTCCACCAATACGATAAGGTAGAGATCCTCGGACTCTTTTCACTTCCTTCTGTAGCAGGCAGAGAATCTCAGACTCCTTTTACTTCCTCCTGAAGCGGGCAGAGAACCCCGGATCTTCTTACGAACGATCCTCTCACAAAGAACACCAATAAGATGAGAGACGATGAATGGAGAAGATGACTCTGATCCGTGCTTGGAGCAACCTTCATTAATCCCTCACAAACTCCCCCTCACAAGATCCTCTCTCTCTCCCAAACTCTCTCTCTCTAGGGTTTCTCTATAAAGGAAAGTGGCAAAAGATTTTTCTTGTTGGAAGAAAAAGATCTTTTATAGGAGGGCTCAAAAGTTACCCTAAATCTCAACTGGTCGGCCAAGATCATCCAGGATGATCAATAGATCGTCCGGTACGATCAGTTCAAAATTAGTTATTTCATCCTGGATGATTTGGCTCTTCTGGACGATCAGCGGAAAAATTGTTCATATCGTCCCGTACGATTCTGCGATCGTCCGGGATGATTAGTGTAAATTCAAGAATATTGTCCAGAGAAAGTTGTGCTGGACGACCTAAAAATGACTTGATTGTCTAGGACGATTCAGATATCGTCTTGTACGATTAATTCAAAAAGTGCCAAAACCATCATGATCACCGCTCTGGACATACATCTAAAACACACTAGACGATCATGATCGTCCCGGATGATATGATCGTATCAATTATTTATTAATTGCTTTCCTTAATTACCAGACTAATTTAGGCATGATTGTACTTGATCATCCAGGATGATATACGTATCGTCCCGGATGATAAAACCAAATATCTTAAAATAAAAATTTTCCTAACTTGATCTGGTGGCTGAGAATTTTTGATTTGAGCCTATCATCCCGTACGATGTATTGATCATCCAGGACGATCGGCTTAATCAGATAAACTTAACTTGGTCACCCTAATTAGGGTTTTTATTTTTACTTGATCGTCCGGGACGATGTGAATATCGTCTAGGATGATCTAAATAAAAAATTGAACAGAAACTCTAATTTACTCAAGCTCTCCCCCTGAGTGTGTGTGTGCAAGGTTACTTAGCTAGGGGATCAGTTATATTATAATTGACTCATGAAAAGAAAAAATAATACATTTTAGACACACTTGGACCCGATCTTGAGTTGGCTTGAGTTGCTTTTGATCTTTTATACCTGAAATGGATTAGCCAAGCTAAATAGAATACAAACATGTTTGTCATCATCAAAACTAGATTTGCAACAATCTCTCCCTTTTTGATGATGGTAAACATTTGTGCAGTAGTTTAAAATAAAAGAAATAGGAGTCAACCAACTCACATTGAAAAATAAATTTCATTGAATTTCAGAGTGGTATAAGAAAACAACTATAATTAACATAAACACCACAAGACAAGATCAACGCATAAAACAAAAACTACTACTGACTCTCCCTTTTGACATCACAAAAAAGGAGGAGGAACATAAATAACAGTACAAATAGAAAAAATAGCACAAAACATAAAACTAAAATGGAGGCAGATCATGATTAGAAGGAGGAGGTGGCTGTGGTGGTATAAAGTAACTGTGAATGGAGGTGAAGTGTGCTCTAACCCAGGCAATATCCTTGTCGTGTTGTTATTGCTGCTGAGCAGCATAGTCAGTAAAGAGCTGTAGATCCTCAGCGTGCTACTGCTCCTGGGCAGCAACATAAGAATCGAAGCGGGCCTCCCACTGGTCAAATTATACACCAGATGATCGAAAGGGGAAGCAATACGAAGGGGAGCAGGTGCATCAGGTGTAGCAGGAATGGGAACAGCTTCTTCCTCTTCCTCCTCAACATCCAGGGCGGGCTCCGGATGTAGTTAGGTACTATAGAGTACATGGAATGAATTGTTGGTGAAGAAGGATGAGGGATATTGGGAGGGACTGGATATAGCAGGTCATATTTGGTCTCCAAGGCATATGCAATGATATGCCCTAAAGCTAGATTGGGACGACGTCTATGGCCTGGATTCCTAATGGTGGTGAGATGCTCGATATATCTAAAAAGAAGGTCAGTGGCATTGAAGTCCCGGTGGGCAAAGATGAAATATGTGGTCAGAGACAGTAATGGGGTGATGTGAATTCGATCCCCAGCCTTTGGGATGACGGAGGAACGAAGGACATGCTGAATGGTCCGGCATCCTTAAGGAGGGAAGTGCAAGCATTGTCGTGGTAGGGTGCATTTGTATTTCTAAAAAAGTGATTGGCGACACTCCAATCATAGTCAGGATAAGAAATAAGAGTGTGGATTTTGTCGCCACTCACAGAGAGCTGAAGGATAGTATGAAAGTCCTGGGCTGTGAGTTCTACTGGATGTTGATTCACATAGGAGCAGAGGGTAGAATAATCAGTAGAGATACAAAGATTGGCGAAGAATACTCGGAGAAGTTCGATGCTAAATGGGAAGGAGAGGGTGAGGATGAAAGTTAGGGAGGTGTATGCAAAAAGATCGAGGATAGGATAGGTAAGGGTGCGGGGGTTTACGATTTTCGATTGAGTGATGCCCACCTCAAGATATCGCTCGAAGGCAGCCTGATCGGCTGCATTGGGAATACAGGGATCGACATTCCCCCATAAGGAGCTCAAACCCTTTTGCATAGAATGCTTCCTGGCAGCCATTAGAAAGCAAAAGTGAGGGAGAGTGGAAGGAGATGTGTGGAAAAAACTGAAGAAATCGGCTGTTTAAATAAAAATCGGTCGGATCATCCCGTACGATCACACGATCATCCAGGACTATATGAGCATTTATGATGGCCAGGATGATTGGTCAAAAAGGCGGTCGGATCGTCTAGGATAATCAGATATCATCTAAGATGATTAGACACAAGAGATCGTCCCAAGGTGTCAAGCCAGACGACCATTGACGAAAAGTATCATCCAGGATGATTAGGTGGATCGTCCAGGATGATATGCAATAAATGTGTCAGACGGGCCAAATTTAAATCATCCAGCTGCTGACACATGGATCATCAGGGACAATGTGGTGGATTATCTAAGATGATGAATAATAATTGGTGCATTATCAGCCGTTCGATCAGATCAGAAAGATATGGATCATATCATCCAGGGCGATGTAAGGATCGTCCAGGACGATCACCAATAATTGTGTTTCTGAACAGTATGATCAGAGTGAGGATGATTTGAATGGATCATCCAGGATGATTGATGGATCATCCAAGACTATGTGGGGATCGTCCAAAACGATGTGAAGAAAATAGGAAAGAGATGGAGGATGGAGATGAACAATCAACGATCCCAAAAACACAAATAGTAAAATGAAAAACACAACCAAAGTGAATAAAACTCGAAATGAGAACACAAAAAGCAAAGATTTTTTTTTTGGATCAATCTACTCTAGTAAATTAGAATTATCCCTTGATTTTAAATCTAAAAACCAATAAGAAGATGATTGACAGCGCTGAAATCCAGAAAAAGTTAGAAATTCAACTTTCGTAACTCCCACCTCGGACACCTTATAGATGTAAATTCCTTTCAAAACAAAAAATTAAATTCAGAAGAAAAGAAATTAGATTCCAAAAGAGATCCTTTCAAGCCTCATCCAGAAAAATATCTGATATAACAGTGTTCCAAAGTAATAAATGAGAAATCAGGATTTTCAAACTCAAGCTTTTGAAAATATTAAGTGGCACACGGATTCTTTTAAGACATTTAACGATCTGAAAGGGAAGAAAGATTGATTTGGGCTCATTTTATGCCTCTTTTCAATTTATTTGGCGCTTTGCGCATATTTTGATTTTTGATACATTTTATGTATCTTTTAGTTTTGGTGACATTTCATATCTTTTCAGCTTTGGGCTCATTTTGTGCCTCTTTTTTTTCAATTTGTTTGGCGCACTGCGCATCTTTTGTAAGCTTCCTCCCTCTCAAAATCATTAAAGGATCTCATCTATAAAATTACCTTCCAGACATAAGAGACACCAAAGCTTACTCTCTACAATAAGGAAGAGTAATTCACAAAGCAAAAACTATACATCGCATGATAAGTGCAATCACTTAGTTTAGAAAATCTTAATAATGACTCAAGACTTTGAAAACACTATTTATATGAGGTAGATTACTGTAGAAAGATAAAATAAATCTCTATTTCAAAAACTAATTTTTTAATTTTGAAGAGGATGTTTATCCAAAAGAAATAATACACCAGTAAAGGCATTAGAGGAAGAGAAACAATCATCAATGTTTCTTCCCTTTAATAGATCCAGTAGAATTAGTCACTGCTTACCAGCTTCCAAATAAAAGCCAAGGCAAAACTCTCAGTCAGAAATCCAGTTTATCAGTAGTAGTGAGCAGTGATCTGATTTTGAAAGAGATAAAATAGTAAACAAAAGATATGAACCAGTAAATAAAAATAAGTAAGAAATCATACACAAAATAAATACTAAAATCAAACTAACACCAAGACTAAAATAGAAATCAGCAAAAAAAATAAAAAATAACAGAAAATAAATAATCAAATCAAATAACTAACTGACAGAAATAGAATGAAAAATAGACAAATCAAAAATCAGTAGTCATCAGAATCAAGCATTTATGTTAATCACACCTAATCTGGTCCTCAAGATGCTGAATGAGCCAAAGGCCAGTGGTTTAGTAAATATGTCAGCCAGCTGATTTTTAGTTGCTATATGATGTAGCTCAATGTCCCCTTTTGTAACATGATCCCTAATGAAGTGATGCCTTATATCAATCTATTAGGTTCTAGAATGTTGGATTGGATTCTTAGAGATGTAGATGGCACTAGTATTATCACACAGAATAGAAATTATGCCCACAGGTAATCCTAAGTCCAAGATTGTTGCTTCAACCAAAGCACTTGGGCTACACAACTTCCTAAGGCAATGTACTCAGCTTTAGCGGTGGAAAGTGCAACTGAGTTCTATTTTCTACTAGACCAGGAGACTAAAGACTATCCTGAGACTAAAGACTATCCTATGAATTGACAAGTTACAGAAGTGCTCTTTCTATCCACCCTACACCCTGCAAAGTCAGAATCAGAATATTCAATAATCTCAAAAGAGGTGCTGTGCCTAGGGTACCAGATTCCTAGGTTTGGTTTTCCTAAAAGATATCTAAGAATTCTCTTAACAGTAGTCAGGTGGGACTCTTTAGGATCAGCCTGAAACCTAGCACAAAGACAAAAACTAAACATGATATCAGGTCGGCTAACAGTCAGGTAAAGCAGTAATCCAATTATTCTTCGATACTTCTTCTGATCAACAGATTTTCCACTTGAATCTTTATCTAACTGAACAGAGGAGCTCATGGGAGTGTAGATTGGATTGGCTTTGTCCATTTCATATTTCTTCAAAATGTCCTTAGTGTATTTAGATTGATTGAGAAAAGTTCCATCATCCATTTGCCTTATGCTAAACCGCAAAAAGTAGGACAATTCTCCCATCATACTCATCTCAAACTCCTTACTCATTATTTTAGAAAACTCATCAAATAAATATTTATTAGAAGATCCAAAAATTATATCATCAACATAGATCTGGACAATGAGTAAGTCATCACCTATTCTCCTCAGAAAAAGGGTGGAGTCTACACTCCCCTTAACAAACTCTCTTTCTAACAGGAATGTGCTAAGCCTCTCATATCAAGCTCTGGGTGCCTGTTTCAATCCATATAAGGCCTTTTTTAATTTGTAAACATGATTTGAATATTAGGAACTCTCAAAATCTGGGGGTTGTTCTACAAAAACATCCTCTTTTATTACCCCATTTAAAAAGGCACTCTTAACATCCATTTGAAACAGCTTAAATCCCTTATAACAGGCCAAGGCTTGTAGCACTCTAATGGCTTCCAATCTAGCTACAGGGGAAAAGGTCTCCTTAAAATCAATCCCTTCAATCTAATTATACCCCTTAGCCACCAATCTTGCCTTATTCCTAACCACCACACCAGAATCATTCATCTTATTCTTAAAGACCCACTTGGTTCCCACTATACTTTGATTTCTAGGTCTTTCTACTAACTCCCAAACATCATTCTTTACAAATTGATTCAATGCTTCTTACATAGCTAAGATCCAAAACTCATCAGAAAGTGCTTGATTGATACTGGTGGGTTCAGTCATTGAGATAAAGGCAGAGTGGTTTACTTCATTCCTAAGTCCATGCCTAGTCCTAACACCTTCAGAAGGGTCTGCTAAGATCAGTTCTTTAGGATGACTCGAAGAATATTTCTAATCTCTAGGCAATGTGGTTTGACGTTCTACCCTTTCCTCCAGATTAGCATTTTTAACTTCTTGGGTAATCTCCTCTACCTCTTCTTCTTCCTCAACTCTTGTCACCTTAGGATCAGATTCATCAAACACCACATGAGTTGTCTCTTCCACCACCAAAGTCCTCTTATTGAACATCCTAAAGGATTTCCCCACACTAGAATAGCCTAAGAAGACTCCTTCATCAGATTTGTGGTCAAACATTCCTAAGGATGATTTCCCATTGTTCAGAATAAAAACCTTACATCCAAAGACATAGAGGTGGGATAGGTTTGGAGTTCTACCCTTGATGATCTCATAAGGTGTTTTGTTCAGATTTGATCTAACATTCATCATATTCAGCACATAACAGACAGTGTTCACCACTTCAGCCCAAAAGTATTTTAGAAGTGAATACTTAGAAAGCATGGCTCTAGCGGCTTCCACTAAGGTCCTGTTCTTCCTTTCAGCTACCCCACTCTGCTGAGGGGTTCTAGGAGCTAAAAAATTGTGACTAATCCCTTGCTCCTCACAAAAACTTCCAAATTTTACATTTTCAAACTCTCCACCATGATCACTATGAATAGTCAAGATCTCACAACCTAACTTCCTCTGAATCCAAGTGGAGAAGGGCTTAAATTCATCAAATGACTCAGATTTATGTGACAAGAATTTAATCCAAGTGATCCTCGAGTAATCATCAACAACCACAAAACCATAGACTTTCCCCCCTTAGCTGGCAGTGCTAATGGGTCCAAAGAGATCCATGTGAAGGACTTCTAAAGGTCTAGAGGTGCTAATGTCCTTAAGAGAGTGAAAGGAGGACTGGACTTGCTTCCCTAATTGACAGGCATCACACAGGTAGTCCTTAGTGAACTTAAGCTTAGGGACACCTCCAATTAAGTCCTTTTGGGTGACTCTCCTAAGGGTTTTCATACTGGTATGACACAATCTCTTATGCCACAACCAAAAGTCATCAGCAAAAGTTTTTAAGCAAATTGAATTTTTAACTTTAATGCAATTTATATCCAGCTTATAGACATTGTTGATCCTTTATCCCTGTAAAATAATTTTGTCATTTAAGCTTAAAATGCAGCAAGTGGGTAGGATATTGATGCTGTATCCTTTATCACAGAGTTGACTGATGCTCAGTAAGTTGTGTTTCAGTCCATCTATAAGCAAAATATTGTCAATCATAAAATTCTTTGAATCACCAATTATACCTGAACCTACCACCCTTCTGGTGGTGTTATCTTCAAGTGTAACCTTACTTCCAGCCCTGGTCTTCAGTGAAATAAACTAATTTGCATCTCCAGTCATGTGTCATGAACATCCACTGTCCAGGTACCACATGCTCTCATGAGGTCTTATGTGAGAGCACACCTACAAAATCATCAAACATTAGATTTAGGAACCCAAACAGGTTTGAGTTCCTTCTTATGAAAAGAAGAATGCAATGAATGTTTGCTGTGCTGTGAAATAGGTAGTTTGGGCCTCCACACCCAATGTGTACTATGATGAACAATGTAGGTGTGGGAAATATGTCCTAGCATGCCACATGAAAAGCTTCTAACACCAGGAGAAGGGTTAACTAATCTACGTGGGTGATAGTGCCTCTTCCTAGGTTTGTATGAAATATGCTTTGATGACTTTAAAATAGATTCTTCAAAAGGTGGAGGTGCATAAAACTGTGCAAAAGTAGGAGGTGTTTCATTTTTCTCAAAAGAACTGATTTTAACTTTCAAAAATTCGTTCTTTTTTATAAGACTTGCAATTTCAAATTTTAATGCACCATTGCTACTCTCCACTTCACATGCCAGATTATTTAATTCTTTGAAAGTTTTTTCTAAATCCACATGCGAGGTTTTCAATGAATCATACTCAGTAACTAAATCAGAATATTTTTTGTTCAATTCATCAAACTCATCAAGTAAAGACATGTGATTGCTATCAAGTATGGAATGATCTTTAACTATCGAATCATGCTCTTTTTGTAAATTCAGAAATTCTAGTTTCAGGCTAGCATGAATTTTCTTAAACTTCCTATACGATGCATGAATTCTTTTAGATATTTCAAATAATTGATCATAAGTAAGCTCACATACCTCTTCCTGGTCAGATTGACCAGGATGATCATCAGCCATCAGACACAAATTGGTTTCCTCCTCTTCAGCTTTAGTCTCAGAGGAGTCGGATGCAGAATCTACCCAGAATGCCTTCTGAATCTGCTTCTTATCCTTCCTGAACTTGTGTTTCTCCTCACCCTTCTCCTTGCTTGGGTGAGCTTTAGGTGTTGGACAATCCGCCTTAATGTGTCCAGGCTTCCTGTATTTAAAACAAACAGTATCAGATGAACCCTTAAAATTTTTGCTGGACTTACCCTAGTTCCTCTTCTAAAAGTTCTTGTGTTTCTTCCTTAGAAAGCTTTTGAATTGCCTAGTGATCAAGGCAACGTCATCGCTATTAGACCTAGAAGAACTAGTATCACTCTCGTTGGCCTTCAGTGCCACTATTTTCTCCTTCTTCTTCTCACCTGCGTCAAGCTGTCTTTGGTTCACCCCTTGCTCGTAAGCAATGAGTGATCCAAGTAAGCTATCAATAGAGTAAGTATTCAAATCTTTAGATTCAGTGATTACAATTATTTTAGCATCATATGAAGAAGGCAAACATCTAAGAATCTTGTTTACTCTTTCATAATTTATAAGTTCTCTTCCTAAGGCTTGCAAAGAAGTGACAATTTGAGTGAATCTTGTATACATTTCAGAAATAGATTCAGTAGGTTTCATGTAAAAAAGTTTATAGTCATGCAATAATATATTTAATCTAGACTGTTTGACATCAGTTGTACCTTCATAAGTGATGCAAAATCTATCCCAAATCTCTTTGCCAGTTGTACAAGTAGAAACATGCATGCAATCCTCAGATTTTAAAGCACAGGAAAAACAGTTCAAATATTTGGCATTCAATTGTGCTAAGTCATGATCATCAAAAGTCCAATCAGTAAAGGGCTGTTCAGTTTTAACATTGTTAATCATTCTAAAAGGCGGCTCGTAGCCATCCTTAACAAACATCCACATACGATAATCAATTGATTGAAGAAAAGTGGACATGCGAGTTTTCCAAAAATTAAAAGGTATGTTATCAAATATTGGCGGTCATGTAATTGAATAACCTTCAGTAGTATTACGATTACTAAAGTTAGCCATGGATCAAATTTGAAAGTTTTTCAAAACTAGATTTTATGAATCCCGCTTTAATACCACTTGAAAAGTCGATATGGATGTTAAGCCCTGATGAACTAGTCCCGAGACTAACCAAGAGGGGGGGTGAATTGGTTATTTAAAAATTCGAGTGTGACAGTAAAAATCTTTTCGATGATTTGCAGCAGAAATAAGTAAAACACACAAGCGAAAAGATCAAACACAGATTTCACCCAAGCAGATAATCACAAAAAACTAAAGTGCAGAAAGTAATCAGAAAGAACACACCAAATTTGTAGTGGTTCGGTCAACTTGACCTACGTCCACTCCCTAGAGCCTCCCCTCCAGGTATTACACTAAACCAAAGTGACTCTCCTTCTGCTCCCACAGTAAGGCGAAGAAGCCTGTATAAAAAGTTCATTCCACCGACATGGTGAGGTAGAGAACCTAACCTCCTTTCGCTTCCTCCTGAAGCAGGCAGAGAACCTCGGACTCCTTTCTCTTTCTCTTGAAGCGGGCAGAGAACCCTGGATCTTCTTGCGAATGATCCTCTCACAAAGAACACCAATAAGGCGAGAGACGACGAATGGAGAAGATGACTCTGATCCTTGCTTGGAGCAACCTTCGTGAATCCCTCACAAACTCCCCCTCACAAGATCCTCTCTCTCTCTCCCAAGCTCTCTCTCTCTAGGGTTTCTCTATAAAGGAAAGTAGCAAAAGATTTTCTTGTTGGAAGAAAAAGATCTTTTATAGGAGGGCTCAAAATTTGCCCTAAATGTCAGTTCAAAATCAGCTGTTTCAACCTGGACGATATGGCTCTTCTGGATGATCAGTGGAAAAAATTGTTCAGATCTTCCCGTATAATTCTGTGATCGTTCGGGATGATTAGTGTAAATTTAAGAATATCATCTAGAAGATCGCTCTGGTCATCTAGAGAAACTTGTGCTGGACGACCTAAAAATGACTTGATCGTCCAGGACGATATGGATATCATCCTGTATAATTAGTTCAAAAAGTGCCAAAATTATCCTGATCATCGCTCTAGACGTACAGCTGAAACACACTAGACGATCATGATCGTCTCAGACGATCTTGCGATCATCTCGGACGATATGATCAGATCAATTAAATATTAATTACTTTCCTTAATTACCAGACTAATTTAGGCATGATTGTACTGGATCGTCCACGATGATACATATATTATCCGAGATGATCAGACCAAATATCTTAAATTAAAAACTTGCCTAATTTTATCTAGCAGCTGAAAATTTTTGATTTGAGCCTATCATCCCGTATGATGTATTGATCGTCCAGGACAATCAGCTTAATCAGACAGACTTAACTTGGTCGCCCTACTTAGGGTTTCTATTTTTACTTGATCGTCCGGGATGATGTCAATATTGTCCAGGATGATCTGAACAAAAAATTGTACAGAAACTCTAATTCACTCAAGCTCTTCCCCTGAGTATGTATGTGTAAGGTTACTTAGCTAGGGGATCAGTTACATTATAATTGACTCAAGAAAAGGAAAAATAGTACATTTTAGACACACTTGGATCCAATCTTGAGTTGGCTTGAGTTGCTTTTGATCTTTTGTACCTGAAATGGATTAGCCAAGCAAAACAGAATACAAACATGTTTGTCATCATCAAAACTAGATTTGTAATAATTTGTATAAACTACATAAAGAAATTGTATGCTGAATTAAACAGGGTAATATTAATTATAAACTTCATGTCGATCTTAAACGAAGATTTAAAACTTTTGAGGTTGGCGATTTAGTGATGGTGTGGATTCATCCGGAATGGCTCACACAAGGAACTGTTACGAAGTTTCATGTTAAAAGTGTGTGGCCATTCAAAATAATCTAGAAAATCAATGACAATGCTTACATTGTGGATTTGCCTACAGAGTTTAATATTAAGCCCTCTTTTAACATAGAAGATCTAGTAGCCTACGAGGGTCCATAGTTAAACCACCAAATCCACTTCAAATTGAGCCTTGTGTGACCCCACCTTGTGAGAACCCAAGCTTATCTCCACCCTCAAATATTCTCAAAATACCTATAGCAGAGAAAGTTGACATGATTTTGAGTGATGACATCATATATACAAAGGAGGGTGGATGAAGAAGGTACTTGATAAGGTGGAGAGGTAAGCCCGAATCAGAGAATATTTGGCTAGAGTGTGTGGAGCTTCAGAGGATTGACCCAAACGCACTGGAGATCTATGAGAGCACCTAAGATGCGTACTTGACAGAGTCAAGCTTTTTCCCACCCTAAGAGAATGATGAGGATATCCGGCCTTGGAGAGTCTATAAGAGATGGAGCCAGCGATCTACGGCCATAATTACACCACTTTATTTTTTATTATCATATTTATTGATGTATTAGTTTATTGAGTATTTTGAGTTATTATTGTATTTTCCATTATTACTCTCATTTGAGGGAGTAGTCATTTGTAGCCCTTGAAGGCATTTGAGTCTTTTTGTTTACTATTGATGTTTTTAGCTATTTATAACCCCTTTATCTTCATATGAATGGATGATGATTATTGAAAATACAATTTTAGCATTGTGTGTTCATGGAGAGAGTTTGAGAGCTCTTGAGAAGTAGAACGCCCTAGTGAGGGCAAAAGTTCATCGTTAGCCGCAGGAAGCATCCGGGCTCACGGTTCTCCATCTCCTTCCTCCCCCACTGCCGGCCATTCCCCCCTCCCTAAAATCCCTCCCAACTGCTGGCCACCAACCCTTCCCCATTCCCCCACCGGCCAACCACCCTTCCCTCTCCAAACCGCCACCAACCCCCCCCCCCCCCCCCCCCCCCCCCCCCCCCCCCTCCTCCCTCCACTTAGCCAAGAGCTACCATACCCATACCCAACCACCGGCCACCTCCCTCCCTAACTCCACTTCGCTCCGAATCCCCCTCTTTCCTCGTTTAGATTATCATTAATTTGGAAAGGAATTTAAATTCAAATTAATCCAATTTAAATTTCAAATCCTTCCTAATTAATTACAATAATTTTTTGGAAGCTTTCCTTATTCTATTAATTATTTAAATCTAAAATTGATAGATTAATTAATCCCTAACCCAGATACATTGATCCTAGACAACCCCTGCCCCCCCCCCCCCCCTCTCTCTCTTGGTCAGCCCCATGCTTCCTCCCTCAATGATTTTCCTTCCAAACTTGAGCCCAATTCAAAAAAATTAATTCCCCTTATTCCTCCTTCTCCCTCTCCCCTCTCTCTACCTGTCGCCCATCTCTCTACCTATTGCCCCACTCTCTACCTGTCGCCCCTCTCTCTACTTGTCGCCCCTCTCTCTCATATCCCCTTAAATTTGTCTCCAAAGGGGGAGATATATTTTTGGAAACTCTTAACCCCAAAGTCCCTCCCATAAAAATCTATTTAGGGATTGAAAATTCAAATCCCTCCTCATCCTTCCACCTTCAAAATCTGAACCATAATTTTTCCCAACCCTCCTAGCTTGGCTGGCCCTCCTTTCCTCTTTCTTCTTCTTGAAAACTGCTGGGGAAATCCCTTCTCTAGCAAGACGATCTATCAAGAGAAGCATAATTCTAAGTTAAGTGTTGTGGAGATGAGGATGCTCAGGTGGATGAGTGGATTTACCATTAGAGATAGGATACGAAATGAGCATATTCATGAAAAGGTTGGAGTAGCTCCAGTGGAAGATAAGATTAGAGAGAGTCGCCTTAGATGGTTTGGTCACATAAAACGGCGGCCTTCTGATGACCCGGTTAGGAAAGTAGAGGTCTTAGATTTGACTTATTTTAAGAAAGGTAGAGGTAGACCTAAAAAGACTTGGTTAGAAAATATTAGAAATGATCTTTCTTTATTAGATTTAAATAAGAATTTGACTTTTAACTTGACACAATGGAGAAAAAGGATTCATGTAGTTGACCCCACGTAGTGGGATAAAGGCTTGATGTTGTTGTTATTGTTGTAGATAGAATCTTAAAGGATTATGACCCCTTATGATTCCCTTTTATGCTTATAATACCATAGCATCTTCGTAGGCACTAGAATTTGGCTTCTAGCCACCAGAACGTGCCTTATAGGCACCAGAATATTCTCTGACATAGAGAAAATTTCAAAGAATTCTGGCTCCTTATGACTCCCATCAAATATAATTTAATAAAATATGCATATATATCATCACACTATAGAAATTAAAGTAATTGAGCATGTGTCAAAATTAAACAGTTTTCAATAATGGTAAGCAACAAAAAATCCTACGAGGCAAAATACACATTTTCAAAAAATTATGAAATTACCATGGATTGTGTGAAATAATGTTTTAAGACTTTTGTCATACTATAAAACTATTTTTTAGAGTCCTGATAATTTATTATTAAATAAAAATCTCATAAATTTCAAAACCCCCATTATAAAATTTCTAAAAAATATTTAAAATATGCATAATCATAATCTCTATAACATATAAAAAATTATGTTGTGAATGTTTTACCAGCACAAAATTATCCTTATTTTTTACTAATGGAAGTAAAATTTTAATCAAAAAAGTTGGTAAAGTTACATATTTTTGAAAATTGCGATAAGCGTAGTGTAACCTACCTTAAGACGAGCAAGTTTTCAAGCTGGGCCAACTGACAAAAATTGGTTAAAGTTGTGTAAAATAGGATTTTCCTATTTATTCTGTCGGTGAAGTAGAACTGATGGAGAAGAGGAAAAGCAAACCCTAGGCCTAAGTAAGCCAGCAGAGAGAGCTAGATGAATTAATTAAAATTAGTTCAACTAATTTAATTAAATTAATCAAAAATAAAATGTTCTTAATAATAATTAGTAATTAAAAGTTAATATAATTTAAAATTAAAATTATTAAATATATAATTAATAGTGTAAATTCTAATTAAATAATTAACGAATAGTAGAACAATTAAGTGATTAATAAAATAATTAATAAGTAAAACTAATTAAATAACACTCAAAGAACTAATTAAATAATAAGTAGGAGTATTAATTAAATAATTAATTTTTTAAAAAAAGACTAATTAATTAATTTGATTTCAAATACTTATTAAATTAATACTTTAAGTAATTTAATAATTAATACTATAATTTTGATTTATTTATTAATTATATTATTTGATCATTAAGCTAAGTTCTAATTATATTATTTATAAATATAACTTATTGAAGGTAATTAAAATTAAAATTAATAAGTAAGTTGTACTTAACAACTAAATTAAATTCAAAATATAATAAATTTAATTTTTAAATGAACTAACTGTCTCAAATCCTAGATTACATTGCCAAGCAATTTGTAGAGAATACTTTTCCCAATACAGATTTACTAAATCCTAAATAGTTAAATCATGTTGGTTTCCAAATAGCCCTTAATATCATAAAAAGAAAAGTAGTGCAGAATGTATAGAGTAGAGGAGATGAAAGTTAAGCTGATTCAAATTCTATATGTTTTCTTAGATGTTAGTCTTGTTGTCTTCATGATTGAGGTGCACATCAGAAATAGTTGCTAGACTAGAGTTAGGGTTGTCGAGTGTCCCCTCTTGTCGGGCCCACCACTCATGAGAACACCTTCCTCTCTAGCTTCGTTGGAGAATGCCTACCTCACCGACATTGTCCCACTCCACAATTCTTCTCTTTGCTTTGACAATGGATTCCTTTGATTTCCCTCTAAAACAATTTTTACCCTCCATCTTGGCCTATTGCCATGTCAATCCTTTGCACTCTTCTATTCCATCTTTTAATGGGAAAGGTATTCTAACGTCACATATACCTAATGCATTTTTTTCTAAAACTACATTCCTTGCCTAGTAGATAAGGTTATATTTTCTGATGATAAAGTTGACGAAGGAATACTAGAAGCAAGCACTTGTTAGATATGCCATGAGGAGGTGGCCTTTCTAATGTAAACTAATTGTTATAGTAAATATGTTTTGAGGTTGAAATGTAATGGTGAGCTTCTATCCCAAACTAAATATTTCTTTCTATTCAAATTCTCTTATGCTAATGACTATGAAATGATAAAATATGGTGGACCATGGTACATAAACAGTAGACCCTTCTTTTTGACATATTGGACTCTAAACTTATCTCCTATAAAAGATGACTTCAATGAAATACCTATTTGGGTGATGCTGTCAATGCTCTTATATGAAAGTCTCTATGGTTAGTAGTCAATGTGCTAGTGAGAGAAAATCTTTATGGGATGTAGTTAATGTGATAACTTGTTTTATTAATGAAACTTTAGTTTTTCTTGGAAACTTCAAGTTCATTAGATCCATTATTGAAAAAGTGTTTTTTTTTTGTTTTTTTTTTTTAATTTTTTTTGTCACGGGGAACTCTACCTTATATACTTATTGATTTCAACTCCTACATGTTTAATGGTGGTTTTCCCAAACTTCCAAATATTAGATTCTCATATTGGTTAAATATTAAATTAAAAAATCCCATCAAATGCTTGTTTGATAGAGCTCTATGTAACAATAAATGGCTAGAGCATTTCCCTTTATCTATAATCTAGGTATTACAACTGTTATCATTTGACCACTCTCCACTCCTTCTATAGTTATGCAACTCCACTCCCCTCCAAAAAAGATGTATATAAAGATTATTGTAGACATTGTACCAATTTCCTTCAAATCTATCAATATTTGGAACACCCCTGTAAAAGATGACCATATCTTTACTATATATAATAAACATCAATAGGTTAAGATTTATCTCAAAGCTACTAAATGCAATTCTTTTTATTATATCTCCAACACTATTAATAATATAACAAATAAGTAGGAGAATATTCATCAACAGCTAGAGAATCAATCACTCTCTTCTCAATGAAACCCTTCTAACTAAAAAAAACTCTGGTGAAAGAATTGCTAACTCTCTCACTACCATCTTTAACTACTCTCATTGTGCCACATTAATTATTTTATTTTCAATGGGAAATGGTGTTTCCATCCCTCCACAAATTTCACATACAACGATTGTGTTTGCCGAACTACCAAATTTGAGATTTATTCTCCCTAGGGAGTAACACTTTCATAGAAAATGATCTAAAACCAACTATATTTGACTGAGTATAAAATACCTTGGAGAAAATTCATTTGGTTCAAAGGATGCTCCACTAAATATGTAACTTTTTTTTGGAATATCTTAATTAGTGTTTTGAAGACCAAGGTTGCCTTGCAAGCTAAAGGTGTCAATGCTCGTCAAAGTTGTGTGTCTTGTAATATATTTTTAGAATATCACAATAATTTTTTCTTTGATTTCCCTTATTCCTTCAACATCCTTACAAGATGCATATCTTGCACCATAGCTTTAATATTAATCAAACCCTTATCTTTGTTGATGATATTAAGTTTAAATAACTATAATATATTTTTTCTTCTTGTTATTCATATCACTACTCACTTCTTGTGGTTTGAAAAGAATTGCAAGAATGTTAATGCCAAATAATGGAGGCCGACTTTGTTAACCTTGAATTTTGCTTACATATTGACCTAGTCCATCATCGATAAATTTCAGATCGAGCTAAATTTAAGCTAATTGAAGTCGACTGGAATGTAAAAATTTAATTTGATAACATTGGCTCTGAGTCGACTCGCCTGATTTGACCTCGATGTTATTGTTGATTATTAAATGGAGTTGATTCAAGCCCAAATTAATATGATTAATAACCAAATAAATTTAAATAGGCCTTAATAAGACGATTTGACTCAGCTCAAGGCCAAAATTATTATAAATTAATTTGGTTATTGATTAAATAAATTCAAATGAGCTAAATCGAGCAAGTTCAACTTGAATTGGAATTGATTTAATGCTCATCGGCCTTGATCGACTTAGATTTAACCCAACTTTATCTAATCCTAATGAAATTGACCTCAATTAGCTCAAATTAATTCAATCAAGTCTGAACTCCATAACTAATTAATTTAGCTTGTTTTCGTTCATCTCTCTTTAACCAAATCAGCCCCAAAATCACCCCAAAATCACTCTTAATTTTAGCCCTTGCTCAAGAAGGATAGATTAGTCTTTTGTCCCTCATGAGCTTCTAGGTTAAATAGCCATTAGCGGGTGGATGGAGAGAGGGAAGTACAAACTAGGGAAACAATGAGAGAGAGAGAGAGAGAGAGAGAGAGAGAGAGAGAGAGAGAGAGAGAGAGAGAGGCAGACGAAGAGAGGGAAGTGAGGCTGGTGTGCTTCTTCCATGTGTGAGAGGCTCGAGCATGATTCTGAAAGGGAGAAGTGAGGTAATCATCTACATCCTATCCTTCCTCCTCACCTTCTTCTCCATTATGTCCATCTCCACATCCATCTTCCCCTTCCTCACATCAACCATCAAAAGATCAAGAACAAGTTGATTCCCATTTCTCTTGGTATTTGTAGAAATGAGAGATTGAGATTTTATTTTCATCATTCTTGAGATCTGATAATCATTCTTTGAAAATTTTAAGGGATATTGTTTCTGAAGTCTTTTTCTCTTGTATAAGATGGCTACATCTTTTCTTATTATTTTGAAAAATCTTGTTGATAAGCGAGGAATGATGGGGGTTCTCTATTATCATCTAGAAAGGGAGTTGATATTCTAAGATCAAAAGCAAAATAATGTTTAGGTATCTCCTAGAAAGAAATTTGAAATTCATGATTTATTTGGATATTCTTGAGAAAGATATAATGCCTGTTATCATTTATGTTTTGAGAATGCAATGTGTTTCTTACAAGAATTAATGGATACATTAGTAGTTGACGTATTGCTTCTTATCATTTTTCTCCATCATTTCCTCTTTAAGAAGAATAATTTTCTCAATCATCAGTGAATGCAAAATTCTTTACTAGGCCATGAGATTTTGTTTTGTGGATTCTTGTTATGAATATGGGGAACCGATATTTCTTATTTGATAGAAGCTTCTCACAACATACATGAGCTATTATGGATTTTTTTGCTCTCTGAATTTTTGACATTGGCAAATACTTCTTACGATTAGTAAGTTTTGTAGCTTCTCGATTTATGATCTCATAGATAAGGAAAAAAAAGAAACAAAACACTTCGATGTTGGAGGATGACTGACCCTTGTTTTTATCACTATGGTAAGGATGGTTGAATGGATTTTTCTTTCATGGCAAATTTTTTGATTATGAGTTGGTCTTGTGTTTGGCTTCTTCACCACATAAAGAAATAATGAGGGGTTATGATTCTGAATTTTTTTAAGGAAAGGGGGATAGGATCTTTTTAAGAATACTAGGATGAAGTTACAATTACTCTCTTCTTTACCCTTTACTTCTTAAATTTTCTTAGTTGCAATACATTTCTCTTCTTAAAAGAAGTATAGTAGGAAAATATTTCTTATGCTAAAATTATTTAAGCAAGCATGATACATTCTCTACAAGTTTCTTTTCTTCATTAGTTTGAAATACAAAAAAAAAAACATTTGGAAAGCATATGTTGATTTTGTTTGAATATCAGAGTTAAAGATCATGGAAGAATTTCTCTTCTCTTGTCATATCTTTACTTTAAATTCTTATAAAAAGAGAGGAGGATGTGGAGTTGTTTGATAGTTTTGGGAGGCTTTGCAAACATCAATCTTCTTGTAACAAACTATAAAGTGCTGATGTTGGCTTATGATGAATTACCTTATGTTGGAATACATTTACAAAGAGTTGCAAGATTTTTATTATACTTATGGTTGCTAAAAAGGATCCTCTGGTCAACACTCGACTAAGTAGGCTAAGCACACCAACGAACCTGGGATGATGGAAAACCACAAGAAACTGACCGGGGATGTCATACCCATCTGGTAGGTTAGTCTCCACCCTCATCTCCTGGGCATTCTCCTGATCTAGTGATCGGGGATATATGTCTCAACTCTCTAATAAAATAAATGTCATCCCAAAACATTAAAGCCGAACCACAGGATAGGCCGGAGCACTTCTGAGCGGTCTCAGAAACCTAGTGCTTCATACTCTTCCTCTTTCAACTTTAGAAAGAACTGTTCAACATTAACCAAAATCCCATTTAAAAATTCTAACATTCTCTAATCATTGTCTTAAACTTTTAAATCGAAGAAATATTTGCCACAAAATTAATCGAGAGTGTTCTTGGGGGATTCACTTTTCTTGGGATGTAATTAACCTTAGGGTCTTGCTCCTATGGGAAACCTGCAAGTTCAGATTAAAATAAACCCTATCTTATTTTCATAAGATAGAGGAAAAATCTTTGGGAAAGTAGATAAATTTTCAAAACCAATTTTTGTATTTGATCACTTTTGTAGAATATCATTTTTACTTTTTAAGGTGATATGATATGATCATTGCTATATTTAATAACAAAAATGAAAAAATTTCAAACCTCACTTTTGTCTTCCAAATACTATTTTAGAATGGCATTTCTATCTTTTGTGGCAGTATGTTATCTTCTATCTATGTTTTATTATGAAAGTAAAACATTTTTAAAACCGAATTTTTGTATCTGAATCCATTGTAGAATATCATTTTTATCATACGAGATAGTACAGTATTCTTAATATTGTACTCAATCACAAAAATATAAACACCTCAAATCTATGTGGGCTTTTCAAATTTTATTTTCCCACAGGCTTTCAAGTTTGAAAAAAACATTTTATAATTAGGGCAAAATGTAGGATGTGGAAATTTAAAAGTGATATTTCATGTAGTCTCTTACAACTATACTTTCATTGAATTTTGATTTTACCTCAAATGTTGTTATTAATGGTTTATGATTCTAGTTATTTGGCTTCTATCTTTTGAATTTGTGCTCCTTTTATGTTTTACATATTCGCTTTGACTAGGGGTGTAAGTAAGCTAAGCCGATTTGCAAGCCGGTTCAAGCTCGACACATTTATGGGCTTGCAAGCCGAGCTTATATAGCTCAAGTGCTGAGCTCAAGCTCTAACTCGAGCTCATTTATTAAGCGAACTTGAGTTTGAGCTCAACGAGGCTCAACTCGTGAGCTCGCGAGCCTACTCGAATCATAATTAATATTTTTAAAATAATTTTAATCGTGCCTAATCCTGCTCAAATTCTAGATTTCTAGGTGTACAATGTCTGCATGTGGCTCGATATCACAAGCTGGAATACAGATGGCCCGGTCAAGGGGACCTACATGCTATGGAAGTTCTAAATACATGAAATATTTGTATTATAACATCAACTTAATTATCTATTTTTTCTAGATTGCAAGCTCCAAATTTTCTTTTGAAACAATCTCTTATGTTGTATTTCTTGCTCTTTATATTGCTTAGCTATTAGCATGGAAAGTTGGGTTATGTGGGATCATAAGAATTATAAGAATCTTTTGGCTAGAATGATTATTTTTTAGGATACATATATGTGCCATTGTTCCCCATCTTATAATAAATTTGAAAGATGAGCAATTTATACAAAGATTACACCTCAATATATACACCCTTTCATTTTAGAGGGCGGTTAAGAATACCATATTTTTATTGCGATGAAGTTGCATATCAGATTGTGATGCAACACAATAGATTATTCTGCTCATTGCTTCGTTACAAACACTACACATCTGTTGATGTCGTACGTAATAGCATCGAGGATTTATTTTCTTCTTTGTGCAACTTAGTGCACTTTTGCATTGTGCTGTGATGGCACCTTCTCTTGGCTATAGATATTTGCATACCTATGCTAACCCCCTTCTCTCATTTTCAATCTATTTGGTTTACTTTTAATTTAGATTTCAAATGACTATTTTTAAGTGATGTTGTATTTTTATTTTTTTGTACTTATTATTCCAGTGCACTTTTTCTATTGTATTAGTTTTATTAAATTGCTCAATGATGTAATTTCTTTATTGATTAATGAAATACTAACAGTGGATATCAAATTTCCCAAAATAAAAGAAAGTTAAGCTGATTCACAATCCTTCTAAACCCTTGTTCTCCAAATTATCTTGGTAATTATTATGCCATCACCCTATTCTGAAGACTGATATAAGCTAATTTGACACCATGTCCCATCCTTCGCCTCGATAGTTTCACTTGTAGGTTATTGCCGTCAAGTTTTCCAGCCTTATTAAGTTTTAGGTTTTAGTATGAAAGTTATTTTTGTGTTAATTACTTAATTTTCTTCATTGCTATGCTAATCCCTAATAATGGCAGGATTTTGTTATTTTAAATACTTGATGGAATCAAAAGATAATATTCCTTCCAACTTTAGTTAGAAACATTAAGATAAAAATGTGTGTCTCTCCATGTATAAAACAAGCCACTTATTTGCTTTTATCTAGGGCTTCATTTGGGACTACTTTTTTATTGCTTCTTAAAACTATAGTTTTGAAAATCGGATCCTGTCGGTTGGTACGTTTGATCGGTTCAACAGTGAGCCGGTCATATGGTCGGTTCGGTCCTAAAAAATTGGTCTAGCATCAAACTGGTTAGAACCAGTTTAAACTACCGGTTCAACCAGCCGACCGTTGAACCTCTCCTGATTCTTAAGAACTGGTCAGTTCAACTAATAATATATTTAAATAAATTAATTTAATATAAAAAATTTAATTAAATAATAAATTAATTTAAATATGATATATTTTATTTAATAGTATAGTTCCAAAATTTTTATAATATTATATATTAAATACTAGTCATTCATTCCCACATGATTACATCACCCCATGTAGGCTCTTACCCTTTGGATACAAGAAAATGTATATAAACAACACAACAAAAAGCTCCTAAAGTGCTGTGGGACTAAACAACTAGTAGTTTTTAGTTTCAACAATGTGTGCATAATGGATACTTCTACGAGAGTTTATTGGAAAAAATTTGTATAGAATATTCAAATAAAAAATAATCCTAATAATTTTTAAAGTTCTAAAATTTTTAATTATTCAAATAAAAAAATTATTTATAATTTCTAAAGTTCTAAAACTTCTCTTTAAATGTGAAATTAAATGATATTAAGAAAATAAAAAATCTAAAAAATGATATTATATGACTTTATAAATATAGTTTTATAATGAGAAATTTATATATAATATATTAATGTAAATTATGCCTAAATATATGACATAAATTAACAATTACTTATATTAAATTTATATATTTATATGTAAACTAAATTTTTATTAAAAAAAAATTAAAATTAAAGATTGGAGATGTTTATATTTAAATTTAAAATTAGTAATTATTTTAAATATATAATATAAATATAATAATTATTTATATTTAATTTTAAAATAATGTAATATATTATATATGTATGAATTTTATTTTTTTTAGTTAAACTGGATGATGTAATAAAATAAAATGATTAAAAATAAATTAAATTAACATAATAATTTTGCTTCACAATTGTGAACCTCTCCTTCTAGTTCGTTATCCGGTCCGATTTTCACAACATTGCTTAAAATGGAGTTTTAGTATAAAAGTTAAAATTTTTGTACTAAAATTCCATTTTAAGAAGAAATAAAAAAGCTGTCCCAAATGAAGCCAAGATGATGAAACCCTCAGTTGTATTAAAGAGGTGAGATGTTTAGTTGACTGGTTCAGTATGGCTCTTCAAATATAGTCAAGTTAGATATTATAATACGTCATGCTTTGATGTAAGTTAATCTTTTTTTCCTATAAAACATTTAGCTTTTCAGACTCTACATCATTTTAATTTTTTTGTTTTTTCAATAATGAATACCATACAACTTTAGTCATATGTTTAGCAATTAAATTTTGAGAAAATGGCTTAGTTGATAATTAAAAAATATGTTTCTTAAGATGTTGTATATTTTTTTAAATAATTTTTTGAATTATTTGGAATTACAATGATATGCAACTAAGGTAAATTAATTTGTTTTTTTTTTTCTTTCTTTTGTGTAAATATTTTGTGCATTCAGGAAACTAAATGGATTGGAGAGAAGGCTAAGGAGATTGATAGTTTAGGATTTAAAGTTTGGTATTCGGATAAGAGTCGTACTAGAAATGGTGTCGACGTGATTATAGATAAGAGATTGAAGGATAATGTTATAAATATTAATAGAATTGGAGATAGAATTATGGCTTTAAAGATTGTTGTTGATGCTAAGATTATTAATATTATAAGTGCTTATGCTCCTCAAGTAGGTTTGGATATGTGTTCAAAATTAAAATTTTGGGATGACTTAGAAGAATTAATTCAAAACATACCTCTCGAAGAAAAAAATTTTATGGGAGGAGATTTAAATGGACATGTTGGCACAGAGGTAAATGATTTTAAAAGCATTCATGGTGGATATGGGTTTGGAACGACTAATGAAGGTGGTAAGAACATATTAGATTTTTCTTTAGCTTATGATTTTTTAATTGCTAATACTTTATTTAAGAAAAGAGATGAGCATCTCATCACTTATAAGAATGGTTATAATCAAACTCAGATTGATTATTTTCTTATAAGAAAAGTAGATCGTTTAGATTGCAAAGATTGTAAAGTTATTCCGCCAACATCGCTTATTAGTTTTAGACTTTAAGATGAAGGGGCAGAAAATAAAAAATAAAGTAAAGTGATTTTCTAGGATTAGATGGGGGCATTTAAAGAATAGTAATAAAAATATTTTTTAAAGTAATATTTTAGATTCTAAGATTTTGTTTGTGCATGAGGATGCTAATGTTATGTGGGAAAAAGTGACTAGTGATATTAAAATTTTTGCAAAAGATGTGTTTGGAGTATCAATGGGAAAAGCCCCTAATAGTAAAAATAGCTGGTGGTGGAATCCAATTATGCAAGAAAAGATAAAAAATAAGAAGATTTGTTATAAAAATTAGTTTAGATATAAAAATTTTGATAATTGGGAAAGATATAAAGAGGCATGTAAGGATGCTAAAAAAGCAATATGTGATGCAAAGATCTTAGTTTTTAATGATTTATATAATAGATTAAATACTAAGGAGGGAGAAAGATATATGTATAAGCTAGCCAAACAAAGAGATAGGAGTAGTAAGGATTTAATTCAAGTGAAGTGTATTAAGGATGAAGATCAAAAAGTACTTTTCTTAGAAGATGATATTCAACAAAGGTGGATGAGATATTTTGATAAACTTTTTAATGAAGATTATAAGAATACAATTGACTTTAGTGACCTTAGCACCCTAAATGAAAATAAAGATTTCTATTTTTATCGGCGTATTAGTAAAACCGAAGTTAGAGAGGCTTTAAAGAAAATGAAGTGTGGAAAAGCTGTTGGACCTGATGATATCCCGATAGAGATGTGGAAATGCCTAGGAGATGAAGGAATTTCTTGGCTAACTAAACTTTTTAATACTATTTTGAAGACTAAAAAGATGCCAGATGCGTGGAGAATGAGTGTATTGATTCCTATTTATAAGAATAAAGGTGATGCACAAGATTTTGTGAATTATAGAGGAATTAAGTTAATGTGTCACACTTTAAAACTATGGGAGCGAGTTATGGAGCGTAGGTTGTGGTGTGATACTAATGTTTCTCAAAATCAATTTGGATTCATGCCTAGTAGGTCTACTATGGAAGCCATACATTTATTGAGAGGTTTGATGGAGAAATATAGGGAGAATAAGGAGGATCTACATATGATATTTATTGATTTAGAGAAAGCATATGATAAAGTTCCAAGAGAAGTGCTATGGAGAGTTCTTGAAAAGAAAGGAGTTAATAATGCTTATATTCAAATCATTAAAGATATGTATGAAGGAGCTATTACTTGTGTTCAAACACAAGGTGGTTTAACCAAGTATTTCCCTATTTCGATTAGATTACATCAAAGATCAGCTTTAAGCCCATATCTTTTTGCATTAGTCATGGATGTCTTCACTAGACATTTACAAGAGGTTGTACCCTGGTGTATGCTTTTTACTGATGATATTCTTCTTGTTCACAACACTAGAGAGGGAGTTGAAGGTAAACTTGAAGTCTGGAGATCAACCTTAGAGTCTAAAGGTTTTTGCTTGAGTAGATCTAAAACTAAATATATGGAGTGTAATTTTAGCAGTAATAAACCTAGTGAGGGGATTGTGACTTTGGGAGATCAAGTCATTAATAAGAGTACACGTTTTAGATATCTTGGATCTATTGTTCAGAGTGATGGTGAAATAGATGGGGATGTTATTAGTAGAATTCAAGTTGGATGGTTGAAGTGGAGGAATGCATCGGGCTTGTTGTGTGATAGAAAAGTCCCCCTCAAACTTAAGGGAAAATTCTATAAGATGGTGGTGAGACCGACAATGCTTTATGGTGCAGAATGTTGGCCATTAAAAGAGAAGCACAATACTAAGTTATGTGTTGCGAAGATGAGGATGCTCAGGTGGATGAGTGGATTTACTCTTAAAGATAGGATACGAAATGACCATATACGTGAAAAGGTTGGAGTAGCTCCAGTGGAGGATAAGATTAGAGAGAGTCGCCTTAGATGGTTTGGTCACATAAAACGGCGGCCTTTCGATGACCCTGTTAGGAAAGTAGAGGTATTATATTTGACTTATATTAAGAAAGGTAGAGGTAGACCTAAAAAGACTTGGTTAGAAAATATTAGAAATGATCTTTCTTTATAAGATTTAAATGAGAATTTGACTATGAACCGGACACAATGGAGAAAAAAGGATTCATGTTACCGACCCCACGTAGTGGGACAAAGGCTTGAGGTTGTTGTGATAAGTGTAATAAAAATATCAATTTGCTCAAATCATTCATCACTAAATTCGAGATATATAAATGGTTCCATACGAAGCATTGGGATTGAGTAAAATATCAAATTAATGATACCTTGGTTCTAACTAACTACAAAAAGATAAGAACAAAAGTAGAACTCTTGTTATTAATATTTATTGATATACCATGTATAGTTTCATAGCTGTGTTATATACTCTGCATTCTTTAGTTGGTGTTTTTTAATAGTCCTCAAGATCCTTTGAACATAATCATTTGAAATGGCCCTTGATTGCATGAACATGTTATCTTAGTTTGCCTAAGCCTCACCAATTGTGTTATGCTTCTTAAACTTGCAGTGATTTAGATACATGATAGAATAGTAAATGAACTTTAATGAACAACTAAGAAGTATATTTTAAGTTTCACAAGTCGAAGAAAATCATATAGATCTCAATTATTGAAACTCATGCTAATAATTTGTTGTATTTCTTTGTTGAATTCAACATGCTAATTAGCTATTACGAATGATATTTTATTATGGTTCTCTCTATAATATATTTGCTAGACTGGTCTATTACTTGTTTTTCTTGCTTGCATTCAACATGATTGCTACTATTATTTGCATCGAGCGTAATTATTTGGAGTGAAGCTCTTCCCTTATGTTTATTAATTGATTGAATTCTTATATTTTGTTAAGAAAAACCAATAATGATCTAGGGCTTTTTCAAAGAATCTTTAAGCTATAATGCCACAACTCTCTCTAATGTTGAATATTTTATAACATTTTATTGACCACTAAAAGGGACAAGGACGAGCATTAAACCCACTATTTGGCTACTTTCATGCACTCTAAGTTCTCTCCAACTAATCTTTATTTGGTCTCCTTGTATCATTGAACTCTAATTAATCCTACCATCAAATTAAATGAATCTTATTCTTTTAATATAAGCCATGAGACTTAGACAAACCCCTTTAATGAACTATAATGCACATTAACTTATGTAAATCCAAAATAAATTAGTCTCAATTAAGTTTAATTATCCTAAATCATTTTAAGATCGCTTGGCCCTAATTGAAATTATACGAAGGTCTTTCGGTTCATTATGTATGAACAAATTATCTAGGTTTGCATACTCCAACTCACTTATGTCCATTGAGCGGGATTGACATTGCATTTCATTGGAAACTGGTGCACAATGGATAAATATATGGCCCTATTTACATCTCTATTTTTCAAAAGGATACTATTGAAAAAATGGTGAAGAATGTCCAATAATCGAATAATTTGTGAGAAACACAACTTGTTCTTTAACATAGTGATAATTGTCAACAAGAAAAATTAAAAGTTGGCACTTTTGTGTCATTTTATAATTGAAAAGGGTCCAAATTTTTTTTTCTGAAATAGAAAACACAAAAAAATAAAACTAATGTCAGTCGTTGACTAAACAATGTTGAAATCCAGGATCCCGAGCACTTAATTTTGATGGTGACAACTAATACATACTGAATCCATATGGGCTTCCTTAAGATTATAAATGTTTATCCTTGTATATAAGCACTAATATTTCAGGTCAGATGCACTCTGCTCATGGTTACTGGAGACTCAAACTGGGTAGAATAGGATGTTAAAAATTCTGTAATTTTAATTTCTTTATTTTTTATTGTCTTGAGTCTGCCACAGAAGCATGTATGTGAAAGGAGCAACTATGTACACACACAGGGGGAAATTTATTTTTATGTTAAAATTTTCTTAAAAAAATATTGTACTGTATGATTTTAAATCGTACTGTATGATTAATAAATAATACTCAGGCTAACGGCTATTTTTCAGATAATTATCTTTGTAATCTAATCGTACTGTACGATCATTATCGTACTGTACGATGATATTCAATTGAAAAACCCTAGCCGCCAGAATAAGTTTGGTAAGTTTATAATCTTGATTTCTTGAACTATTCGTACTGTACGATCCAGATCGTATGATACGATTAATTAAATACATACCAAAATTATCTCCTGTAATCAGGAAAAAAACATTGGTTTCTTATTTAAAGTCAATCGTACTGTACCATAATATATCTTACCATACGATAAACAGAGATGATTTCATTCATCCTCTCGATCGTACCAGACGAAACCAAGGTTTTTTGTTCTATTCGTCCTGGACGATATTCATATCGTACAGGATGATATCCTAAAATAAACTAATCGTACTGTACAACTAGTGGAGTGCTGGACGACTGACAGAGATGAATTCTTCGTCCCAGGGATTGTCCCACAGATCATCCTGTACGAACAGTAGAAATCAACATGATCATCCTGTACGATATACAGATCATACAGTATTATATGTATAAAATTTGAGAACTATTCGTCTGTGCTCGTACTTGATAAATCTGTACTTGAACTGATCGTACTGTACGATGATATATCGTACTGTATGAACAGAGACGCAAAAGTTAAAATTCTTAGGGATTTCTGGAGCCTGATATAAAAACAACTTAAAAAAAATTTTATGAGTTGTTGGTCTATCTTCTTGCTGTGAGAGGCTTTGAGGGAGGAAGGGGACTCTTGAAGGAGAAGTTTTTCTTCAGAGAGATCCAGGGCTTGGGAGAGGAAGGTGAAGGTGAGCGTGAGCATGAGGGAGAAGTAATGTGAGGGGATCACACGGTGGCTCCAAGCTAGCTGCATGCTTTACTCCTCTTGTGGCTTTGGGGAGTCTCGGGAAAGTTCTCGAGGGAAGAGTCGCTTCAAGATCAACATCATCAAGGTACTATGCCATCTCCAGGAGGGAGAAAAAGGAGAAGTCCTGCTGCCGTCACCAGGAGGGTGACATAGCATTTGGTATTCCGTCGCACCGAGGGAGGTGAAAGTGAGTATTGTAAAGGCTTCTCCGCCTTGCTGTGGGAGCAAAAGGAGAGTCAACTTTTTCTAGTGCAAATCCCAGAGTAGAGGACTCTGGGGAGTGGACGTAGGTCAAGTGACCGAACTACTATAAAAATCTCTGGTATGCTTTTTCCATTTTACCGTATATTATTTTTCATGCTTTAATTTGTACTTTAAATTGCTTGGTGAAAAAACATATTTTAAATCATGTATTGTCAAAGTTACAATTGTATCACCAATATCATCATTATGAATGTTTTACTTGCTTCCGCACTTTACTCATGAAGTTATCTTTTAAAAAATACAAAAAGTAGAACTCTTGTTTAGGATTTATTTTTAAAAAATACCAATTCACCCCCCCCTCTTGGCTCATCTCATACTTTCAAGTGGTATCAGAGTGGGGTTTCAAAATAGTGTTTTAAGAAACCTAGAAACGTAAGATCCATGGCTCAATTTGTTAACCGTAACACTGCGGAGGGTTACTCTATAACCCGTCCACCTATATTTGACAATATACAGTTTGATTTCTGGAAAATACGCATGTTTACATTTTTACAGTCTCTACACTATCGCATGTGGATGTTGGTCCAAGAAGGTTATTCTGCACCATTTCGTATGTTGAATGGAATTAAAACTGAAATATCATTTAATGAATAGAGCATTGAGGATAGAGAACTTGCACAGTTAAATGCTAAATGTCTAAATTGTTTCTTTTATGCATTAAAATCAAAAGACTATATACGAGTATCAACTTGTACTACTGGTAAGCAAATTTGGGATAAACTGTGTATCACGTATGAAGGAACTAGTGAGGTCAAACAATCTAGGTTGAACATACTACTACATGATTACGAACTATTTCGCATGAAACCTATTGAAACTATATCTGACATGTACACTAGACTCACCCAGATTGTAACATCTCTGCCTGCTTTAGGGAGAGAGTTGTCTAACTCAGAAAAAGTTAATAAAATACTACGATGTTTGCCTAGCTCATATGATGCTAAAATCACTGCAATAACTGAGTCAAAAGATCTAAAGTTTATTCTATTGACTATTTACTTGGGTCACTTATTGCCTATGAGCAAGGAGTGAGTCAATGATAAATTGATGCTGGTAAAAGAAGAAGGAGCGAACGGTAGCTTTAAAAGCAAACAATTTTAAAAGTGACAGCTCAGCAGTGGAGGAAGCTGACGACATCGCCTTGATGACTCGTTAGTTCAGGAATTTTCTAAAAAGAAAGCAACGTCGTCATCAAAGCAATTGGAACAAAGGTAAAAGCTTAAAGCATACTAAAGTTGCATCTGACACAATTTGCTTTGAGTGCAAGAAACCCGGTCATCTCCGAGCTGATTGCCCCAACGTCAAGACTCATCAAACTAAGGAAAAGGGTGAGTAAAGATCAATGCTCAAGAAGGGCAAATTTAAGACACAAAAAGCATTTTGGGCTGACTCTGCCTCAGAATCATCGGAAGAAGAAGTAGAGGAGGAGGTAACGAATTTATGTCTTATGACTAATGATAATCTTGATCAATCAGATCAAGATGAGGTATGTCAACTGTCTTACGATAAACTGCTTATTATTTTTGAAAAAATCCATGACTCGTATAGAAAGTTAAAGAAAAAGTATGTTAGTCTTAACACTAAATTTAGTACTTTACAAAAGGAGCATGCTAGTGTAGTTTAGAATTTTTCTAACTTGGATAAAGATCATATGTCTTTTCTTGATGAATATGATGCATTAAACAAGAAGCATATTGAGTTAACCACTGCACACGATACCTTGAAATCATCACATGTTGAACTAGAGAATGCATTTAAGGAACTAGAAGAACTTGCAGAGGAACTAAGTAGGAGTGAGCATACATTGAGATTTGAATATGCAAGCCTTAAACAAGAGAATAAATTTTTAAATGAAAAACTTCATCCATTCAAAAATAATAAAAAACCTCCCACCTTTGCTTAGTTTTTTCAGCCTCCACCATGTGAACCATCTCATTTAAAACCAGCACAGCATACATCATCCAAACCCAGAAATAGGCACTACCACCCCCGTAGATTAGTGAACCCATTTCCCGGTGTTAGATGTTTTTCTTGTGGCATGCTAGGTCACATAGCCCGCACGTGCACAATTCACCATAGGACACATCTAGTGTGGAGACCTAAATCGCATTCATCACAGCATAACATGCATACATTTCATTCATATAAGCATAGGGTGGAACCCAAACTCACTTGGGTTCCCAAAGCTAACCTGTGATTGACATTGTAGGGATGCTCTCACAAAAGACCTAGTGAGAGCATGTGGTACCTTGACAGTGGCTGCTCGAGACACATGACTGGAGACATGAAGCAGTTCGTGACACTGGAGGCCAGGTCAGGAGGCAACGTAACTCTGGGAGACAACACCACCAGAAAAGTGGGGGGCTCAGGTACTATTGGAAACTCTAAGAATTTAATAATAGAAAATGTATTGTTAGTTGATGGTTTAAAGCATAACCTTTTAAGTATTAGTCAACTATGTGATAAGGGCTTTGACATTAAGTTTCTGTCTAACAAATACATGATTAGCCTAAATGGTACACTTGTGTTAGAAGGAAAATATATAAATAATGTCTACATGTTAGATTTAAACTGCATTGAAAACTCAAACTCTTTGTGTCTGAAAATAATAGCTGATGACTCTTGGCTATGGCATAGGAGACTATGCTATGCTAGTATGAAAACACTTAGGAACATCACTCAGAAAGACTTAGTTAGAGACATACATAAGTTAGACTTTACCAAGGACCATCTATGTGATGCCTGCCAACTAGAAAATAGGTGAAATCATCATTTCATTCAATTAAGGATATCAACACCATTAGGCCTCTAGAAATTCTACACATGGACCTATTTGGACCTGTTAGTATCGCTAGCCTAGGAGGAAAATCTTATGGATTTGTAATAGTGGATGACTTCTCTAGGTTTACTTGAGTAAAATTCCTAGCTCATATGAGTGAGTCATTTGAAGAGTTTAGAACATTCTCCACTTGGATTCAAAGAAAATTAGGATGCAAAATTAAGACAGTTCATAGTGATCACGATGGAGAATTTGAGAATGATAAGTTTGAATCGTTCTGTAAAGATGTTAGAATAGGACATAATTTCTCTACCCCTAGAACTCCTCAGCAAAATGGAAAAGCAGAAAGAAAGAATAGAACTTTAGTTGAAGCTGGTAGGGCTATGTTAGCTGAATACACTCTTCCTAGATATTTTTGGGCAAAAGTAGTGAATACAGCGTGCTATGTTTTAAATAGGTTAAATGTTAGATCCAAACTTAATAAGACACCCTATGAGTTGCTTAAGGGTAGGACACCCAATCTTTCCCACTTACACATTTTCGGTTGCAAATGCTTCATCTTAATCAATGGCAAGTCACCCTTAGGAATGTTCAATCCTAAATCTGATGAAGGGGTTTTCCTAGGCTACTCATATGTAGGTAAAGCCTATAAAATCTTTAATAAGAGGACCCTAGTAGTAGAAGAGTCTACCCATGTAGTATTTGATGAATCCAATAAGACCTCTGAATCTAATCATAAAGAAGAAGAAGTTGAGATTATACGGGGAGCAGAAACCATTACCATAGAGACTAGAGCGGAACCTCAGAACATCTGCCTAGAGATTGGAAATTTTCTTCTAATCATCCTAGAGAACTGATCTTAGGAGACCCATCAGAAGGTGTAAAAACTAGGCATGGACTTAGGAAAGAGGTTAGTCATTCTGCATTTATATCTATGATTGAACCCACGATTATAGATCAAGCCTTAGGAGATGAATTCTGGATCCTAGCAATGCAAGAAGAGTTAAACCAATTCGTTAGGAATGATGTATGGGAATTAGTCAAAAGGCCTAAAGAACAAAGTGTGGTTGGAACTAAATGGGTCATTAAAAATAAGATGAATGACTCTAGAGTAGTAGTGAGAAACAAGGCTAGGTTAGTAGCAAAGGGGTATAACCAAATTGAAGGAATAGATTTTGAAGAAACCTTTGCTTCGGTAGCTAGACTAGAAGCCATCAGGGTACTGTTAGCCTTTGCTTGTTTTAGGAATTTTAAGCTGTATCAAATGGATGTCAAGAGTGCTTTCCTGAACGGGGTAATAAAGGAAGATGTTTATGTGGAGCAATCCTCGGGGTTTGAAAACTCACAATTTCTAAACCATGTGTTCAAACTAAAAAAGGCACTATACGGGTTAAAACAAGCACCTAGGGCCTGATATGAAAGACTTAGTACGTTCCTACTAGATAGAGGCTTTGTTAAGGGTAGTGTAGACACCACCTTATTCTTGAAGAAGATAGGAGTTGAGATACTCATTGTTTAGATTTATGTAGATGACATCTTGTTCGGATCGACGGAGAAAAACTTATGTAATGAATTTTCAAAAATAATGAGTGATGAGTTTGAAATGAGTATGATGGGAGAACTTAATTACTTCCTTGGGTTTAGTGTAAAACAAATGGAAGGTGGAACGTTCCTTAGCCAATCTAAGTACATAAATGATATTCGAAAAAAATATGAAATGGATAATGCTAAGGCTATAAATACTCTCGTGAGCTCTAATATTCAATTGGATAAAGATCCCGATGGGAAATCTGTAGACCAAAAGTGGTATAGGGGAATAATTGGATCACTTCTCTACTTGACTGGCAGTAGACCAGACATAATGTTTAGTGTGTGTCTCTGTGCCCGCTTTCAAGCTGACCCGAAAGAATCTCACATGACTGCTGTCAAAAGAATTCTTAGATATCTAATAGGCACCCCGAACTTAGGAATTTGGTATCCTAGACACAGCACTACGTTTAAAATCTTAGGGTACTCAAATTCAAACTTTATAGGATGTAGGGTAGATAGAAAAATCACTTATGGTACTTATCAATTCATTGGACAATTATTAGTTTCATGGTCCATTAGAAAATAGAATTCGGTAGAGCTATCAACACCTGAAGCAGAATATATAGCGGTAGGTAGCTGTGTTGCATAGGTTTTGTGGTTAAAATAATAACTTTTAGATCTAGGACTACCGATGGGAACCATCCCAATCATGTGTGACCACACTAGTGCTATTTGTATATCCAAAAATCTAATTCAACATTCACGAACAAAACATATAGACATTAGGCATCATTTTATAAGAGATTACGTAGCCAAAGGAGATATTGAACAGCACCACGTTGCTACTGAAGATCAATTGGCTTACATTTTCATAAAACCATTAGATTATGACACCTTTAGCACCTTGACAACAAAATTAGGTGTCATAGACATTCAAGCTTAAACAAAAAAAAAAAAATATTGTGTGTTTGTGATGTTGTTTTGTTTTCTTTTAAAAATAATAATAATAATAAATAAATAAATAAAAATGGTTTCCTCATTCTCTTACCTTACTAATGACAAACCTTAAATTTCTCTGCCCATCGTACTGTACGATCACACATCGTACTGTACGATTATCCCAAAATCACTCAAATCTCAACCGTCCACTCCAATTTATGGTCCAGATCCTCCCCAGCTTGCACATATCGTACCATACGACTCACCACTCGTACGGTACGATACACATTATTGGTCATCATACTGTATAAACCACACATCATACGGTACGATCCACATGTCAAATAGATTGGGACGAATTTAAGCTCGACCGGTACGAAAATTATTGCCCTTCGTACTGTATGAACACCTATTCGTACTGTAAGATTCACTTTGTCAAAAGTAGTTCAGACGAATTCTCAGGATGAACGCCTCTCACTCACTTTCGTCTAGTATGATTCTGATCGTACTGTACGATTTAAAACTCTTTTTTGAACGGTCATCCAGACGACATAATTGCACCTATCGTACTGTACGATCCTCAATCGTATCGTACGATAGTTCCAAAATTCTATAAAATGGAGGCCTTCTTTGGCTGAAACTCACTCACTCCTCTTCCAAATTTTCTCACTTTCTCAATTCACTTCTTCAATAATGTCTAGTGCAAGCAAGCACGGCCGAATGATCGTTAGGAGCTCTTCCTCCTCTCGGCGATTCGACGATCACTTTCTCTCTACTGCAGATGAGAAAGTATACAATAAACTCAAAGAAGCCAAAATCACCCCATCTTAATGTTGAATCAAGCCGCTCTGAACTTCGAGGTGATGAACCTTTTCGCCTCCACCGCTCTTTAATTCCTGTTGACTCTAGCGTTTCCATTCCACTCCGAACTACTTTTTGAATTTCTTGCAAATGTAAAAGTCAACCTAGAGAACACCACCTTCACTTCCTATATCTGTAAATAGCATGTCGTTATCACCGTCAATGACATAGCTGCACACATTGGGCTATCTACTGACGGTCCTCATCCCCAATCTATAATCTCACATGATTATGATTGGACCTCAGATAACATGACCCTTAGAGGTGTCTCATCCAATCAACACATGCCCCTTGTCCAAACCCTGAATCAAAATACACACGTTATCCAGCGTATCCTTCACACGTCGATCATACCCAAAGCTGGAAACCGCATCCATATTACTCCACTGCTATCTGTGATCACTTATCTAATAATGTCTGAAATCAAATTCAATGAAGCCCAAATGATTTTTGATTATATCCATACCCTGTCTGCGTACCGGTATCCTGGTGCCTGCCAAAAACTGAACCTCCAGATCATCTGCTACCTCTTAGGCTGCTGCTCCTGCTGACGCACCTCCACCGCCAGATCTTAGATGCACATCTTAGATGCTAAGTATCAAATTCATTATCTGCTACCTCCAGATCATCTTCCTATCTTCTACTCAGATGCCTCTTTTCATATCTTATTCCATCGGGGGGCCGCTCACGCCAATCCCAATTTTAATAAAGAAGAGGCTGCTGCTCCTGCTGACGCACCTCCACCGCCACCAATCCACCTGCCAGGTCCTGCTCATCCTGACTACCCTCACGATAACATCATTCAACGCCTTGATCGATTGGAGACTAGGTTGGATTCCCATATTGCTCAACAACATCAAGAACATGAAAGTGATATGAAATGGTTTAGGGAGCGCTTCACCTCCATCGATCACCAGTTTGTATCCCTCCATCAGTACTACCAACTATTTCCACGACCTCCACCACCACCTCTAGATCAGGATCCAGAATTTTGAGTTATTATAGTTGTTTATTTTGTATTTTTTTCTGTTTCTTGTCATTATAGTTGTTTGTTTGTTCTTCCTTTTTTGGTGTGATTAAAAGGGGGAGACGTTTCTGTGTTGTTCTATTTTTTTTACTATTAATTATATCAGTTGTTTATGTTTACTCTTCTGTTCATATTATATATAATTCTCTTGTTATATTTTTTCTGTAGGTTATAATAATAATAATAATAATAAATTTTTTTTCTCTCCTCCTATTTAAAAAAAAATAATAATAAGTTATCCTTCTGAGGGGGAGTTAAGGAAGCATAACAACTGTGGCCATCAAAAAATATTATTTGACACCATCAAAAAGGGGGAGATTGTTGAAATCCAAGTTCCCGAGCACTTAATTTTGATGGTGACAACTAATGCTTACTGAATCCATATGGACTTCCTTAAGATTACACATGTCTATCCTTGTATATGAGCACTAACATTTCAGGTCAGATGCACACTGCTCAAGGTTACTGGAGACTCAAACCGGATAGAATAGGATGCTGAAAATTATGTAATTTTTAATTTCTTTATTTTTAAATGTCTTGAGTCTGCCATAGGAGCATGTATGTGAAAAGAGCAACCATACACACACATAGGGGGAGATTTATTTTTATGTTAAATTTTTTTACAAAAATATCGTACTATATAATTTTAAATCGTAATGTATGATTAATCAATAATACTCAGGCTAACGGCTATTTTTCAGTTGATTGTCTTTATAATCTAATCGTACTGTACGATCATTATCGTACTGTACTATGAGATTCAATTGAAAAACCCTAGCCGCCAGAATAAGTTTGGTAAGTTAATAATCCTGATTTCTTGAACAATTCATACTATACGATCCAGATCGTATGGTACGATTAATTGAATACTTACCAAAATTATCTCCCATAATCAAGAAATAAACATTGGTTTCTTAGTTAAAGTCGATCGTACTGTATGATAATATATCGTACCATATGATAGACTGAGATGATTTCATTTGTCCCCTCGATCGTACTAGATGAAACCAAGGTTTTTTGTTCTATTCATCCTGGACGATATTCATATCGTATAGGATGATATCCTGAAATGAACTAATCGTATTGTACAACTAGTGGAGTGCTGGACGACTAACTTAGATGAATTCTTTCATCCCAGGGATCATCCCATAGATCGTCATGTACAAACAGTAGAAATCAACATGATTGTCCTGTATGATATACAGATCGTACAGTACAATATGTATAAAATTTGAGAACTGTTCGTCTGTGCTCGTTCTGGACAAATCTGTACTTGATCTGATCGTATTGTACGATGATATATCGTACTGAACGAACAGAGATGCAAAAGTTAAAATTTTTAGGGATTTCTGGTGCCTGATATAAAAACAACTTAAAAAATTTTTATGAGTTGTTGGTCTATCTTCTTGCTGTGAGAGGCTTTGAGGGAGGAAGGGGACACGTGAAGGAGAAGTTTTTCTTCGGAGAGATCCAGGGCTTGCGAGAGGAAGGTGAAGATGAGCGTGAGCGTGAGGTAGAAGTAGTGTGAGGGGATCACATGGTGGCTCCAAGCTAGCTGCATGCTTTACTCCTCTTGTGGCTTTGGGGAGTCTCGGGAAAGTTCTCGAGGGAAGAGTCGCTTCAAGATCAACATCATCAAGGTACTCTGCCATCTCCGGGAGGGAGAAAAAGGAGAAGGCCCGCTGCCGTCACCCGGAGGGTGACATAGCGTTTGGTATTCCGCCGCATCGAGGGAGGTGAAAGTGAGTATTGTAAAGGCTTCTCCGCCTTGCTGTGGGAGCAAAAGGAGAGTCAACTTTTTCTAGTGCAAATCCCAGAGTAGAGGTCTCCGGGGAGTGGATGTAGGTCAAGTGACCGAACCACTATAAAAATCTCTAGTGTGCTTTTTCCATTTTACCGTACTTTATTTTTCATGCTTTTAATTAGTACTTTAAATTGCTTGGTGAAAAATCATATTTTAAATACTGTATTGTGAAAGTTATAATTGTATCACTGATATCATCGTTGTGAACGTTTACTTGCTTCTGCACTTTACTCGTTAAGTTATCCTTTAAAAAATACAAAAAGTAGAACCCTTATTTAGGATTTATTTTTTAAAAATACCAATTCACCCCCCCCCCCCCCCCTCTTGGCGCATATTATACTTTCAAACAAATGACTGGCTCTAACACGATAGTGCCAATCGTTGTGTGTAATTGGTTTAATTTTTTTTAATAAAATTTAAAATCTGTTATATATATATATATAATAGAGATGTTAAAATTATGACTTTTTCTTTCTGTGCATTGGCACACTAAGCAGAGGAGTCTTTTTTTTTTTGCTTACACTGCCAGCTTGAGCTTTTATCCTTTTTAGATTATATCAGCACATTCTAGTAGTATAAATTATATTTCTTTAAAAAATATAGTAGTATATATTTTATTTCTTTTTAGCTGTAAGAAGTTTTAATTCAAGTAGGATTAATATAATCTAGTATATATGCATTTAGTGAATCTTTATGCAATTAAAATATAAAAAATATTTATCATATGAAATATTAAATTTTATTAAATCTTAATGAAACATTATGCTACTTATTTCAGAATTTAAGTTTGCTTATATATATATATATATATATATATATATATATATATATATATATATATATATATATATATATATATATATATATAAAGTTTAACCCAAATTGATCGAAATCTAACTCAAAATTGTTTTGTTTGAGCCCAAAATTGAGTTAAATCTACTCATTTAATTCAAATAAAGCTACAATTGGCTTTTGACTTATTTTAAATTATTTCCTAAATCTAGCAATTACATTCATAGCTTCGATTTTAAAATTTGAAGCCTGTCGTTGGCTTCTTTTAGTAGGATTGGCTAGGTGGAAATGTTTGGATGTGTATAGAGAAACCAGGAAAGGAGATTTCGGGGATTCTGCCCTGACTTATGCAGGAAGGACCTTGAACAACTCTCTATCCCGATCTATTAGGTAAGAAGACCCCATTTTTCTTGGTGGGTTGACTAAGTTCTGATCCCCCGTGCCCTTCCTCTCTCTCGCATGAGAAGCCACCCAGACAGAAGCCGAACACACCCCAGGCCCCTTCTCTTCCGTATCTGGCATTCGCATGCCTCTCTAGTACCTTCTTCCTCTAGTTCACACACCCCAGATGGACGGAAGCTCTATCTCATGCAACCTCTCTCTCCCCTCTGGTTGGTTCGCACAACACAGGGCCGAAACCCCGACCTCATCTCCTCTCTCTGGAAGCCACACCAGAAATGTCCCACCCTCTCTTTATCTCCATTCATTTCACCCAAGACATCAACACTCCTCACACCTCCCTCTCTCTTGCATTCGCCGACCTCCAGCCCTAGCCATGCCTGATGTTGCCACCTCTCTCTACCTCACACGATGCGGTGCTTGCCGAAGTTGAGCCCTCACTCTTTTTTGCTTGCAAGGTGAAATTTGTACACCTTTCCCCTTCCTCTTCTTCTTCTATCTCGTTTCTTCCTCCCCTTATATCTTATTCACCCACTTCTTCATCTATTGTCTATGAAAAATATCTATGCAACATTTTCCATACATTTTTGAACCTTGAAAAATTGTAAACATGCTTGATATTATGAGGTGCGAAGATTATGTCATATCATTCTACTTGCTTCATGTTTACTAATCAGTAGCATACACAGATTTATTATGTTGATGGGTAGATTTTTTAGGGTAGACATGTTGAAAGAGAAAAAAAAGGTGAATTTGTTTTAAGTTTATTGTATATATAGATAGCAATGTTAGACGACACATTTATTGTTAAAAAAAATGTGTTATTGTGTCGCCCATCGTGGTAGATCAAACTTAGTGTGAAGTTTAGATCTTTTATAATTAATGTCTCAATAATCATGCTACATATACTTGCATCTTGAACATGAATGAATAAAGCTTGATTAGTAGAGTTTTGTAGTTAAATGTTATATCTAGTTTGAGGGAATGCAATGGATATAAATTGAATGCCCTTGGCATAAAGTTTATTGGAACCTTTATTAACCATAGTCAAAATCGGTTATGAGATGGCATTGTGTTATTATAAGGGGAAGCTTTTCCATCTCAAGTTTTGGTTGCATGCAACCAATAATAAATATTTTGTTAGGATATGATGAACGATAAAATATTGTTGAATACTTTTAGACATTGCAAGTGGGCATACATATGATGCATACTCAAATTAATTTGTGGTATTGGACCATGTTGCGAAATTAGTTTCTCTTGGAGTACAGTCTAGATTTGCTCAATACATGTATAGACTTCCATGTGTTATGTATATGCCAAATTGTTAAGAGTTCCCTTAAAAATTTGTGCATTGTGTCATAAAGTCATCAAATTTGCTAATTTCCCTTAAAATTATGCCAAATCAATTAATGCAAGAACACTTAGCTCTCTAAAAGAGAAAGCTCTATGTGAATATTTTCTTTGAAAGCTCTTGACCAAGAAGGAATTTTTGCTTACCTTTTGTCTTTACTTGTACGTAATATGTAATGCTTAAGAAAAGGAAGTGGATAAAAAAGGGCCTATAACAACATATTTGTTTAGTCCACATAAGATCCGATTTGGTGAAATTAGTTGTAAGTACATGATTTCATTTTATGTGGCAACCTCATAAGTTTTGTTCAAAAAAAAAAAACTTATAAGTGAAGTTTCCCCTACAATAGAAATTCATTCTTACATAAATAGTGCATGCACACCACAGAACAAACATAAGCCACTTTCATTATTTAATGAAGTTTTGTTTATTATGAGAAGAGTTGAAGCTTCCTTCATAGATTGATATTGATTTTTATGGAGAATAGTGTGTACACGTATGTATAGATTTTGCAATCAACCCTTATTTGTCAAGCTTAATAATCATAGATAACATCTGCAATTTGTGATCCTCTTACTCATCATAGTTAGATAGTTGTATTTCTTCTATCTTAGGTATATTAACGATAATAAAATATCACATTTGTGATTTGCTTGCATTTCAAGAATCATTAGTAGATAGAAGATTTATGATGTGTAGTTATGGTCTAATGACATGTATACATGTATAGTTATGCGAAGAAGCCTTGATTAGATTCATGTATGAGTTTTACTTGTTCTATGTTTTATTGTGATTCATCATTAGAGAATGACATTGTATCTTATGAATGACATCTAGTAAAGTATTCATGTAATTTTTATGATTCATGATTAATTAGAAGCATGTTCGATATCACGTGATGAATGGGTTTACAACTAGGCTAGATAATTTCATCTATTCTATGTTTTAATTGCAAACATGTATGAAAAAAATTCAAAGATCTCTTGCTCATGTCAGAAAGCTCTTATGTGATTCATGTTTGGTTCTGCTTTATACTTCATGTTAGCGGGTTTTCATATGCTTAATATATAATGTGTTTCTCCATTAACTTTACTTACCAACGTTAGTGAGCCTTCACATGTTTTATGTATGATTTGCCCATGTTCTGCAATAGTGAATTTTCATATTTGATGTTGTTAGATTTTCTTGTGGTTCATGTGTAGCTTCGCTTTATATTTTATATTGGAAAACTCTCATATTGCTTTGTGTTATAACGATGACATGCATATGTTTAGTAAATATAAATGTTAAACTATTTATTAGTTGAATCTTTATCCACTTATTTTTTCTTTAAACAATACCTACCCTCACTCCATGTTTGCCCTCTTTTTATTTTGTGTGAGGTATATTATGTCATGCATGGTTGATGGTCAGCTTGTCATGGTTGCTTGGGGCCTTATGAGAAGGCCACTATGCTTTGCCGGGGGTCTGTAGAAACGCCTAGGTATGTCATAGTCAGGTGTAATTTTTGTGATTTGTTAAGATTACTTATTGTATGTCCAGTGGCTACACTTGCACATATTGTCCTGTATTTTATTACCCCACCCAAATATATATGAGAGGATATTTAGTCAATTGGCCTTAGGTTAGTGCACTTACAAAGCCTTTGGAGGCTAAGGCTTGTCTCTCATTGTGAATCCTAGAGACCTTCATGGTCACCTTAGGCCTGTAGTGTAGGCCTACTCATTATGCCATGGGCATCGTTGTTTTCCCACATAAAGTGGGCACCCTTAGGATTTTTTTTTTTTGGATTTTAAAATTTTTAAGTAACTCTAAAAATTACATCTTCAATGATTTTGGGCATTTAATATTATTTCCATAAGTATGTAAAAAAAAAAGAATAAAAAAAGAATTAAAATTTGAGCTCTAGCATGTTAGGTAGATTCATATGTTAGCTTTATTTATATATTTCCCAATAATTAGTGTATTTAGTTTTCTTATTGGAGCTTAGTATAGCACCTTATATTTAAAGTACATTTGCTTCAAATAACAACATAAAGAAACCTTTAAAAATTATAAAACCAACTGATAAAATATACCTAATGAACTCATAATAAATCTTAAAATTTATAGCAAACCAACTAAAGAGGATAATAACAAATCAAAATTTTCATTAAGTAACAAATATAAAAAAATCAATTTAACAAGATAATTATTTGATAACCCAGGCCTACAAGGCTATTAAGTTAGCCTCAAGGAGAGTGAAATAAATCTCATGGACCTAGTTTAACAAGGTAACATCACATAATTTAAAAATCAGTAATAATTCTCATAAATTAAACCTTTGTAACATCCATCTCACTCAATTTGTAAAGAAAACATACATTAAATCTCTAAAAATCTAAAACATCAATATGGTTAATAATATATAATGAATATGTACATCTCTAACATAACAAATTTTGTCAATGAGGTTTATAGGTTGGACAACCTTGAGCTACGGGACTATCTGTCCTAAGAAGGTTTTGTCCTCATCCCCACTGTGACAATGCCACGAACCGATTGACGGTAAAATTTAATAAAATCTATAAAACTCTTAAATGAATTCTTATAAACCCATAAAAATCACTAAAACCCCTTAGCCAACTTATAACTCTAAAAAATCATAACCAATTAAGTAAAATCAATAAAAATATAAACCACATTGCTCACAAACTCCTAACTTGATCACGAATAAAAATCTACATTAATTAAGGCATAATTAAAGAAAAATTATAAAACTCTCCTTGGAAAATCCTCCAAAACATAATAAAATACTAGGATACTAAAACTTAAATTAAAATTCCTTAACTCTAAATAACCAATGAACTTAGTGAAAGTGAACTTCAAACTATACCTTAGTGTCATAACCCGTGTCAAGTTTATATGTATTTTTTTTCTTCCCCCCCCCCCCCCCCCCCCCCTAACACATGAAAGGTATATAGGCTGGACAATCTTGAGCCCACTATGATAAGTAGCAGTCTTAAGGAGGTTTCGCCCTCATGCGCACTGTGACAATGCCACATGCCTCGTAAGTTAAGGGAAAAGAGTCTAAAGATCTACATAAATTATCTCTCTTAGAAATCTAATGCCACCCATAGAAACCCTTAACTGCTTCCTTAACCACCTAAGTATTAAACCTTAAGTCAGGTAGAACCTACATATAGCTATAGGTAGTGAGTCTTCCATTCTCATGTCAACTTATAAAATTCACTAACCCTAGACATAAGAAACTTATGATTTTCTTTTTGTGGTGGACAGTTGGCCCATCTTAGTGTATCACTTATTAGCTTTGCCTTAAGTCTTAGATTATCAAGGAAGGATTAACCTACCCTTTCTCATAACTATTTCAGTCTTGATTGCGTATAGAATTGAGGATGAGCCATTTGGCCCTCAATTCTTTATAACTTTAGTGTATGTTAGGGCCCATATCTTTGGGATCTTCATAACTCAATAATTAAAATTATGATAACACTAAGTGTCATTTAATTCACCATAAATCATTAATTACTTAAAGAAAATTTTGAGGGCAAATAAATTAAATAATAAGAACTCGATCTTATAACTTGAATTTCTCACCTAATTTGGGGTAGTTAGATACACTAATTTTAGCACATACTTTGGAGCTGGATATGACACTTTTCACAGGCATCTTAGGGCAGGATATAATTAGAATAATATTTTCTATTTTCTTCATTTTATATTTTTGCATGTGTGATGATTATTTCTAGCTTAGTTTATTTTTGATTGCCTTCTTTTTTTTTCTATTATGTGGATTGATGAGTGGGCACTTGCCCTTAAGTGGTTAGATTTTTATACAAATATTTTCTGCAGGTGGAAATATTCTCAAAGGACAAATAAAAATGCTCAAATAATTATCATAAATACGCCTCACAATAGGTATCATGAGGAATGCTAAGCCCTTGGGAATATAGCCTTAGGACTAGTTTCAGGAAGTTGATGTGTGACTTTCATTATAATTATGCTAACATATTTTTTGTAAGGGATTCTTGTAATTTTCCTTTTTTTAAATGGAATTTTTGGTTAGGAAAGCCTTGTAGGTGTGTGGGTATTGTTAGGTGGAGTTTAGCTGGTACCCCTTTCTGAGCAGGGTGGTAAATCTATGTCTGGGCTGACTAGGTCCTTTGTGGGGTTTTGGTTATAAGTACCATCGTGGCGTCTTGCATTAGCTAGATCGTATGTATTAGTACTTACTGTATGATATGTCCTTGTATATCTAAGGTCAAATGCTGGCAGTATTGGTATATCATTGCATGCCTTATCGTTGGGTGAGCTCTCCACTCTTTGGAGGCTTTAAATCTCACCCATTAGCGTTATATTGATGGCGCCACTTCCTTCTTTCTCACATGCATGTTTAATATGAGATGACTCTTTTGATTTCTCCACTTTGGATCGGTCGAGTGCTTACATGATTTGTGTGTGTTGAATAACCTGATTGAGCTCCTCCTTTGGATTAGGAGAGCATAAATATTATCTTATGCACCAAATCCTAAAGAGAATAATATAGCATCCTTAATTGAGAGTATTCTTATGTCAAGACCTAAGATATAATTTACCAAGGGGGCTTGCGCTTGTGGGAAATCGACACCCACATCAAATAAGACTTTCTTTGATTCTTCCTCTCCTTTTGTAAAAGGTAGTTTTATAAACAATGGTTAAGAAAATGGAGTTTTCTAACGGAGAAGCAAATATCAAAATATTTTTTAAAACAGTAGAAAAATGAAGTTCCCTAAAAAATATTTCTATAGAAGTGTCCCATCCAAAGAACGACCAATCAATAATTTCTCCGTTTCTAAATAGAAAAGGAACAATAACGCCAAAATAAATGAGGTCTAAATCTTATTCAAGTTGATGTATCAAATGGGGGAAATCTTGTGATTATAAGGTTATACATATTATTATCCATTGAGGTGTATATGTGAAAATCACTATCCTCCATAATTATTCATACTGGAGAGAGAGAGAGAGATACCAAATTCTTCAATATATGAAGGATGTAGATATTGACTAAGATTTTTTATTCTTCAATTATTTTGATAACAATTTTTTTGTTGAGGGTATTTTAGTTTAGGACTTAGATAGGCAACCAAGTCTATGTGCCTCTTCTGGAGAGCCTTGATGAGAAGCTCCGGTAGATGATTTTTGTATAATAATGACTCCATCATAGACTTTAATCGATTTCATGTTTTGTTAGGCAATTCAAAGTATTTTGTATCAAAATATTCACAAAAATAGAAGCCAATGGACAACCAAAAGACAAAAATTATAGGTAGTGTTTCAGAAAATGTGCCATTAATCTTGTTAGCTTCAAAGAGAAAAATACCAATCAGGTAAAATTCAGATATCACAAATGAGAGAAAAATTGAGATTAAATTTTTGAGATGCAAATGTTTTTCGTCATAACAATAATGAAGAAAATAATCATCAAGAAGATTGTAGCAAAGCAAGCAGAAGACATCATAAAATTATAGGAATTCACAACCATCAAGTTTAGTTTGTTACATAGTTTGAAATAAAAAACTGACCTGAAACTAAATAGTAATTATAACTTGAATTAAATAAACATAAGGCATCTTATGTGCTATAAGTGCTAGACCAAAGGCAAAATGACAAATACTCCTCCTTGCCTTAGGTGCATCACAAGCTAAACCTTTGGTTTTTTGGCAGATGTTTTGTAGAAGTGTCTACAAGTTGATCTTCAAACATGTGCAAAATAACTCTATTTTAAAATGATTGATTTTTCCATAAAGTAATGGATTATGAGACGTTACAATTCTACCTTGCTAACCAACAAATACTTATGTTTCATTCAGCTACTTCAATGTAAAACACTTATCAACTTCCTCAGTCAAAGTGACTGATTCACTACAACTTTAGTAGCAACAAATTCAACCTAGCATAGATTGAGCTACAATTTCTTATTTCATAGAACATCACTAGGACAAAATTGGTCCTAGATTGAAACAATACTATAGATGTACTTTTCATATTCTCCATGGATATACCCTAATCATTACAAAAAAAAAAATCAATCGACATGAAGTTTTGGCATTTCTTGAGTTTTATACCAAGATTAACAACCTAATGACTTCGTTGCTATTAGATGCACCTCACTAGCACAATACATAAACTGATATAGAATAATTACAACAACAAAATTTTTGGCCTTGTTGCAAAAGGATACATTAGATTCAAATAGGCTTTTGAAATAGCCTTCTTCAACTATGTTCGTGTCATCCTCTTTCAAGTTACTTTTTGACTCACTAGTGTAAATGTTGCTATGCATTTCTTCATATGAAAAATTTTAAATATTCTTTTAGCATTTTTTTATGATTAATGAAAATTTCTCTATTATCTTGCTTGATCTCCATGCCAAGGAAATATGTCATCAAATCATGATAAATCATTTAAAAAATGTACATCATCTCTTGCATAAATTTATCATTAAGTTTTGCATTGTTATGTGTCACCAAAAAAGTCATCTACATATAATGACACATAAAAAAATGATTTCCCTTTTTCATTACATAGGCAGTGATGTATAATAACATTTTGGTAAAACCCAACTTAGCATATGATATATGATTGTAAATCCTTCTATATCGGCCTCTAGGTGCTTATTTTAAGCCATAAAGAGCATTTCTTAGTATGAAAGTTTTGTCTCATTAGTCTTCTTTAATTAATGCTTCTGGTTGCTCAACAAGGACCTCCTTTTGTAATAAAACATTTAGAATAGGAACTCTACCTCACAAGAATGTCTGGTTCTGACTTCTTATCAAGTTTATCATGCTTAACTTGTGTAACATGACTAAAACACTTGCAATTAAATACTCTAAGAATATAAAGTGATGGTTTATAGCCATGCCAAGCTTCAAATGGAGCTTGTCTTTCAATGCCTTATTAACAATATATTCATAAGAAAGATGGCAGCACCTGTTTCCTTAACCCAAAACTTCTTTGGTGATTTCTTGTCAACAAGCATATATTTGGTCATCGATAATATGTACGTATTTCTCCTTTCACTAATTCGAATTTTCTATAAAATAGATCCAAAAGGAAACAAAAAAAGATGTTTGAGATAGCTCAAGAAATTCTAAGGATTTCCTTTCAAACTCTATCAAAACCATCCAACTTGAGTTTGGAATACGAATGTATTTTCATTTTTTTCTGTAAAGAAGGAAAAAAGGCTCAAATTATAGTCTAATTCTTTATGGATCTACTTCTATTCTTATCTATTTATATAGATAGAAATCGAATTGTAGAAATTAGAATCATTTTTTCTTGAGAGCTATGAGGAGAAAACCTCCTATAAGAAAATGTGAGTTGATGTTCTATGCTAGCATCATAAAAAAATAGAGTGAATTTTTCTAAGTTGTACTCCTTTTCATGGAACATAAAGCTTAAATTTTAAAGCCACTTTGTTTTCCATTTTCTTACACTTCCAAAATATTCCAACAACTTCTAACTTGAATTTAAAGAAAAGAATTAAAGTAGAATCTTGTGAAATCATCAATCAAACCAATGTAATGTAGACTGCATTCTAGTGATGGAGTTCCTTAGCCTTGGCTACATCTACATGGGTTATTTGTAGCTATGAGTTACTCTCCAAGTTGACGTTGGAAAGGGCTTTCAATTTTGTTTATTAAATTGGCAAAAATAAAAATTTGATAAGTGATCTCCAAAACTTGGTAAGCCAAGTGTAAGCTCCTTCTTCATGAATTGCATTCTTTGCAAGTGACAATAACCAAGCCTTTGGGCCAAATTTACCTATTGTTGGCTTCAGTTATAATGGTTGAAAGTTTTTATGTGATGAGATTAAAATAAAAATTTTTAATCTTTCATTCTTACGTTGAGCATCTTCTGACTTGAGGCTTAAAGAATGTGACAAAACTTATTTTTAAAGATCACTTTGAAACCTTTTTCATTTAATTGACCTATAATCAATAGATTTTTTATCAATTTTAGTTATATAGAGAACATCATAATTTTATTTTCTTTTTTTTATCTATGGTGCTTTTTATAGAAATTTTACCTTTTTTTTTGACAAAAATGTAATCACCATTGCCATCTTTGAGTTTTGGAAATATTAGTTGGCTTCAAATCTTTAAAGAGTTCTCTATCATTTATTTTGTTGTTGTACAACCTCTTTTTATCAATCAACTTTTAGATGAAATACTGCTTGTAAAATAAGATGCCACAAAAAGCTAATCTTCACCCTCTTGATCAACAACTTGGGCTTCGACTTCTTGTAATTTTTTTTATCTTTCATATATTACTACTTCATTCCTAATATGTAACCAAAAATCGTTTGATCTAGCATGAATCTCAAAGCATATATGAATGGAAAACTTCCAAAAATTAAATTTGGGATCATCAAAACTTTGATTTTAGCAAACTTATAGTCAAACTGAGTATCTCAAGCAGACGAACCCAACGACACCAAAATCAATCCAATCCAAGCCCAAATGGGCCCAAATTAAGGGACCAAAGCATATTTGGAAGCTTCAAGGCATTACTTGGATATCCAAATGGTCTCTAAATGTGGCATGCTTATATTTGAATCGAGCGGCTCGATGAGACAAATCCAATGAGCCTATGATCACTTAAGTATGACATCATTAAGGCACTTAAATGCTTGACAAATGCTCCATGATCGAGGGAATTATTATGGATTGTCCGATGGAATACTTCAAATTTGCCTCAGATCTTCTACATATTTGCGGGACATGCCACCTCTAAATCTTTAAATAGACCCCCTCTTATGAAAAAGGGGTGAGATTTTTGGAGGAGGCTTGGTCCTTGGACTTGAGATTCAAGAAAGCTCTGCGTCTTGAAAAATCCCGTAGTTCCACTATCAGCAAACCCTTGCCACCTGGTTTCTATTGATGAACTTTTGCTCGGCCATCACCGTTGGACTTCTATCCAACCACAACTACTAAGTCCCCCTCCAACCATAGTTTCTCATCGATTATGGTCCGTCCAACCTCCATCCCCTGACTACGATTCTTTAGACCTCCATCACCAGCCGACTATGATCCCTCTAACCACCGTCGCCCGACTACGGTCCATCTAACCTTCATCGCATATTGACTACGATTCTTTTGACTTCCATCGCTCACTATCTATACTCCCTCCGACAAATATCGCCCGACCACAATCTTTCCAACCTCCGTCGCCCGTCGATTGTGTTCCTTCTGACCTCCATCATAGGACTACGGTCCTTCTCACATCCGTCACCTAACTACAATCCTTTTGACCTCCACCACCTATTGATTATGGTCTTGTGTAGCATCGTCGCCTGACTACAGTTCTTTCTTCCTTCATCGATCATTGACTACTATCCTTCTTACCTCTGTTTCCCACTGACTATGGTCTTTTTGACCTCTGTCATCCGCCAACCACGGTCCCATCAAGCACTATCACCCGACTACGGTCCTTTTGAGCTTAGTCACCCGTCGACTATGGTCCTGCTGACCATCGTTGGCCGATTACAGTCCTTTCAACCTCCATCGCCCATTTACTATGTTTCATTCCACCTCGTCGCCCATTGACAACAATTCTGCGTACCACTGTCTCTTAAGTACGGTCCTTTTGACCTCCGTCACCCATCGATAATGTCCCCCTAACCATCGTCACCCAATTACAATCCTTCTAACCTTTGTCGTCCACCTACTATGGTTCCTTTGATCATTCTCACAAAACTACGATCCTTTCAACCTCTTTCATGCACTGAGCACAGTCCCACCGACTGTTGTTGTTCGATTATGATCCTATCGACCAAATGAACAGGCCAATGTTATCTTGAGAATAGCTATCATGTAATTGGATTCTTCCAACTCCAATTATATAATATGCTTTATTTGATTTATATTTTATACATTGAGCCATCATTTTCTCCTGAGGAATGACATCATTTGTAATCAACAACAAATACTAGTGGATTCATCTCAACTAGGCTAGGCCCCAGGATTTTCCCCCTTTTTAATATTTTTCATGTAAAAATATGGTGTCTCTTGTGACTCTTGTATCCCTCTCCTTTTATTTGTATGTGTGGTGGATCTTCATTCAAAGCTATGATATTAAGCTCTTTATTTTTCCATCTCTATGAATATATTGGCCCACAATAGTTTGATGCCGTCTGTAGGAAATGATTCTTAGCTGGGAGACAACTTTTACTGAAACTTTGAAAGGTCATTCACGTCAATGTCTTGGGCATGGTTGAAGCAATCTTGTCCCATTACTATGATTTATTATCATGTCTAAAAGAAGTTCTTCAATATTGAGGGTAACCTCGCGGTGATTTCATGTCGTATAAAAATTAGATTATGGTATCCATACCTCACTATTTTTTCTTTTAAATTGCTTCATTAAGTGACAATATAATCACAATAAATTTATTAGACATTAATAACATAATCATAATCAATAAAATTAAACAACTTCATAAATGGCATGATTTGCTAAACAAATTTCTGAGTATCTTTTAGCTTTGTGGAATAAAAAAGACAACCTTCTTTTAAAAAAATAAAAGACATTAGTGATTCTCCTCATAGTTTAAGTTATGAGGGATTTCATTATATATTATGTATCTTAATGTTATATTATTGGTTATTTTTCAATTGTTTTACACAATATTATTGTTGACCTCACTTTTGGTGAGGTCGACATGATTTTCCCCTAGGATTTTCCTGGAACCTAGGACTTCCTACCTTAGAGTAGAAGCTTGTAGGGCTTCTTTAAGTGGGCATCCAATGACCTGACATCTATTAACTAGCGCAATGTTTTAAGTTAGGCTAGATTGGTTCGGTTTGATTTACTCGATCAATTCAAGTTTAGTTTCAACTCGATCTTGTCTCAGCATGATCCAATTTAACTAAACACATTAACTTGATTAAATGCAATTTAATATATCTTGTTTGTCTTGAATCATCTTGATTAATTTAATCAATTCTATTTAGTCAATTCATGTTGATCGCTCTAGCCTATTTCCCATTAATTCAAGAACTAAATTGAGTTAGATTATAGTAAGCTAGATCAACTAAATCAAGCTGGTTCACGTCTACTTGGCTTTTGTCAAACTTGATTGAGTTTGATTTAAACCCAATTAATAATTGAAATTAAATCAAGTCAATTTAATCTTGAGCATCAACATTAATTTGAGTAAAATCCAATTACATTTAAGTGCGCCACAACGATCTAATTAAAATAAAAAAAATAAATATAATCATAAACAAAATATGCTAAGTAAATTTAATTTACCAAAATAAAATTGACATGTATTAAGTTGAATCAAACAAATCATCTCTGATTAGGTCAAATCAGAACAAACTTCGTTCAAATTAAACTAGATTGAACCAACTTTAATTTAGCTTTCTTAATTCAATTTTTTCTTTCTAAGTTTTTGATTTCGTGAGCTTCTCTTTGATTTCACATGTGGGAGGAGTGCTAGGGGCTATGAGTTTCCTTCCTTAAGGACATTATTGTCATGAATTGTTAGAGTCATAGTAGTCATCATTACTTTGCAAGCGGCAAAATAGAGGAGCAATCAAGCATTTCCCTACAAGCTTTGTGAGTTCTAAACCCTATACACCTTGCTTGGTGAATCAACAATTTCTGCTTCATTACAAATAGGCTAGTGCTTTCCTGTTAAATCCTAATAATGAGAAAGATGAAGGAGCAGTATCATGTTTTGTTTGGTGTAACTTAACAACTGTATGGTGATGATTGAGTTGTCGGTCAAAAATCTTAAAACTATAGTTGTTTCTCTCTTCATGGTCGATTGATTTAGTGCAGCAAAATGATTCTCTATCATTTTATCTTTAAAAAAAAAAAGGAAAATAGAAGCTAAACTTTATCAAGTGATAATGTGAATGCACTTTCTAATGTTTGATTGCAGATGTTTTTTTAGTCAATTTTTGCAGTATGTCTTGTTGCCTACTCATACTTGATGTGAAAGCTTTGTGGAAGTTAGGTCATGGGTTTTATCTGGACGTGATTAATTGTTTGTACGTAACCATGAATATCAATTTTCTTAACATGATTGCTAGGAAACTAGTAGACAGCAGCTAAAAAAGCTAATGGATAGAGATAAGTGAGTTTTTAACTGCACGGTTTGTGTCTTTCTTAACTTATGCTTTCCTCCTCTTATCAAGTTCATGTGACAACTAAAGTCCCTTAACTCTCTAGTTAGCATGAACACTCTAATGAGATTAATCACTTAAGTTTAAATGAATCTTTCTACATTTCATTGGCCATTTGCTATATAGATTATTCATTATCAATAATATACATATATAAGGTGTTTGCATTTACACATAGCAGGAAATTGTATATGGTGCTTGTTAGCAATGAATTATGATTATGTTAGAAACCCCATGTATAATATTTTATTACAATACCAGTTGAAATCAGATACACAAATTTATGATTATGACTGAATAACTTCTTGATCTTATGCCACAAGGTTGTTTCTATATGTTCAGTGCAAAAGTTAAAGGCCATGTTGACATGTTTACATGCATATCTATGTTCCAATGCCATATGTGTAATTGATATCAAAAGTTTATTGATTCACTGTAGTGCTTATTTATGTATTTGAGTTACAACATTAATGCTCCAAATGCAAGGATTTCTGGTTATCTTGAACATGTTTCTTGTGACCAAATTATTGTACATATTCCATGGTTTTGTTAAGTTTTCATGCGTGCTTCACACTTTGTTGTTACATATTCATACACGGTCAATAGATAAGAAGTTTGGTTGCTACATTTGAAAGATGTAAGTTCTTGTAAGGATAAGGTAATGGCCTACACTTACTATCATTATAATGTCCAATTCAGCTTGTAGTAGACAATAAAAGGAGTTGGTGGTTATTTATTACATGCTTATGATTATGTCATGGCTTGAGTTGAAATTTAATGGAGTTGTTTTGGAATTGGCGCCATCCTTATGTTCTTTTTTTTTTATGTTGGTTTAATAATATATATATATATATATATATCTATATACATAGTCTCCACCATCCTCTTCTTCATGTCATTTCATATAGAATGTAATGAGTGTTGAAATAGAATAAATAATGAAGATTGAAAGTTGAGATGAAGTAGAACTACATACATCCAAATGTGAATCTGTAATCAGCAATGTACTGATCCTTTATACATTCATTTTACTTCATTGCACAATTAGAAATGACATCGATTCAACTTCCTCTCAAACTCATTATTATCAGCATGTTGTTCTTATCTTATTTCGTGGATTGATATATATGAATTTAGTATCTTTGAACTTCATTAGTTGTTTGCCTTTACCTGGAACACTTATTTGGCAATTTACATATTTATGTGAGCTCATCGTAATAATCTTTATCTGAAGAATCTCTTATCATCTTTTTTATGTGTTTGAAGCTTAGCATCAATTAGGATTCTTCCTCAGGATTGTCGTTTTTCATTCATATTCTTTAGTTATTATGTCTTGGAAAGCTCATTTTGACAGAATATTATGTTCATTGTAGTCAATCAACATAAATTTTCTTTATGCATTAGTTAAGTTTACCAGTTTTAACGATGAAGATGGATGTTTGTTTTATATTAAGTGAATTAATAGAATGACTTTAGACACATAATAACATATACATATAACAGTTCTATTATGTTAATTGTTAAGGAAGAGCATATGTTTATATTATCTGGATGAGTAATGTGATTGTTGAGCCATGAAGGTTGCAAGGCTGTTGCATATTTCTTATATTGGTACAATGGATTTCATTGTGTTGGTGGCACATTTATGAATAAAATTTGATGTGAATTTTATAAAGAAGGCTAGCTATGTCACAGTAGATGCATTTCCTTTCATGTTTACTGATGTTTCATATGAAATTTATTATCCCTGTTAACAGTTTAATAACCTATTCCCATGCCTCCTCAGTTAATATTTAGAGAAGTAAGCATAAACATCCATTCACAAGTTAGGTTTATTTAGAGTATATAAAACTCACTTCACCTTTGATCCCGGTGGATAATGTCGGATATAGATAGAAGCCTTACAATAGGTTTTTATTTATCTTTACTCTTTACATACGTATACATATAGCCTAAGTGTGACACTCTAGGATAGATAACATAGACATAGGTTTAGTATCTATAAGCTTGTGCATTTCCCCATTTGTCAGCTTAGGATTAGATCCCAAAAACCCCTTAGTCTATGAGGTACCCTTGAATGAGTTAACCCATGGTTGCTAACAATGATCATCTAGTCGGCACTCAACTAACTAGGCTAAGGGAAATGAGGAACCCGGAATAATAGAACCATGGAATTTTTATAAGAAGCATTATACTCATATGGTAGGTTAGTTTCTACCCTCTAATTATCAACCTACTTAGACAATTAGTTCATTTGACCTGCATAAGTCATCTCTAAGTGCCAAATGAATAATAAAGCTATTAATAAGCAATAAACAAAATAATATATGCATAAACACATGCATATATGAGGGAGAGACAAAATAAGATCATTTATCACCAGACACATAAATTAAGTAAATTCTTACATCCAAATAATCCTCAATGCTAAATGAAACATAAAATTAACAAAAACCAACAAATAAAAATTAAATGAGATTGAGAAAAATTCTATATAAATTTTTATAAATACATAAAATTAAAATAAATAATAAACTAAAAAAATATTTTAATAACTCTCCATCTATAGCTCCAAGTTTAATAAATTCTCTAACAAATTTAAAAAATTTATTAAAAATCTAATAAAAATCTTAAAATATGAAATATATTCTCACAAACCCATAAAATTATAACTAATAATAGTCCACACAAAATGGAGCAATATTAACTAAAATAAATAAATTTTCTTTATAAATCATTTAAAAGCAAAATAAAAAATTGTAAAACATTAATATTTGAATTCAAACCACCCCTGGACAAAACAGTAAATATATTTAAAATAAAAAAATTGAAATCTCAAATTAATAATAAGGTTAACCTTCCACATGACCTAGCACATATTAGAAGTTGCATATATGTCGTCAGCCTTATACTTTTTTTGGTTAGGATGTTTACTTTCTTTCGTATATATTTTATATACTCTTACATGCTGTATACTTATATTTTCCTTATCATATTTTATGTTATATTTTATTTTCTTATTCAATTGTAAATATTAAATCACTAATTGCAAACTCAAACCCCAAAATAAAATTAAAACACCTGATTATAATTTTTGGCTAAAACTAAAAATTAAAACCCTTAGGGAATAAACTAACTGAGACAAGAACATTGACCGACCTTTTAATCCTTATGATTTACACACTAAATTTTCTAAATATTTAATACTAAACATAGCTGGTGTTCGACAGAAATTTGCATGCTTGCTCAAGATGACTTGGAGATTAGCTATCGTTAGTTTTAGAAAAAATTCTCATTCAAAATAAATATAAAATTTCTTTAAGTTAAATAAAAAGATAAATGATTAGAAGGATGTAAATGTCGTTCGATCAAGTCCATAGCATATTGCTTCCATTTCTTGTTATGTACCTCCTTTCCTGCGGGTACAAACAGATCACCTCGACCTATGAGGGTGTAGTTTCATCTCATGGGAGACTTGTTCCATAGGGTAATATATATTTTTAAGCCTTTTTTAAAATTTTAAATCATATAGATTTTTGCATATGATTAGCATGCATTACATTTACAACTCATCAAAATAAAAAAATATTAATTGCATTTAGTTTTAGAAGCATGATCTATCACTCATAGTTCAGAGTCATTTAGGGCTTCTTAGGAGTTAGTCCCAACTTTCTAATTAAAATAACAATCTACTCTATCTTGCATTTCAAAAAACCAGACAAAATGATTTTAAAGAGCTAGGTTGAGTTTAGTTGATAGTCTTATCCAGGTATGATCATAAATCCAAAAGAGTCAGGCTTTTATAAACCCATGGTTGGTTGAGAAATATAAGTACCATTGTACTTCATTAGATTAGGTTCGAGTTGCTACTTTTTAGTAACTCACTTTAGATTTAGGTTATGAGGTTGATTTTTTATCATAAGTTCTCATCTCTTGGGTATTATCTTATGAAAGTACGAGATGCGCCAAGAGGGGGGGTGAATTGGTATTTTTAAAAAATCAATCCTAAATAAGAGTTCTACTTTTTGTATTTTTTTAAAGGATAACTTAACGAGTAAAGTGCGGAAGCAAGTAAAACGTTCACAACGATGATATTGGTGATACAATTGTAACTTTCCCAACACAAGATTTAAAATATGATTTTTCACCAAGCAATTTAAAGTACTAATTAAAAGCATGAAAAATTAAGTATGGTAAAATGGAAAAAGCACACCAGAGATTTTTATAGTGGTTCGATCACTTGACCTCCGTCCACTCCCCAGAGTCCTCTACTCTGGGATTTGCACTAGAAAAGTTGACTCTCCTTTTGCTCCCACAGCAAGGCGGAGAATCCTTTACAATACTCACTTTCACCTCCCTCAGTGCGGCGGACTACCAATTGCTATGTCACCCTCCTGGTGATGGCAGCGGACCTTCTCCTTTTTCTCCCTCCTGGAGAAGGCAGAGTACCTTGACGATGTTGATCTTGAAGTGACTCTTCCCTCGAGAACCTTCCCGAGACTCCCCAAAGCCAGAAGAGGAGTAAAGTATGCAGCTAGCTTGGAGCCACCGTGTGATCCCCTCACACTTCTTCTCCCTCATGCTCACGCTCACCTTCACCTTCCTCTCGTAAGCCCTGGATCTCTCCGAAGAAAAACTTCTCCTTCAAGAGTCCCCTTCCTCCCTCAAAGCCTCTCACAACAAGAAGATAGATCAACCACTCCCCATTAAAAAATTTTAAGTTATTTTTATATCAGGCTCCAGAAATCCCTAAAAATTTTAACTTTTGCATCTCTGTTCGTACAGTACGATATATCATCATACAGTACGATCAGTTCAAGTACAGATTAATCCAGTACGAGCACAGACGAACAGTTCTCAAATTTTATACATATTATACTGTACGATCTGTATATTGTATAGGACGATCATGTTGATTTCTACTGTTCATATAGGACGATATGTGGGATGATCCCTGGGATGAAAGAATTCATCTCTGTCAGTCGTCCAGCACTCCACTAGACGTACAATACGATTAGTTCATTTCAGGATATCATCCTGTACGATATGAATATCGTCTAGAATGAATAGAATAAAAAACCTTGGTTTTGTCTGGTACGATCAAGGGGATGAATGAAATCATTTCTATCTATCGCACGGTATGATCGACTTTAAATAAGAAACCAATGTTTATTTCCTGATTATGGGAGATAATTTTGGTAAGTATTCAATTAATCGTACCGTACGATCTGGATCATACAGTACGAATAGTTCAAGAAATCAAGATTATAAACTTACCAAACTTATTCTGGCGGCTAGGGTTTTTCAATTGAATCTCATCATACAGTATGATAATGATCGTACAGTACGATTAGATTACAAAGATAATCATCTAAAAAATAGCCGTTAGCCTGAGTATTATTGATTAATCATACAATACGATTTAAAATCATACAGTACGATATTTTTTTTTTAAAATTTAACAAAAAACAAATCTCCCTCTGTGTGTGTGCATGGTTGCTCCTTTCACATACATGCTTCTGTGGCAGACTCAAGAAAATAAAAAATAAAGAAATTAAAAATTACAGAATTTTTAACATCCTATTCTACCCGGTTTGAGTCTCCAGTAACCTTGAGCAGTGTGCATCTGACCTGAAATGTTAGTGCTCATATAAAAGGATAAACATTTGTAATCTTAAGGAAGTCCATATGGATTCAGTAAGTATTAGTTGTCACCATCAAAATTAAGTGCTCGGGATCCTGGATTTCAATAATCTCCCCCTTTTTTATGGTGTCAAATAATATTTTCTGATTGCCACAGTTGTTATGCTTCCTTAGCTCCCCCTCAGAAGGATAACTTTTTTTTTTAAAATAGGAGGAGAGAAAATTTTTTCTTTTTATTATTATAACCTACAGAAAAAATATAATAAGAGAATAACATATAATATGAACAGACGAGTAAATATAAACAACTGATATCATTAATAGTAAAAAAAAACAGAACAAGATAGAAACGTCTCCCCTTTTAACAACACCAAAAAGGGAAGAACAAACAAACAACTACAATGACAAGAAATAAAAAAAATACAACATAAACAACTATAATAACTCAAAATTCTGGATCCTGATCCGGAGGTGGTGGTGTAGGTTGTGGAAATAGTTGGTAGTACTGATGCAGGGACGCAAACTGGTGATCGATGGAGGTGAAGCGCTCCCTAAACCATTTCATATCACTTTCATGTTCTTGATGTTGTTGAGCAATATGGGAATCCAGTCTAGTCTCCAATCGATCAAGGCATTGAATGATGTCATCGTGAGGGTTGTCAGGATGAGCAGGACCAGGCGGGTGAATTGGTCACGGTGGAGGTGCGTCAGCAGGAGCAGCAGCCTCTTCTTCATCAAAAGCAGGATCGGCGTGAGCAGCCCCCTGATGGAATAAGATACGAAAAGAGGCATCTGAGTAGAAGATAGGAAGATGATCTGGAGGTAGCGGATAATAAATTTGATACTTAGCATCTAAGATGTAGCCTATGACATGTCCTAAAGCAAGGTTCAGTTTTTGGCGGGCACCGGGATATCGGTACACAGACAGGGTATAGATATAATAAAAAATTATTTGGGCTTCATTAAATTTTGTTCCAGACATTATTAGGTAAGTGACCACAGACAGCAGTGGAGTAATATAGATGCGGTCTCCAGCTTTGGGTATGATGGACGTGCGAAGGACATGCTGGATAACGCGTGCATTTTAATTCAGGGTTTGGACAAGGGGCAGGTGTTGATTGGATGGGACACCTCTAAGGGTCATGTTAACATAGGGCCAATCATAATCATGTGAGATCTTTAATTGGGGATGAGGGCCGTCAGTGGATAGCCCAATGTGTGCAGCTATGTCATTCACGGTGATAACGACATGTTGTTTGCAGACATAGGAGGTGAAGGTGGTGTTCTCCAGATCGACTTTTACATTTGCAAGAAATTCAAAAAGTAGTTCGAAGTGGAAGGGAAATGCTAGAGTCAACAGAAATTGAAGAGTGGTGGAGGCGAAAAGGTTCATCACCTCAAAGTTCAGAGCAGCTTGATTCAACATTCGAGATGGAGTGATTTTGGCTTCTTTGAGTTTATTGTATGCTTTCTCATCTGTAGCAGAGAGAAAGTGATCGTTGAATCGCTGAGAGGAGGAAGAGCTCCCGACGATCATTCGGCCGCGCTTGCTTGCACCAGACATTGTTGAAGAAGTGAATTGAGAAAGTGAGGAATTTGGAAGAGGAGTGAGTGAGTTTAGCCAAGGAAAGCCTCCATTTTATAGATTTTTGGAACTATCATACAGTACGATTGAGGATCGTATAGTATGATAGGTGCAATTATGTCATCTGGACGACCATTCAAAAAGTAGAGTCAAATCGTACAGTACGATCAAAATCGTACTGGACGAACGTGAGTGAGAGGTGTTCGTCCCGAGAAGTCATCTGAATGACTTTTGACTAAATGAATCGTACATTACGAACAGGTGTTTGTACAGTATAAAGGGCAATAATTTTCATACCGGTCGAGCTTAAATTCGTCTGAATCCATTTGACACGTGGATCATACCGTACGATGTGTGGTTCGTATAGTACGATGACCAATAATGTGTTTCATATCGTCCGAGTGGTGAGTCATATAGTATGCTATGTGCAAGCCAGGAGAGATCTGGACCGTGAATGGGAGTGGACGGCTGAGATTTGAGTGATGTTGGGATAATCGTACAGTATGATATGTGATCGTACAGTACGATGTGCAGAGAAATTCAAGGTTTGTTATCACCAAGGTAAGAGGATCAGAAAACCATTTTTTTTTGTTTTTATTTGTAAAGGAAAACAAAGCAACATAACAAACACACAATTTTTTTTTTTTTTTTTTTGTTTAAGCTTGAATGTCTATGATACCTAATTTTGTTCTCAAGGTGCTAAAGGTGTCATAATCTAATGGTTTTGTGAAAATGTCAGCCAATTGATCTTCAGTAGCAACGTGGTGCAGTTCAATATTCCTTTGGCTACGTGATCTCTTATGGAATGATATCTAATGTCTATATGTTTTGTTCGTGAATGTTGAATTAAATTTTTGGATATACAAATAGCACTAGTGTTATCACGCATGATTGGGATTGTTCTTACAGGTAGTCCTAGATCTAAAAGTTATTGTTTTAACCATAAAACTTGTGCAATACAGCTACCTACCGCTATATATTCTGCTTCGGCTGTTGATAAGGCTACCGAATTCTATTTTCTACTGGACCATGAAACTAATGATTGTCCAATGAATTGATAAGTACCAGAAGTGCTTTTTCTATCTACCCTACATCCTACAAAGTCTGAATTTGAGTACCCTCAAATTTTAAACGTAGTGCCGTGTCTAGGATACAAAATTCCTAAGTTCGGGGTGCCTAGTAGATATCTAAGAATTCTTTTGACAGTAGTCATGTGAGATTCTTTCGGGTCAGCTTGAAAGCGGGCACAGAGACACACACTAAACATTATGTCTGGTCTACTGGCAGTCAAGTAGAGAAGTGATCCAATTATTCTACTATACCTCTTTTGATCTACATACTTCCCATTGGGATCTTTATCCAATTGAATGTTAGAGCTCATGGGTGTATTCATAGCCTTAGCGTTGTCCATTTCATATTTTTTCAAAATATCATTTATGTACTTAGATTGGGTAAGGAACGTTCCATCTTCCATTTGTTTTACACTAAACTCAAGGAAGTAACTAAGTTCTCCCATCATACTCATTTCAAACTCATCACTCATTATTTTTGAAAATTCATGACATAAATTTTTCTCCGTCGATCCGAACAAGATGTCATCTACATAAATCTAAACAATGTGTATCTCAACTCCTACCTTCTTCAAGAATAAGGTGGTGTCCACACTACCCTTAACAAAGCCTCTATCTTGTAGGAACATACTAAGTCTTTCATACCAGACCCTAGGTGCTTGTTTTAACTCGTATTGTGCCTTTTTCAGTTTGAACATATGGTTTGGAAATTGTGAGTTTTCAAACCCTAGGGGTTGCTCCACATAAACATCTTCCTTGATTACCCCGTTCAGGAAAGTACTCTTGACATCCATTTCATACAGCTTAAAATCCCTAAAGCAAGCAAAGGCTAACAGTACCCTGATGGCTTCTAGTCTAGCTACCAAAGCAAAGGTTTCTTCAAAATCTATTCCTTCAATTTGGTTATACCCCTTTGCTACTAACCTAGCCTTGTTTCTCACTACTACTCCAGAGTCATTCATCTTATTTTTAAAAACCCATTTAGTTCTAACCACACTTTGTTCTTTAGGTCTTTTGACTAATTCCCATACATCATTCCTAACGAATTGGTTCAACTCTTCTTGCATTGCTAGGATCCAGAATTCATCTCCTAAGGCTTGATCTATATTCATAGGTTCAATCATAGATATAAATACAGAATGACCAACCTCTTTCCTAAGTCCATGCCTAGTTTTTACCCCTTCTGATGGGTCTCCTAAGATCAGTTCTCTAGGATGATTCGAAGAAAATTTCCAATCTCTAGGCAGATGTTCCTGAGGTTCCGCTCTAGTCTCTATGGTAATGGTTTCTACTCCTCGTATAATCTGAACTTCTTCTTCATCATGATTAGATTCAGAGGTCTTAATGGATTCATCAAATACCACATGGGTAGACTCTTCTACTACTCGGGTCCTCTTATTAAAGATTCTATAGGCTTTACCTACAGATGAGTAGCCTAGGAAAACCCCTTCATCAGATTTAGGATCGAACTTTCCTAAGGGTGACTTGCCATTGATTAAGATGAAGCATTTCCAACCAAAAATGTGTAAGTTGGAAAGATTGGGTGTCCTACCCTTAAGTAACTCATAGGGTGTCTTATTAAGTTTGGATCTAACAATTACCCTATTTAAAACATAGCATGTAGTGTTCACTGCTTCTGCGCAAAAATATCTAGGAAGAGTGTATTCAGCTAACATTGCCCTAGCAACTTCAACTAAAGTTTTATTCTTCCTTTCATCTATTCCATTTTGCTGAGGAGTTCTAGGGGCAGAGAAATTATGTTCTACTCCAACATCTTTACAGAATGATTCAAACTTATCATTCTCAAATTCTCCACCGTGATCACGATGAACTGTCTTAATTTTACATCCTAATTTTCTTTGAATCCAAGTGGAGAATGTTTTAAACTCTTCAAATGACTCACTCTTATGAGCTAGGAATTTTACCCAAGTAAACCTAGAGAAGTCATCCACTATTACAAATCCATAAGATTTCCCCCTAGGCTAGCGGTACTAACCGGTCCAACTAGGCCAATGTATAGAATTTCTAGAGGCCTAGTGGTGTTGATATCCTTAATTGTATGAAATGATGATTTCACCTATTTTCCTAGTTGGCAGGCATCACATAGATGGTCCTTGGTTAAGTCTAACTTAGGTATGCCTCTAACTAAGTCTTTCTGAGTGATGTTCCTAAGTATTTTCATACTAGCACGGCATAGTCTCCTATGCCATAGCCAAGAGTCATCAGTTATTATTTTCAGACACAAAGAGTTTGAGTTTTCAATGCAGTTTAAATCTAACATGTAGACATTATTTATACATTTTCCTTCTAACACAAGTGTACCATTTAGGCTAATCATGCATTTGTTAGACAGAAACTTAATGTCAAAGCCCTTATCACATAGTTGGCTAATATTTAAAAGATTATGCTTTAAACCATCAACTAACAATACATTTTCAATTATTAAATTCTTAGAGTTTCCAATAATACCCGAGCCCACCAGTTTTCTGGTGGTGTTGTCTCCCAGAGTTACCTTGCCTCCTAACCTGGCCTCTAGTGTCACGAACTGCTTCATGTCTCCAGTCATGTGTCTCGAGCAGCCACTGTCTAGGTACCACATGCTCTCACTAGGTCTTTTGTGAGAGCATCCCTACAATGTCAATCACTGGTTAGCTTTGGGAACCCAAGTGAGTTTGGGTTCCACCCTATGCTTATATGAATGAAATGTATGCATGTTATGTTGTGATGAATGCGATTTAGGTCTCCACACTAGATGTGTCCTATAGTGAATTGTGCACGTGCGGGCTATGTGACCTAGCATGCCACAAGAATAACATCTGACACCGGGAAATGGGTTCACTAATCTACGGGGGTGGTAGTGCCTATTTCTGGGTTTAGATGATGCATGCTGTGCTGGTTTTGAATGAGATGGTTCACATGGTGGAGGCTGAAAAAACTCAGTAAATGTGGGAGGTGTTTTATTATTTTGAATGCATGAAGTTTTTCTTTTAAAAATTTATTACTTTGGTTAAGGCTTGTATATTCAAATCTCAATGTATGCTCACTTCTACTTAGTTCCTCTGCAAGTTCTTCTAGTTCCTTAAATGCATTCTCTAATTCAACATGTAATGATTTCAAGGTATCGTGTGGAGTGGTTAATTCAATATGCTTCTTGTTTAATGCATCAAATTCATCAAGCAGAGATATATGATCTTTATCTAAGTTAGAAAAATTCTTAACTGCACTAGCATGCTCCTTTTGTAAAGTACTAAACTCAGTGTTAAGACTAACATACTTTTTCTTTAACTTTCTATACGAGTCATGATTTTTTCAGAAATAATAAGCAGTTCATCATAAGACAGTTGACATACCTCATCTTGATCTGATTGATCAAGATTATCATTATTCATAAGACATAGATTCGTTACCTCCTCCTCTGCTTCTTCTTCCGATGATTCTAAGGCAGAGTCGGTCCAAATTACTTTTTGTGTCTTAAATTTTTCCTTCTTGAGCTTTGATATTTCCTCACTCTTTTCCTTAGTTTGATGAGTCTTGATGTTGGGGCAATCAGCTCGGAGATGACCGGGTTTCCTCCACTCAAAGCAAATTGTGTCGGATGCAACTTTAGTATGCTTTGAGCTTTTACCTTTGTTCCAATTGCTTTGATGATGGCGCTGCTTTCTTCTCAAAAAATTCTTGAACTAATGAGTCATCAAAGCGATGTCGTCATCTTCCTCCGCTCCTGAGCTGCCACTTTCAGAATTGTTTGCTTTTAAAGCTACCGTTCGCTCCTTCTTTTCACTTGCATCACTTTGTCATTGACTCACTCCTTGCTCGTAGGCAATGAGTGACCCAAGTAAATTGTCAATAGAATAAACGTTCAGATCTTTTGACTCAGTTATTGCAGTGATTTTAGCATTATACGAGCTAGGCAAACATCGCAGTATTTTTTTAACTTTTTTCGAGTTAGACAACTCTCTCCCTAAAGCATGCAGAGATGTTACAATCTGGGTGAATCTAGTGTACATGTCAGATATAGTTTCACTAGGTTTCATGCGGAATAGTTCGTAATCATGTAACAGTATGTTCAACCTAGATTGTTTGACCTCACTAGTTTCTTCGTATGTGATACACAGTTTGTCCCAAATTTGCTTACCAGTAGTACAAGTTGATACTCGCATATAGTCTTCTAATTTTAATGCGTAAAAGAAACAATTTAGACATTTAGCATTTAACTGTGCAAGTTCTCTATCCTCAATGCTCCATTAATTAAACGATATTTCAGTTTTAATTCCATTCAACATACGAAACGGTGCAGAATAACCTTCTTGGACCAACATCCATATGCGATAGACTAGAGACTGTAAAAATGTAGACATGCGTATTTTCCAGAAATCAAATAGTATATTGTCAAATAAAGGTGGACGGGTTATAGAGTAACCCTCCGCAGTGTTACGGTTACCAAATTGAGCCATGGATCTTACGTTTCTAGGTTTTCTAAAACACTATTTTGAAACCCCTCTCTGATACCACTTGAAAGTAAGAGATGCGCCAAGAGGGGGGGGGGGGGGGGGGTGAATTGGTATTTTAAAAAATTAATCATAAATAAGAGTTCTACCTTTTTATATTTTTTAAAGGATAACTTAACGAATAAAGTGTGGAAGCAAGTAAAACGTTCACAACGATGATATTGGTAATTCAATTGTAACTTTCACAATACAAGATTTAAATTATGATTTTTCACCAAGCAATTTAAAGTACTAATTAAAAGCATAAAAAATAAAGTTCAGTAAAATTGAAAAAAACACACCAGAGATTTTTATAGTTGTTCGGTCACTTGACCTACGTCCACTCCCCGGAGTCCTCTACTCCGAGATTTGCACTAGTAAAAGTTGACTCTCCTCTTGCTCCCACAGCAAGGCGGAGAAGCCTTTACAATACTCACTTTCACCTCCTTCGGTGCGATTAAATTCCAAACGCTATGTCACCCTCCTGGTGACGGCAACGGACCTTCTCCTTTTTCTCCCTCCTTGAGATGGCAGAGTACCTTGACGATGTTGATCTTGAAGTGACTCTTCCCTCGAGAACTTTTCCGTGACTCCCCAAAGCCACAAGAGTAGCAAAACATGCAGCTAGCTTGGAGCCACCATGTGATCCCCTCACACTACTTCTCCCTCATGCTCAAGCTCACCTTCACCTTCCTCTCGCAAGCCCTGGATCACTCCGAAGAAAAACTTCTCCTTCAAGAATTCCCTTCCTCCCTCAAAACCTCTCACAGCAAGAAGATAGACCAACAACCTCTCATAAAAAATTTTAAGTTATTTTTATATCAGGCTTCAGAAAACTCTAAAGATTTCAACTTTTGTGATTATGTTCGTACAGTACGATATGTCATCGTACAGTACGATCAGTTCAAGTACAGATCCATCCAGTACGATAACAGACGAACAGTTCTCAAAGTATATACATATTGCACTGTAGGATATGTATATCGTACAGGACGATCATGTTGATTTCTATTATTCGTACAGGATGTTCTGTGGGATGATCCCTGGGACGAAAGAATTTATCTCTGCCAGTCGTCCAACACTCCACTAATCGTACGGTACGATTAGTTCATTTCAGGATATCATCCTCTACTATATGAATATCATCCTGTACGATATGAATATCATCCAGGATGAATAGAATAAAAAAACTTGGTTTTATCTGGTATGATCGAAGGGACGAATGAAATTATCTCTGTCAGTCGTCTAGCACTCCACTAGTCATACAGTACGATTAGTTCATTTCAGGATATCGTCCTGCATGATATGAATATCATCAAGGATGAATAGAATATAAAACCTTGGTTTCGTTTGGTACGATCGAAGGGACGAATGAAATCATCTCTGTCTATCATATGGTATGATATATTATCGTATGGTACGATCGACTTTAAATAAGAAACCAACCTTTATTTCCTGATTATGGGAGATAATTTTAGTAAGTATTAAATTAATCGTACCGTACGATCATGATCATACAGTACGAACAGTTCAAGAAATAAAAATTATAAACTTACCAAACTTATTCTGGCGGCTAGGGTTCTTCAATTGAATCTCATCATACAGTACGATAATGATCATACAGTACGATTAGATTACAAAGATAATCATCTGAAAAATAGTCGTTAGCCAGAGTATTATTGATAAATTGTACAGTATGATTTAAAAACATACAGTACGATTTAAAATCATACAGTACGATATTTTTTTTAAAAAAATTTTTAACATAAAAATAAATCTCCCCCTGTGTGTGTGCATGGTTGCTCCTTTCACATACATACTTCTGTGGCAGACTCAAGAAAATAGAAAATAAAAAAATAAAAATTATAGAATTTTCAACATCCTATTCAACCTGGTTTGAGTCTCCAGTAACCTTGATCAGTGTGCATCTGACCTGAAATGTTAGTGCTCATATACAAGGATAAACATTTATAATCTTAAGGAAGTCCATATGGATTCAGAAAGTATTAGTTGTCACCATCAAAATTAAGTGCTCGGGATCCTAGATTTCAACATTGGATTCAAAATGAATTTGCATAATCAATAAGATAGGGTCACTGTGGAAAAACATCTACAGCTCCGACTTATCCCAACCACCATTACTAGAAATGAAATGTTGAAGCACCATTCCATCCCAAGCCCCACAATCAGCAAAAGTAGGCCACATATTAATACATTTATTAGGAAACCAAATGTCATTTAAGACATTAATCTTGTCTCCTCTTCCCACTTTCCATCTAACAATATTCTTCAGATGTTTCCCACCATCAATCAAAATTTGCCAAGCAGTACAAGCATTTTTTTTACAAACACCTTTGAAGATGTTCTCATCATATTTCGCACTTAAAGTACAGTGTAATAAGGAATCTGAATTTTGAACAAAATTCCATGATAGCCTTGCTCAAATAGGGCCACCTCTAAGTAAAGTAGAGTGTAATCCCAACCCACTAGCATTCCTCGGTTTACAAACTTCCTCCTAAGCAACATAATGCAAGCCTTTCCTCCCATTTGAATTGTGCCAAAAAAAGTCCCTACACAATTTCTCCACTTCATACAACACTCTTCTAGGTATCAAAGAATGTGTATTTAAAAAATTGGGCATAGATAATAAAGAAGACTTGAGAAGAGTAATCCTGCCACCCAAAGATAAAGTCTTCTTACCCCACACATTCAGCCTTTTGACCACATGAGTTAGCAAATCTTGATAATCATTCATTCCCAATCTTCTCAAAGAAATTTTTATTCCCAAGTAATGCATTTCCTTGACCATCTTAAAACTAGGTCTTCTAGTAATTCTATTTTTAAGAGAGCATTTAATAGCCTTACCAAACATGACTTGCGATTTATTTATATTGATTCTTTGGCCTGTCCACCTACAGAAATCCACCACAATAGTCTTCAATAGTCATGCCATAGATGTCATTACTTGTGAAAGACAATCACATCATCTGCATAGAGAAGGTGTGTAATCCTCAGACATCTAGCAGATAATTGAATGCCCAACTCCCAGTCCTTTTGCTCAACAGAGTTGGATAGAAGTTGAGAGCACATAATGAACAAATAAGGAGAAAGTGGACATCCATGTCAAAATCCACTATGAGCATTAATCCATCTTGAATTCTTCCCATTCAAGATAACTGAAAACCTTGCGTCCACCACACACTGCATAATGGATCAAAAAACATAGAGGGGAAGCCATACCATTTAAGAATTTGTTGTAGAGTCGGCCACCCCATGATATCATATGCCTGGTCCATAGCCAGTTTTATAGCCATCGTACCTTTCTTACTTTTGGAGACCCTAAACTTATTAAAAATCTCCTGAGCCAATAAACAATGTTCTGACATTGATCTCCCTGGGATAAAAGCCACTTGCTCATCAGAAATCATCTTGGACATACACCTTTTCAATCTATTAACCAGCATAGTAGCAACAGTATTATAAGTTATTTGACAAAGGCTAATAGGCCTATAATTGGATGGGGTGATAGGATTTTTCACTTTAGGGATTAATACAATCAAAGTATCTTTCCACTCCTTATGCATAATAGCGGATTTAAAAAAATCGTTGACAGAATTCCAAGTAGTCTCCTTAATATTGCTTCAATAAAATTTAAAGAAGGAGGAAGTCACCCCATCCTCACCAGGAGATTTATTGTTACCTTGTTGGAAAATTTAATCCATGCATTCCTCCATGGTAAAATCAGCACTTGACATATTAACATCTGAATATACTAACCACTGACTCTCGGAGATCAAAGGCCAATAAGAAATAGTGCAATCTCTAGACTTCCACTTATTCATAAAGAAATTCAGAAATACCTCCTCAATCTGATCATCCTCCTCAAACATATTATTATTGCTATCTTTGATTTGTCTAATCCAATTCCCATTTCTTCTTGCCAATGCATAGTTATGGAAAAAATTAGAATTAGTGTCTCCTTCCTTATGCCATCTAACTTTAGCCCTTTGATTCCACCAAGTGGAAAGCCTCCTCAAAGTGACATTAAGTTCATGCACCCTTCTTCTAAGTACAAAGAGATCTTCCTCAGATAAGCCACCATCCGAGGATTCCTTCATTTGTATTTCCATAATTTCCCTCTTCAAGTCTTCCTTTGCCTTGCATAAATCTTTGCATTTGTTCTTATTCCAGAAATGTAAGGCCCTTAAAGTTCTTCGGAGCTTTCTATGAAGAACATCCCCCTCATTGCCATAGTCGGACTTCTTCCAAAATTCAAGCACAATATGCCAAGCAGCAAGGTAAGATCTCCAAGTATCAAATTGCCAACTTTAAATCATAATTTTTAGCTAATATTATTCCATCTAAAAATGTAGCATAATATAAATTCATGCAATATATTATGATAAAATAATATTGATATAAAATTATGATTTAAATATCAGTAATTTTAATTTAATTTTTCTAAAGTTAAAGAAACATGTTGATACTCAAGCTAAATACATTTAAAAAAATATATTGAAGCAATGTATGTATTTATTATGATTCACTCGTGTTAAGGTACCCACATGCAGCACAAAAAATCACTTTAAAATAAGTTTAACTAATTTAAAATTATCTTTTTTATTTTATATTATCTTTTAAAATATTTTATTTATAATTTTTATTCAACTATGTAGGTCAAATGTTTATGCAAATAATATATGTTAGGATAGTATTAATTACTTACTAATTGATATTATTATACAAAAGTTAAAATTTTCTTTTATTTAAATGATATAAATATTATAAATTACAAAGTTTATGATTATTATCAATGATATGTATCTTCTAAATAATTCCATAAATATTATTAGGAGTTAGTCAATATTCATTTTTGGTTTATCTAAAAATTTATGTATTGTTAGTATCACATTATAAATATTCTCTTGCTCAAGAACCAAGAAGGCATAGAGTAGAAAGAATAAAAATACATGACTTATCACTTCATATTGTATATTTTTTAACATTATTATTTGTGTATATAATTAGATTGGGTTGTGTTGACCTTATGAATCTTATCATCTTTAGTGCTTTGATAATCCTACATTAGTTTAGACCTAGACTATAGGTATTACATGGGAAAACCCAAGGAGTTAGTATTAACCAAATTTAGATGGCTTAGACATCTGCTAGTCTGCTTCTCAAAAGTATTAGGGAGTCTCCAAGACCATTCCAAGTCGAAATCCAAGGAAAAGCCCAAATCCAAGGCCAAGTCTAGGTTAAACATAACCTTTCCATATTTATAATCCATGTAACTCAAGGTGGCATTTCAACTTTGAGTGACATTAGTGCAGAGCATTAATGAGGACTAATTTTCAAGGTTTAAAAAGTGCTTAATAGAAAGCTTTTTTTATGCTTAATAGAAAGCTTATTAACCCTAAGTGTACTAAGCTATGATTTCATTTTTTCATAATCCAACCATTAGATTTGGGATTTTTTTGATCTATTGAGCTTGTACTCTATCCTCGTATGTTTTCCTTGAAGAAATCACATTCTAACACATAGTGGATCACCAGCTTCAAACCTTCGATGGAGTTTAGCCTCGGTTCATCGGATAACTTACCATTGTCGACCTTTGGTTAATTGGTTTGAGCTAGGGAAAGGAAGGGGAGGGTCTTGAGAGCTGAAACGAATTGAGAAATTGACTTCAGGGTCTTTGGTTAGTGAGAGAGCATTCAAGTGAGAATGAAGCTCATTTTGCCTCTTTTTCCAAAATCAAAAGCCCTAGATTATCTTTGACGGCTAGGATGGCTTTGGCCAACTCCCTTGATGCTTTCCATCTGTCCCAAATGGTTAAAAAGGAAGGGGATAGGACATGGTAAGGATAATGATGTGTAAAGGGGTTTTGTCCTCATATGAGCATTTGGCATGATTAGGCTTAGCTTAAACTAAATCTAATGGCTAGAGCTTGTTTAGAAAAACTATAGAAAGAGTTTAGGTTGTTGGAATGGTTTGAGATTGGAAGGAATAAGTATTTGGAGTAATTTAACCACTTAGAAGACCATTTAACTATTCATTGACTGTTTGACTAGTAAATGAGTCAATAATTATTGAGGTGGCATGTAGGAAGGTTTCATAAGATGTCTATGAGGGAGTTTGATTCTAGGACATTAAAGTTTGAATGCATGGGTACATATGAATAGGGGGATTTGACCAAATAATAGTGAGTTGACTTGGTCAAACTCATTATGATTTGACTCACAAATGATTGAAACATGTTTGAGATATGAATTAAAATTAAATTTAGTCTTGATAAAATCTGGAAAGCATGAGTTGATTGCATGGAACTGTTTGACTATATATTGATATAATTTGACCAAGTTTGATAGTTTGACCAAATCAAGGCAAGTATGATTTAACTCATGAGGGATTTGAAGAGATTCAAGGTATGTAATTGAATGGTTTTGAAGGTTTGAAAAGTAAGATTGGAGTGGATTAGACTATATATGGTGAACTGACCCTATGATGACTAGATTTGACCAGAATTAGCTCTGATTGACCAAGTCAATTGTTGGTTGGGTCAGGCAGACCAATAAAGTCCAAATCACTAAAAAGGATGGTCAAGGGGTTTAGATGAGGTTCAAAATGTATTTGAAGTTTAATTGAATGTAAATAAGGCTTACTGGTTGATTTGGTAAACCATGGTTGACTTGGTTAACCATGGTTGACTTAGTCAAGTAGGTCAAACCAGGAGTTAGTTTTGGGCTCAACAAATTTGATTTGATCATTGAAAATTAATGAATATGGTCTCATGGACTAGAAGGGTCATTTTAGTCAAAATGACAGGGCCAAATGGTCAACTAGGGTTAACTTGATCGACCAGGTAAGACCAAAGCCTGGGTTTAGGTCCATTAGGTTCAAAATGATATTTTGGATCCAATGGATGTGCTTCCATGTAATGATAAAGTCATTTGGATTGAAATAATCATTTAAGCCTTTAATAATTTGGTCAAAATAGGTTGACTTGGTCAACCCGGCTTGACTAAGGTCTGGATTTGAGTTTGATGCACTCTTAATGATGTTAAGAATGCAATAGAGGATATTTTAGGATTTGATTTGACTAAACTATATTAAAGTTTGAATAAAACTTTAATTTTATCTTGAAGGGGCATTTTGGTCATTTGACCCCCATAGTCAATTGTGGATCAACTTAGGTCCAAAAAAATATAGTTTAATGCTCAACATATTATAATAAAAGCTATGAACACAGTCAAAGTACTTGGGAAAGTCTCAAGGTTAAATTCTATAAAGTAACAGGTTCAGTGACATAGGCTATAATATTTAAAGATTTTATAGTATTTGAAATTACATTTAATTTCTGGGGCTAGAGATCTCAGATTGGGCTCAAAATTAGAGGGTTGACCCTAGGGATATTCTTAATTAATATATAATTGATAGATCATGAATCAGGAGTTATTTGATTGGGTTTTGAAGTGATTGAAAAACACTCAAAAATTATTTTTGGATAAGGGGCCTTAACCTTGGATTTTGGTTTGGAATCCAAAATTTGAGCTGGATTCTTTATTTGATTCATTTAATTTGAATTATCCAAATCAATCATAATCAATTGAATGATTGTTATAGGTTAGATAGTATTGAAGATTGATTGGAGGCTAGATTAAAGCTTTGGATTGAAGTTTGAATCAATAATTGAATTGAAGTCTAGATTGGAGTCTGGATTATGATTTAAATTAAAGTTTAGATTGAGGATTGACTTGAAGTCTGGACTGAAGTTGACTAGATACTGGATTGAAGTCTAGATTAAATTCTGGATTGAAATCTAGATAATTGATATTCAGATAATTGTCAACAATTTGATCAGTAAGTAGAACTCTGGATGAGTCCTAGTGATCTCATATAAAAATGAGATTAACAACCAAGTTTTATTGAGAAGTTTAAAAGATTTATTAGTTTCTAAAAGATACTAATATGAACTAGGCTCACAAAGAAATATAACATATCAGATCATTAAACTTGCCTTGCATTTAAAATATGGTAATTTGTTATTTTGCTTGTAAAGATAAACTAATTATTCTGTTGTAATTAAATAACTACAAAAAAATAAAATAAAAATTATAATATTACATAATTATAAAGGATAAATTATTTGTAATCAATTTAAAAAAAATATCTCATTTTAATAAATTGAGTGATCATATTCAATATTAGTCCAAGTGAAATAGCAAATTTAAATGGATCAGCTTCACGTTGCATCATTCCAATGGCCTTTCCATCTTGGTCTACTAATATGCCACTAAAAATTTCATGAAATAATAAATAAAAAACTTAATAATATTTATAGAATTATTTAGATAGTATTTTTTTATAATTAATAATAAATTATATAATATTTAATATATAAGATATTTAAATAAAAGAAAAAATTATATTTGGTGCAATATAATTAATAACGAAGCCGATTATCATATTTGCATTAACAAGTACATTTTATAATTAGATTAAAATATTTTTAAAAATATTATAAAATAAATATGACTAAAACTAAATTAATTTAACATCACTAAAATTCCTGCTTGTGCTATATTTCGGTACATTTTACTTGAGCCAAGCATAATCAGGAAATCTCTTATTTCAGCGGTATTTTATAAGTTCTACTTGACTATTACAGTATCATCATCTTTTTCTAACTTCAATAATGCTATATCAAATAGTAAATTTTTAAATTTTATTTTTACCATCAGTATTATGTCATCATAAAATATAGCATAAAATATAGCAGTAGAAGCATTTTTTTTACAAACACCTTTGAAGATGTTCTCATCATATTTCACACTTAAAGTACAGTGTAATAAGGAATCTGAATTTTGAACAAAATTCCATGATAGCCTTGCTCAAATAGGGCCACCTCTAAGTAAAGTAGAGTGTAATCCCAACCCACCAGCATTCCTCGGTTTACAAACTTCCTCCCAAGCAACATAATGCAAGCCTTTCCTCCCATTTGAATTGTGCCAAAAAAAGTCCCTACACAATTTCTCCACTTCATACAACACTCTTCTAGGTATCAAAGAATGTGTATTTAAAAAATTGGGCATAGATAATAAAGAAGACTTGAGAAGAGTAATCCTGCCACCCAAAGATAAAGTCTTCTTACCCCACACATTCAGCCTTTCGACCACATGAGTTAGCAAATCTTGATAATCATTCATTCCCAATCTTCTCAAAGAAATTTTTATTCCCAAGTAATGCATTTCCTTGACCATGTTAAAACTAGGTCTTCTAGTAATTCTATTTTTAAGAGAGCATTTAATAGCCTTACCAAACATGACTTGCGATTTATTTATATTGATTCTTTGGCCTGTCCACCTACAGAAATCCACCACAATAGTCTTCAATAGTCATGCCATAGATGTCATTACTTGTGAAAGACAATCACATCATCTGCATAGAGAAGGTGTGTAATCCTCAGACATCTAGCAGATAATTGAATGCCCAACTCCCAGTCCTTTTGCTCAACAGAGTTGGATAGAAGTTGAGAGCACATAATGAACAAATAAGGAGAAAGTGGACATCCATGTCAAAATCCACTATGAGCATTAATCCATCTTGAATTCTTCCCATTCAAGATAACCGAAAACCTTGCGTCCACCACACACTGCATAATGGATCAAAAAACATAGAGGGGAAGCCATACCATTTAAGAATTTGTTGTAGAGTCGGCCACCCCATGATATCATATGCCTGGTCCATAGCCAGTTTTATAGCCATCGTACCTTTCTTACTTTTGGAGACCCTAAACTTATTAAAAATCTCCTGAGCCAATAAACAATGTTCTGACATTGATCTCCCTGGGATAAAAGCCACTTGCTCATCAGAAATCATCTTGGACATACACCTTTTCAATCTATTAACCAGCATAGTAGCAACAATATTATAAGTTATTTGAAAAAGGCTAATAGGCCTATAATTGGATGGGGTGATAGGATTTTTCACTTTAGGGATTAATACAATCAAAGTATCTTTCCACTCCTTATGCATAATAGCAGATTTAAAAAAATCGTTGACAGAATTCCAAGTAATCTCCTTAATAATGCCTTAATAAAATTTAAAGAAGGAGGAGGTCACCCCATCCTCACTAGGAGATTTATTGTTAACTTGTTGGAAAATTTAATCCATGCATTCCTCCATGGTAAAATCAGCACTCAACATATTAACATCTGAATATACTAACCACTGACTCTCGAGATCAAAGGCCAATAAGAAATAGTGCAATATCTAGACTTCCACTTATTCATAAAGAAATTCAGAAATACCTCCTCAATCTGATCATCCTCCTCAAACATATTATTATTGCTATCTTTGATTTGTCTAATCCAATTCCCATTTCTTCTTGCCAATGCATAGTTATGGAAAAAATTAGAATTAGTGTCTCCTTCCTTATGCCATCTAACTTTAGCCCTTTGATTCCACCAAGTGGAAAGCCTCCTCAAAGTGACATTAAGTTCATGCACCCTTCTTCTAAGTACAAAGAGATCTTCCTCAGATAAGCCACCATCCGAGGATTCCTTCATTTGTATTTCCATAATTTCCCTCTTCAAGTCTTCCTTTGCCTTGCATAAATCTTTGCATTTGTTCTTATGCCAGAAATGTAAGGCCCTTAAAGTTCTTCGAAGCTTTCTATGAAGAACATCCCCCTCATTGCCATAGCCGGACTTCTTCCAAGATTCAAGCACAATACGCCAAGCAGCAAGGTAAGATCTCCAAGTATCAAATTGCCAACTTTAAATCATAATTTTTAGCTAATATTATTCCATCTTAAAATGTAGCATAATATAAATTCATGCAATATATTATGATAAAATAATATTGATATAAAATTATGATTTAAATATCAGTAATTTTAATTTAATTTTTCTAAAGTTAAAGAAACATGTTGATACTCAAGCTAAATACATTTAAAAATATATATTGAAGCAATGTATGTATTTATTATGATTCACTCGTGTTAAGGTACCCACATGCAGCACAAAAAATCACTTTAAAATAAGTTTAACTAATTTAAAATTATCTTTTTTATTTTATATTATCTTTTAAAATATTTTATTTATAATTTTTATTCAACTATGAAGGTCAAATGTTTATGCAAATAATATATGTTAGGATAGTATTAATTACTTACTAATTGATATTATTATACAAAAGTTAAGATTTTCTTTTATTTAAATGATATAAATATTATAAATTACAAAGTTTATGATTATTATCAATGATATGTATCTTCTAAATAATTCCATAAATATTATTAGGAGTTAGTCAATGTTCATTTTTGGTTTATCTAAAAATATATGTATTGTTAGTATCACATTATAAATATTCTCTTGCTCAAGAACCCATAAGGCATAGAGTAGAAAGAATAAAAATTCATAACTTATCACTTCATATTGTATATTTGTTAACATTATTATTTGTGTATATAATTAGATTGGGTTGTGTTGACCTTATGAATCTTATCATCTTTAGTGCTTTGATAATCCTACATTAGTTTAGACCTAGACTATAGGTATTACATGGGAAACCCAAGGAGTTAGTATTAACCAAATTTAGATGGCTTAGACATCTGCTAGTCTACTTCCCAAAAGTATTAGGGAGTCTCCAAGACCATTCCAAGTCGAAATCCAAGGCAAAGCCCAAATCCAAGGCCAAGTCTAGGTTAAACATAACCTTTCCATATTTATAATCCATGTAACTCAAGGTGGCATTTCAACTTTGAGTGACATTAGTGCAGAGCATTAATGAGGACTAATTTTCAAGGTTTAAAACGTGCTTAATAGAAAGCTTTTTTTTTTATGCTTAATAGAAAGCTTATTAACCCTAAGTGTACTAAGCTATGATTTCATTTTTTTCATAATCCAACCATTAGATTTGGGATTTTTTTGATCTATTGGGCTTGTACTCTATCCTCGTATGTTTTCCTTGAAGAAATCACATTCTAACACATAGTGGATCACCCGCTTCAAACCTTCGATGGAGTTTAGCCTCGGTTCATCAGATAACTTACAGTTGTCGACCTTTGGTTAATTGGTTTGAGCTAGGGAAAGGAAGGGGAGGGTCTTGAGAGCTGAAACGAATTGAGAAATTGACTTCAGGGGCTTTGGTTAGTGAGAGAGCATTCAAGTGAGAATGAAGCTCATTTTGCCTCTTTTTCCCAAATCAAAAGCCCTAGATTATCTTTGACGGCTAGGATGGCTTTGGCCAACTCCCTTGATGCTTTCCATCTGTCCCAAATGGTTAAAAAGGAAGGGGATAGGACATGGTAAGGATAATGATGTGTAAAGGGGGTTTTGTCCTCATATGAGCATTTGGCATGATTAGGCTTAGCTTAAACTAAATCTAATGGTTAGAGCTTGTTTAGAAAAACTATAGAAAGAGTTTAGGTTGTTGGAATGGTTTGAGATTGGAAGGAATAAGTATTTGGAGTAATTTAACCACTTAGAAGACCATTTAACTATTCATTGACTGTTTGACTAGTAAATGAGTCAATAATTATTGAGGTGGCATGTAGGAAGGTTTCATAAGATGTCTTTGAGGGAGTTTGATGCTAGGACATTAAAGTTTGAATGCATGGGTACATATGAATAGGGGGATTTGACCAAATAATAGTGAGTTGACTTGGTCAAACTCATTATGATTTGACTCACAAATGATTGAAACATGTTTGAGATATGAATTAAAATTAAATTCAGTCTTGATAAAATCTGGAAAGCATGAGTTGATTGCATGGAACTGTTTGACTATATATTGATATAATTTGACCAAGTTTGATAGTTTGACCAAATCAAGGCAAGTATGATTTAACTCATGAGGGATTTGAAGAGATTCAAGGTATGTAATTGAATGGTCTTGAAGGTTTGAAAAGTAAGATTGGAGTGGATTAGACTATATATGGTGAACTAACCCTATGATGACTAGATTTGACCAAAATTAGCTCTGATTGACCAAGTCAATTGTTGGTTGGGTCAGGCAGACCAATAAAGTCCAAATCACTAAAAAGGATGGTCAAGGGGTTTAGATGAGGTTCAAAATGTATTTGAAGTTTAATTGAATGTAAATAAGGCTTACTGGTTGATTTGGTAAACCATGGTTGACTTGGTTAACCATGGTTGACTTAGTCAAGTAGGTCAAACCAGGAGTTAGTATTGGGCTCAACAAATTTGATTTGATCATTAAAAATTAATGAATATGGTCTCATGGACTAGAAGGGTCATTTTAGTCAAAATGACAGGGCCAAATGGTCAACTAGGGTTAACTTGATCGACCAGGTAAGACCAAAGCCTGGGTTTAGGTCCATTAGTTTCAAAATGACATTTTGGATCAAATGGATGTGCTTCCATGTAATGATAAAGTCATTTGGATTGAAATAATCATTTAAGCCTTTAACAATTTGGTCAAAATAGGTTGACTTGGTCAACCCGGCTTGACTAAGGTCTAGATTTGAGTTTGATGCAATAGAGGATATTTTAGGATTTGATTTGACTAAACCATATTAAAGTTTGAATAAAACTTTAATTTTATCTTTAAGCGGCATTTTGGTCATTTGACCCCCATAGTCAACTGTGGGTCAACTTAGGTCCAAAAAAATATAGTTTAATGCTAAACATATTATAATAAAAGCTATGAACACAATCAAAGTACTTGGGAAAGTCTCAAGGTTAAATTCTATAAAGTAACAGGTTCAGTGACATAGGCCATAAATATTTAAAGATTTTATAGTATTTGAAATTACATTTAATTTCTGGGGCTAGAGATCTCAGATTGGGCTCAAAATTAGAGGGTTGACCCTAGGGATATTCTTAATTAATATATAATTGATAGATCATGAATCAGGAGTTATTTGATTGGGTTTTGAAGTGATTGAAAAACACTCAAAAATTATTTTTGGATAAGGGGCCTTAACCTTGGATTTTGGTTTGGAATCCAAAATTTGAGCTGGATTCTTTATTTGATTCATTTAATTTGAATTATCCAAATCAATCATAATCAATTAATTGATTGTTATAGGTTGGATAGTATTGAAGATTGATTGGAGGCTAGATTAAAGTTTTGGATTGAAGTTTAAATCAATAATTGAATTGAAGTTTAGATTGGAGTCTAGATTAAAGTCTGGATTATGATTTAAATTAAAGTTTAGATTGAGGATTGACTTGAAGTCTGGACTGAAGTTGACTAGATACTGGATTGAAGTCTAGATTAAATTCTAGATTGAAATCAGGATAATTTATATTCAGATAATTGTCAACAATTTGATCAGTAAGTAGAACTCTGGATGAGTCCTAGTGATCTCATATAAAAATGAGATTAACAACCAAGTTCTATTGAGAAGTTTAAAAGATTTATTAGTTTCTAAAAGATACTAATATGAACTAGGCTCACAAAGAAATATAACATATCAGAGCATTAAACTTGCCTTGCATTTAAAATATGGTAATATGTTATTTTGCTTGTAAAGATAAACTAATTATTCTATTATAATTAAATAACTACAAAAAAATAAAATAAAAATTATAATATTACAAAATTATAAAGGATAAATTATTTGTAATCAATTTAAAAAAATATCTCATTTTAATAAATTGAGTGATCATATTCAATATTAGTCCAAGTGAAATAGCAAATTTAAATGGATCAGCTTCACGTTGCATCATTCCAATGGCCTTTCCATCTTGGTCTACTAATATGCCACTAAATATTTCATGAAATAATAAATAAAAAACTTAATAATATTTATAGAATTATTTAGATAGTATTTTTTATAATTAATAATAAATTATATAATATTTAATATATAAGATATTTAAATAAAAGAAAAAATTATATTTGGTGCAATATAATTAATAACGAAGCCGATTATCATATTTGCATTAACAAGTACATTTTATAGTTAGATTAAAATATTTTTAAAAATATTATAAAATAAATATAACTAAAACTAAATTAATTTAACATCACTAAAATTCCTGCTTGTGCTATATTTCGGTACATTTTACTTGAGCCAAGCATAATCCGGAAATCTCTTATTTCAGCGGTATTTCATAAGTTCTATTTGACTATTACAGTATCATCATCTTTTTTTAACTTCAATAATGCTATATCAAATAGTAAATTTTTAAATTTTATTTTTACCATCAGTATTATGTCATCATAAAATATAGCATAAATTTACATTATAAAAATTAAAGCAGTAAAGTCATAAATTAAAAAAAATTACTCTTTGGGGAAAAATAAAGATATTTGGATAAGTCTATAATACATGTAATATTTATGATAAAATTGAACTTTTTGAAAAAATAGTAAAATTTGATTTTTTTTAACTTTAATATTCTATTATATCTTAAAAAAATACAATGGTAATATCACTATAAGATTTTTTTCCACAACTAACCCGAACTTTTACCTAACACTAATTTTGAATTCTTATGATCATATGTAGAAAATAATAAAAAATATATTTCTAATATCTTAATATAATTTAAAATTTAAATTTATAAATAAATAATAAACTTACATAATTTAGTTTCAAGATATATAACTGTTGAAATCCAGGATCCCAAGCACTTAATTTTGATGGTGACAACTAATACTTACTGAATCATATGGACTTCCTTAAGATTACAAATGTTTATTCTTGTATATAAGCACTAATATTTCAGGTCAGATGTATACTACTCAAGGTTGCTGGAGACTCAAACCGGGTAGAATAGGATGTTGAAAATTCTGTAACTTTTAATTTCTTTATTCTTTTTTTATTATTTTTATTTTCTTGAGTCTGCCATAGAAGCATGTATGTGAAAGGAGCAACTATGCACACACACAGGGGGAGATTTGTTTTCATGTTTAAATTTTTTGTTTAAAAAAAAATAATATCATATTGTACGATTTTCAATCGTACTGTACGATTAATCAATAATACTCAGGCTAACAGCTATTTTTCAGATGATTATCTTTGTAATCTAATTGTAATGTATGATCGTTATCATACTGTATAATGAGATTCAATTGAAAAACCCTAGCTGCCAGAATAAGTTTGGTAAGTTTATAATTTTGATTTTTTTAACTATTCGTACTGTACGATCCAGATCGTACGGTATGATTAATTGAATACTTACCAAAATTATCTCCCATAATCAGGAAATAAACATTCGTTTCTTATTTAAAGTATATCATACTGTATGATAATATATTGTACCGTACGATAGACAGAGATGATTTCATTCATCCCTTCGATCGTACCAGATGAAACCAAGGTTTTTTGTTCTATTCGTCCTGGACGATATTCTTATCGTACAGGACGATAGCCTGAAATGAACTAATTATATTGTACGATTAGTGGAGTGCTGGATGACTGACAGCGATGAATTCTTTAATCCCAGGGATCATCCCACAGATCATCCTGTACGAACAGTAGAAATCAACATGATCGTCATGTACGATATACATATCGTACAATATGATATGTATAAAATTTGAGAACTGTTCGTCTGTGCTTGTACTGGATGAAGCTGTATTTGAAATGATTGTACTATACGATGATATATCGTACTATACGAACAGAGACGCAAAAGTTAAAATTTTTAGGGTTTTCTGAAGCCTGATATAGAAATAACTTAAAATTTTTTTATGTGAGGTTGTTGGTTTGTCTTCTTGCTATGAGTGGCATTGAGAGAGGAAGGGACTCTTGAAGGAGAAGTTTTTTTTGGAGAGATACAGGGCTTGAGAGAGGAAGGTGAAGGTGAGCTTGAGCGTGAGGGAGAAAGAGTGTGAGGGGATCACACGGTGGCTCCAAGCTAGCTGCATGCTTTGCTCCTCTTATGGCTTTGGGGAGTCTTCGAAAAGTTCTCTAGGGAAGAGAGGCTTCAAGATCAACATCGTCAAGGTACTCTACCGGCTCCAAGAGGGAGGAAAAGGAGAAGGTCCGCTACGGTCACCAGGAGGGTGACATAGTGCTTGGTATTCCGCCACACTGGGGAAGGTGAAAGTGAGTCTTGTAAAGGCTTCTCCACCTTACTGTGGGAGCAAAAGGAGAGTTAACTTTTAGTAGTGCAAATCCCGGAGTGGAGGATTCCGGGGAGTGGATGTAGGTCAAGTGACCGAACCACTATAAAAATCTCTCGTGTTTTTTCCATTTTTACCGCACTTTACTTTTCATGCATTTTATTTACTGCTCTTAATTATTTGGTGAAAAGTTTGATTTAGATTGTTGATTGTGAAATTTATAATTGTGTCACCAATATCGTTGTTGTGAATGAACTACTAGCTTCTGATTGTTATTTTTTTTAAAATAAATAAATAAATAAATAAAAATTAATATAGAACTCTTGTTTAGGTTTAACTTTTTAAAATACCAATTCACCCCCCCCCCCCCCTCTGGGCGAATCTCTGACTTTCAAGTGGTATCAGAGCGGGGTTTCAAAATAGTATTTTAGAAAACCTAGAAATGTATGATCCATGGCCCAATTTGGTAACCGTAACACTACGGAGGGCTATTCTATAACCCGTCCACCTTTATTTGACAATATACCATTTGATTTCTGGAAAATACGCATGTCTACATTTTTACAGTCTCTAGACTATCCAATGTGGATGTTAGTTCAAGAAGGTTATTCTGCACCGTTTCGTATGTTGAATGGAGTTAAAACTAAATTACCTTTTAATGAATGGAGCAAAGAGGATAGAGAATTTACACAGTTAAATGCTAAATGCTTAAATTGTGTCTTTTATGCATTAAAATCAGAAGATTATATGCGAGTGTCTACCTGTACTACTAGTAAGGAAATTTGGGACAAACTGTGTATCACATACGAAGGAACTAGTGAGGTCAAATAATCTAGGCTGAACATACTGTTACATGATTACGAACTATTCTGCATGAAACCTAGTGAAACTATCTCTGAAATGTACACTAGATTCACCCAGATAGTGACATCTTTGTATGCTTTAGGGAGAGAGTTGTCTAACTCAGAGAAAGTGAACAAAAAATTATGATGTTTGCCTAGTTCGTATGAAGCTAAAATTGTTGTAATAACTAAGTCGAAAGATTTAAATGTTTATTCGATTAACAACTTGCTTGGGTCACTCATTTCCTATGAGCAAGGAGTGAGTCAACGACAAAGTGATGTAGGTAAAAAGAAGAAGGAGCGAACGATGGCTTTAAAAGCGAACAATTCTGAAAGTGACAGCTCTGTAGCGGAGGAAGATAATGATATAGCCTTGATGACTCGTCAGTTTAAGAATTTTCTGAAACGAAAGCAAAGCCGTCATCAAAGTAATTGGAATAAAGGTAAAAGCTCAAAGAATACTAAAGTTGCATCTGACACAATTTGCTTTGAATGCAGGAAACCCGGTCATCACTGAGCTGATTGCCCCAATGTTAAGACTCAACAATCCAAAGAAAAGGGCGAGGAAAGGCCAAAGTTCAGAAAGGGCAAGTCTAAGACATAGAAAGCATTTTGGGCCAACTCTGCCTCAGAATCATCAGAAGAAGAAGCAGAGGAGGAGTTAAGAAATTTATATCTTATGGCTAATGATAATCTTGATCAATCAGATCAAGATGAGGTATGTCAACTTTCTTATGATGAGCTATTGATTATTTCTGAAAAAAATACATGATTCATATAGAAAGTTAAAGAAAAAACATGTTAGTCTTAACACTGAGTTCAGTACTTTACAAAAGGAGCATGCTAGTATAGTTAAGGATTTTTTTGAGTTGGATAAAGATCATATGTCTCTGCTTAATGAATTTGTTACATTAAATAAGAAGCATATTGAGTTAACTACTACATACGATACCTTGTAATCATCACAGGTTGAACTAGAGAATGCATTTAAGGAGCTAGAAAAACTTGCAGAGGAACTAGATATGAGTGAGCATACATTGAGATTTGAATATGCAAGCCTTAACCAAGAGAATAAATTTTTAAAAGAAAAACTTCATGAATTCGAAAATAATAAAATACCTCCCACATTTGCTGAGTTTTTTCAGCCTCCACCATGTGAACCATCTCATTCAAAACCAGCACAGCAAGCATCATCCAAACCCAAAAATAGGCACTACCACCCCCATAGATTAGTGAACCCATTTTTCGGTGTTAGATGTTATTCTTGTGGCATGCTAGGTCACATAGCCCGCACGTGCACAATTCACCATAAGACACATCTAGTGTGGAGACCTAAGCTGCATTCATCACAGCATAACATGCATACATTTCATCCATACAAGCATAAGGTGGAACCACCTGTGATTGAAATTATAGGGATTCTCTCATAAAAGACCTAGTGAGAGCATGTGGTACCTAGACAGTGGCTGCTCGAGACACATGACTGGAGACATGAAGTAGTTCATGACACTAGAGGCCAGGTCAGGAGGCAAGGTAACTCTGGGAGACAACACGACCAGAAAAGTGGTGGGCTCAGGTATTATTGGAAACTCTAAGAATTTGATAATTGAAAATGTATTGTTAGTTGATGGTTTAAAGCATAACCTTTTAAGTATTAGTCAACTATGTGATAAGGGCTTTGACATTAAGTTTCTGTCTAACTAATGCATGATTAGCTAAAATGGTATACTTGTGTTAGAAGGAAAATGCATAAATAATGTCTACATGTTAGATTTAAACTGCATTAAAAACTCAAACTCTTTGTGTCTGAAAATAATAGCTGATGACTCTTAGCTATGGCATAGGAGACTATGCCATGCTAGTATGAAAACACTCAGGAACATCACTCAGAAAGACTTAGTTAGAGACATACATAAGTTAGACTTTACCAAGGACCATCTATGTGATGCCTGCCAACTAGGAAAATAGGTGAAATCATCATTTCATTCAATTAAGGATATCAACACCATTAGGCCTCTAGAAATTCTACACATGGACCTATTTGGACCTGTTAGTACCGCTAGCCTAGGAGGAAAATCTTATGGATTTGTAATAGTGGATGACTTCTCTAGGTTCACTTGGGTGAAATTTTTAGCACATAAGAGTGAATCATTTGAGAAGTTTAAAACTTTCTCCACTTGGATTCAAAGAAAATTAGGATGTGAAATTAAGATAGTTCATAGTGATCACGGTGGAGAATTTGAGAGTGATAAGTTTGAATCATTTTGTAAAGATATTGGAATAGAACATAATTTCTCTGCCCCTAGAACTCCTCAGCAAAATGGAATAGTAGAAAGAAAGAATAGAACTTTAGTTGAAGCTGCTAGGGCTATGTTAGTTGAATACACTGTTCCTAGATATTTTTCGGCAGAAGCAGTGAATACTGTGTGCTATGTTTTAAATAGGGTAAATATTAGATCCAAACTTAATAAGACACCCTATGAGTTGCTTAAGGGTACGACACCCAATCTCTCTCACTTACACATTTTTGGTTACAAATGCTTCATCTTAATCAATGGCAAGTCACCCTTAGGAAAGTTTGATCCTAAATCTGATGAAGGGGTTTTCCTAGGCTACACATCTATAGGTAAAGCCTATAGAATCTTTAATAAGAGGACCCTAGTAGTAGAAGAGTCTACCCATGTGGTATTTGATGAATCCAATAAGACCTCTGAATCTAATCATGAAGAAGAAGAAGTTGAGATTATACTGGGAGTAGAAACCATTGCCATAGAGACTAGAGTGGAACCTCGGGAACATCTGCCTAGAGATTAGAAATATTCTTCTAGTCATCCTAAAGAACAGATCTTAGGAGACCCATTAGAAGGTGAAAAAACTAGGCATGGACTTACGAAAGAGGATAGTCATTCTGCATTTATATCTATGATTGAACCCACGAATATAGATCAAGCCTTATGAGATGAATTCTGGATCCTAGCAATGCAAGAAGAGTTGAACCAATTCGTTAGGAATGATGTATGGGAATTAGTCAAAAAACCTAAAGAACAAAGCGTGGTTGGAACTAAGTGGGTCTTTAAAAATAAGATGAATGACTCTGGCATAGTAGTGAGAAATAAGGCTAGATTAGTAGCAAAGGGTTACAACCAAATTGAGGGAATAGATTTTGAAGAAACCTTTGTACTAGTGGCCAGACTAGAAGCCATTAGAGTACTCTTAGCTTTTGCTTGCTTCAAGGGTTTCAAATTATATCAAATGGATGTGAAGAGTGCTTTTCTAAATGGGATAATCAAAGAGGATGTCTATGTTGAACAACCCCCAGGATTTGAAAACTCACAATTTCCAAATCATGTGTTTAAGTTGAAAAATGCACTATATGGACTAAAGCAAGCACAAAGAGCCTGGTATGAAAGGCTTAGTACATTCCTACTAGATAGAGGTTTTGTTAAGGGTAGTGTGGATACCACCTTGTTCTTGAAAAAGGTAGGAGATGCAATACTCATTGTTCAGATCTATGTAGATGACATCTTGTTCGGATCTTCAGAGAAAATCTTATGTGATGAATTTTCAAAAACAATGAGTGATGAGTTTGAAATAAGCATGATGGGAGAACTTAATTACTTCCTTGGATTTAGTGTAAGACAGATGGAAGGTGGAACGTTCCTTAGCCAAACTAAGTACATCAAAGATATTCTTTAAAAGTATAAAATAGAAAATGCTAAGGCCATGAATACTCCCATGAGCTCCAACATTCAATTAGATAAAGATTCAAATGGGAAGTCAGCAGATCAAAGGAAGTATAGGGGAATAATTGGATCACTTCTCTACTTAACTGCCAGTAGACCGGATATAATATTTAGTGTGTGTCTCTGTGCTATATTTCAAGCAGATCCAAAAGAATCTCACATGACTGCTGTCAAAAGAATTCTTAGATATCTACTATGCACCCCAAACTTAGGAATTTGGTATCCTAGACATAGCACTATATTTGAAATCTTAGGATACTCAGATTTGGATTTTGCAGGATGTAGGGTAGATAAAAAAAGCACCTCTGGTACCTGTCAATTCATTGGACAATCATTAGTGTCTTGGTCCAGTAGAAAATAGAATTTGGTAGCCCTCTCAATAGCTGAAGTAGAATACATAGCGGTAGGAAACTATGTTGCACAAGTCCTTTGGTTAAAACAACAACTTTTAGATCTTGGACTACCTGTAGGAACCATCCTAGTAATGAGTGACAACACTAGTGTAATTTGTATATCTAAGAATCCAATTCAGCACTCTCGAACAAAGCATATAGACATTAGACATCACTTCATAAGAGATCATGTAGCCAAAGAAGATATTGAACTGCATCACATTGCGACTAGAGATCAATTGGCTGATATTTTTACAAAACCGTTAGCTTATGACACCTTTAGTACCCTGAGAACAAAATTAGGTGTCATAGACATTCAAGCTTAAAATAATTAATAAAAATAAAAAATAAAAACAAAAAATTGTTTGTGTGTTCGTTTTTTGTTTGATTAAAAATTAATAAAAAAAGGGACTTTCCTGATCCTCTCACATTCACCTTGTTGATACCTTAAACTTGAATTTTTGTACATATCGTACTGTACGATCCCATATCGTACTGTACGATTATCCCAAAATCACTCAAATCTCAGCCGTCCACTCCCATTCACAATCCAGATCTCTCCTGGCTTACACATATCGTAATGTACAACTCACCACTCATACTGTACGATACACATTATTGGTCATCGTACTGTACGAACACCACATCGTACAGTATGATCCACGTGTCAATATGGATTGGGATGAATTTAAGCTCGATCGGTACGAAAATTATTGCCCTTTGTACTGTACGAACACCTGTTTGTACTGTATGATTCATTTTGTCAAAAGTTATTCAGACGACTTCTCGGGACGAACGCCTCTCACTCACATTCATCCAGTATGATTCTGATCGTACTGTACGATTTGACTCACTTTTTCTGAACAGGTCATCCAGACGACTTAATTGCACATATCGTACTGTACGATCCTCAATCGTATTGTATGATACTTCCAAAATTCTATAAATTGGAGGCCTTCTTTGGTTAAAATCACTCATTCCTCTTCCAAATTCCTCACTTTCTCCATCCACTTCCACAATAATGTCTGGTGCTGGCAAGCACGACCGAATGATCGTAGGGAGCTCTTCCTCCTCTCGGCAATTTGATAATCACTTTCTCTCCGCTACAGATGAGAAAGCATACAATAAACTCAAACAAGCTAAAATCACCCCATCTCGAATGTTGAATCAAGCTGCTCTGAACTTTGAGGTGATGAACCTTTTCACCTCCACCACTCTTGAATTCCTGTTGACTCTAGCGTTTCCCTTCCACTCCAAACTACTTTTTAAATTTCTTGCAAATATAAAAGTCGACCTAGAGAACACCACCTTTACTTCCTATGTCTACAAGCAGCATGTCGTTATCACCGTCAACGACATAGCTACACACATTGGGCTATCCACTGACGCCCCTCATCCCCAATCTATGATCTCACATAATTATGATTAGACCTCAGTTAACATGACCCTTAGAAGTGTCCCATCCAATCAACACTTGCCCCTTGTCTAAACCCTGAATCAAAATGCAAGCGTTATCCAGCAAGTTCTTCGCACGTCCATCATACCCAAACATGGAGACCGCATCCATATTACTCCACTACTATCTGTGGTTACTTACCTAATAATGTCTGGAACCAAATTCAATGAAGCCCAAATGATTTTTGAATTATATCCATACCCTGTCTGCGTTCCGATATCTAGGTGCCCGCCAAAAACTAAACCTTGCTTTAGGACATGTCATAGGCTACATATTAGATGCTAAGTATCAAATTCATTATCATCTACCTCCAGATCATCTTCCTATCTTCTACTCAGATGCCTCTTTTCATATCTTATTCTATCGGGGGCCGCTCACATCGATCCCAATTTTGATAAAGAAGAGGTTGCTGCTCTTGCCGACACACCTCCACCACCACCAATACACCCGCCTGGTCCTGCCCATCCTGTCTACCCTCACGATGACATCATTCAACACCTTGATCGATTGGAGACTAGGCTGGATTTCCACGTGGCTCAACAACATCAAGAACATGAAAGTGATATGAAATGGTTTAGGGAGCGCTTCACCTCCATCGATCACCAGTTTGCATCCCTCCATCAGTACTTTCAACTACTTCCACGACCTCCACCATCACCTCCGGATCAGGATCCCAAATTTTAAATATTTTAGTGGCTTATGTTGTATTTTTTTCTTTTCTAGTTTCTTGTTATTATGGTTACTTGTTTGTTCTTCCCTTTTTGGTGCTGTCAAAAGGGGGAGACGTTTCTGTGTTGTTCTACTTTTACTATTAATGATATCAGTTATTTATGTTTACTCTTCTGTTCATATTATATGTTACTCGTTCTCTTGTTATGCTTATTCTGTAGGCTGTGATAATAAAAAAAAAATTAACAAACAAAATTTTTTTTTCTTTCTCTCCTCCTATTTAAAAAAAAATTTAAGTTATCCTTCTGAGGGGGAGCTAAGGAAGACATAACAACTGTTGTCGGAAAATATTATTTGGCACCATCAAAAAGAGGGAGATTGTTGAAATGCAGGATCCCAAGCACTTAATTTTGATGGTGATAACTAATACTTATTGAATCCATATGGACTTCCTTAAGATTACAAATGTTTATCCTTGTATTTGAGCACTAACATTTCAGGTCAGATGCACGCTGCTCAAGGTTGCTGGAGACTCAAACTGGGTAGAATAGGATGTTGAAAATTCTATAACTTTTAATTTCTATATATATTTTTTATTATTTTTATTTTCTTGAGTCTGCCATCAAAGCATGTATGTGAAAGGAGCAACCATGCACACATAGGGGGAGATTTGTTTTCATGTTTAAATTTTTTGTTTAAAAAAAAAAATAATATCGTACTGTATGATTTTCAATCGTACTGTACAATTAATTAATAATACTCAAGCTAACGGCTATTTTTTAGATGATTATTTCTATAATCTAATCGTACTGTACGATCGTTATCGTACTGTACGATGAGATTCAATTGAAAAACCCTAGCCGCCAGAATAAGTTTGGTAAGTTTATAATTTTGATTTTTTGAACAATTCATACTGTACGATCCAGATCGTACGGTATAATTAATTGAATACTTACCAAAATTATCTCCCGTAATCAGGAAATAAACGTTGGTTTCTTATTTAATGTAGATCTTACTGAACATTAATATATCGTACCGTGTGATAGACAAAAACGATTTCATTCATCCCTTCGATCGTACCAGTAAAATTAAGGTTTTTTGTTCTATTCATCCTGGACGATATTCATATCGTACAGGACGATAGACTGAAATGAACTAATCATACTGTATGATTAGTGGAGTGCTGGATGACTGACAGAGATGAATTCTTTCATCCCAAGGATCATCCCACAGATCGTCCTGTACGAATAGTAGAAATCAACATGATCATCCTGTACGATATACATATCATACAGTACAATATGTATAAAATTTGAGAACTGTTCATCTGTGCTCGTACTGGATGAAGCTGTATTTGAACTGATCGTACTGTACGATGATATATTGTACTGTACGAACATAGATGCAAAAGTTGAAATTTTTAGGATTTTCTGAAGCCTGATATAAAAACAACTTAAAATTTTTTATGTGAGGTTGTTGGTCTGTCTTCTTGCTGTGAGAGGCATTGAGAGAGGAAGGTGAAGGTGAGCTTGAGCGTGAGGGAGAAGGAGTGTGAGGGGATCACACGGTGGCTCCAAGATAGCTGCATGCTTTACTCCACTTGTGGCTTTGGGGAGTCTTCAGAAAGTTCTCTAGGGAAGAGAGGCTTCAAGATCAACATCGTCAAGGTACTCTACTGTCTCCAGGAGAGAAAAAGGAAATGGTCCGCTGCCGTCACCAGGAGGGTGACATAGCGCTTGGTATTCCGCCACACCGGGGAAGGTGAAAGTGAGTCTTGTAAAGGCTTCTCCACCTTGCTGTGGGAGCAAAAGGAGAGTCAACTTTTAGTAATGCAAATCCCGGAGTGGAAGACTCTGGGGAGTGGACATAGGTCAAGTGACCGAACCACTAAAAAAATCTCTTGTGTGCTTTTTTCATTTTTACCACACTTTACTTTTCACCCATTTTATTTACTGCTCTTAATTATTTGGTGAAAATTTTGATTTAAATTGTTGATTGTGAAATTTGTAATTGTGTTACCAATATCGTTGTTGTGAATGAACTACTAGCTTTCACATTCTATTTGTTAGATTGTTAGTTTTTTTTAAAAAATAAATAAATAAATAAAAATTAATATTGAACTCCTATTTAGGTTTAACATTTTAAAATACCAATTCACCCCCCCCCCCCTCTTGGCGAATCTCTAACTTTCAATAACTGATGGCATTGTTGCTTATTAAATAGTATCTTATGACAATTTCTTACAAAAATTGATAATCTTCTAAACATATTTTATAAGAAAAAAATGATATATAAGTTAACGAATAAGCCCCATCATATTTTTTAGAATTCTTTTAAACTTTAAAAGTAAAAAAAAAGATAAAAATAATCGCTGCTAAATTAGCCAACAACTTGTAAATCATTACTATAAAATATTGTGGTAACATTAACTTTTTAAGGGTGAATTTAGCATCGATTAAAACTATTGTCTATATCTATCTATAATGATGGTTTTAAAACCGCTACTATAAACTGCTCCGAAAATATTAAATTCTTTATAGTGATTCATTTTATGATGGCATAATACTGATAGCAAAAGTATAATTCAAAAATTCACTATTTGATATAACATTATTGAAGTTAGAAAAAGATGTTAATACTCCCATAACGAAGTACACTTTAAGAAATACCGTTGAAGTAGTGGATTTATTAATTATGCTTGGCTTATGTGAAGGGTATCACAATATAGAGACATTTTAAGTTATGTTAAATTAATTTAATTTTAGTTATATTTTTAATAATATTTTTAAAAATATTTTATTTATAATTTTAATCCAGCTATGAATATCTACATAATTCTATAAATATTATTAGGAGTTTTTTATTTTTTATTTCCAAAGATTTCTAGTGGCTTATCTGTTGACCAAAATGGAATAGCCATTGGAATGATGCAAATGGAACTAGTCCATTTGAATTTGCTATTTCACTTGGACTAATATTGAATAGGTTGACACAATTTATTAAAATATGGTATTTTTTCTTAATTGATTATAAATAGTTTATCTTTTGTAATTGTGTAATATTATGATTTTTATTCCAATTTTTTATAATTATCTATTTAAAATAGTATAATTAGCTTATCATTACAAGCGAGATAACATATTACTAAATTTTAAATACAAGATAAGTTTAATGCTCAGACATATTAGATTTCTTCATGAGCCTAGTTCATATTACTATTTTTAAGAACCAATATATCTTTTAAACTTTTCTACAGAATATGTTTGTTATTCTTATTTTAGTTTGAGGTCATTAGGACTCATCTAGACTTCTATATGTTGATCTGATGGTTGATAATCATTTCGGTGTCAATCATCTAGATTTTAATCCAGACTTTAATCTAGACTTTAATCCAGCTTTCAGAGAACTTCAATCCAAACTTCAAACCAGACTTCAAGTCAATCCTCAAACCAAGAATCAATTCAAATTCTAATCCAGATCTTAATCTAAACTCCAATCCATACTTCAATTCGATCATTAATTTTAATTCAGAATTCAATCTAGACTTCAATTCAACCTCCAATCATTTAGATTTCACTCCAGAATTTAATCTATACTTTAATCTAACCTTTAGTGAACTTCAATCGAAACTTCAAACTAGACTTGAAGTCAATCCTCAATCCAGATATCAATTTAAATCCCAATTCAGACCTTAATCGATACTCCTATCTAGACTTCAATTAAATCATTGATTCAAATTTCAATCTAAAACTTCAATCAACCTTCAATCAAGCTTCAATCCTATATGTCGGAGAAAAATAAATCGCATTACAATTTTGATGTTCTCATATTTTATAATTGATTAATACATTGAGATTAGAGTACTGTCTCGGGAGACTGATATAGTATTCTACAATAGATTCAATGTCAAAATAAGATTTAAAAAAAATATTTATGTAAACACAATTTTAAACAATAACATATCATCTTAAAAGATGAATATAAAATTCTATTGAACGTGTTTAAAATAGAAACATAGTTTTAAAAATCTAGTTATTCTTTTAATTATATGCAACAAGAAGAATATTATATCAACTTAATAGAAGAATAAAATATTCTTTAAAAGTAGAAATGAGTTTGAAGAAAAATCAACATTTCTAGAAATTTTTTCCTTATTTTATAGAAATAAAGCAAAATTTATTTTAAACTTGGGTTCTCAAAGGGAAAGCCCCTATAGTAATTATATCTTAGAATGGGTGCTCCTAGGGAAACTCTCGATTAAAGCAGTAATTTCATACCTTTTGGCCAGCTCCCTTGATGCTTACCATCTATCCTAAACTGTTAGAAAGGTAGGGGATATGACATGGTAAAAATAATGATGTGTAAAGGGATTTTTGTCATCACATTTGCATTTGGGGTGATTAAGCTTAGCTTAAACCTAATCTAAGGATTAAAATTGGTTTAGGAAAACTCTAGAAGGAGTTTAGGCTATTAGAATGGTTTGGAATCAGAGAGATTAAGTATTTGGAGCAATTTGATCACTTAGAAGACCATTTAATTATTCATTGAATGTTTGACTAGTCAATGAGTCCATAATTACTGAGGTGGCACGTAGGAAGGTTTGATGAGATGTCTTAGAGGGGGTTTGCTACTAGGAAATTAAAGTTTGAATGCTTGGGTACATATAAATGGGGGGTTTAACCAAGTAATAGTGAGTTGACTTGGGCAAACTCATTATGATTTGACTTACCAATGATTGAAACATGTTTGAGATATGAATTGAAATTGATTTGAAGCTTGATAAAATTTAGAAAGTATGAGTTGATTGTCTTGAACCGTTTGACTATATATTGATCTAATTGACCATATTTGATAGTTTGACCAAATCAAATAAAGTATGATTTGACTCATGATTGGTTTGGAGGGATTCAAGGTATGTAATTAAGTGGTCTTGAAGGTTTGAAAAGCTTGATTCGAGTGGATTTAACTACATATGGTAAGCTGACCCTATGTTGATTAGATTTGATCAGACATATGTTTAATTGACCAAGTTAACTATTGACTAGGTTAGGAGACTAATCATGTCCAAATCACCAAAAAAGATGGTCAAGGGGTTTTGATGATATTAATAATGGATTTGAAGTTTGATTGAATGTAAAGAGGCTTTATGCTTGATCTGGTTAACCATGGTTAACTTGGTCAACCAAGTAAAACCAGGAGTTAGGTTTGGCCTCAATAAGTTTGATTTGATCATTAAAAACTAATGGATATGGTCTCCTGCACTAAAAGAGTCATTTCAGTCAAAATGACGATTTAAACCTTTAAGGGGACATTTAGTTAACAAGTGTTGACTTAGTCAATAAGATCAAATTAAGGCCTAGGTTTGGGTCCAATAGGTTCAAAATGATATTTTGCAACTAATGGAGGTGATTTTATGCAATGATGAAGTTATTTGGATTGAAATGATCATTAAAACCCTTAATAATTTGGTCAAAATAGGTTAACTTGGTCAACCAAGCTTAACCAATGTCTGGATTTGAGTTTAATGCACTCCTAGTATTATTTAGGATGCATTAAAGGATATTTTAGGGTTTGATTTAACTTAGCCATGTTGAAGTTGGAATGAAACATCAACTTTATCCTTAAGGGTATTTTGGTCATTTTGCCCCCTGTCAACTGTGGGTTAAGTTGGGTCTAAAAAAATGCAATTTAATGCTCAACATATCATAACAAAGGCTATGGAAATTGTCAAAAGTCTTGGCAAAGGTCCAAAGTCAAATTCAATAAAGTGGCAGGTCTAGTGGCATAGGCTATTAATATTTAAAGATTTTATGGCATTTGGAATTCAATTCAATTTTTGAGGCTAGAGATATCAGATTAGGCTCAAATTTGGAGGGCTGATCCTTGGGACATGCCGAATTAATATGTAATTAAAAGATCATGAATAAGGGTTATTTGATTAGGTTTTAAAATGATTAAAAAATCACTTAAAAAAAGTTTTAAGACTAGGGCCCTTAACCTTGGATTTTAGTTTGAAATATTGGATTTGAGTTAGATTCTGAATTTGATTAATTGAATTTAAATTATCCAAATCAATCATAATCAATTAAATGATTATTATTGGTTGGATAGAATTGAAGCTTGAATGGAGATACATTAAAGTTTGATTGAAGTTTTGGATTAAAGTTTAAATCAATAATTGAATTGAAGTCTAGATTGATGTCTGGATTAAGGTCTAAATTGTGATTTAAATTAAAGTCTAGATTGAGGATTGACTTGAAGTCTAGATTAAAGTTTAGTGGAGGCTAGATTGAAGTCTAGATTAAATTTTAGATTGAAATTTAGATGATTGTTAACCATCTGATCAATAGGTAGAAGTCTAGATGGGTCCTAGTAACCATATATAAAAAATGAGGTTAACAACCATAGTATATTTAGAAATTTAAAAGATATATTAGTTCCTAAAAGATAGCAATATGAACTAGGCTTACGAAGAAATATAATATGCTAGAGCATTAAATTTGCCTTGCATTTAAAATCTGATAATATATCGTCTCGCTTGTAAAGATAAGTTAGCTTTTATGCTATAAATAAATAACTATAAAAAATTAAAACAAAAATCATAATATTACATAATTATAAAAGATAAATTACTTGTAATCAATTAAAAATATATATATCATTTTAATAAATTGAGTCATCCTATTCAATATTATTCCATGTGAAATAGTAAATCCTAATAGGCCAACTCCACGTTCCGTCATTCCAATGACTATTACATCTTGGTCAATTAATAAGCCTAAAATAAAAAATAAAACACTTCTAATAATATTTATAGAATTACTTAGATAGTACTTTTATTTATAATTAATAATAAATTATGTAATGTTTAATATGTAAAATATTTAAATAAAATAAAATTTTATATTTGGTGTAGTACAATTAATTACGAAGCTAATTGTGATATTTATATTAAATTGTAAATTTTTATAGCTAGATGATTATTATAAATAAAATTTTTTAAAAATATTATATAATAAAAATGGCTAAAATTAAATTAGTTTAACATCGTTAAAATGCCTATTTGGGCTATATTTCGGCACCCTTCACTCGAGCCAAGCATAATCAATAAATCTTCTACTTCAGTATTATTTCTTAAGGTGTACTTGGTTATTAGAGTATCAACATCTTTTTCTAATTTTAATAATGCTATATTAAATAGTGGATCTTTAAATTGTACTTTTAACGTTAGTATTGTGCCATAATAAAATATAGCATAAATTTACGTTATAAAAATTAAAGTTGTAAAGTAATAATTTTAAAAAAATGCTACTTGAGTAAAAAAAGATATTTGGATAAGTATATATTACATATAATATTTACGATAAAATTAAACTTTTGAAAAAATAATAAAATATGATTTTTTTAACTTTAATATTCTACTATATCTTAAAAAAGCACAATAGTGACATGTCATTATAAAATTTTTTTTCCACAGCCAACCTGAGCTTTGAATTATCATTATTTTTGAATTGTGATGATCATCTATAAAATATAATAAAAATTATATTTCTAGTAGCATAATATAAATTAAAAAATAAATTTATAAATAAATCATAACCTTACATAATTTAATTTCAAAATGTATAACTTATGGTATTGTTGCTTACTAATTAATATTTGATGACAATTCCTTGCAAAAATTAATAATCTTCTAAATATATTTTTTAAAATAAAAAATGTTAGATCTGTTAATGAATAATCCCCATCATATTTTTTAGAATTTTTTTAAAAAATTTGAAAGTAAGAAGAAGATAAAAATAAATATAGACAATGATTTTTACCTTTGATAAATTAGTCGTCAGTTTGTAAAATTGCTGCTACAAAATATTATGGTAACTTTAACTTTTGACGGTGAATTTAGTAGCGGTTAAAACCATTGTCTATCTCTATCTGTAGTGGTGGTTTTAAAATCGTTGCTATACTACTGCGATAATATTAACTTTTTTATAATTATTTATTTGATGATGACACAATAATGATGGTAGAAGTATAATTTAAAAATCCACTTCTTTGTATAGTATTACTAAAATTAGAAAAAGATGTTGATACTCACATAGCTAAGTATACTTTAAAAAATATCATTGAAGTAAGAAAATTGTTGATTTCAGATCGAGTGAAGGGTATCCAAATATAGCCCAAGCAGATTAAGATATGTAAATTAAATTTATTTTAGCTATTTTTATTTTATAATATTTTTAAAAATATTTAATTTATAATTTTTATCCAGTTACAAAGATCTACATATTAATGCAAATATTTCAATCAACTTTGTAATTAATTTTATTACGCCAAATGTAATTTTTTATTTTATTTAAATATCTTATATATTAAATATTATATAATTTATTATTAATTATAAATAAAATTTATTATCTAAATAATTTTATAAATATTATTAGTAGTTTTTTATTTGTTATTTTAGGAAATTTTTAATTGCTTACTAATTAACTAAAATGGAATAGCCATCGAAAGGATACAATGCAGAGCTCATCCATTTAAATTTGTTATTTCACTTTGACTAATACTATATAGAATCACTCAATTAACTAAAATAGGATATTTTTTTAATTTATTACAAATAAATTATCTTTTATAATTGTGTAATATTATCACTTTTACAGTAGAATAATTGGCTTATCTTTACAAGCGAGATGATATATTACTAGATTTTAAATACAAGACAAGTTTAATGCTCGGATATGTTATTTTTCTTCATGACCCTAGTTCATATTGCTATCTTTTAAGAACTATTATATATTTTGAACTTCTCCCCAGAATATGGTTGTTGACTTTATTTTTGTTTGAGGTCAATTAGGACTCATCTAGATTTCTATATATTTATCTGATGGTTGATAATCATCTTGGTATTAATCATCTAGATTTCAATCCAGAATTCAATCTAAACTTCAATGTAGACATTAATCCAGACATCAACTTAAATCCCAATCCAGATTTTAATCCAGACTCTAATTTAGACTTCAATTCAATCATTGATTTAAGCTATAATCTAAAACTTCAATCAACCTTCAAGCAAGCTTCAATCCTATCTATCGAAGAAAAATAAATTACCATGAAGATTTAATGTTCTCATATTTTATAATTCAATACTATATTGAGAATAGAGTACTGTCTCGATGATTGACATAATATTCTGCAATGGATTTAATATCAAAATAAGATTTTAAAAAATAATATTTCTAGAAACACAATTTAAAGAATAACATATCATCTCAAAAGATGAATACAAAATTCTATAGAATGTGTTTAAAAATAAAAATAGAGTTTTAAAATTCTAATCATTCTTTTAATTCAATGCAATAAGAAGAATATTATATCATCTTGACAGATAAATATAATATTCTTCAAAACATATAAAAATACAAACGAGTTTTATAAAATTTACCATTTTTAATATCAAATATAATAAGAAAAATATCATATCATCTAGGAAAATGATAATGACATTCTACAAGTACATTTAAAAGTAAAAATGATTTTGAAAAGAAATTTGCATTCCTAGAGATTTTCCAATATTTTATAGAAATAAAAAAAGATTTATTTTAACCTGGAGTTCTCAAATCCCTACAAGGGTGAGCCCCTATAGTTAATTATATCTTAGGATGATGTTCCTAGGAAAACTCTTGATCAAAATAGTAATTTCATACCCTTTGGCTAGCTCTCTTGATGCCTGCCATCTGTCCCAAATGGTTAGAAAGGTAGGGGATAGGACATGGTAAAGATAATGATTTGTAAAGGGGGTTTATCCTTACATGAACATTTGGGGTGATTAGGCTTAGCCTAAACCTAATCTAGGCGTTAGAACTGGTTTATGAAAACTCTAGAAGGAGTTTAAGCTGCTGGAATGGTTGGAGATGGGAGGGATTAAATATTTGGAGCAATTTGACCACTTAGAAGACCATTTGACAATTCATTGACTATTTAACTAGTCAATGAGTCAATAATTACTGAGGTGGAATGTAGGAAGGTTTGATAAGATATCTTAGAGGGAGTTTGATACTAAGAAATTATAGTTTGAATGCATTGATACATATGAATGGGAGGTTTGACCAAGTAACAGTGAGTTGACTTGGTCAAACTCATTATGATTTGTCTCACCAATGATTGAAACATTTTTGAGATATGAATTGAAATTGATTTGAGGCTTGATAAAATTTGAAAAGTATGAGTTGCTTGCATGGAACTGTTTGACTATATATTGACCTAATTTGACCAAGTTCTATAGTTTGACCAAATCAAGTCAAGTATGATTTGACTCATGATGGTTTTGAAGAGATTTATGGTATGCAATTGAATGATCTTAAAGGTTTGAAAAGATTGATTGGTATGGATTTAACTATATATGGTGAACTAACACTATGTTGACTAGATCTGACTAGATATGGGTCTGGTTGACCAAGTCAACTATTGATCAGGTAAGAGGACTAATTAGGTCCAAATCACCAAAAAGGATTGTCAAGGGGGTTTTGATGAGGTTCACAATGGATTTGAAGTTTGATTGAATGTAAATATTCTTTATGGTTGTTCTGGTCAACCAAAGTTAACTTGGTTAACCAAGTTGAACTAGGAGTTGGGTTTGGGCTAAACAAGTTTGATTTGATCATTTAAAATTGGTAGATGTAATCTCATGGACTGGAAGGGTCATTTTAGTCAAAATGACCAATTAGACCTTTAAGGGGTTATTTCGTTAACAAGGGTTGACTTGGTCAACCAGGTTAAACTAAGGCCTCAGTTTGGGTCCAATAGGTTCAAAATGATATTTTGAATCTAATTGAGGTGGTTCCATGTAATAATGAAATCATTTGGATTGAAATGACCATTTAAGTCCTTAATAATTTATTTAAAATTTGTTGACTTGGTCAATGAGGCTTGACCAATGTCTGGATTTGAGTTTATTACACTTCTAATAGATTTTGGGTTGCATTAGAGGATATTTTAGGGTTTGTTTTGACTAGGCCATATTGAAGTTTAAATGAAACTTTAATTTTATCCTTAAGGGGTATTTTTTTGTCATTTGTCCCTCTTGTTAACTTGGGTCCAACAAAATACAGTTTAATACTTAACATATCATAATAAAGGCTATAGACATTGTCAAAAGACTTGGGATAGGTCCCATGCCAAATTTAACAAAGTAGCAGGACCAGTGGCATAGGTCATAAATATTTAAAGATTTTATAATATTTGAAATTCAATTCAGTTTATGAGCTAGAGATCTCAGATTGGGCTCTAATTTGGAGGGTTGACCCTATGGACAAGCCAAATCAATATTCAATTGATAGATCATGAATTAAGGGTCATTTGATTGGATTTAAAGTGATTGAAAACTCATTTAAATAGGGTTTTAAGACAAGGGCCCTTAACCTTATATTTTGGTTTGGAATCTTAGATTTGAGTTAGATTCTGAATTTTATTGATTGAATTTGAATTATCCAAATCAATCATAATCAATTGAATAATTATTATTGGTTGGATAGGATTGAACTTTGATTGAAGATTAGATTGAAGTTTGATTGAAGTTTTGGATTAAAGTTTGAATCAATAATTAAATTGAAGTCAAGATTTGAGTTTGGATTAAGGTCTGAATTGTGATTTAAATTGAAGTATAGATTGAGGATTAACTTAAAGTCTGGATTGAAGTTGAGTCGAGGCTGGATTAAGGTCTAGATTGAATACTATATTGATATTTAGATGATTATCAACCATCAGATCAATAGGTAAAAGTCTTGATGGGTCTTATAACCTCATATATAAATGAGGCAATAACCATAGTATGTAGAGAAGTTTAAAAGATAGATTAGTTTCTTAAAGATAACAATATAAACTAGGCTCACTAAGAAATATAACATGTCAGAGCATTAAACTTCTCTTGCATTTAAAATCTGGTAATATGTTATCTCGCTTGTTAAGATAAGTTAATTATTCTGGCATAAATAAATACCTATAAAAATTTTAAATAAAAAGTATAATATTAGGTAATTATAAAAGATAAATTTTTTATAATGAATTAAGAAAAAATACACCATTTTAATAAATTGTGTCATCCTATTCAATACTATTCCAAAAGAAATAGCAAATCTAAATGGAACAACTCCATGTTACATCATTGAAATGACTATTTTATCTTGGTCAACTAATAAACCAATAAAAATTTCCTAAAATAATAAAATAAAACTCCTAATAATATTTATAATTAATAATAAATTAGATAATTTTTAATATGTAAGATATTTAAAAAAAAAAACTTAAATTTAGTGCAATACAATTAATTATGAAGCCGGTTGTCATATTTACATTAACAAGTATATTTTTATAGCTAGATTAAAATATTTTTAAAAATATTATAAAATAAAAATATTAAAATTAAATTAACTTAACATCATTAAAATATCTGCTTGGACTATATTTCGATACCCTTCACTCGAGCCAGGCATAATCAGTAAATTCTCTACTTTAACGGTATTTCTTAAGGTATACTTGGCTATGAGAGTATCAATATTTTTTTTAATTTCAGTACTGCTATATCAAATAGTGAATCTTTAAATTATACTTTTATCATTAGCATTGAGCCATCATAAAACATAGCATAAATCTACATTATAAAATTAAAATAGTAAAGTCATAAATTAAAAAAAAAAATACTACTTGGATAAAAATAGAGATATTTGGATAAGTATGTAATATTTACAATAAAACTAAACTTTTGAAAAAATTAGTAAAATATAATTTTTTGTACCTTTAATATTCTACTATATCTTAAAAAATATAATGGTGGCATATTATTATAAGATTATTCTTTCACAATCAACCTGAGCTTTGACTTATCATTATTTTTTAATTCTTATGATAATATATAAAATATAATAAAAATTATATTTTTCATATCATAATATAAATTAAAAAATAAATTTAAAAATAAATAATAAACTTACATATTTTAGTTTCAAGATGTATAACTGATGGCATTGCTACTTATTAAATGATATCTTATGATAATTCCTTACAAAAATTGATAATCTTCTAAATATATTTACTAAGATAAAAAAATTTTATATCAGCTAACGAATAAGCGCCATTATATTTTTTTAGAATTCTTTAAAATTTAAACGTAAGAAAAAGATAAAAATAGATATAGATAGTAGTTTTATCCGCTACTAAATTAACCGACAGTTTACAAACCGCTGCTACAAAATATTATGGTAACTTTAACTTTTGATGGTGAATTTAACAACAGTTAAAACTGCTGTATATATTTATCTATAGCAATAGTTTTAAACCTTTTTATGGTGATTCAATTTATGATAGCACAATACTAAACATAAAATTATAATTTAAAGATTCACTATTTGATATAACATTATTGAAGTTAGAAAAAATGTTGATACTTTATTAGCCAAGTAAATCTTAAAAGTATCGTTGAAGTAGGAAATTTTTTGATTGTGCTCGGATTGAATGAAGGGTATCCAAATATAGCCCAAGCAGGCATTTTAAGGTATGTAAACTAATTTAATTTTAGTCATTTTTGTTTTATGATATTTTTAAAAATATTTAATCTATAATTTTTATCGAATTATAAATATCTACATATTAATGCAAATATTTCAATCTACTTCATAATTAATTTTATTATACTAAATATAATTTTTTATTTTATTTAAGTTTTTTATATATTAAATATTACATAATTTTTTATAATTATAAATAAAAAGTACTATCTAAATAATTTTATAAATATTATTAGAAGTTTTTTATTTATTATTTAAGGAAATTTCTAATGGCTTATTAGTTGACTAAAATGAAATGACCATTGAAATGATGCAATGTAAAGTTGATCCATTTGGATTTGCTATTTCACTTGGACTAATATTGAATAGGATGACTTAATTTATTAAAATGAGATAATTTTTTTAATTATTTATAAGTAATTTATCTTTTATAATTGTGTAATATTATAATTTTATTTCAATTTTTTATAGTTATCTATTTACAGCAGAATAATTAGCTTATCTTTACATGTCAGATTATATATTATTAGATTTTAAATAGAAGATAAATTTAATGCTCGGACATGTTATATTTTTTTATGAGTCTAGTTCATATTGTTATCTTTTAAGAACTATTATATCTTTTGAAGTTTTCTACAAAATATAGTTGTTGACCTTATTTTTATTCGAGGTCATTAGGACTCAACTAGATTTTTGTATGTTTATTTGATGGTTCACAATCATCTAGATTTCAATCCAGAATTCAATTGAAACTTCAATCCAGACTTCAAAAAAGACTTCAAGTCAATCCTTAATCCCGACATCAATTCAAATCACAATTTAGGCTGCTGGAATGGTTTGTGATGAGAGGGATTAAGTATTTGAAGCAATTTGACAACTTAGAACACTTTGATTATTCATTGATTGTTTGACCAATCAATGAGTCGATAATTATTGAGGTGGAATATAGGAAGGTTTGATGAGATGTCTTAGAGGGAGTTTGATGCTAGGAAATTAAAGTTTGAATGCATGGGTGCATATAAATCAGGGGGTTTGACCAAGTAATAGTGAGTTGACTTGGTCAAACTTATTATGTTTTAACTCACCAATGATTGAAACATATTTGAGATATAAATTGAAATTTATTTGAGGCTTCATAAAATATGGAAAGTATGAGTTGATTGTATGGATCCATTTGATTATATATTGACCTAATTTGATAAGTTTGATAGTTTGTCAAAATCAATTCAAGTATGATTTAACTCACGATGGGATTGGAGAGATTCAAGGTACGTAATTGAATGGCCTTGAAGGTTTGAAAAGCTTGATTGGAGTGGATTTAATTATATACGATGAACTGGCCTTATGTTGACTAGATTTGACCAAATATGGGTCTGGTTGACCAAGTTAACTATTGACGAGGTCAGGGGACTAATCGGGTCCACATCACCAAAAAAGATGGTCAAGGGGTTTTGATGATGTTCAGAGTGGATTTGACATTTAATTAAATATAAATAGACTTAATGGTTGATCTAATCAACCATGGTTGATTATCTCAACCAAGTCAAACTAGGAGTTGGATTTGAGCTCTACAAGTTTGATTTGATCATTGAAAACTAATGGATATGGTCTCATAGACTAGAAGGGTCATATTAATCAAAATGATCATTTAGACCTTTAAGGGGCCATTTGGTTAACAAGGATTGACTTGGTCAACCAGGTCGGACTAAGGCCTAGGTTTGGGTCCAATAGGTTAAAAAATATATTTTTGATCTAATGGAGGTGGTTCCATGCAATGATGAAGTCATTTAGATTGAAATGACCATTTAAGCCCTTAATAATTTGGTCAAAATAGATTGATTTGGTCTACCAAGCATAAGCAAGATCTGAATTTGAGTATAATGCACTCCTAATAGTATTTACGATGCATTAGAGGATATTTTAGGGTTTGATTTGACTAGGCCATGTTGAAGTTTAAATAAAACTTTAATTTTATCTTTAAGGGGTATTTTGGTCATTTGGCCCCTCTAATTAACTATGCGTCAACTTGAGTAAAAAAATATAGTTTAATTCTTAACATATCATAACAAAGGCTATGGACATTATCGAAGGTCTTGGGGAAGGACCAAGGTCAAATTCTAAAAGTGACAGGTCTAGTGGGAAAGGTCATAAATATTTAAAGATTTTATAGCCTTTAGAATTCAATTCAGTTTTAGGGCTAGAGATTGAGGTGTCAATATTTGACATAACATAAAAACCTGACTTGAACCTGACATAAAAATTTTGGGTTGGACCTGACCTGATTTTAAAACTGTTCAGTTTTGGGTTCCTGATTTTGACCCAATTGAAAAATTTGGTAAGGTCCAGGTTGACCCATCGGGTTTCTTGGTCAACTCAAAAACCTATTTGAAATGAGCTGATCGTGCTACCTGATCCTGCCTAAGCTTACCCGCGCCTGCTCGAGCATGCTCAAGCTTGCTTGCACCCTCGCTTGAGGTAACCTGAGCCTACCCGAGGCTGCCAACACTCGCCAGCGTTACGCCCAAAGTTTCCAGTAGCTGACAGTACTGCCCACACCTGCCAGCAGCCTTCTGTGTGGCGCCCGAGGCTACTAGTAGCTACACGCAACACCCTCATGAGCTTAGGCTGGCTTACGCCCTCTCACGTGTACTGCATCCGTGCCTACCTGATGTCCGATGTCCTGTTGTCCCGTCGTCACCGTCTGGGTTAACCGTATCGGGTCAGGTCAACCTGCCTAAATGATGGGTCGAGTTTGGGTCTGGATTTTTGACCCATTTATATAATAGGGTCGGGTTAGGGTCGACTCTTTTGAACTCTAGTCAATTCCAGGTTTGACTCGAGCCCAACCCAAAACTCGATTTTGACACCCCTAACTAGAGTTCTCAGATTAGGCTCAAATTGGGAGGATTGACCTTAGGGATATGCCAAAGTAAAATCCAAATAATTGATTATGAATTAGGGGTCATTTGATTGGGTTTTGAAGTGATTAAAAAATTACTCAAAAAGGATTTTAAGATAAGGGCCCTTAACTTTAGATTTTGATTTGAAATCCTAGATTTGAGCTAGATTATAAATTCGATTGATTGTATTTGAATTATCCAAATCAATCATAATCAATTGAATGATTATTATTATTTGGATAGGATTGAAGCTTGATTGGAGACTAGATTGAAGGTTGATTAAAGTTTTGGATTGATGTTTGAATCAATGATTAAATTGAAGTTTTGATTAAACTCTGAATTAAGGTCTGGATTATGAATTGAATTGAAGTTTGGATTGTGGATTGACTTGAAGTCAATTAAAGTTAACTAGAGGTTAGATTGAAGTCCTGATTGAATTCTAGATTGAATTCTAAATAATTAATACTTAGATGATTATCAACCATCAGATCAATAGGTAGAAATCAAGATGGATCCTAGTAGTCTCATAGAAAAATGAGATTAAGAACTATATTATGTAGAGAAGTTTAAAAGATATATTAGTTCCTAAAAGATAGCAATATGAGCTAGGCTCACAAAAAAATATAACTTATCAGAGCATTAAACTTGTCTTGCATTTAAAATCTAGTAATTTATCATCTTACTTGTAAAGAAAAGTTAATTGTTATATTGTAAACAAATAATTATAAAAAATTGAAATAAAACTTATAATATTATAAAATTATAAAACCTAAATTATTTATAATGAAGTAAAAAAAAAAATACACCATTTTAAAAAATTGAATCATACTATTCAATATTAGTCCAAGTGAAATAATAAATTCAAATGAATGAGCTCCACCTTATATCATTCCTATAGCTATTCCATCTTGGTCAACTAATAAACCAACAGAAATTTCCTGAAATAATAAATAAAAAACTCCTAATAATATTCATAGAATTATTTAGATAGTACTTTTTATTTATAATTAATAATAAATTATGTAATATGAAATATGTGTGATATTTAAATAAAAGAAAAACTTATATTTAATACAAAATAATTAATTACGAAGCTGATTGTCATATTTATATTTACATGTAGATCCTCATAGCGGGTTAAAAATTATAAATAAAATATTTTTAAAATATTTTTAAATAAAAATAGCTAAAATTAAATTAATTTAGCATTGTTAAAATACCTGCTTGGGCTATATGTTGGTATTCTTTACTTGAGCCAAGTATAATCAGTAAATGCCCTACTTCAATGGTATTTCTTAAGGTGTAATTGGCTATGGAGTATCAACATCTTTTTCTAACTTTAGTAATGCTATATCTAATAGTTGATCTTTAAATTATACTTTTACCGTTAGTTTTGGGTCATCATAAAATGTAGCATAAATCTACATTATAAAAATTAAAATAGTAAAGTTATAAATTAAAAAAAATACTACTTAGATAAAAACAAATATATTTGGATAAGTATATTAATATTTATGAAAAAATTTAACTTTTAAAAAAATAATAAAATATGATTTTTTTTATACCTTTAATATTCTACTATATCTTAAAAAAATATAATAGTGACATGTCTTTATAAGAATTTTCTTCCATAGCCAACCGGAGCTTTGACTTATCATTATTTTTAAATTCTTATGATCATCTGTAACATAAAATAAAAAATTTATTTTTAATATCATAATATAAATTTAAAAAAAATTATAAATAAATAATAAACTTATATAATTCAATTTTTAGATGTACAAATGATGGCATTGCTGCTTACTAAGATATCTTATAATAACTACTTGTAAATTGATAATCTTCTAAACATATTTTCTAAGATAAAAAATGATATATCAATTAACAAATAAGTCCCATCATATTTTTTAAAATTTTCTTTAAACTTTAAAAGTAAAAAAAGATAAAAATAGAAATAGACAATGGTTTTAATCGCTGCTAAATTAGCCGACGGTTTGTACACCACTACTACAAAATATTATGATAACTTTAACTTTTATCTGTGAATTTAATAGTGATTAAAATTGCTGTTATATTTATCTATAGTATTGGTTTCAAAACCACTGCTATACTACTGCAAAAATATTAACTTTTTTATAGTGATTCATTTTATGATGGCACAATATTTAAAGCGAAAGTATAATTTAAAGATCCACTATTTAATATAGTATTACTGAAGTTAGACAAATATGTTGATACTCCCATAGCTAAGTATAACTTAAGAAGTACCATTGAAGTGGGAGATTTTCTGATTCTACTTGGCTCGAGTGAAGGGTACCAAAATATAGCTTAAATAGACATTTTAACATGTAAATAAATTTAATTTTAGCTATTTTTATTTTATAATATTTTTAAAAATATTTAATTTATAATATTTAGCCAACTGTAAAAATTTACATGTTAATGCAAATATTTTAATTGACTTCATAATTAATTATATTATATCAAATATAAGTTTTTATTTTATTTAATTATCTTACTTATTAAATATTATATAATTTATTATTAAGTATAAATGAAAAGTAATTTCAAAATAATTCTATAAATATTATTAGTTATTTTTTATTTTTTTATATCACGGAATTTCTAGTGTCTTATTAGTTGATCAAAATGGAATAGCCATTAAAATGATGCAACATGTAGCTGGTCTATTTAGATTTGTCATTTCACTTAGATTAATATTGAATAGGATGACTCAATTTATTAAAATGAGATATTTTTTCTTAATTGATTACAAATAATATATCTCTTATAATTATATAATATTATGATTTTTATTTCAATTTTTTTTATAGTTATCTATTTAAAATAGAATAATTAGTTTATATTTATAACTGAGACTACATATTACTAGATTTTAAATGCAAGACAAGTTTAATGCTCAGACATATTATATTTCTTCTTGAACCTAGTTCATATTGCTATCTTTTAAAAACTAATATATCTTTTAAACTTCTCTATAGAATGTAATTATTAACCTTATTTTTGTTTGAGGCCTTTAGGACTTATCCATACTTCTGTATATTAATCTGATGGTTGACAATCATCTAGGTGTCAATCATCTAGAATTTAATCTAGACTTAAATTTAGCCTCCAACCAGTTTCAATCTAGACTTTAAATTAGACTTCAATTCAATCCTTAATCAAGACATTAATTTAAATCCCAATCTAGACATTAATCTAGACTACAATCTAAACTTTAATTCAATCATTGATTCAAATATTAATCAAAAACTTTAATCAACCTTTAATTAAGCATCAATCTTATCTATCAAAGAAAAATATATTACCATGCAGATTCGATGTTCCTATACTTTATAATTGAATATTGCATTGAGAATAGAGTACTATCTTGGGAGACTAACAGAATATTCTATAATTGATTCAACATTAAAATATGATTTTAGAAAATAATATTTCTGTAAACACAATTGAAAGAATAACATATCAACTTAAAAGATGAATATAAATTACTATAGAATATGTTAAAAATAGAAATGAAGTTTTACAAATCTTGTTAATCTTTTAATCAGATGCAATAAGAAGAATATTATATCATCTTAATGGATAAATATAATATTCTTCAAAACATTCAAAATTAGAATGAGTTTTATAAAATTCAACATTTTTAATATCAAATATAATAAGAAAAATATCATGTCAACTGGAAGACGATAGTGAAATTCTATAAGTATATTTAAAATTAGAATAGTGTTTGAAAAAAAATATATATTCCCAGAGATTTTTCCCTTTTAATACAAATAAAATAAGATTTATTTTAATCTAGAGTTCTCAAATCCCTATAACGACAAGCCCCTATAATTAATTACATCCTAAAATGGGTGCTCCTAGAAAAACTCTTGATTAAAGTAATAATTTCATATCCTTTGGCCAGCTCCCTTGATGCTTGCCATCTCTCCCAAACAGTTAGAAAGGCAGGGGATAGAACATGATAAAGACAATGATATATAAAGGGGGTTTTGTCCTCAAATGAGCATTTAGGGTGATTTGGCTTAGCTTAAACCTAATCTAAGGGTTAGAACTAGTTTAAGAAAACTCTAGAAGGAGTTTAGGATGCTGGAATGATTTGAGATGGGAGGAATTAAGTATTTGGAGAAATTTGTCCACTTACAAGACTATTTAACTATTCATTGACTTGTTTACCAATCAATGAGTCAATAATTACTAAGGGGGCATGTAGAAAGGTTTTGATAAGATGTCTTTAAGGGAGTTTCATGTTAGGAAATTAAAGTTTGAATGTATGGGCACAAATGAATAAGGGGGTTTGACCAAGAAATAGTGAGTTAACTTGGTAAAACTCATTATAATTATACTCACTAATGATTGAAACATGTTTGAGATATGAATTAAAATTGATTTGAGGCTTTATAAAATCAAGAAAGTATAAGTTGATTGCATGGAACTTTTTGACTATATATTAACCTAATTTGACCAAGTTTGATAGTTTGACCAAATCAAGTCAAGTATGATGTGACTCATGATGGGTTTGGAGAGATTCAAGGTATGCAATTGAATGGTCTTGAATGTTTAAAAGCTTGATTGGAGTGGATTTAATGATATATGGTGAACTAACCCTGTATTGATTAGATCTGAATTGACATGGGTATGGTTTACCAAGTCAACTATTAACTAGGTTAGGGAACCAATCAGGTCTAAATTACTAAAAAGAATGGTCAAGGTTTTTTGCTGAGGTTCATAATAGATTTAAAGTTTGATTGAATGTAAATAGGCTTAATAGTTGATCTGGTTAACCATGGTTGACTTGGTTAACCAAGTCAAACTAGGAGTTGGGTTTGGGCTCAATAAGTTTGATTTGATCATTGAAAACTAATTGATGTGGTCTCATGGTCTGAAAGGATCATTTCAGTCAAAAAGACCATTTAGATCTTTTAAGGGCCATTTGATTAACAAGGGTTAACTTGGTCAACCAGATAAGACCAAAGCTTAGGTATGGGTCCAATAGGTTCAAAATAATATTTTTGATATAATAGAGGTGATTTAATGTAATGATGAAGTCATTTGGATTGAAATGATTATTTAAGCCCTTAATAATTTGGTCAAAATAGGTTGACTTAGTTAACAAGGCTTAACCAAGGTCTGAATTTGAGTCTAATGCACTCTTAATAGTGTTTAGGATGCATTAGAGGATATTTTAAGTCTTGATTTGATTGGGCCATGTTGAAGTTTCAATGAAACATCAATTTTATTCTTAAGGTGTATTTTGGTCATTTTGCCCCCTAGTCAACTGTTAATCAACTTGGGTCTAACAAAATATAGTTTAATACTTAACATATTATAACAAAGGCTATGAACATTATCAAAAGTCTTGGAGAAGGTCGATTTGGTCAATTAATAAGCCACTAGAAATTCCATGAAATAACAAATAAAAAACTATTAATAATATTTATAAAATTATTTAGATAGTACTTTTCATTTATAATTAATAATAAATTATACAATATTTCATATGTAATACATTTAAATAAAATAAAACTTATATTTTACATTAATATGTAAGGCATTCCCTAAAATTATGTCATATTTATATTAACATGTAGATCTTTATAGCTGAATAAAAAATATAAATAAAATATTTTTAAAATATTACAAAATAAAAATAGTTAAAATTAAGTTAATTTAACATCGTTAAAATGCCTGCTTAGCTACATTTTTGTGCCCATCACTCAAGCCAAACATAATCAATAAATCTCTTATTTCAATGGTATTTCTTAAGGTGAATTTGGCTATGGGAGTATCAATATTTTTTTCTAACTTTAATAATGCTATATCAAATAGTGGATCTTTAAATTATACTTTTACCGTTAATATTATTCTATTATAAAATGTAGCATAAATCAATATTATAAAAATTAAAATAGTAAAGTTATAAATTAAAAAAAATAACTACTTGTGTAAAAATAAAGATATTTGGATAAGTGTATATTACATATAATATTTCTAATAAAATTGAACTTTTGAAAAAAAATTAGTAAAATATGATTTTTTTTCTTTAATATTCTGCTATATGCTAAAAAACACAATGGTGACATGTCATTATAAGATTTTTCTTTCACTACCAACTTGAGCTTTGACTTATCATTATTTTTGAATTCTTTTGATCATTTGTAAAATATAATAAAATTTATATTTTTAATACCATAACATAAATTAAAAAATAAGTTTATAAATAAATAATAAACTTATATAATTCAGTTTCAAGATGCATAATTGATGGCATTGTTGCTTACTAAGTAATATCTTATAATAATTTCTTACAAAAATAAATAATCTTCTAAACATATTTTCTAAGATTAAAAATGATATATTAGTTAATGAACAAGCCCTATCATATTTTTTAAAATTTTCTATAAACTCTGAAAGTAAAAAAATAGATAAAAATAGATATAGATAATGATTTTAACTGCTGCTAAATTAGCTGGTGGTTTGTAAACCGCTACTATAAAATATTATGGTAACTTTAACTTTTTGATAATAAACTTAGGAGCAGTTAAAACCGCAATCTATATCTATATATAGTGGTGGTTTTGAAAACTACTGCTAAACTATTACAAAAATATTAATTTTTCTATAGTGATATATTTTATGATGGAATAATACTAACAATAAAAGTACAATTTAAAGATCTACTACTTGATATAGTATTACTGAAGTTAGAAAAAAATATTGATACTCTTATAGCCAAATATATCTTAAGCAATACCATTTAAGTAGGGGATTTACTCACTGTACTTGACTCGGGTGACGGGTACCAAAACATAGCCTAAGTAGGCATTTTAAGGTATGTAAATTAATTTAATTTTAGCTATTTTTATTTTATAATATTTTTAAAAGTATTTAATTTATAATTTTTATCTGATTACAAAGATCTACATGTTAATGTAAATATGATAATCAACTTCGTAATTAATTGTATTACACCAAATATAGGTTTTTATTTTATTTAAATATCTTATATATTAAATATTACATAATTTATTATTAATTATAAATGAAAAGTACTATTTAAATAATTCTATAAATGTTATTAGGAGTTATTTATTTATTATTTCCAGAAATTTTTGATGGCTTATTAGTTGACCAAGATAAAATAGCCATTGGAATGATACAATGTAAAACTATTTCATTTAGATTTGCTATTTTACTTAGACTAATATTGAATATGATGATTCAATTTATTAAAATGGGGTATTTTCTCTTAATTGATTATAAATAATTCATCTTTAATAATTATGTAATATTATAATTTTTATTTTAATTTTTTGTAGTTATCTATTTATAACAGATCAATTAGCTTATCTTTATAAGCAAGATGATATATTATCAGATTTTAAATATAAGAAAATTTTAATGCTTGGACATGTTATATTTCGTTATGAGCCTAGTTCATATTATTATCTTTTAGGAACTAATATATCTTTTGAACGTCTCTACAGAACATAGTTTTTGACTTTATTTTTAAGTGAGGTCCTTAGGACTCATCTAGACTTCTACATGTTGATCTGATGGTTAACAATTATCTTGGTATCATTCATGTAGATTTCAATCTAGACTTCAATATAGCCTCCAATAAACTTCAATCAATACTTCAAACCATACTTTAAGTAAATTCTCAATCCAGACATCAATTCATACCCCCATCCAGACCTTAATCCAGACTCTAATTTAGACTTCAATTCAATTATTGATTTAAACTTTAATCCAAAACTTCAATCAACCTTTAATCAAGCTTCAATCCTATCTATCAGAGAAAAATAAATTGCCATGCAGATTCAATATTCTCATATTTTATAATTAAATACTACATTTAGAATAGAGTACTATTTCAGGAGACTAACATAATATTCTATAATGGATTTAATGTCAAAATAAAATTTTAAAAAATAATATTTATATAAACACAATTTAAAGAATAACATATAATCTCAAAAGATGAATATAAAATTCTATAAAATGTGTTTAAAAATAAAAATAAAGTTTTAAAAATCTAGTCATTCTTTTAATTAGATGCAACAAGAAGAATATTATATCTTGACATATCAATATAATATTTTTCAAAACATCCAAAAATTAGAACGTGTTCTGTAAAAATTTATCATTTTTAATCTCAAATATAGCAAGAAAAATATCATCTAATTTGGGAAGACTATAATGACATTATACAAGTATATTTAAAAGTAGAAATGAGTTTAAAAAGAAATCTGCATTCCCAAAGACAATGATGTGTAAAGGGATTTTTGTCCTCACATGAGCATTTGGGGTGATTAGGATTAGCTTAAACCTAATCTAAGGGTTAAAACTAGTTTAGGAAAACTCTAAATGGAGTTTAGGCTACTGGAATGGTTTGAGATGGAAGGGATTAAGTATTTAGAGCAATTTGACCACTTAGACGACCATTTAACTATTCATTAACTATTTGACCAATAAATGAGTCAATAATTACTGAGGTGGCATGTAGGAAGGTTTTATAAGATGCCTTAGAGGTATTTTGATGCTATTAAATTAAAGTTTAAATGCATAGGTACATATGAATGGGGGGGTTGACTAAGTAATAGTGAGTTGACTTGGTCAATCTTATTATGATTTGACTCGCCAATGATTGAAATATGTTTGAGATATGAATTAAAGTTGATTTGAGGCTTGATTGCATGGAATTGTTTGACTATATATTGACCTAATTTGAGCAAGTTTGATAGTTTAACCAAATCAAGTCAAGTATGGTTTGACTTATGATTGGTTTGGAGAGATTAAAGGTGTGCAATTGAATGGTTTTGAAGGTTTAAAAAGCTTGATTGGAGGGGATTTGACTATATATGGTGAACTGACCCTATGTTGACTCAATCTAACTAGATATGGGTCCGATTGACAAAGCCAACTATTGATTGGGTCAGGGGACCTATCAGATCCAACTCACCAAAAAAGATGGTCAAGGGGTTTTGATGAGGTTTATAAAGGATTTGAAGTTTGATTGAATATAAAAAGGCTTAATGGTTGATCTGGTCAACCATGGTTGATATTATCAACCAAGTCAAATTAGGAGTTGGGTTTGGGCTCAAAAAATCTGATTTGATCATTGAAAACTAATAGATATGGTCTTATGGGCTAGAAGGGTCATTTCAGTCAAAATGACCATCTAGACCTTTAAAGGGCCATTTGGTTAACAAGGGTTGACTTAGTCAACCAAGTCAGATCAAGGCCTTTTTTTGGGTCCAATAGGTTTAAAATGATATTTTGGATCTAATGGAGGTGATTTCATGCAATGATGAAGCCATTTTGATTAAAAGGACCATTTAAACCTTAATAATTTATTCAAAATAGGTTGAGTTGGTAAACTAGCCTTAACCAAGGTTTGGATTTTAGTATAATGCACTCTTAATGTGTTTATGATGTATTAGAAGATATTTTAGGGTTTGATTTGATTGGGTCATGTTGAAGTTTGAATGAAACTTTAATTTTATCCTTAAGGGGTATTTTTGTCATTTGGCCCTCTTGGTCAACTATGGGTCAACTTGGGTCCAACAAAATATAGTTTAATGCTTAACATATCATAACAAAGGCTATAGATATTGTCAAAAATTTTAGAGAAGGTCCCAAGGTCAAATTCCATAAAGTGGTATGCCTAGTCTTATAGGATGTAAATATTTCAAGATTTTATAGCCTTTGGAATTCAATTAAAATTCTCAGGTTAGAGATCTCAAATTGGGCTCAAGTTTGGAGAGTTGACCATATGGACATGCCAATCCAATATGTAATTGATAGATCATGAATTGGTGACCATTTGATTAAGTTTTGAAGTGATTGAAAAATCACTCAAAAAGGATATTAAGATAAGGGCCCTTAACCTTGGACTTTGGTTTGGAATCCTAGATTTGAATAAGATTTTAAATTTAATTGGTTAAATTTGAGTTATCTAAATCAATCATAATAAATTGAATGATTATTATTGGTTGAATATGATTAAAGGTTGATTGGAGACTAGATTGAAGGTTGATTAAAGTTTTGGATTGAAGTTTGAATCAATGATTGAATTGAAGTCTAGATTGGAGTCTATATTAATGTTTGAATTATAATTTGAATTGATGTCTAGATTGATTATTGACTTGAAGTCTAGATTCAAATTGACTGGAGGCTAGATTTAAATTCTAGATTAAAATCTATATGATTGATATCTAGATGATTGTTAACCATCAGATCAGTAGGTAGAAGTCTGGATGGGTCCTGGTAACCTCACACAAAAATGAGATTAATAATTATGATATATAGAGAAGTTGAAAATATATATTAATTCCTAAAAGATAGCAAGATAAACTAAGCTCATGAAGAAACATAACATGTCAGAGCAATAATCGTACATTGCATTTAAAATCTGGTATTATGCCATCTCGCTTGTAAAGATAAGGTAATTATTATGTTGTAAATAAATAACTATAAAAAATAAAAATAAAAATTATAATATTATATAATTATGAAAGATAAATTATTTATAATTAATTTAGAGGAAATACACCATTTTAATAAATTGAGTCATCCTATTCAATATTAATCCAGGTGAAATAACAAATTTAAATGAACCAGCTCCACATTACATCATTCAAATGATTATTATATTTTGGTCAACTAATAAATCAATAAAAATTCCCTAAAATAATAAATAAATAACTCATAATAATGTTTATAGAATTATTTTTATAGTACTTTTTATTTATAATTAATAATAAATTATATATTATTTAATATGTAAAATATATATATAAAAGAAAATTATATTTGGTGCAATACAATTAATTAAAAAGCCAATTATCATATTTACATTAACATGTAGATCTTTATAGCTAGATAAAAATTATAAATCAAATATTTTAGAATATATTATAAAAAAATAGTTAAAATTAAATTAATTTAACATCGTTAAAATACCTGCTTGTGCTATATTTTGGTACCTTTCGCTCCAGCCAAGTATAATCAGTAAATCCCCTACTTCAACAGTATTTCTTAAGGTGTACTTGACTATGAGAGTATCAACATATTTTTCTAACTTCAGTAATGTTATATCAAATAGTGAATTTTTAAATTATATTTTTACCATCAGTATTGTTTCATCACAAAATGTAACATAAATCTACATTATAAAAATTAAAAAAGTAAAGTCATAAATAAAAAAAATAACTACTTGAGTAAAAATAAAGATATTTGGGTAAGTATATATTACATGAAATATTTTTGATAAAATTGAACTTTAAAGAAATAAGTAAAATATGATTTTTTTACCTTTAATATTCTATTTTATCTTTAAGAAACATAACGGTGACATGTCATTATAAGATTTTTCTTCCACAGCCAATCTGAGCTTTGACTTAACATTATTTTTGAATTCTTATGATCATCTGTAATATATAATAAAAATTATATTTCTAATATCATAATATAAATTAAAAATAAATTTATAAATAAATAATAAACTTATATAGTTCAGTTTCAAGATGTATAACTAATGACATTGCTGCTTACTAAATGATATCTTATGATAATTTCTTATAAAAATTAATAATCTTCTACACATATTTTTTTAAATAAAAAATGTTATATCAGTTAACGAACAAGCCCCATCTATTTTTTTAAAAAAATTTTAAACTTTAAAAATAAAAAAAAGATAAAAATAGATATTGATAGTGGTATAAATTAGTTGGTAGTTTTTAAATCACTGCTATAAACTTTTTGATGATAAATTTAATAGTAGTTAAAATTGCTGTATATATTTGTTATATTACAATGAAAATATTAATCTTTTTATAGTGATTCATTTTATGATGACACAATACAGATGGTAAAAGCATAATTTAAATATTTACTACTTGATATAGCATTATTGAAGTCATTACTGAAGTTAGAAAAAAATGTTTGTACTCTCATAGCCAAGTATACCATAAAAAATATCATTAAAGTAGGGGATTTACTGACTGTACTTGGCTCGAGTGAAGGATACCAAAAAATAGCCCAAGCAGGCATTTTAAGGTATGTAAATTAATTTAATTTTATCCATTTTTATTTTATAATATTTTTTAAAATATTTAATTTATAATTTTTATTCAGCTAAAAAGATCTACATATTGATGCAAATATTTTAAATGACTTCATAATTAATTGTATTGTACCAAATATAAGTTCTTATTTTATTTAAATGCCTAACATATTAAATATTGCATAATTTATTATTAATTATAAATGAAAAATACTATCTAAATAATTCTATAAATATTATTAGGAGTTTTTTATTTTTATTTTCAAAAATTTTTAGTGGCTTATTGGTTGACCAAAATGGAATAGCCATTGGAATACTATAACGTGGAGCTGGTCAATTTGTATTTATTATTTCACTTAGGCTTATATTGAATAGGATGACTCAATTTATTAAAATAAGATATTTTATCTTATTTTTTATAAATAATTAATCTTTTATAATAGTGTAATATTATAAATTTTACTTTAATATTTTTGTAGTTATCTATTTACAATAAAATAATTAGCTTATCTTTACAAGAGAGATGACATATTACTAAATAGAAGGTAAGTGTAATACTCAGACATGTTATATTTTTTCATAAGCCTAGTTTATTTTTCTATCATTTAGGAAGTAATATATCTTTTAAACTTCTCTATAGAACATGGTTGTTGACTTTATTTTTGTTTGAGGTCTTTTGGACTCATCTAGACTTCTACATGTTTTATCTTATGGTTAACAATCATCTACGTGTCAATCATCTAGATTTCAATCTAGAATTTAATCTAGACATCAATCAGGCCTTTAGTTAACTTCAATTTAGACTTCAAACTAAACTTTAAGTCAATCCTCAATCCAGATATCAATTCAAATCCCAATTCAGACCTTAATCCATACTCCAATCTAAACTTCAATTCAATCATTGATTCAAACTTCAATCCAAAATATCAATCAAGCTTTAATCCAATCTGTTGAGAAAAATAAATTGCCTTGCAGATTCAATATTCTCATATTTTATATTTGAATATTACAGTGAGAATAGAGTACTATCTTGGTAGACTAACACAATATTTTACAATTGATTCAATGTCAAAATAAGGTTTTAGATGATAATATTTCTTTATATACAATTTAAAGAATAACATATCATCTCAAAAGATAAATATAAATATCTATAGAATATGTTTAAAATAAGAAATAGTTTTTAAAAATCTAGTCATTCTTTTAATTAGATGCAATAAGAAGAATATTATATTACCTTGATGGATGAATATAATATTCTTTAAAACATTCAAAAATAAGAACAAATTTTGTAAAATCCATCATTTTTAATATCAAATAAAATAGAAAAAATATCATATTATCTAGGAAGATGATAATGACATTCTATAAGTATATTTAAAAGTAGAAATGAGTTTGATAAGAAATCTACATTTCTAGAGATTTCTTTCATATTTTATAGAAATAAAATAAGATTTATTTTAATCTGGAGTTATCAAATCCCTATATGAGCAAGCTCATGTAGTTAATTACATCCTACGATGGGTGCTCCTTGAAAATCACTTGATTAAAGCATCAATTTTATAACCATTGGCCAGCTCCCTTAATGTTTTCCATCTACCCAAATGATTGAAAAGTCAGGGGACAAGACATGGTAAAGATAATGATGTGTAAAGGGGGTTTTGTCCTCAAATGAGTATTTAGGGGTGATTGGCTTAGCTTAAACCTAATCTAAGGGTTAGAAATAGTTTAGGAAAACTCTAGAAGGAGTTTAGGCTATTGGAATGGTTTGAGAATGGAGGGATTAAGTATTTAGAGCAATTTGACCACTTAGAAGACCATCTGACTATTCATTAACTATTTCACCAGTCAATGAGTCAATAATTGTTGTATATAGGAAGGTTTGATGAGATGTCTTACAGGGAATTTGATGCTACGAAATTAAAGTTTGAATGTATTGATACATATAAACGGAAGGGTTTATCCAAGTAATAGTGAGTTAACTTGATCAAACTCATTATGATTTGACTCATCAATGATTGAAACATACTTGAGATATGAATTAAAATTAATTTAAGGCTTAATAAAATCTAAAAAGTATGAGTTGATTGCATAAAATTGTTTGACTATATATTAACCTAATTTGACTAAGTTTGATAGTTTGACCAAATCAGTCAAAAATAATTTGACTCAAGATGGGTTTAGAGAGATTCAAAGTATGCAATTAAATGGTCTTGAAAGTTTAAAAAGCTTGATTGGAGTGAATTTAAATATATATGATGAACTAACCCTATAATGACTAGATCTTATCAGACATGGGTCTTGTTGACTAAGTCAATTATTGACTGGGTCAGAAGACCAATCAGGTCCAAAGCACCAAAAAGGATTGTCAAGGGGTTTTGATGAAGTCCAAAATGGAATTGAAGTTTGATTGAATATAAATAGGCTTAATGGTTGATATGGTCTACCATGGTTGACTTGGTCAACTAAGTCAAACTAAAAGTTGGGTTTGGGCTCAACAAGTTTGATTTGATCATTGAAAATTAATGGATATAGTCTCATAAGCTGGAAGGATCATTTTAGTCAAAATGACCATTTAGACCTTTTAGGGGTCACTTAGTTAACAAGGGTTGACATGATCAACTAGGTCAGACCAAGGCCTAGGTTTAGGTCTAATAGGTTTAAAATAATATTTTGGATCAAATGGAGGTGGTTCCATGCAATGATGAAGTCATTTGGGTTGAAATGATTATTTAAGCCCTTGATATTTTGGTAAAAATAGGTTGACTTGATCAACTAGGCTTGACCAAGGTCTGGATTTAAGTCTAATGCACTCTTAATTATGTTTAGGATATATTAGAGGATATTTTAGGGTTTGAATTAATTTGTCTATATTAAAGTTTGAATGAAACTTTAATTATATTCTTAAGGGGTATTTTGGTCATTTGGCCCACCTGATCAACTGTGGGTTAACTTGGGTTCAACAAAATATAGGTTAATACATAACATGTTATCACAAAGGCTATGGACACTATCAAAAGTCTTAGGAAAGGTCCCAAGACAAAATTCTACAAAGTGGCAGTTTTAGTGGCATAAGTATTAAATAATTAAAGATTTTACGGCCTTTTGAATTCAATTTAATTTCTAGGGCTAAAGATCTCAGATTGGGCTCAAATTTGGAGGGCTGATCCTAGGGGTATTCCAAATCAATATGCTTTGATAAATCATGAATTAGGGGTCATTTGATTGGATTTTTAAGTGATTAAAAAATCACTCAAAAGGCTTTTAAGATAAGGGCCCTTAACCTTAAATTTTGGTTTGGAATGATGTATTTAAGCTAGATTTTATATTTGATTAATTAAATTTGAATTATCCAAATCAATCATAATTAATTGAATGATTGTTATTGATTAGATAGGATTGAAGCTTGATTGAATACTACATTGAAGGTTCACTGAAGTTTTGAATTAAAGTTTGAATCATTGATTGAATTGAAGTCTAGATTGGAGTCTGTATTAATATCTGGATTGTGATTTAAATAGAAGTATGGATTAAAGATTTACTTGAAGTCTGGATTAAAGTTGACTAGAGGATGGATTATAATCTAGATTGAAATCTGGATGTTTGATTCCTAAATAATTATTAACCATCAGATCATTAGGTAGAAGTTAGGATGGGTCCTAGTAACCATATACAAAAATGAGATTAACAACCATGTTATGTAGAGAAGTTTAAAAAATATATTAGTTTCTGAAAGATAGGAATATGAATTAGACTCACGAAGAAATATAACATGTCTGAGCATTAAACGTGCCTTACATTTACAATTTAATAATTTGCAGTCTCGCTTGTAAAGTTAAGTTAATTATTTTGCTGTAAATAAATAACTATAAAAAATAAGCCAATAGAAAATACCTGAAATAATAAATAAAAAATATCTAATAATATTTATAGAATTATTTAGATAGTAATTTTATTTATAATTAATAATAAATCATGCAATATTTAATATGTAGGATATTTAAAAGAAAAACTTATATTTGCTGCAATATAATTAATTACTAAGTCGATTGTCATATTCACATTAACTTATAGATTTTTATAACTGGATGAAAATTATAAATAAATAATTTTTAAAAATATTATAAAATAAAAAATGACTAAAATTAAATTAATTTAACATCATTAAAATGCCTACTTGGGCTATATTTCGGTACCCCTCACTCGAGCCAAGTATAATCAGTAAATCCCTTACTTCAATGGTATTTCTTAAGGTATACTTGGATATAAGAGTATCAATATCTTTTTCTAACATCAGTAATGCTATATGAAATAGTAGATCTTTAAATTACACTTTTACCATCAGTATGTATTATAATAAAATGTAGTCATAATCTATATTATAAAAATTAAAATAGTAAAGTCATAAATTAAAAAAAATTACTGCTTGGATAAAAATAAAGATATTTGGATAAGTATATATTACATGTAATATTTATGATAAAATTGAACTTTTGAAAAAAATAGTAAAAAATATATATATTTTTCTTTTTTTTAATATTCTACTATATCTTAAAAAACACAATAGTGATATATCATTATAAGATTTTTCTTCCACAACCAACCCGAGCTTTGACTTATCATTATTTTTGAATTCTTATGATCATCTATAAAATATAATAAAATTATATTTATAATATTTTAATTTAAATTAAAAAAATAAATTTATAAATAAATAATAAATTTATATAATTCAATTTCAAGATGTATAACCAATGGCATTACTACTTACTAAATAATATCTCATGACAATTTATTGCAAAAATTGATATTCTTCTAAATATATTTTATAAGATAAAAATAATATATCATTTAACGAATAAGACCCACCATATTTTCAATAATTTTATTTAAACTTTAAAAGTAAAAAAAAAAGATAAAAATAAATATAGATAATGGTTTTAATCACTATGAATTTAGCCGGTAGTTTGCAAACCACTGCAACTAAATATTATTGTAACTTTAAATTTTGATGGTAAATTTAGTAACAGTTAAAAACACCATCTATATTTATCTATAATAGTGATTTTACAACCACTAATATACTACTACAAAAATATTAACTTTTTAATAGTGATTCATTTTATGATGGCAAATATTGACGGCAAAAGTATAATTTAAAGATCCACTACTTTATATATCATTACTAAAGTTAAAAAAAGATGTTAATACTCTCATAGCCAAGTATACATTAAAAAATACCATTGAAGTAGAGGATTTATTGATTGTGCTTGGCTCGAGTGAAGGGTATCGAAATATAGCCCAATCAGGCATTTTAAAATATTTAAATTAATTTAATTTTATCCGTTTCTTATAATATTTTTAAAAATACTTAATTTTTAATTTTTATCTAGCTATAAAGATCTATATATTAATGTTAATATTTCAATCAACTTCGTAATTAATTGATTGCACCAAATGTAAGTTTTTATTTTATTTAAATATCTTACAAATTAAATATTGTATAATTTATTTTTAATTATAAATAAAAAGTGTTTTCTAAATAATTTTATAAATATTATTAATAGTTTTTTATTTTTTATTTTAAGAAATTTCTAGTGGACTATTATTTGACCAAAATAGAATAGTTATTAGAATGATGCAACGTTGAGCTGGTCCATTTGGATTTTTTATTTCACTTGAACTAATATTGAATAGGATGACTCAATTTTTAAAATAAGATATTTTCTCTTAATTGATTATAAATAATTTATCTTTTATAATTATGTAATATTACAATTTTTATTTTAATTTTTTGTAGTTATATATTTACAACTAACAATTAGCTTATCTTTATAGGCAAGATGGCATATTACCAGATTTTAAATACAAGGTAATTTAATACTCGAACATATTATATTTCTTTACGAGGCAAGTTGATATTGTAATCTTTTAGGAATTAATATATCTTTTAAACTTTTCTATAGAATATAGTTGTTGACCTCATGTTTCTTTGAGGTTATTAGGACATATCCAAACTTCTACATGTTAATATGATGGTTGAAAATCATCTAGGTATCAATTATCAAAATTTTAATCAAGAATTCAATCTAGCCCCTAGTCAACTTCTATCAAGACTTTAAACCAGACTTTAAGTCAATCCTAAATTTAGACTTCAATTCAAATCTCAATCCAGACCTTAATTCATACTCCAATCTAGACTTCAATTTAATCATTGATTCAAGCTTCAATCCAAAACTTTAATCAAGCTTCAATCCTATTTGTCAAAGAAAAATAAATCATCATGCAGATTTAATATTCTCCTATTTTATAATTGAATAATGCATTGAGAATAGAGTACTGTCTCAGACGACTGACACAATATTCTACAATTGATTAAATGTCAAAATAAGTTTTATAAAATAATATTTCTATAAACACAATTCAAAGAATAACATATCATCTCAAAAGATGAATATAAAATTCTATAGAATGTGTTTAAAAATAATATTCTTCAAAACATCCAAAAATAAGAATGAGTTCTATAAAATTTATCATATATAATATCAAATATAAAAAGGAAAATATCATGTCATATTAGAAGACGATAATGACATTCTATAGGTATATTTAAAAGTTGAAATGAGTTTGAAAAAAATCTGCATTTCCAAAGATTTTTTTTCTTATTTTATAGAAATAAAATAAGATTTATTTTAATCTAGAGTTCTCAGATATCTATAAGAGCAAGCCCTTATAACTAATTATATCCAAGGATTGGTGCTCCTAGAAAATTTCTCGATTAAAGAAGTAATTTTATGTCCTTTGGCCAGCTCCCTTAATGATTGGCATCTGTCTCCAAATGGTTAGAAATATAGGGGATATGATATGGAAAAGATAATGATGTGTAAAGGGGCTTTTGTCCTCACATGAGCATTTGGGGTGATTAGGCTTAAGATTAAACCTAATATAAAGGTTTTAGGAAAACTCTGGAAGGAGTTTAGGCTACTGGAATGGTTTGAGATGGGAGGGATTAAGTGCAGCAATTTGACCACTTAGAAGACCATTTGACTTTTTATTAGCTGTTTGACCAGTCATGAGGCAATAATTACTTAGGTGGCATATAGGAAGGTTTGATAAGATTTCTTAGAGAAAGTTTAATGCTGGAAAATTAAAGTTTAAATGCATGGGTACATATGAATGGGGGATTTGACTAAGTAATAATGAGCTGACTTGGTCAAACTCATTATGATTTAACTCACCAATGATTGAAACATATTTGAGATATGAATTGAAATTTATTTGAGGCTTGATAAAATTTGGAAAGTATGAGTTGATTGCATGGAACCGTTTGCTATATATTGACCTAATTTGACCAAGTTTGATAGTTTTACCAAATCATGTCAAGTATGATTGGATTCATGATGGGCTTGGAGAGATTCAAGGTATGCAATTAAATGGTCTTAAAGGATTAAAATTCTTGATTGAAGTGCATTTAATTATATATGGTAAATTGATCCTACACTGATAAGATCTAACTAGACATTGGTTTGATTGACCAAGTCAACTATTGACTGGGATAGAGGATCAATCAGGTCCAAATCACTAAAAAGGATGGTCAAGGGGTTTTCATGAGGTTAAAAATAGATTTGAAATTTCATTGAATGTAAAAAAGGCTTAATCATTGACTAGTAAACCTTGGTTGAGTTGATTAACCATGTCAAACTAAAAATTGAGTTTGGGCTTAAAATGTTTAATTTGAACATTAAAAACTAATGGATATGATCTCATGGACTTTAAGGGTTATTTCAATCAAAATGACCATTTAGAACTTTAAGGGGCCATTTGGTTAACAAGGGTTAACTTTGTCAACTAGGTCAAATCAAGGCCTGGTTTTTTGTCCAATAAGTTCAAAATGATATTTTGGATCTAATGGAGGTGGTTCTATGCAATAATGGAGTCATTTGGATTGAAATGACCATTTAATCCCTTAATAATTTGGTCAAAATAGGTTGGCTTGGTCAACCAGGCCAGGCCAAGATTTGGATTTGATTATAATACACTTCTAATGGTGTTTACGATGCATTAAAGGATATTTTATGGTTTGATTTGACTGGGCTATGTTGAAGTTTGAATGAAACTTCAATTTTATCCTTAAGGGATATTTTGATCAATTAGCCCCCTTATCAATTGTGGGTCAATTTCGGTCCAACAAAATGCAATTTAATGCTTAATATATCATAGCAAAGGCTATGAATGTTATTAAAAGTCTTTGGAAAGGTCCCAAGGTCAAATTCTAAAACTGGCAGGTCCAGTGGCATAGGTTATAAATATTTAAATATTTTATTGCCTTTGGAATTGAATTTGGTTTCTATAGCTAGAGATCTCAGATTGAGCTCAAATTTTGAGGGTTGACCCTAGGGATATGCCAAATCAATATGCAATTAATAGATCATGAATCGAGGGTCATTTGATTGAGTTTTGAAGTTATTGAAAAATTACTCATAAATTTTTTGAAGACAAGGGTCCTTATCCTTGGCTTTTGATTTAGAATCCTAAATTTGAGCTATATTCTAAATCTGATTTATTTAATTTGAATTATCCAAATCAATCATAATTAATTAAATGATTGTTATTGGTTGGATTTGATTGAGGCTTAATTGGAGATTAGATTGATGGTTGATTAAAGTTTTGGATTGAAGTTTGAATCAATGATTGAATTGAAGTCTAGATTGGAGTCTAAATTAAGGTCTGAATTGTGATTTGAATTTAAATCAAGATTGAGGATTGACTTGAAGTGAAGATTGAAATTGATTGGAGACAGGATTGAAGTATAAATTTAATTTTGGATTAAAATTTAGATGATTAATACCTAGATGATCGTCTACGATCGGATCAATAGGTAGAAGATTGGATGTGTCCTACTGACCTCATACAAAAATATGGTTAATCACCATGGTATGTAGAAAAGTTTAAAAGATATATTAGTTCCTAAAAGATAGCAATATAAATTAGGCTCACGAAAGAATATAACATGTCAAAGCATTAAACTTGCCTTGTATTTAAAATCTGATATTATGTCATATCGCTTGTAAAGATAAGTTAATTATTCTACTATAAATAAATAACTATAAAAAATTAAAATAATAATCATAATATTACACAATTATAAAAGATAAGTTATTTATAATCAATTAAGAGAAAATACATCATTTTAATAAATTCAATCATCATATTTAATATTACTTCAAGTTATATTACAAATTCAATTAGATAAGCTCAATGTTGCATCATTCTAATGGCTATTCCATCTTGATCAGCTAATAAGCCAATAGAAATTCTCTAAAATAATAAATTAAAAACTAATAATAATATTTATAAAATTATTTAGATATTATATTTTGTTTATAATTTATAATAAATTATATAATATTTAATACAACAATAACATCAAGCCTTTATCCCACAATGTGGGGTCGGCTACATGAATCCTTTTTCTCCATTGTGTCCTATTAAAAGTCAAATTCTTGTTTAAATCTATTAAAGAAAGATCATTTCTAATATTTTCTAACCAAGTCTTTTTAGGTCTACCTCTTCCTTTCTTAACATAAGTCAAATCTAAGACCTCTACTTTCCTAACCAGGTCCTCCGGAGGCCATCATTTCATGTGACCAAACCATCTAAGGCAACTTTGTCTAATCTTATCTTCTACTGGAGCTACTCTAACCTTTACATGAATATGCTCATTTCAAATCCTATCTCTAAGGGTAAAGCGACTCATCCACCTGAGCCTCCTCATCTCTATAACACTTAACTAAGAATTATGCTTCTCTTTTAATGGCTAACATTCGACACCATAAAGCATTACAGGTCTCACCACCATCTTATAAAACATTCCTTTAAGTTTGAGGGGTACTTTTCTATCACACAATAAGCCCGATGCATTCCTCCACTTTAACCATCCAACTTGGATTCTGCTGATAATATTCCCATCTATTTCACCATCACTCTGAACAATAAATCCAAGATATCTAGAACGTGTACTCTTATTAATGACTTGATCACCCAAATTCACAATCCCCTCACAAGGTCTATTATTACTAAAATTACACTCCATATATTTCATTTTAGATCTACTCAAGCGAAAACCTTTAGACTCTAAAGTTGACCTCCACAATTCTAGTTTACCTTCAACTCCCTCTCTAGTCTTATCAACAAGAAGAATATCATCCGCAAAACACATACACTAAGGTACATCCTCTTGCAAATATCTAGTGAGAACATCCATGACTAAAGCAAAAAGATATGGGCTTAAGGCTAATCCTTGATGTAATCCAAATGAAATTGGGAAATACTTGGTCAAACCACCTTATGTTTGAACACAAGTAATAGCTCCTACATACATATCTTTAATGGTTTGAATATAAGCGTTATTAACTCCTTTCTTTTCAAGAACTCTCCATAGCACTTCTCTTGGAACTTTATCATATATTTTTTTTCTAAATCAATAAATATCATATATAAATCTTCCTTATTCTCTCTATATTTCTCCATCAAACCTCTTAATAAATGTATGGCTTCCATAGTAGACCTACTCGGCATGAATCCAAATTGATTTTGAGGAACATTATTATCACACCGCAACCTATGCTCCATAACTCATTCCCATAGTTTTAAAGTATAACACATTAACTTAATTCCTCTATAATTCGCACAATCTTGTGCATCACCTTTATTCTTAAAAATAGGGATTAATACATTCATTCTCCACTCATGTAGCATCTTTTTAGTCTTCAAAATAGTATTAAAAAGTTTAGTAAACTAAGAAATTCCTTCATCTCCTAAGCATTTCCACACCTCTATTGGAATATCATCAGGTCCAACAACTTCTCCACCCTTCATTTTATTTAAAGCCTCTCTAACTTTGGTTTTACTAATACACCAGTAAAAATAGAAATCTTTATTTCATTTAGGGTGCTAAGGTCACTGCAGTCAATTTTATTTTCAGATTCTTCATTAAAAAGTATAGCAAAATATCTCATCTACCTTTGTTGAATATCATCTTCTAAAAAAAGTACTTTTTGATCTTCATTCTTAATACACTTCACTTGAACTAAATCCTTACTACTCCTATCTCTTTGTTATGTAACTTATACATATATCTTTCTCCCTCCTTAGTATCTAATCTATTTTATAAATCACTAAAAGCTAAACTATTTGCATCGCATGTTGCTTTCTTAGATTCCTTACGTGCCTCTTTATATATTTTCAAATTATCATAACTTTTATAATTAAACCAGTTATTATAATAGAACTTCTTATTTTTAATCTTTTCTTGCACATTTGGGTTCCACCATCAACTATTTTTACTATTAAGAGTTTTTCCTTTTGAAGCTCCAAGCACATCTTTTGTAATATTCATAATAACACTAGCCACTTTTTCTCATATAACATTAGTATCCTCATGCACAGACACAATCTTAAGATCTAAAATCTTATTCTCCAAAATATTTTTGTTAATATTCTTTAAATGTCCCATCTAATCCTAGCACATCGTATTACATTATTTTTTATTTTCTACCCAATTATCTTCAAGTCCAAAACTAATAAATGATGTTGGGTACATAAATTTTCACTCGGAATAATTTTACAATTTTTACAATCTAAATTATCTAATTTTCTTATAAGAAAATAATCAACTTTAGTTGTACTATATCCATTTTTATAAGTAATGAGATGCTCATTCTTTTTCTTAAATAAGGTATTAGTAATTAAAAAATCATAAGCTAAACAAAAATCTAAAATGGACTTGCCACCTTCATTTGTCGTTCCAAATCCACGGCCACCATGAATGCTTTTAAAATCATCTACCTCTCTACTAACATATTCATTTAAATATCCTCCAATAAAAACTCTTTCTTCAAGAGGTATCTTTTATATTAATTCTTCTAAGTCATTCTAAAATTTTAATTTTGAACCCTTATCCAAACCCACTTGAGGAGTATAAGCACTTATAATGTTAAAGATCTTAGCATCAACAACAATCTATAAAGCTATAATTCTCTCTCCAATTTTATTAATATTTATAACATTATAATTTAAAATCTTATCTAAAATCATGCCTACGCCATTTCTAGTATGACTCCTACCCGAATACCAAAGTTTAAATCCTAAACTATCAATCTCCTTAGCCTTCTCTCCAACCTATTTAGTTTCCTGAATGCACAAAATATTTATTTTCTTATGAATCATAATATCTATTAATTCTATTAATTTTTCTGTCAGGGAACCTATATTCCAAGTTCCTATCTTAATTTTAGTTTCATGGACTAGTTTCTTTGTCCACATCCATCCTTGATATGGGAACCCTTGCCTATTTAACACTGCACCTAGGTGGCTGTGCAGCGGCCCTTGTACACTTATCATTATATTTGGGCCATGCAGCACATCACTTCCAGAGGATGCTCTAGCATTAACACAATTTCTTAAAGGATTCATATCATTATTATTCGACAAGTTTTACGTTGGTTGTCAACTACCTAATGCAACCCTCCACTTTTCTCATCCAAGACTTGGGACCTGGCAACGGTAGTGTTAAATTATATAATATTTAATATGTAAGATATTTAAATAAAAGAAAAAAAATTATTTATTTCAATATAATTAATTACGAAGCTGATTGTCGTATTTGTATTAACATATATATCTTTATAGTTGGATGAAAATCATAAATAAAATATTTTTAAAAATATTATAAAATCAAAATGCCTAAAATTATATTTATTTAACATCATTAAAATGCCTGCTTGGGTTATATTTTTATACCCTTCACTCGAGCCAAACATAATAAATATATTTCCTACTTCAACGATATTTTTTAAGGTATACTTGGCTATGGAAGTATCAATGTCTTTTTCTAACTTCAGTAATGCTATATCAAATAATGGATGTTTAAATTAAATTTTTACCGTCAGTATTATGCCATAATAAAATGTAGCATAATTTTATATTATAAAAATTTAAATAGTAAAATCATAAATTAAAAAAAATTACTGCTTAGGTAAAAATAAAGATATTTGAATACGTATATATTACATATAATATTTATGATAAAATTAAACATTTAAAAGAAATAGTGAAAAATATATTTTTTACCTTTAATATTCTACTATATCTTAAAAAAATATAATGGTGACATATTATTATAAGATTTTTCTTCCACATCTAACCCGAGCTTTAACTTATCATTATTTTTGAATTCTTATGATCAACTATAAATTATAATAAATATTATATATCTAATATCAAAATATAAATAAAAAAATTTATAAATAAATAATAAATTTATATAATTCAGTTTCTAGATGTATAACTAATGGCATTATTGCTTACTAAATGATATCTTACAATAATTATTTACAAAAATTGATAATCTTCTAAACATATTTTCTAAGATAAAAATGATATATCAGTTAACGAACAAGCTCCATCTTATTTTTAAGAATTTCCTTTAAATTTTGAAAGAAAAAAAAATAAAAATAGATATAATTTGTTTTAACAGCTATTAAATTAGCCGGCAGTATGCAAAAGTATAATTTAAATATCCACTTCTTGAAATAGCATTACTGAAGTTACAAAAAGATATTGATACCCCTATAGACAAGTATACCTTAAGAAATACTATTACAGTAGGGGATTTACTGATTATTCTTGGCTCGAGTGAAGGGTACTAAAATATAGACCAAGTAAGCATTTTAAGGTATGTAAACTAAGTTAATTTTAGCCATTTTTATTTTATAATCTTTTTCAAAATATTTAATTTATACTTTTTATCTAGCTATCACTATCTACATGTTAATACAAATATGACAATCGATTTTATAATTAATTACATTACACTAAATATGCTTTTATTTTTTTTATTATCTTACATATTAAATATTGTATAATTTATTATTAATTATAAATAAAAAGTACTATCTAAATAATTCTATAAATATTATTAATTTTTTATTTATAATGTTAGGGAATTTTTAGTGACTTATTAGTTGACCAAGATGAAATAGCCATTGGAATGATATAATATACAGCTGGTCCATTTTGATTTACTATTTTCCTTAGACTAATATTAAATAGGATGACTCAATTTATTAAAATGAGAATTTTCCCTTAATTGCTTACAAATAATTTATCTTTTATAATTATATAATATTATGATTTTTATTTCCATTTTTTATAATTTTTTATTTACAGTAGAAATATTAGCTTATCTTTACAAGCAAGACAACATATTACCATATTCAAAATGCAATACAAGTTTAATGCTCAGACATGTTATATTTCTTCATGAGTCTAGTTTATTTTGCTTTCTTTTAGGAACTAATATATCTTTTAAACTTCTATACATAATATGGTTATTGGCCATATTTTTATTTATGGTCTTTAGGACTCATCTAGACTTCTACATATTTTATATGATTATTGATAATCATCTTGGTGTGAATTATCTAGATTTCAATCCAGAATTCGATCTAGACTTTAATCCAGGCTCGAGTCAACTTCAATCTAGACTTTAAACCAAACTTCAAGTCAATCCTCAATTCAGACATTAATTCAAATTATAATTCAGACCTTAATCCAGACTCCAATCTAGACTTTAATTCAATTATTGATTCAAACTTTAATCTAAAACTTCAATTAACCTTCAATTAAGCTTCAATCCTATTTATCGGAGAAAAATAAATTACCATATAGATTTGTTATTCTCATATTTTATAATTGAACACTGCATTGAGAATTGAATACTGTGTCGAGAGACTAACATAATATTCTATAAGGGATTAAATATAAAAATAAGATTTTAGAAATAATATTTATGTAAATATAATTCAATGATTAACATATAATCTCAAAAGATGAAGATAAAATTCTATATAATATGTTTAAAATAGAAATAGAGTTTTAAAAATCTAGTCATTCTTTTAATTAGATGCAACAAAAAGAATATTATATCATATTGACAAATAAATATAATACTCTTCATCTAAAAATAAGAATGAGTTGTATAAAATTCAACATTTCTAATATAAAATATAATAAGGAAAATATCATGTCATATGGGAAGATGATAATGATGTTCTATAAGTAAATTTATAACTAGAAATGAGTTTGAAAGGAAATCTGCGTTCTTATAAATTTTTTCCTTATTTTAAAGAAATAAAATAAGATTTATTTTATTCTAGAGTTCTCAAATCTCTATAAGAGCAAGCCCCTATAGTTAATTACATCTAGGATGAATGCTCTTAGAAAAACTCTCAATTAAAGCAATAATTTCATACCCTTTGGCCAACTCCCTTGATGCTTGTCATCTATCCCAAATGGTTAGAAAGGCAAGGTATAGGACATGGTAAAGACAATAATGTGTAAAGGGTGTTTTATCCTCACATGAGCATTTATGGTGATTAGGCTTACCTTAAACCTAATTTAAGGGTTAGAACTGGTTTAAAAAAACTCTAGATGGAGTTTAGGCAACTAGAATGGTTTGATATAGGAGGGATTAAGTATTTGGAGTAATTTGACAACTTAGAAGACCATTTGGCCATTTATTAACTTTTAACCAATCAATGAGTCAATAATTACTGTAGTAGCATGTAGGAAGGTTTGAAATGATCTCTTAAAGGGAGTTTGATGCTAGAAAATTGAAGTGTGAATGCATGGGTGAATATTGACCAAGTAACAGTGAGTTAACTTGGTCAAACTCATTATGATTTGACTCACCAATGATTGAAATTTTATTGAGATATGAATTGAAATTGATTTGAGGCTTGATAAAATATGGAAAGTATTAGTTGATTGCATGGAACCATTTGACTATATATTGGCCTAATTTGACCAAGTTTAATAGTTCAACCAAATAAAGTTAAGTAAGATTTGACTCTTAATGGGTTTGGAGTGATTCAAGGTATGCAATTTAATGGTCTTGAAGGTTTGGAAAGCTTGATTGGAGTGGATTAAACTATATTTGGTAAATTGACACTATATTGACTAGATCTGACAGGACATGGGTCTGGCTAACGAAGTAAACTGTTAACAGGGTTAGGAGACCAATCAAGTCCAAATCACTTAAAAGGATGGTCAAGGGGTTTTGATGAGGTTCAGAATGGATTTAAAGTTTAATTAAATGTAAATAAGCTTAATGGTTGATCTGGCCAACCATGGTTGACTTGGTCAACCAAGTCAAACTAGGAGTTGGGTTTAGGCTCTACAACTTTAGTTTGATCATTAAAAATAAATGGATATGGTGTCATGGACTGAAGGGTCATTTCAATCAAAAAGACCATTTAGACCTTTAAGGGCCCATTTGGTTAACAAGAATGGACTTGGTGAACCCAGTCAGACTAAGGCCTAGGTATAGGTCCCATAGGTTCAAAATTATATTTTTGATCTAATGGAGGTAGTTCCATGCATTTATGAAGTTATTTGGATTGAAATGACCATTTAAGCCCTTAACAATTTGGTTAAAATAGGTTGACATGGTCAACCAGGCTTGTCTAAGATCTAGATTTGAGTCTAATGTACTCCTAATGGTGTTTAAGATGTATTAGATGATATTTTAGGGTTTGATTTTATTGGGCCATTTGAAGTTTGAATGAAACTTTAAATTTATCCTTAAGGGTATTTTGGTCATTTGGCCCTCCTAGTCAACTATGGGTCAACTTCGGTCCAATCAAATCCAGTTTAATGCCTAACATATCATAACAAAGGCTATGGACATTTTCAAAGTCTTGGGGAAAGTCCCAAGGTCAAATTCTAAAAGTGGCAGGTATAGTGGCAATGACCATAAATATTTGAACATTTTATAGCCTTCAGAATTCAATTTTGTTTATAAGGCTAGAAATCTCAGATTGGGATCAAATTTAGAGGGTTGAGTCTTGGGACATGCCAAATCGATATGCAAATAATAAATCAAGAATCAAAGGTCTTTTTATTGCATTTTAAAGTGATTAAAAAATTACTCAAAAAAGGTTTTAAGATAAGGGCCTCTAACCTTGGATTTTGGTTTGGAATCATTGATTTGAGCTATATTCTAAATTATATTGATTGAATTTAAATTATCTAAATCAATCATAATCAATTGGATGATTATTATTGGTTGGATAGGATTGAGGCTTGATTGGAGACTAAATTGAAGGTTGCTTAAAGTTTTGGATTGAAGTTTGAATCAATTATTAAATTGAAGTCTAGATTGGAGTTTGGATTAAGGTCTGGATTATGATTTGAATTAAAGTCTGGATTAAGGATTGACTTGAACTCTTGATTGAAGTTGACTAGAGGTTAGATTAAAGTCAAGATTGAATTCTAGATTGAAATAAAGATAATTGATACCTAGATGATTGTGAACCATCAAATTAATAGGAAAAAGTCAAGATGGGTTCTAGTAATTTCACACAAAAATGAAATTAACAACTATGTTATATAGAGATGTTTAAAAGATATAGTAGTTCTTAAAAGATAGAAATATAAATTAGGCTCAGAAAGAAATATAATATGTTAGAACATTAAAATTATCATGCATTTAAAATCTGATAATATGTCGTCTCACTTGAAAAGATAAGTTAATTATTTTGCTGTAATTAAATAACTATAAAAAAAAATGAAAATTATAATATTACACAATTAAGTAAAAACACACCCTTTTAATAAATTGAGATCCTATTTAATATTAGTCAAAGTTAAATAGTAAATTCAAATGGACCAGCTTCAGGTTACATCCTTGCAATGACTATTCCATTTTGGTCAACTAATAAGCTAATAGAAATTACCTAAAATAAAAAATAAATAACTCATAATAATATTTATAGAATTATTTAGATAATACTTTTATTTAAAATTAATAAAAAATTATATAATATTAAATAAGTTAGACATTTAAATAGAAACACTTAAATTTTACATTAATATGTAAGACAATCTCTAAAATTATGTCATATTTATATTAACATGTAAATCTTTATAGCTAGATGAAAATTATAAATAAAATATTTTTACAAATATTATAAAATAAAAATAGCTAAAATTAAATTAATTTAACATTATTAAAATGTGTGCTTCAACTATATTTTGGTATCCTTCACTCAAGCCAAGCAAAATAAGTAAATCTCCTACTTCAATAGTATTTCATATGGTGTACTTGGCTATGTGAGTATCAACATATTTTTCTAACTTCAGTAATGTTATATTAAATAGTGGATCTTTAAATTATACTTTTATCGTTAGTATTGTTCCATCATAAAATGTAGCATAAATCTATATTATAAAAATTAAAATAGTAAAGTTATAAATAAAACAACAACAACAACATCAAGCCTTCATCCCACTATGTGTGGTCGGCTACATGAATCCTTTTTCTCCATTGTGTCTTGTTAAAAGTCAAATTCTCATTTAAATCTAATAATGAAAGATCATTCTAATATTTTCTAACAAAGTCTTTTTAGGTATACCTCTTTCTTTTTTAACATAATTCAAATCTAAGACCTCTATTTTCCTAACCGGGTCATCAAGAGCCCGCCGTTTTATGTGACCAAACCATCTAAGGTGACTCTCTCTAATCTTATCTTCCACTAGAGCTACTCCAACCTTTTCACGAATATGCTCATTTCGTATCCTATCTCTGAGGGTAAAGCCACTCATCCATCTGAGCAACCTCATCTCTGCAACACTTAACTTAGAATTAGGCTTCTCTTTTAATGGACAACATTCGACACCATAAAACATTGTAGATCTCACCACCATCTTATAGAATTTTCCCTTACATTTGAGGGGTACTTTTCTATCACACAATAAGCCCGATACATTCCTCCATTTCAACCATCCAACTTTGTTTCTGCTGATAATATCCCCATCTATTTCACCATCACTCTAAATAATAGATCCAAGATATTTAGAATGTGTACTCTTATTAATGACTTGATAGCCTAAAGTCACAATCCCCTCACTAGGTCTATCATTACTAAAATTACACTCCATATATTTCATTTTAGATCTACTCAAGCGAAAACCTTTAGACTCTAAAGTTGACCTCCATAATTCTAGTTTACCTTCAACTCCCTCTCTAGTCTTATCAACAAGAAGAATATCATCAGCAAAATAGATACACTAAGGTACATCCTCTTGCAAATGTCTAGTGAGAACATCCATGACTAAAGGAAAAAGATATGGTCTTAAGGCTAATCCTTGATATAATCCAACTAAAATAGGGAAATACTTGGTCAAACCACCTTGTGTTTTAACACAAGTAATAGCTCCAGCTAACATATCTTTAATGATTTGAATATTAGCATTATTAACTCCTTTCTTTTCAAGAACTCTCCATAGCACTTCTCTTGGAACTTTATCATATATTTTTTTTCTAAATCAATAAATATCATATGTAAATCCTCCTTATTCTCTCTATATTTCTCCATCAAACCTCTTAATAAATGTATGGCTTCCATAGTAGACCTACCTGGCATGAATCCAAATTGATTTTGAAAAACATTAGTATCTTGCCACAACCTATGCTCCATAACTCGTTCCCATAGTTTTAAAGTATGACACATTAACTTAATTCCTCTATAATTTGCACAATCTTATGCATCACCTTTATTCTTTAAAATAGGGATTAACACGCTCATTCTCCACTCATCTATCATCTTTTTACTCTTCAAAATAGTATTAAAAAGTTTAGTAAGCCAAGAAATTCTTTCTTCTCCTATGCATTTCCACACCTCTATTGGAATATCATCAGGTCCAACAGCTTTTCCACCCTTCATTTTCTTTAAAGCCTCTCTAACTTCAGTTTTACTAATACACCAATAAAAATAAAAATCTTTATTTTTATTTAGGGTGCTAAGGTCGCTACAGTTAATTTTATTTTCATATTCTTCATTAAAATGATTAGCAAAATATCTCATCCACCTTTCTTGAATATCATCTTCTAACAAAAGTACTTTTTGATCTTCATCCTTAATACGCTTCACTTGAACTAAATCCTTACTACTCCTATCCCTTTATTTGGCTAACTTATACATATATCTTTCTCCCTCCTCAGTATCTAATCTATTATATAAATCACTAAAAGCTAAACTCTTTGCATCGCATATTATTTTCTTAGATACCTTATGTGCCTCTTTATATATTTTCTAATTATCAAAATTTTTACAATTAAACTAGTTTTTATAACAAATCTTCTTATTTTTAAACTTTTCTTGCACATTTGGATTCCACCATCAACTATTTTTACTATTAGGAGCTTTTTTCTTTGAAACTCCAAGCACATCTTTTGTAATATTCTTAATATCACTAGCCACTTTTACTCACATAACATTAGTATCCTCATGCATAGATAAAATCTTAAGATCTAAAATCTTACTCTCAAAAATATTTTTATTAATATTCTTTGAATACCCCCATCTAATCCTAGAATATTATTTACTTTAGTTTTTATTTTTTGCCCCATTATCTTCAAGTCCAAAACTAATAAACGATATTGGGTACATAAATTTTCACATTTGGATTCCACCATCAACTTTTTGATCTTCATCCTTAATACGCTTCACTTGAACTAAATCCTTACTACTCCTATCCCTTTATTTGGCTAACTTATACATATATCTTTCTCCCTCCTCAGTATCTAATCTATTATATAAATCACTAAAAGCTAAACTCTTTGCATCGCATATTTTTTTCTTAGATACCTTATGTGCCTCTTTATATATTTTCTAATTATCAAAATTTTTACAATTTAACTTGTTTTTATAACAAATCTTCTTATTTTTAAACTTTTCTTGCACATTTGGATTCCACCATCAACTATTTTTACTATTAGGAGCTTTTTTTCTTTGAAACTCCAAGCACATCTTTTGTAATATTCTTAATATCACTAGCCACTTTTTCTCACATAACATTAGTATCCTCATGCATAGATAAAATCTTAAGATCTAAAATCTTACTCTCAAAAATATTTTTATTAATATTCTTTAAATACCCCCATCTAATCCTAGAATATTATTTACTTTAGTTTTTATTTTTTGCCCCATTATCTTCAGGTCCAAAACTAATAAATGATATTGGATACATAAATTTTCACTCAGAATAACTTTACAATCTTTGTAATCTAAATGATCTACTTTTCTTATAAGATAGTAATCAATCTGAGTTGTGCTATATCCATTTTTATAAGTAATGAGATGCTCGTTTCTTTTCTTAAATAAGGTATTAGCAATTAAAAAATCATAAGCTAAATAAAAATCTAATATGGACTTACCATCTTCATTTGTCGTTCCAAACCCATGGCCACCATGAATGCTTTTAAAATTATCTACCTCTCTACCAACATGTCTGTTTAAATCTCCTCCAATAAAAACTCTTTCTTCAAGAGGTATCTTTTGTATTAATTCTTCTAATTCATTCCAAAATTTTAATTTTTAATCCATATCCAAACCCACTTGAGGAGCATAAGTACTTATAATGTTAACAATCTTAGGATCAACAATAATCTTTAAAGCTATAATTCTATCTTCAATTCTTTTAATATTTATAACATTATCCTTCAAGCTCTTATCTAAAATCATGCCTACACCATTTCTTGTACGACTCCTACTCGAATATCAAAGTCTAAATCCTATACTATCAATCTCCTTAGCCTTCTCTCCAACCCATTTAGTTTCCTGAATATACAGAATATTTATCATCCTATGAATCATAATATCTATTAATTCCATTAATTTTCCTGTAAGGGAACCTATATTCCATGTTCCTATCTTAATTTTAGTTTCATGGACTAGCTTATTTTCCCATATCCATCCTTGATGTGGGAACCCTTGCCTATTTAACACTGCACTCGAGCGGTGGTGTAGCGACCCTTGTATATTTGTCACTGTATTCAGGCCATACAGCTCAACGCTTCTAGGGGACGCCCTAGCATTAACATAATTTTTTAAAGGATTCATGTCATTATTATTCGATAAGTTTTTCGCTGGCTGTCGACTACCTAACGCAACCCTTCACTTTTCTCATTAAGGACTTAGGACCTGGCAATGACAGTGTTTATAAATAAAAAAATAACTACTTGGATAAAAATAAAGATATTTGGATAAATATATAATATCTGTAATATTTATAATAAAATTAAAACTTTTGAAAAAAATAGTAAAATATTATTTTTTTACCTTTAATATTCTACTATATCTTTAAAAAATATAATAGAGACATATCATTATAAGATATTTATTTCATAGCTAACCTGAGCTTTAACTTATCATTATTTTTGAATTTATATGATCATCTATAAAATATAATAAAAATTATATTTCTAATATCATAATATAAATTAAAAAAAAATTCTAAAAAAATAATAAATTGATGTATAACTGATGGAATTGCTACTTATTAAATGATATCTTATGATAATTCCTTACAAAAATTAATAATCTTCTAAACTTATTTTCTAAAAAAAAATGATATATAAATTAATGAACAAGCCCCATCATATTTTTTAGAATTTCCTTTAAACTTTGAAAGTAAAAAAAAAAAAAGATATAGATATTGATTTTAACAGCTACTAAATTAACTAGTGATTTGCAAAAGTATAATTTAAAGATCCACTTGTTGATATAGCATTACTGAAGTTACAAAAAGGTATTGATACTTCCATAGCTAAGTACACCTTAAGAAATACCATTGAAATAGGAGATTTATTGATTATTTTTGGCTTGAGTGAAGGGTACCGAAACTCTGCCCAAATAGGCATTTTAAGGTATGTAAATTAATTTAATTTTAGCCATTTTTATTTTTTAATCTTTTTCAAAATATTTAATTTATAATTTTTTACCAGCTATAACTATCTATATGTTAATGCAAATATGGTAATTAACTTCATAATTAATTGCGTTACACCAAATGTATATTTTTGTTTTTTTAAATATATTACATATTAAATATTATATAATTAATTTTAATTATAAATAAAAAATACTAACTAAATAATTTTATAAATATTATTAGTTCTTTATTTATTATTTCAAGAAATTTCTAGTGGCTTATTAATTGACCAAGATGAAATAGCCATTAGAATGAAACAACATGGAGCTGGTCCATTTTGATTTTCTATTTCACTTGGACTAATATTGAATAGGATGACTTAATTTATTAAAATGAGATATTTTCTCTTAGTTGGTTTTAAATAATTTATCTTTTATAATTATATAATATTATAATTTTTATTTCCATTTTTATAATTTTTTTAATGCTGAAATATTAGCTTATCTTTACAAGCGAGACAACATATTATCACATTTTAAATGCAATACAAGTTTAATGCTCGGACATATTATATTTCTTCATGAGCCTAATTTATATTACTATCTTTTAGAACTAATATATCTTTTGAAGTTCTATATAGAACATGGTTGTTGACCTTATTTTTATTTGAGATTTTTAGGGCTCATTCAGACTTCTACATGTTTTATGTGATGGTCAAATATCATCTAGGTGTCAATCATCTAGATTTCAATCTAAAATTCAATCTAGACTTCAATACAGCCTTAAGTCAACTTCAATCTAGACTTCAAACCAAACTTTAAGTCAATCCTTAATTTAGACATCAATTCAAATTTCAATCAAGACCTTAATATAGAGTTCAATTCAATTATTGATTCAAACTTTAATCTAAAACTTTAATGTACCTTCAATCCAGCTTCAATCCTATTTCTCGGATAAAAATAAATCGCCATGTAGATTTGTTATTATCATATTTTATAATATAATACTATATTGAGAATAGAGTACTATATCAAGAGACTGACCTAAAATTCTACAATGGATTCAATATAAAAAATAAGATTTTAAAAAATAATATTTCTGTAAACATAATTCAAAGAATAATATATAATCTCAAAAGATGAATATAAAATTCTATATAATGTGCTTAAAAATAGAAATAGAGTTATAAAAATCTAGTCATTCTTTTAATTAGATGTAAAAAAAAGAATATTATATCATCTTAATGAATAAATATAATATTCTTCATCCAAAAATAAGAATGAGTTTTATAAAATTTAACATTTCTAATATCAAATATAACAAGGAAAATATGGGATGGTGATAATATGGGATAATGATATCATATGATGTCATTATAAGTAGAAATGAGTTTGAAAGAAATCTACATTCCCATAGATTTTTCCCTTATTTTATAGATATAAACTAAGATTTATTTTAATCTAGGGTTCTCAAATCCCTATAAAGACAAGCCCCTAAAGTTAATTACATCCTAGGATGGGTGCTCTTAGAAAAACTCTCAATTAAAGCAATAATTTCATACCCTTGATGCTTGTCATCTGTCCCAAATGGTTAGAAAGGCAGGGGATAGGATATGGTAAAGTCAATAATGTGTAAAGGGTGTTTTATCCTCACATGAGCATTTGGGGTGATTAGGCTTAGCTTAAACCTAATTTAAGGGGTAAAATTGGTTTAGAAAAACTCTAAAAGAGTTTAGGCAACTAGAATGGTTTGAGATGGCAGGGATTAAGTATTTGGAACAATTTTACCACTTAGAAGACCATTTAGCTACTCATTAACTATTTGACTAGTCAATGAGTTAATAATTACTTAGGTGGCATGTAGGAAGGTTTAATGAGATGTCTTAAAGGGAGTTTGATGTTAAAAAATTAATGTTTGAATGCATGGGTACATATTGACCAAGTAATATTTAGTTAACTTGGTCGAACTCATTGTGATTTGACTTACCAATGATTGAAACATGATTGAGATATGAATTGAAATTGATTTGAGGTTTGATAAAATATGAAAAGTATGAGTTGATTGCATGGAATCGTTTGACTATATATTGACCTAATTTGACCAAGTTTAATAGTTAGACCAAATAAAGTCAAGTATTATTTAACTCATGATGGGTTTTGAAAGATTCAAGGTATGCAATTGAATGGTCATGAAGGTTTGTAAAGCTTGATTGGAGTGGATTATACTATATTTAGCAAACTGACCCTATATTGACTAGATTTGACTAGACATGGGTCTGGTTGACCAAATAAACTGTTACTGGGTTAGGGGACCAATCAAGTCCAAATCACCAAAAAGGATGGTCAAGGGGTTTTGATGAGGTTAAAAATGGATCTGAAGTTTTATTGAATGTAGATAAGCTTAATGTTGATCTGGTCAACCAAGTCAAACTAGGAGTTGGGTTTGAGCTCTGCAACTTTGGTGTGATCATTGAAAACAAATGGATATGATCTTATGGAATGGAAGGGTCATTTTAGTCAAAATGACCATTTAAACCTTTAAGGGGCCATTTGGTTAACAAGAATTGACTTGGTCAACTAGGTCAAACTAAGGCCTGGGTTTGGGTCCCATAGGTTCAAAATTATATTTTTGATCTAATGGAGGCGATTCCATGCAATGATGAAGCCATTTGGATTGAAATGACCATTTAAGCCATTGATAAGTTAGTCAAAATAGGTTAACTTGGTCAACCAGGCTTGTCTAAGATCTGGATTTGAGTCTAATGCACTACTTATGGTGTTTACGATACATTAGAAGATATTTTAGGGTTTGATTTTCATGGGCCATATGAAGTTTGAATGAAATTTTAAATGTATCCTTAAGGGGTATTTTGGTCATTTGGCCCTATGGTCAACTGTCGGTCAACTTGGGTCAAATAAAATACATTTTAATGCCTAACATATCATAATAAAGGTGATGGACATTATCAAAACTCTTGGGGAAGGTCCCAAGGTAAAATTTTAAAAGTGGTAGGCCTAGTGCCAAATGTCGTATATATTTGAAGATTTTATAGCCTTTGGGATTCAATTTAGTTTCTATGGTAAGAGATCTCAGATTGGGCTCAAATTTGGAGTGTTAACCCTAGGGACATGCCAAATCAATATGTAAATAATAAATCAAGAATTAGGGGGTATTTGGTTGGGTTTTAAAGTGATTAAAAATTACTCAAAAAGGGATTTAAGACAAGGGCCATTAACCTTGGATTTTGGTTTGGAATCCTTGATTTGAGCTATTTTCTAAATTTGATTGATTAAATTTAAATTAGCCATGTCAATCATAATCAATTGAATGATTATTATTGGTTGGATAGGATTGAAGCTTGACTGGAGACTTGATTGAAGGTTAATTAAAGTTTGAATCAATGATTGAATTGAAGTCAAGATTGGAGTCTGGATTAAGGTCTAGATTGTGATTTGAATTGAAGTATGGATTGAGGATTGACTTAAAGTATGGATTGAATTTTATTGGAGGCTGGATTGAAGTCTAGATTAGATTCTAGATTTAAACTACTTGGATGAATACAAAGATATTTGGATAAGAATATATTACATGTAATTTTATGATAAAATTAAACTTTTGAAAAAAATAATAAAATATGTTTTTTTACCTTTTTTACAATTCTACTATATCTTAAAAAAACACAATAGTGAATATTATTATAAGATTTTTCTTCCACAATCAACCCGAGATTTCACTTATCATTATTTTTGAATTCTTATGATTACATATAAAATATAATAAAATTATATTTATAATATCATAATATAAATTAAAAAATAAATTTATAAATAAATAATAAATTTATATAATTTAATTTTATGATGTATAACCGATGGCATTGCTGATTACTAATGATATCTTATGATAATTTCTTGCAAAAATTGATAATCTTGTAAATAGATTTTCTAAGATAAAAATGATATATCAGTTAACAAACAAGCCCCACCATATTTTTTAAAATTTTCTTTAAACTTTAAATATAAAAAAATAATAAAAATAAATATAGATAATGGTTTTAACCACTATTAATTTAGCCAGTGGTTTACAAACCATAGCTACAAAATATTATTATAACTTTAACTTTTGATGGTGAATTTAGCAGCTGGTAAAATTGTTGTCTATATCTATATATTATGTGGTTTTAAAATCGCTAATATACTATTATGAAAACATTAACTTTTTATAGAGATTTATTTTATGATGGCATAATACTAATGACAAAAGTATAATTTAAAGATCCACTACTTGATATAGCATTACTGAAGTTAGAACAAAATGTTGATACTCCTATAGCTAAGAATACCTTAAGAAATATCATTAAACTAGAGGATTTACTAATTATGCTTAGCTTTAGTGAGAGGTAATGAAATATAGCCCAAGCAGGCATTTTAAGGTATGTAAATTAATTTAATTTTAGCCACTTTTATTTTATAATATTTTTAAAAATACTTAATTTTTAATTTTTATATAGCTATAAAGATTTATATGTTCATGTTAATATTTTAATTGACTTCGTAATTAATTGTATTGCACAAAATATAATATATTAGTTTTTTAAATATCTTACATGTTAAATATTATATAATTTATTATTAATTATAAATGAAAAGTACTATCTAAATAATTCTATAAATATTATTAAGAGTTTTTTAGTTTTTATTTTAGAAAATTTCTTGTGGCTTATTAGTTGACCAAAATGAAATAACCATTAAAATGATGTAACGTAGAGCTGGTCCATTTATATTTTCTATTTCACTTGAACTAATATTGAATAGGATAACTCAATTTATTAAAATAAGATATTTTCTCTTAATTGATTACAAATAATTTATCTTTTATAATTATGTAATATTATGATTCTTATTTTAATTTTTTATAGTTATCTATTTGCAGCAAATAATTAGCTTATCTTTACATATGAGATGACATATTACTAGATTTTAAATGTAAGGCATGTTTAATGCTCAGATATCTTATATTTTTTATGAGCCTAGTTGATATTGCTATCATTTAAGAACTAATATATCTTTTGAACTTCTCTACAGAATATAGTTATTGACCTTATTTTTATTTGAGATTATTAGGACTTATCTAGACTTCTACATATTCATCTGATCGTTGACAATCATCTAAGTATCAATCATCTAGATTTTAATCAAGAATTCATTCTAGACTTTAATCTAGCCTCTAGTTAACTTCAATCCAGACTTCAAACCAGACTTTAAGTCAATCCTTAATCTAGACTTTAATTCAAATCCTAATCCAAACCATAATTTATACTCCAATCTAGACTTCAATTTAATCATTAATTCAAACTTCAATCCAAAACTTCAATCAACCTTTAATCAAGCTTCAATCCTATTTATCAGAGAAATATAAATCATCATGCAAATTTAATATTCTCCTATTTTATAATTGAATAATGCATTAAAATAGAGTACTATCTTGGGTGATTAATACAATATTCTATAATGGATTAAATGTCAAAATAAGGTTTTATAAAATAATATTTTTATAAACATAATTCAAATAATAACATATCATCTTAAAAGATAAATAAGAAATTCTATAGAACTTGTTTAAAAATAGAAATGGGGTTTTAAAAATCTAGTCATTCTTTTAATTAGGTGCAATAAGAAGAATATTATATCATCTTGATGGATGAATATAATATTCTTCAAAAAATCCAAAAAGGAGAAGGAGTTTTATAAAATTTATCGTTTATAATATCAAATATAATAAGGAAAATATCATGTCATATGAGAAGATGATAATAACAATCTTTAAGTATATTTAAAAGTAGAGATGAGTTTGAAAAGAAATCTGTATCCTTAGAGATTTTTTTTCATATTTTATAGAAATAAAATATGATTTATTTTAATTTGGAGTTCTCAAATATCTATAAGGGCAAGCCCCTATAATTAATTACATCCTAGGATTGGTGCTCCTAGGAAATCTCTTGATTAAAGAAGCAATTTCATACTCTTTGACTAGCTCACTTGAAGCTTGCCATCTATCCCAAATGGTTAGAAAGGCAGGGGATTGGACATGGTAAAGACAATGATGTATAAAGGGTATTTTATCTTCACATGAGCATTTGGGGTGATTAGGCTTAGCTTAAACCTAATCTAAGGGTTTTAGGAAAACTCTAAAAGGACTTTAGGCTGCTGGAATGGTTTGAGATGGGAGGGATTAAGTATTTGTAGCAATTTGACCACTAAGATGACCATTTAACTATTCATTGATTGTTTGACAAGTCAATGAGGAGATAATTATTGAGGTGGCATATAGGAAGGTTTGATGACATTTCTTAGAGGGAGTTTGATGCTAGGAAATTAATGTTTGAATGCATGGGTACATATGAATGGGGGAGTTTGACCAAGTAATAGTGAGTTTACTTGGTCAAACTCATTATGATTTGACTCACCAATTATTGAAACACATTTGAGATATGAATTATAATTCACTTGAGGCTTGATAAAATCTAGAAAGTATGAGTTGAATGCATGGAGCCATTTTACTATATATTGATCTAATTTAGCCAAGTTTGATAGTTTCACCAAATCAAGTCAAGTATGATTTAACTTATGATGGGTTTGGAGAGATTCAAGGTATGCAATTGAATGGTGTTAAAGGATTAAAAAGCTTAATTAGAGTGGATTTAACTATATATGGTGAATTGATCCTATGCTGACTAGATCGGACCACACATTTGTCTGGTTGACTAGGTCAACTATTGATTGGGACAGAGAACCAATCGGATCCAAATTACTAAAAAGGATGGTCAAGAGGTTTTCATGAGATTCAGAATGGATTTGAAATTTTATTGAATATAAACATGCTTAATCGTTGATCTAGTCAACCATGGTTGACTTGGTTAACCATGTTAAACTAGGAGTTGGGTTTGGGCTCAAAAAGTTTGATTTGATCATTGAAAACTAATGGATATGGTCTCGTGGATTTGAAGGGTTATTTTAGTCAAAATGACCATTTAGAACTTTAAGGGGCCATTAAGTTAACACGGGTTGGCTTGGTCAACCAAGTCAGGCCAAGGCCTGGTTTGGGTCCAATAGGTTCAAAATGATATTTTGATCTAATGAAGGTGGTTCCATGAAATCATGGAGTCATTTGGATTGAAATGACCATTTAAACCCTTAATAATTTGGTCAAAATAGGTTGACTTGGTCAACCAAGCTTGACCAAGATCTAGATTTGAGTATAATGCACTCCTAATGATGTTTACGATGCATTAGAGGAGATTTTATTATTTGATTTGACTGGGCCATGTTGAAGTTCGAATGAAACTTCAGTTTTATCCTTAATGGATATTTTGGTCATTTGGCCCCCCTGGTCAATTGTGGGTCAACTTAGGTCCAACAAAATGCAGTTTAATGTTTAATATATTATAATAAAGGCTATGAATGTTATCAAAAGTAATTGGAAAGGTCCCAATGTCAAATTCTAAAAGTGGCAGGTTCAGTAGCATAAGTTAAAAATATTTGAAGATTTTATTGCCTTTGGAATTAAATTCAGTTTCTATGGCTAGAGATCTCAAATTAAGCTCAAATTTGAAGTGTTGACTTACGTGACATGCAAAATTAATATGCATTTGATAGATTATGAATCGTGGGTCATTTGATTGAGTTTTGAAGTCATTAAAAAATCACTCATAATGGGTTTAAGACAAGTGTCCTTATCCTTGGCTTTTGGTTTGGAATCCTGAATTTAAGCTAGATTCCAAATTTGATTCATTGAATTTGAATTATCCAAATCAATCGCCATCAATTGAATGATTATTATTGGTTGGACTGAATTGAAGCTTGACTGGAGACTAGATTGAATGTTAGTTGAAGTTTTATATTAAAGTTTAAATCAATGATTGAATTAAAGTCTAAATTAGAGTCTGGAGTAAGATCTGGATTGTGATTTAAATTGAAGTCTAGATTGAGGATTGACTTGAAGTCTGGATTAAAATTTATTAGATTTATTGGAGACAAGATTGAAGTCTAAATTTAATTTTGAATTGAAGTTTAGATAATTGTCAAGCATCGAATTAATAGGTAGAAGACTGGAAGTATCCTAGTGACCTCATACAAAAATGTGGTTAACATTTAAGGTATATAGAGAAATTTAAAAGATATATTAGCTCCTAAAAGATAGCAATATGATTTAGGCTCATAAAGAAAAATAACGTGTCAAAGTATTTAATTTTCCTTGCATTTAAAATCTGGTAATATGTCATCTTGTTTGTAAAGATAAGTTAATTATTCTGCCATAAATAAATAACTACAAAAAATTAAAATAATAATCATAATATTACACAATTATAAAAGATAAATTATTTGTAATCAATTAATAGAAAATATACCATTTTAATAAATTGAGTCATCCTATTCAATATTACTTCAACTAATATTGCAAATTTATATGAACAAGCTCAACGTTGCATCATTCCAATGGCTATTCCATTTTGGTCAACTAATAAGCCAATAGAAATTCCCTAAAATAATAAATAAAAAACCCTTAATAATATTTATAGAATTATTTAGATATTACTATTGGTTTATAATTGATAATAAATTATATAATATTTAATATATAAGACATTTAAATAAAGTAAAAACTTTCATCTGGTGCAATACAATTAATTACGAATTCAATTGTTACATTTGTATAAACATCTAGATCTTTATAGCTGGATGAAAACTATAAATAAAATATTTTTAAAAATATTATAAAATAAAAATTTCTAAATTTATTTTAATTTAACCTCATTAAAATGCCTGCTTGGGTTATATTTTCAAACCCTTCACTTGAGCCAAGCATAATTTATAAATTTCCTACTTCAACTGTATTTCTTATGAGAGTATCAACATCTTTTTCTAACTTTAGTAATGTTATATCAAATAATGGATCTTTAAATTATATTTTACCATTAGTATTATGCCATCATAAAATATAGCATAATTCAATATTATAAAAATTAAAATAGTAAAATAATAAATAAAAAAATTACTGATTGGGTAAAAATAAAGATATTTAGATAAGTATATATTACATGTAATATTTATGATAAAATTGAACTTTCAAAAAAAATAGCAAAAGATGATTTTTTTTATCTTTAATAATCACTATATCTTAAAAAAATATAATGGTGGCATATCAATATAAGATTCTTCTTTCACAGCCAACCCGAGCTTTAACTTATCATTATTTCTGAAGTTTTATGATCATCTATAAAATATAATAAAAATTATATTTATAACATCATAATATAAATAAAAAAAAAATTTATAAATAAATAATAAACTTATATAGTTCAATTTCAAAATGTATAAATGATGGCATTACTTACTAAATGATATCTTATGATAATTCCTTGCAAAAATTAATAATCTTCTAAACATATTTTCTAAGATAAAAAATAATATATTAGTTAACGAACAAGCCTCATCATATTTTTTAGAATTTTCTTTAAACTTTGAAAGTAAAAAAAGATAACAAAATAGATATAGATATTAGTTTTACCAACTACTAAATTAGCCGGTAGTTTGTAAAAGTATAAATTAAAGATCGACTTCTTCATATAGCATTACTGAAGTTATAAAAATATGTTGATACTCCCATAGCAAAGTACACCTTGAAAAATACTATTGAAGTAGGAGATCTATTGATTGTTCTTGGCTCGAGTGAAGGGTACCAAAATATAGCATAAATAGGCATTTTAAGGTATGTAAATTAATTTAATTTAGCCATTTTTATTTTATAATCTTTTTCAAAATATTTAATTTATATTTTTTATCTAGCTATAACTTCTACATGTTAATACAAATATAACAATCAACTTCATAATTAATTATATTATATTAAATATGAGTTTTTGTTTTTTTAAATGTTTTAAATATTAAATACTACATAATTTATTATTAATTATAAATAAAAAGTACTATCTAAATAATTCTATAAATATTATTAGGAGTTTTTTATTTATTATTTCAAGGAATTTCTTATGGCTTATTAGTTGACCTTGATGAAATAGCCATTGGAATGAAACAACGTAGAGGTGGTCCATTTTGATTTGCTATTTCACTTGGACTAATATTGAATATGATAACTCAATTTAATAAAATGAGATATTTTTTCTTAATTCCTTACAAATAATTTATCTTTTATAATTATGTAATATAATATTTTTTATTTCCATTTTTTATAATTTTTTGTTTACAGCAGAAATATTAGCTTACCTTTACAAGCGAGATAATATATTACCATATTTTAAATGTAATGCAAGTTTATTGCCCGAACATGTTATATTTCTTCATGAGCCAAATTCATATTGATATCTTTTAGGAACTACTATATCTTTTAAAGTTTTATACAAAATATGATTATTGACCTTATTTTTATTTGAGATCTTTAGGACTCATCCAAACTTTTATATATTTTATATGATGGTTGACAATCATCTAGGTGTAAATCATCTAGATTTCAATTTAAAATTCAATTTAAACTTCAATCTAGCCTCAAGTCAACTTCAATCTAGATTTTAAACTAGACTTCAAGTCAATTCTCAATCTAGACATCAATTCAAATCCAAGTCCAGACCTTAATTCAGACTCTAATCTAGACTTCAATTAAATTATTATTTCAAACTTTAATATAATACTTTAATCAACCTTCAATCAAGCTTTAATCCTATTTATCAGAAAAAAATAAATTACCATATAGATTCATTATTCTCATATTTTATAATTGAATACTACATTAATAATAGAGTACTGTGTTGGGAGATTGAAATAATATTCTACAATGGATTCAATATAAAAATAAGATTTTAGAAAATAATATTTATGTAAATATAATTTAAAGAATAACATATAATCTCAAAAGATGAATATAAAATCCTATAGAATGTGTTTAAAATTAGAAATAGAGTTTTAAAATTTTAGTCATTTTTTTATTTATATGCTACAAAAAGAATATTATATCATCTTAACGGATAAATATAATATTCTTCAAAACATCCCAAAATAAGAATGAGTTTTATAAAATTTAACATTTCTAATATCAAATATAACAAGAAAAATATCATGTCATATGGGAAGATGATAATGATATTCTATAAGTATATTTATAAGTAGAAATGAGTTTGAAAAGAAATCTACATTCCCATAGATTTTTCTCTTATTTTAAAGAAATAAAATAAGATTTATTTTAATATGGAGGTCTGAAATCCCTATAAGGGAAAGCCCCTATAGTAAATTACATCCTAGGATGGGTGCTCTTAAGAAAACTCTCGATTAAAGCAACAATTTCATACACTTTGGCCAGCTCCCTTGATGCTTGCCATCTGTCCCAAATGGTTAAAAAGGCAGGGGGTACGACCTGGTAAAGATAATAATTTGTAAAGGGTATTTTTCCCTCACATGAGTATTTGGAGTGATTAGGCTTAGCTTAAACCTAATTTAAGGGTTAGAACTGGTTTAGAAAAAACTCTAGAGGAAGTTTAGGCAACTAAAATGGGTTGAGATGGGTGGGAATAAGTATTTAGAGCAATTTGACCACTTAGAAGACCATTTAACTATTCATTAACTATTTGACTAGTCAATGAGTCAATAATTGCTGAGGTGATATGCATGAAGGTTTGACGAGATGTCTTGAAGGTTGTTTAATGCTAGAAAATTAAAGTGTGAATGCATGGGAACATATTGACTAAGTAATGTGAGTTGACTTGGTCAAACTCATTATGATTTGACTCATTAATGATTGAAACATGATTAAGATATCAATTGAAATTGATTTGAGGCTTGATAAAATATAGAAAGTAATAGTTGATTGCATGAAACCATTTGACTATATATTAACCTAATTTGACCAAGTTTGATAGTTCAACCAAATCAGGTCAAGTATGATTTGACTTATGATGGGTTTGGAGAGATTCAAGGTATGAAATTGAATGGTCTTGAAATATGAAATGCTTGATTGGAGTGGATTAAACTATATTTGGAGAAATGACCCTATGTTGACTTGATCTGACCAGACATGAGTCTGGCTAACCAAGTCAACTGTTAATTAGATCTGGGGAACAATCAGGTCCAAATCACTATAAAGGATGGCCAAGAGGTTTTGATGAGGTTCAGAATGGATTTGAAGTTGATTGAATATAAATAAGCTTAATAGTTGATCTGGTTAACCATGGTTGACATGGTCAACCAAGTCAAACTAGGAGTTGGGTTTGTGCTCTATAACTTTGGTTTGATCATTGAAATAAATGGATATGGTCTCATGAACTAGAAGGGTCATTTCAGTCAAAATAATCATTTAGACCATTAAGGAGCCATTTGGTTAACAAGAATTGACGTGGTTAACCAGGTTAAACCAAGGCTTGGATTTGGGTCACATAGGTTCAAAATTATATTTTTGATCTAATGGAGGACGTTCCAAATAATGATGAAGTCATTTGAATTTAACTTACCATTTAAGCCCTTAATAATTTGGTCAAAATAGGTTGACTTGGTCAACCAGGCCTAGCCAAGATCTAGATTTGAGTCTAATGCACTCCTAATGGTGTTTACGAAGCATTAGAGGATACTTTAGGATTTGATTTTACTGGGCCATATGAAGTTTGAATGAAACTTTAAATTTATCCTTCAGGAGTATTTTAGTTATTTAGCCCCCCTAGTTAACTGTGGGTCAAATTAGGTCCAATAAAATACTGCTTAATGTGTAACATATCATAACAAAGGCTATGGACATTATCAAAAGTCTTAGGAAAGGTCCCAAGGTCAAATCCTAAAAGTGGAAGGTCTAGTGGCAAAGGCCATAAATATTTAAAGAATTTATAGCCTTTGAAATTAAATTCAGTTTCTATTGCTAGAGATCTCTGATTGGGCTCAAATTTGGAGGGTTAACCCTAGGGAGATGTCAAATCTATATGCAAATAATAGATCATGTATCAAAGGTCATTTAATTAGGTTTTAAAGTGATTAAAAAATTACTCAAAAAGGGTTTTAAGATAAGGGTACTAAACCTTAGATTTTGGTTTTGAATCCTTAATTTGAGCTTGATGTTAAATTTGATTGATTGAATTTGAATTATCCAAATCAATCGCAATCTATTGAATGATTATTATTGGTTGGGTAGGCTTGAAGCTTGATTTGAGACTAGATTGAAGGTTGATTAAAGCTTGAATCAACGATTGAACTAAAGTCTAGATTGGAGTCTGGATTAAGGTCTTGATTGTGATTTGAATTGAAGTATGGATTGAGGATTGACTTAAAGTATGAATTGAATTTTATTGGAGGCTGGATTGAAGTCTAGATTAGATTCTAAATTTAAATCTAGATGATTCATACCTAGATGATTATTAACCATATAATAAAGGTTATAAAAAATGTCAAAAGTATTAGGAAAGGTCCCAAGGTCAAATTCTAAAAGTGGAAGGTCTAGTGGTATAGGTCATAAATATTTAAGATTTTATAGCCTCTAGAATTTCATTCAGTTTCTAGGGCTCGAGATCTCAGATTAGGCTCAAGTTTAGAGGGTTAACTCTAGGGATATGCCAAATCAATATATAAATGATAAATCATGAATCAAAGGTCATTTGATTAGATTTTTAATTGATTGAAAAATCACTCAAAAAGGATTTTAAGATATGTGCCCCTTAACCTTAGATTTTGGTTTAGAATCCTAGATTTGAGCTAGATTCTAAATTTGATTGATTCAATTTGAATTATCTAAACAAACCACAATCAATTGAATGATTATTATTGGTTGAATATGATTAAAGCTTGATTGGATACTAGATTGAAGGTTGATTGAAATTTGAATCAATGATTAAATTGAAGTCTAAATTGGAGTCTTGATTAAGGTATGGATTATGATTTGAATTGAAGTCTGGAGTAAGGATTAACTTGAACTCTTGATTGAAGTTGACTAGAGGTTGGATTGAAGTCTAGATTGAATTCTAGATTAATATTAAGATAATTGATACCTAGACGATTGTTAACCATAAGATCAATAGGTAGAAGTCAGGATGGGTCGTAGTAACCTCATATAAAAATGAGGTTAACAATCATATTTTGTAGAGAAGTTTAAAAGATATATTAGTTCTTAAAAGGTAGTAATATAAATTAGGCTCATGAAAAAATATAATATGTTAGAACATTAAACTTACCCTATATTTAAAATCTTGTAATATATCATCTTGCTTGTAAAGATAAGTTAATTATTCTGCTGTAATTAAATAACTATAAAAAATTAAAATAAATATCATAATATTACATAATTATAAAAGATAAATTATTTGTAATCAATTAAGAAAAAATACACTATTTTAATAAATTAATTCATCCTATTCAATATTAGTCTAAGTGAAATAGCAAATTCAAATGGACCAGCTCTATGTTGCATCATTGCAATGACTATTACATTTTGGTCAACTAAAAAGCCAATAAAAATTCACTAAAATAATAAATTAAAAACTAGTAATAATACTTATAGAATTGTTTAGATAGTAATTTTTATTTATAATTAATAATAAATAATATAATATTAAATATGTAAGACATTTAAATAAAAAAACTTATATTTTACATTAATATGTAAGACATTCCCTAAAATTATATCATATTTACATTAACATATAGATCTTTATAGCTAGATGAAAATTATAAATAAAATATTTTCAAAAATATTATAAAATAAAAATAACTAAAATTAGATTAATTTAACATCATTAAAATGTATATTTGGGCTATATTTCAGTACCCTTCACTCAAGCCAAGTAAAATAAGTAAATCCCCTAATTCAACTATATTTCTTAAGGAACTCTTAGCTATGAGTGTATTAATATATTTTTCTAACTTCAATAATGCTATATTAAATAGTGGATCTTTAAATTATACATTTACCATTTGTATTGTTCCATCATAAAATATAGCATAAATCAATATTATAAAAATTAAAATAGTAAAGTCATAAATAAAAAAATAACTACTGGATTATAACAAAGATATTTGGATAAGTATATATTATATGTAATATTTACAATAAAATTAAGCTTTTGAAAAAAATAACAAATATGATTTTTTTACCTTTAATATTCTACTATATTTAAAAAAAATATAATGGTGACATGTCATTATAAGAATTTTCTTTCACAGCCAACCTGAGCTTTGACTTATCATTATTTTTGAATTTTATGATCATCTATTAAATATAATAAAAAATATATTTCTAATATCATAATATAAATTAAAAAATAAATTTATAAATAGATAATAAACTTATATAATTCAGTTTCAAGATATATAACCGATGGCATTACTACATATTAAATGATATCTTATGATAACTCCTTACAAAAATTAATAATCTTCTAAATATATTTTCTAAGATAAAAAATGATATATCAATTAACGAATAAGCCCCATCATATTTTTTACAATTTTCTTTAAAATTTAAAAGTAAAAAAAAAGATATAACAAGATATATATAGTGGTTTTAACCGCTGCTAAATTAGCCGGCGATTTACAAACTGCTACTACAAAATATTATGGTAACTTTAATTTTTTTTACGGTGAATTTAACAATAGTTAAAATAGCTATCTATATCTATATAAAGTGGTGGTTTTAAAACTACTGCTATACTACGGTGAAAATATTAATTTTTTATAGTGATTCAATTTATGATGGTATAATATTGACGATAAAAGTGTAATTTAAAAATCTACTACTTGATATAGTATTTCTGAAGTTAGAAAAAGATGTTGGTACTTTCATAGCCAAGTATACCATAAGCAATACCATTAAGTAGAGGATTTACTGATTCTGCTAGGCTCGAGTGAAGGATACCAAATATAGCCCAAGCAGATATTTTAAGATATGTAAATTAATTTAATTTTAGCCATTTTTATTTTATGATATTGTTAAAAATATTTAATTTATATTTTTTATCTAGCAATAAAGATCTATACGTTAATGAAAATATGATAATTGACTTCATAATTAATTATATTACACTAAATGTAGGTTTTTATTTTATTTAAATGTCTTACATATTATATATTACCCCATTCTTGGAGCATTAAATAGCATAGAATGGCATTCAAGGAGCAGCAAAAAGATAAGGTCCGCTTAGATCACATTTATCATGGAACTTTATACTGAATCAAAACTTAGTTATTAATAAAGTTTTGAAGGCAAAGTATGGTGATGGAATATGGGAAGAAGAAATTAAGAAGAATGCCTCTCCTTTATGGAGCATAATTAAGGATGGTTCTTGCTATTTGAAGCCTATTATAAGATGGAAGGTGTACTAAGGCACTAAAATAAATACTACAAATGACATTTGGTTGTTAGACAGAAGTTTGAATAGGTGTCCAATGATAGGTAATTTAAACAAACTTCAAGGTAAAAATGTCTACTTTCTCATTGATGAAAGAAGAAGATGGAAAGGGATCTAGGATTTGAAGACTTATTTATCTAAAGAAATGGAAGTCCTAATTTTATAGCTATTGGAATAGACAATGAAGAAGATAAAGTTGAATTAATGATATCTAAATCAGGCAGATCGATTACATCAATGTCTTTTGAAGCTCATTGTCAAATCAAGAAGGAAATCTAAGAGATCTGAAATGGATAAAAAAACTTAAAGTCCCTCAAAGGGAGTTCTTAATTTGGAGGAGATTACTTAATGATGTATTTCCTACTAACGCATGGTTGATTCATAGGAAACTACATTACAATATTACCTATCCGAGAGGTTATGAAGTTCTGGAAGATAGGGAGCATATTTAAACACGCTGCTTGAAACTCTTAGAAGTATTGAATACTCTTAGGCAATGGGGCTTAAATCTTCCTAAATTTTAAAGTCTCGATCACTATTATGAGGGATTGAAGATGGTAGGATGATTGAAGAATGGCCATGCCAGAATTTACATTGTGGATGTTTATCACAACCTGAAAGTCAGATACATGGCTAAGTATGGAAAATTTATTCCTTTGGCATCATCCATAGCTATAGAAGTCTTATCTAACTACTCGTATTTGCATTCATTTCCAATTGAGAAGAACAGGGATATCAATCAACATTCTATGTTGTCTAACGCTTGGTGTCCCCCACCTAATGGTTAGATTAAGCTGAATGTAGATGTTGCGGTGTTGCAATCTAATATGGTGGGTATAGCTGGCATTTTAAGAGATCATAAAGGAAGAATGCATTATGCTTATGGAAGGAAATTAATTCATTAGGATGTATCTTTCTTGGAATTGAATGCTATTCTTAATTTTGAAAACTTTATTCAAGAGTGGATGGTTGTAAATAAAGGAATAATAATTGAAGGTGATAATGTAAATACCATGAAGAAGCTTCAAAATTTCATAAAGGTAACTTCGAATAGGAATAATAAAGTTCAACGACTGGATCTCTCTTTTTTAGAAGTTCTTAAGAACGTTATCTTTCAATTTGTCTCTAGAGAATGTAACAAGGTGGCAGATTTTTATTCACATCTTGCCATATTAGGTGATTTTTATTGGGATGTTTTTTTAGACAGTGAACTTCCATCAAATTTTTTAGACTTAATCAGGAAGGACTGTGATAGATTTCTTTTTCTTTAGTTGATTGCAACTAGTTTTTCCAGTTTTAATGTAATATGTATAGTTTTAAAATATATATATTATATATTACATAATTTATTATTAATTATAAATTAAAATTATTATCTAAATATTTTTCTAAAGATTCTTAGAAGTTTTTTATTTATTATTTCAGGAAATTTTATTAGTTGACCAAGATATAATAGCCATTGGAATGATGCAACATGAAACTGGTCCGGTTTGATTTACTATTTCACTTGCACTAATATTAAATAAGATGACTCAATTTATTAAAATGAGATATTTTTTCTTAATTGAATTACAAATAATTTATCTTTAAAAATTATATAATATTTTAATTTTTATTTTAATTTTTTAAGTTATCTATTTACAGCCGAACAATTAGCATATCCTTACAAGCGAGATGACATGATACTAGATTTTAAATGTAAGACAAGTTTCATGCTCAGACATGTTATATTTCTTCATAAGCCTAGTTCATATTACTAACTTTTAAAAACTAATATATCTTTTGAACTTATCTAAAGAATATAGTTTTTGACCTAATTTTTGTGTGAGATCTTTAGGACTCATCTAGACTTCTACATGTTGATATGATGGTTGACAATCATCTAAGTGTTAATCATCTAGATTTCAATTTAGAGTTTAATCCAAACTTCAATCTAGCCTCCAATCAACTTTAATTTAGACTTCAAGTAAATCCTCAATACATATTTCAATTCAAATTCTAATCCAGACCTTAATCCATACTCCAATCTAGACTTTAATTCAATCATTTATTCAAACAGCAATCCAAAACTTCAATCAACTTTCAATCAAGCTTTAATCCTATCTGTCAGAGGAAAATAAATTGCCATGTAGATTCGATATTCTCATATTTTATAATTAAATATTGCATTGAGAATAGAGTATTATCTCAAGAAATTGACATAATATTCTACAATGGATTCAATATAAAAATAAAATTTTAGAAAAAACTATTTTTTATAAATTCAATTCAAAAAATAACATATCATCTCGAAAGATGAATATAAATACTATAGAATGTGTTTAAAAATAAAAATAGATTTTTAAAAATCAAGTCATTATTTTAATTAGTTGCAACAAGAAGAATATTATATCATCTTGATGGATGAATATAATATTTTTCAAAACATCCAAAAATTAGAACAGGTTTTGTAAAATTCATCATTTTTAATATCAAATATAACAAGAAAAATATCATGTCATTTGGGAAGATGACAATTGCGTTATACAAGTATATTTAAAAGTAGAAAGGAGTTAAAAAGAAATCTGCATTCCTAGAGAGTTTTTCCTTATTTTATAGAAATAAAATAAGATTTATTATAATCTGGAGTTCTCAAATCCCTATAAGGGTACGCCCCTATAGTTAATTACATCCTAGCATAGGTGCTCTTAGGAAAACTCTTGATTAGAGCAGCAATTTCATACCCTTTAGATAGCTCTCTTGATGCTTGCCATCTGTCCCAAATGGTTAGAAAGGCAAGGGATAGGACATGGTAAAAATAATGATTTGTAAAAGGGTTTTCATCCTCACATAAGCATTTGGGGTAATTAGGCTTAGCTTAGACCTAATCTATTGGGTAAAACTTGTTTAGGAATACTCAAAAAGGAGTTTAGGCTACTTGAATGGTTTGAGATGGGAGGGATTAAGTATTTGGAGCAATTTGACCACTTAGAAGACCATTTGACTATTCATTAATTATTTGACCAGTCAATGAGTCAATAATTATTGAGGTGGTATATAGGAAGGTTTGATGAGATGTCTTAGAGGGAGTTTAATGCTAGAAAATTGACGTTTGAATGCATTGGCATATATGTATGAGTGTCTTTGACCAAGTAATAGTGAGTTAACTTGGTCAAACTCATTATGATTTGACTCACCAATGATTGAAACATATTTGAGATATGAATTAAAATTGATTTGAGGCTTAATAAAATCTAAAAAGTATGGGTTGATTGCATAGAACCGTTTGACTATATATTACCAAGTTTGATAGTTTGACCAAATCAAGTCAAAAATGATTTGACTCAAGATGGGTTTGGAGAGATTCAAAGTATGTGATTGAATGGTCTTGAAGGTTTGAAAAGCTTGATTGGAGTAAATTTGACTATATATGGTGAACTGACCCTATATTGACTAGATCTTACTAGGCATGGGTATGGTTGACAAAGTCAACTGTTGACTAGGTTAGAAGACTAATTTCATCCAGAATGGATTTGAAGTTTGATCGAACGTAAACAGCTTAATAGTTGATCTAGTGAACCATGGTTAACTTAGTTAACCAAGTCAAACTAGGAGTTAGGTTTGGGCTCAAAAACTTTGATTTGATCACTGAAAACTAACCAATATAATCTCATAGACTGGAAGGATCATTTCAATCAAAATGACCATTTAGACCTTTAAGGGATCACTTGGTTAACAAGGGTTAGTATGATCAACCAAATCAGACCAAGGTCTAGGTTTAGGTGTAATAGGTTCAAAATAATATTTTGGATCTAATGGAGGTTATTCCATGCAATGATGAAGTCATTTGGATTGAAATGATTATTTAAGCCCTTAATAAATTAGTAAAAATAGGTTGACTTGATCAACCAGGCTTGACCAAGGTCTGAATTTGAGTCTACTACACTCTCAATGATGTTTAGAATGCATTAGAGGATATTTTAGGGTTTGATTTGATCGTGCTATGTTAAAGTTTGAATGAAACTTCAATTTTATCTTTAGGGATTTTGGTCATTTGGCCTCCTGGGTCAACTGTGGGTTAACTTGGGTCCAACAAAATGTAATTTAATAGTTAACATATTATAACAAAGGCTATGGATAATGTCAAAAGTCTTGGGGAAGGTCCCAAGGTAAAATTCTATAAAGTGGCAGTTTTAGAGCCATAAGCATTAAATAGTTGAAGATTGTATAGCCTTTCAAATTCAATTCAATTTTTGGGGCAAGAGATCTCAGATTGGGCTCAAATTTGAAAGGTCGATCCTATGGCCATTCTAAATAAATATGCATTGATAGATCATGAATCTAGGGTCATTTGATTGAATTTTAAAGTGATTGAAAAATTGCCCAAAAAGGGTTTTAAGTTAAGGGCCATGAACCTTAGATTTTGGTTTGGAATCCTGGATTTGAGCTAGATTCTACATTTAATTAATTGAATTTGAATTATCCAAACCAATCATAATCAATTGAATGATTGTTAATGGTTGGATAGGATTGAAGCTTAATTGGAGAGTAGATTGAAGGTTCATTGAAGTTTTGAGTTGAAGTTTGAATCAATGATTAAATTGAAGTCTAAATTGGAGTCTAGATTAAGGTCTAGATTACGATTTTAATAGAAGTCTGGATTAAAGATTTACTTGACGTCTAGATTAAACTTGACTGGAGGTTTAGATTGAAGTCTAGATTGAAATTTATATGATTAATTCCTAAATGATTATCAACGATCAGATCAATAGAAAGAAGTTAGGATGAGTCCTAGCAACCACATATAAAAATGAGATTAACAACCATGTTATGTAAAAAAGTTTAAAAGATATATTAGTTCCTAAAAGAAAGTAATATGAGCTAGATTCACAAAGAAATATAATATGTTTGAGCATTAAACTTATTTTGCATTTAAAATTTGGTAATATGCAATCTTGCTTGTAAAGATAAGTTAATTATTTTGCTATAAAAAAATAACTATAAAAAATTAAAATAAAAATCGTAATATTACATAATTATAAAAGATAAACTATTCGTAATCAATTTAGAGAAAATACACCATTTTTTATTAAATTGAGTCATCCTATTCAATATTAGTCCAAGTAAAATAGCAAATCTAAATAGACCAACTCCATGTTATATCATTCCAATGGCTATTCCATCTTGGTCATTTGATTGCATTTTGAAGTAATTAAAAAATTACTCAAAAGGGATTTATAGATAAGGGCCCTTAACCTTTGATTTTGGTTTGGAATCTTGGAGTTGAGCTAGATTTTGAATTTGATTGATTGAATTTGAAATATCCAAATCAATCATGATCAATTGAATGATTATTATTAGTTGAATAGAATTGAAGCTTGATTGGTTGCTAAATTAATGGTTGGTTAATATCTTGGATTGAAGTTCAAATCAATTATTGAATTAAAGAATAGATTGGAGTCTGGATTAAAGTGTGGATTGTGATTTGAATTGAAGTCTAGATTGAAGATTGACTTAAAGTCTATATTGAAGTTAACTAGTGGCTGGATTTAAGTCTAGATTAAATTTTAGATTGAAATCTAGATGACTAATGCCTATATGATTATCAACCATCAAATCAATAAGTAGAAGTCTCGATGAGTCCTAATAACCTCATACAAAAATAAGCTTAACAACCATATTATGTAGAGAAGTTTAAAATATAAATTAGTTCCTAAAAGATAGTAATATGAAATAGGCTCACTAAGAAATATAACATATCAGGACATTAAACTTATCTTGTATTTAAAATCTAATAATATGTCATCTCGTTTGTAAAGAAAAGTTAATTATTCTTCTATAAATAAATAACTATAAAAAATTGAAATAAAAAAATATAAAGTTACACAATTATAAAAGAAAAATTTTTTATAATCAATTAGGAGTGAAATAGCAAATCTAAATGGACCAGCTCCACGTTGCATCATCCCAATTGTTATTTCATCTTGGTCAACTAATAAGCCAACAGAAATTTTTTAAAATAATAAATAAAAAACATCTAATAATATTTATAAAATTATTTGGATAATACTTTTTATTTATAATTAATTATAAATTATGTAATATTTAATATGTAAGATATTTAAATAAAAAATATACTTTTGGTGTAATATAATTAATTATGAAGCTGATTATTATATTTATATTAACATGTAGATCTTTATAGTTGGATGAAAATTATAAATAAAATATTTTTTAAAATATTATAATTAAAAAATGGCTAAAATTAAATTAATTTAACATCATTAAAATATCTGCTTGGGCTATATTTTGGTACCCTTCACTCGAGTCAAATATAATTAGTAAATCCCAAACTTCAATGATATTTCTTAAGATGTACTTGGTTGTGGGAGTATCAACATCTTTTTTAGCTTCAGTGATGCTATATCAAATAGTGGATCTTTAATCTATACTTTTACCATCAGTATTGTGCCATTATAAAATGTAGAATAAATCTACATTATAAAAATTAAAATAGTAAAGTCATAAATTAAAAAAAAATAACTACTTGGGTAAAAATAAAGATATTTTGATAAGTAATATAATATTTACGATAAAATTGAACTTTAAGAAAAAGTAAAATATGATTTTACTTACCTTTAATATTCTACTTTATCTTTAAAAAAACACAATAGTGACATATTATTATAAGATTTTTCTTCCTCAACCAACCCGAGCTTTTACTTATCATTATTTTTAAATTCTTATGATCATCTATAAAATATAATAAAAATTATATTTATTATATCATAATATAAACTAAAAAAATTATAAATAAATAATAAACTTACATAATTCAGCTTCAAGATGTATGATTGATGGCATTTTGCTTACTAAATGATATCTTATGATAATTCTTGGAAATTTTAATAATCTTCTAAACATATTTTTTAAGATAAAAATGATATATCCATTAACGAATAAGCCCCATCATATTTTTTAGAATTTCCTTTAAACTTTGAAAGTAAAACAAAGATAAAAATAAATATAGACAGTGGTTTTAATCGCTGCTAAATTAGCCGATGATTTGCAAATCGCTGATACAAAATATTTTTGGAAACTTTAACTTTTTGGTGGTGAGTTTAGTAGTGGTTAAAATAGTTGTATATATATATATATATATATGGGTGGTTTTAAAATCACTGTTATACTACTGCAAAAACATTAACTTTTTTATAGTGATTCATTTTATGATGGTATAATACTGACGGTAAAATTATAATTTGAAGATCCACTACTCGATATAACATTATTTATATTAGAATAAGATGTTAATACTCCCATAGTCAAGCATACCTTAAAAAATTTTAATGAAGTAGAGGATTTTACTGATTGTATTTGGATGGAGTGAAGGGTACCAAAATATTACCCAAATAGATATTTTAAGGAATATAAATTAATTTATTTTAGCCATTTTAATTTTATAATATTTTTAAATTATTTAATTTATAATTTTTATCTAACTATAAAGATCTACATATTTATATAAATATGATAATTGACTTCGTAATTAATTGCAATGCACCAAATATAAGTTTTTATTTTATTTAAATATCTTATATATTAAATATTTAATAACTTATTAGTAATTATAAATAAAAAGTACTATCTAAATAATTTTGTAAATATTATTAGGAGTTTTTTATTTAATTTTAATGAATTTCTAGTGGCTTATTATTTGACCAAGATGGAATAGCCATTAGAATGATATAATGTGGAGCTGGTTCATTTTTATTAAATAGGATGACTTAATTTATTAAATTGGGATATTTTTTCTTAATTATTATAAATAATTTATCTTTCATAATTATGTAATATTATAATTTTTATTTTTATTTTTTATAGTTATCTATTTACAGCAGAATAATTACCTTATCTTTACAAGTGAGATAGCATATTACCAGATTTCTTCATAGAGTTTAGGCTGTTGAAATGGTTTGAGATGGGAGGGATTAAGTATTTGGAGTAATTTGACAATTTAGAAAACCATTTGACTATTCATTGACTATTTGACCAATTAATGAGTCAACAATTATTCAGGTGGTTTGTAGGAAGGTTTGATGAGATGTCTTAGAGGGAGTTTGATGCTAGGAAATTAAAGTTTGAATGCATTGGTATATATGAATGGGGGGTTTAACCAAGTAGTAATGAGTTAACTTATCAAACTTATTATGATTTGACTCATCAATGATTGAAACATGTTTGAGATATGAATTAAAAGTGATTTGAGGCTTGATAAAATCTAGAAAGTATAAGTTGATTGCATGGAACCATTTGACTATATATTGACCTAATTTAGCAAAGTTTGATAGTTTAACCAAATCAAGTCAAGTATGATTTGACTCATGACAGGTTTGGAGAGATTTAAGGCATGTAATTGAATGGCCTTGAAGGTTTGAAAAGCTTAATTTGAGTGAATTTAATTATATATTGTGAACTTACCTTATGTTGACTAAATCTGACCAGCCATGGGTCTAGTTGACCAAGTTAACTATTAACTGGGTCAGGGGACCAATCAGGTCCAAATCATCAAAAGGATGATTAAGGGGTTTTGTTGAGGTTTAGAATAAATTTAATGTTTGATTGAATGTAAAAAAGGCTTAATGGTTGGTCTGGTTAACTATGGTTAACTTAGTTAACCAAGTCAAATTAGGAGTTGGGTTTGGGTTCAACAATTTTGATTTGATCATTGAAAACTAATTGATATGGTCTCATGGATCGGAAGGGTCATTCAGTCAAAATGACAATTTAGACCTTTAAGGGGCTATTTGGTTAACAAGAGTTAACTTGTCATCAATGTCAGACCAAGGCCTGGGTTTTGGTCCACTAGGTTCAAAATGATATTTTGGATCTAATAGAGGTAGTTCTATCAAATAATGAAGTTATTTGGATTGAAATGACCATTTAAACTCTTAATAATTTGGTTAAAATAGGTTGACTTGATCAACCAAGCTTGACCAAGATCTAGATTTGAGTCTTGTACTCCTAATGTTATTTACGATACATTAGAGTATATTTTAGGGTTTTATTTGACTGGGCCATATTAAAGTTTAAATTAAACTTTAATTTTATCCTTAAGGGGTATTTTGGTCATTTGGCCCCCCTGATCAACTATGAGTCAACTTGGGTCCAACAAAATATAATTTAATGCTTAACACATTATAACAAAAGCTTTGGATATTGTCAAAAGTCTTGGGGAAGGTTCCATGGTCAAATTCTATAAAGTGGCAGGTCTAGTGACAAAGATTGTAAATATTTGAAGATTTATAGCCTTGAAAATTTAAATCAATTTTTTATGCTAGAGATATTAAATTAGGCTCAAATTTGGAGGATTGACCCTAGGGACATGCCAAATAAATATGTAATTGATAGATCATGAATTAAGGATCATTTAATTGGGTTTTGAAGTGATTAAAAAATCACTCAAAAAGGGCTTTAAGCTAAGGGCCCTTAACCTTAGATTTTGATTTGGAAACCTAGATTTGAGCTAGATTCTAAATTTGATTGATTGAATTTAAATTATCCAAATTAATCATAATCAATTAAATGATTATTATTAATTGGATGGGATTGAAGCTTGATTGGAGACTAGATTGAAGGTTGATTGAAGTTTTGTATTGAAATTTAAATTAATGATTGAATTGAGGTCTAGATTTGAGTCTCGATTAAGGTCTAGATTATGATTTGAATTGAAGTTTGGATTGAGAATTGACTTGAAATCTAGATTCAAATTGACCAAAGGCTAGATTGATGTATAGATTTAATTTTAGATTAAAATCAAGATGATTGATACCAAGATGATTATCAACCATCAGATCAATTTGTAGAAGTCAGGATGGATCCTAGTAATCTCATACAAAAATGAAGATAATAACCATATTATACAGAGAATTTTCAAATATATATTAGTTCCTAAAAGATAGCAATATAAATTAGGCTCACGAAAAAATATAATAGGTCAGAACAATAAACTTGTTTTGTATTTAAAATATGGTAATATGCATTCTTACCTGTAAAGATAAGTTAATTATTCTATTATAAATAAATAACTACAAAAAATTAAAATAAAAATCATAATATTACACAAATATAAAAGATAATTTTTTTTGTAATTAATTAAGAGAAAATAAACTATTTTAATTAATTGAGTCATCTTGTTCAATATCATTCTAATTGAAATAGCAAATTCAAATGTACCAGCTCCACTTTACATCATTCCAATGTTTATTCCATCTTGATCAGCTAATAAGCTAATAAAAATTTCCTGAAATAATAAATAAAAAAACTCATAATAATATTTATAGAATTATTTAGATAGTACTTTTTATTTATAATTAATTATAAATTATGTAATATTTAATATATAAAATATTTAAATAAAAGAAAATTTTATATTTCATGCAATTCAATTAATTACGAAGCAGATTGTCATATTTACATTAACCTGTAAATCTTTATAGCTAGACGAATATTATAAATAAAGTATTTTTAAAAATATTATAAAAAATAGCTAAAATTAAATTAGTTTAATATCATTAAAATGCCTATTTGGGCTTTAATTTGGTACCCTTCGCTTGAGCCAAGTATAATTAGTAAATTCTCTACTTTAATGGTATTTTTTAAGGTGTACTTGGCTATGAGAGTATCAACATATTTTTCTAATTTTTGTAATGACATATCAAACAGTGGATCCTTAAATTATACTTTTACAGTCAATATTGTGCCATCATAAAATGTAGCATAAATCTATATTATAAAAATTAAATAGTAAAGTCAAAAATAAAAAAAAATACTACTTGGGTAAATACAAAGATATTTGGATAAATATATATTACATCTAATATTTATTATAAAATTAAACTTTTAAAAAAATTAATAAAATATGATTTTTTTAACTTTAATATTCTACTATATCTTAAAAAAACATTATGGTGACATGTCATTATATGATTTTTCTTCCGCAGATAACTTAATCTTTGAGTTATTATTACTTTTGAATTCTTATGATCAAGTGTAAAATATAATAGATAGTGGTTTTAACAACTAAATTAACCTATTGTTTGCAAATTGCTGCTACAAAATATTATGGTAACTTTAACTTTTTGATAGTGAATTTAACAGTGGTTAAAACCACTGTCTATATCTATATATAATGATAGTTTTAAAATTGCTGCTATACTACTACGTAAATATTAACTTTTTATAATGATTCATTTTATAATGACATAATATTGACGGCAAAAGTATAACTTAAAGATCCACTACTTGATATAGCATTACTGAAGTTAGAAAAATATGTTGATAATCTCATAGCCAAGTATAACTTAAGAAATATCATTAATGTAGAGAAATTACTAATTATGCTTGGCTCGAGTGAAGGGTACCAAAATATAGCCCAAATAGGCATTTTAAGGTATGTAAATTAATTTAATTTTTAGTATTTTTATTTATAATATTTTTTAAAATATTTATTTATAATTTTTATCAAACTATAAAGATCTACATGTTAATGCAAATATTTCAATCTACTTCATAATTAATTATATTACACCAAATATAAAATTTTATTTTATTTAAATATCTTACATATTTAATATTTCATAATTTATTATTAATTATAAATAAAAGTACTATCTAAATAACTCTATTAATATTATTAAGAGATTTTTATTTATTATTTCAGGAAATATTTAGTGGCTTATTAGTTGACCAAAATAGAATAGTCATTAAAATGATGTAACCTAGAGCTGGTCCATTTGGACTTGCTCTTTCACTTGGGCTTATATTGAATAGGATGACTTAATTTATTAAAATAATATATTTTCTCTTAATTGATTACAGATAATTTATCTTTTATAATTATGTAATATTATAATTTTTTACTTTAATTTTTTGTAGTTATCTATTTACAATAGAATAATTAGTTTATATTTACAAGCGAGATAGCATATTACTAAATTTTGAAGTCCAAGGTCTGGGTTTGGGTCTAATAGGTTCAAAATGATTTTTTGGATCTAATGGAGGTGGTTCAACGCAATAATGAAGTCATTTGGATTTAAATGGTTATTTAACCCCTTAATAATTGGGTCAAAATTGGTTGACTTAGTCAACAAGGCTTAACCAAGGTCTGGATTTGAGTCTAATGCACTCTTAATGGTGTTCAGGATGCATTAGAGGAAATTTTAGGGTTTGATTTGACTCGGCCATATGGAAGTTTGAATGAAATTTCAATTTTATTCTTAAGGGATATTTTGGTCATTTGGCCCTCTTGGTCAACTATGGGTCAACTTAGGTCTAACAAAATATAATTTAAAGCTTAACATATTATAACAAAGGCTATGGACATTAGCAAAAGTCTTGGGGAAGATCCCAATGTCAAATTTTATAATGTGGTTGGTCTAGTGACATAGGCCATAAATATTTGAAGATTTTACAGCCTTTGGAATTCAAGTTAGTTTTTAAGGCTAGAGATCTCAGATTTGGCTCAACTTTGGAGGATTGACTCTAGGGACATATTAAATCAATATGCATTAAGAGATCATATATCAGGGGTCATTTGATTTGATTTTGAAATAATTAAAAAATCACTCAAAAAGGGTTTTAAGATAAGGGCCCTTAACCCTGGATTTTGCTTTGAAATCCTAGATTTGAGCTAAATTCTGAATTTAATTAATTGAATTTGAATTATTCAAATCAATCACAAATAATTAAATGATGGTTATTAGTTAGATAGGATTGAAGATTGATTAGAGACTGTATTGAAGATTGATTTAAGTTTTAGATTGAAGTTTGAATCAATGATTGAATTGAAATCTAGATTGGAGTCTGGATTAAGGTGTGGATTGTGATTTAAATTGAAGTCTGGACTGAGGATTGACTTGAAGTCTAGATTAAAGTTGACTGGAGGTTAGATTGAAGTATATATTAGATTTTAGATTGAAATATAGATGTTTGATACCTAGATGTTTGTCAACCTTCAGATTATTAAGTAAAAGTCAGGATGGATCATAGTAACCTCATAAAAAATGATGTTAACAATTATATTATATAGAGAAGTTTAAAAGATATATTAGTTTCTAAAAGATAGCAAAATGAATTAGGCTTATGAAAAAATATAGCATGTCAGAACATTAAACTTACCTTATATTTTAAATCTGGTAAATATGTCGTCTCACTTATAAAGATAAGTTCATTATTCTACTATAAATAAATAACAATAAAAAATTAAAAAAAATAAAAATATTTCATAATTATAAAGGATAAATTATTTATAATAAATTAAGGGAAAATATATCATTTTAATAAATTGAGTCATCTTATTTAATATTAGTTCAGGTAAAATAGTAAATCCAAACGAAATAGCTCCATGTTGCATCATTTCATTGGCTTTTTCATTTTACTCAACTAATAAGCTACTAGAAATTCCTTAAAATAAAAAATAAAAAAATCCTAATAATATTTATAGAATTATATAGATAGTATTTTTTATTTATGATTAATAATAAATTATGTAATATTTAATATGTATGATATTTAAATAAAATAGAAACTTACATTTTACATTAATATGTAAGACATTCCCTAATTATTTCATATTTTTATTAGTATGTAGATCATTATAGATGGATGAAAGTTATAAATAAAATATTTTTAAAAATATTATAGAATAGAAATAGCTAAAATTAAACTTATTTAACATCATTAAAATACCTACTTAGCTATATTTTGGTTCTCTTCACTCGAGCTAAGCATAATTAGTAAATCATATACTTGAATAGTATTTCTTAAGGTGTACTTGGCTATGGGAGTATTAACATATTTTTCTAACTTCAATAATGTTATATCAAATAGTAGATCTTTAAATTATACTTTTACCGTAAATATTATTCCATAATAAAATGTAACATAAATCTACATTCTAAAACTTAAAATAATAAAGTCAGAAATTAAAAAAAATAACTACTTATGTAAAAACAAAGATATTTAGATAAGTTTATATTACATGTAAAATTTATGATAAATTTGAATTTTTAAAAAAAAAATAGTAAAATATGATTTTTTTTTTTTACTTTTAATATTCTACTATATTTAAAAAGTATAATGGTGACATATCATTATAAGATTTTTCTTCCACAGCTTAATCGAGCTTTGACTTATCATTATTTTTGAACTCTTATGATTATCTGTAAAATATAATAAAAATTATATTTATAATATCATAATATAAATTAAAAAATCAATATATAATTAAATAATAAACTTACATAATTAAATTTCAAGATGTATAACTGATAGCATTATTGCTTACTAAATGATATCTTATAATAATTCCTTATAAAAATTAATAATCATTTAAACATATTTTTTAAGATAAAAATGATATATCAATTAATGAATAAGCTCCATCATATTTTTTTGAATTTCCTTTAAACTTTAAAAGTAAAAAAAAGATAAAAATAGATAGTGATTTTAACTGATGCTAAATTAGCCAGCAGTTTGCAACCACTGGTATAAAATATTATGGTAACTTTAACTTTTGATGATGAATTTACCAGCATTTAAAACCACTATCTATATTTATCTATAGCGATGGTTTTAAGACCGCTGATATACTATTATGAAAATATTAATTTTTTATTGTGATTCATTTTATGATGGCAAAATACTAACTACAAAAGTATAATTTAATGATCCACTACTTGAAAAAGAATTACTGAAGTTAGAAAAAGATGTTAATACTCTCATAGCCAAGTATATCTTAAGAAATATCATTGAAGTAGAGGATTTATTGGTTGTTCTTGGCTCGAGTGAAGTGTATCAAAATATAGCACAAGCAGACATTTTAAGGTATGTAAATTAATTTAGATTAAGCCTTTTTATTTTATAATATTTTTAAAAATATTTAATTTATAATTTTTATCAAACTATAAAGATCTACATGTTAGTGCTAATATTTCATTCAACTTTATATTTAATTATATTGCACAAAATATAAGTTTTTATTTTATTAAAATATCTTACATATTAAATATTATTTAATTTATTATTAATTGTAAATGAAAAGTACTATCTAAATAATTCTATAAATATTATTAGAAGTTTTTTATTTTTTATTTTAGAAAATTTCTAATGATTAATTAGCTAACCAAAATGGAATAGCCATTAGAATGATATAACATGGAGCTGGTCCATTTAGATTTTTTATTTCACTTGAATTAATATTGAATAGGATGACTCAATTTATTAAAATGAGATATTTTTTCTTAATTGATTATAAATAATTTAACTTTTATAATTATATAATATTATGATTTTTATTTCAATTGTTTTAGTTATCTATTTACAGCAGATAATTAGCTTATCTTTACAAGTGAGACGACATATTACCATATTTTAAATGCAAGAAAAGCTTAATGCTCGAACATGTTATATTTCTTTATTAGCCTAGTTGATATTGCTATCTTTTAGGAATGATTATATCTTTTGAATTTCTCTATGGAATATGGTTGTTGACCTTATTTTTATTTGAGATCATTAGGACTCATCCTGACTTTTATATCTTGATCTGATGGTTGATAATCATCTAGATGTCAATCTTCTAGATTTTAATCTAAAATTCAATCTAAACTTCAATCCAGCCTCCAGTCAACTTCAATCTAGACACCAAACTAGACTTCAAGTCAAACCTAAATCAAGACTTCAATTCAAATCCTAATTTAGACCTTAATTCAGACTTCAATCTAGACTTGAATTCAATCATTGATCAAACTTCAATTTAAAACTTCAATTAACCTTCTATCAAGCTTCAATCCTATCTGTCGGAGAAAAATAAATTACCATGTAGATTTAATTTTCTCCAATTTCATAATTGAAAATACATTGAGAATTGAGTATTATCCCGGGTGACTGACACAATATTCTATAATGGATTCAATATCAAAATAAGATTTTATAAAATTATATTTCTATAAACATAATTCAAAGAATAAGATATCATCTCAAAAGATAAATATAAAATTCTATATAACATGTTTAAAAATAGAAATAAAATTTTAAAAATCTAGTCATTCTTTTAATTAGATGAAACAAGAAGAATATTATATTATTTTGATGAATGAATAAAATATTCATTAAAAAATCCAAAAATAGGAATGAGTTTTATAAAATTTATCATTTATAATATCAAATATAATAAGGAAAACATCATGTCATGTGGGAAGACGATAATGACATTCTATAAGTATACTTAAATATATAAATGACTTTGAAAAGAAATCTTCATTCCTAGAGATTTTTTTTTTATTTTATAGAAATATAATAAGATTTATTTTTATCTAGATCTCTCAAATTCCTATAAGGTCAGGCCCCTTTCATTAGTTACATCCTAGGATTAGTGCTCCTAGGAAAACTCTCGATTAAAGTAGTAATTTCATACCCTATGGCCAGCTCCCTTGATGCATGCCATCTGTTCTAAAAGGTTAGAAAGGCACGGGATAGGACATGGTAAAGATAATGATGTGTAAAGGGGGTTTTGTCCTCACATCTTTTTTCTAACTTCAGTAATATTATATCAAATAGTTGATTTTTAAATTATACTTTTACCGTCAGTATTATTCCATCATAAATTGCAGCATAAATCTACATTATAAAAATGAAAATTGTAAAGTTATAAATTAAAAAAAAATAACTACTTGGGTAAAAATAAAGATATTTGGATAAGTATATATTACATGTAATATTTATGATAAAATTGAACTTCCAAAAAAAAGTAAAATATAATTTTTTTTACCTTTAATATTCTACTGTATCTTCAAAAAATATATTGGTAACATGTCATTATAGGATTTTTCTTCCACAGCCAACCTGAGCTTTAACTTATCATTATTTTTAAATTCATATGATTATAGATAAAATATAATAAAAATTATATTTCTAATATCATAATAAAAATTAAAAATAAATTTATAAATAAAAAATAAACTTACATAATTTAGCATTAAGATATATGCAATTGAATGGTCTTGAAGGTTTCAAAAGCTTGATTGAAATGGATTTAACTATATTTGGTGAAATAACCTCATGTCGACTAAATCTGACCAGACATGGGTCTGGTTGACCAAGTTAACTATTGACTAGGTTAGGGGACCAATCAGGTTTAAATCATCAGAAAGTATGGTCAAGGGGTTTTGATGAGGTTCAGAATGGACTTGAAGTTTGATTGAATGTAAACAGGCTTAATGGTTGATCTGGTAAATCATGGTATACTTGGTCAACCAAATCAAACTAGGAGTTAGGTTTAGGCTCTACAAGTTTTGTTTGATCATTAAAAACTAATGGATATAGTTTCATGGATAGGAAGGGTCATTTCAATCAAAATGACCATTTAAACCTTTATGGGGCTATTTGGTTAACAAGGCTTGACATGGTCAAGCAGGCATGACCAAGGCCTAGGTTTGGGTCCCTTAGGTTCAAAATCATATTTTTGATCTAATGGAGGTGGTTCCATGCAATAATGAAGTCATTTGGATTGAAATGGTCATTTAAGCCCTTAATAATTTGATCAAAATAGGTTGGCTTGGTTAGCCATGCTTGACCAAGATCTGGATTTGAGTCTACTGCACTCCAAATGGTGTTTACGATGCATTAGAGGTTATTTTAGGGTTTGATTTGACTGGACCATGTGAAGTTTGAATGAAACTTTAATTTTATCCTTATGGGGTATTTTGATCATTTAGCCCCCCTTGCCAATTGTGGGTCAACTTAGATCCAATAAAATATAGTTTAATACTTAACATATCATAATAAAGGCTATGGATATTGTCAAAACTCTTAGGGAATGTCACAAGGACAAATTTTATAAAGTGGCATGTTCAGTGGCATAGACAAAAATTTTTGAAGATACAGCCTTTGAAATTCAATTCAGTTTATGAGGCTAAAGATGTCAAATTGGGCTTAAATTTGGAGGTTGACCCTAGAGATAAGCCAAATCAATATGCAAATGATAGATTATGAATCGGAAGTCATTTGATTGTATTTTGAAGTGATTGAAAAATTACTCAAAAGGGTTTTAAAATAAGGGCCCTTAACCCTGGATTTTGGTTTAGAATTATGGATTTAAGCTAGATTCTAAATTTGATGGATTGAATTTGAATTAACTAAATCAATCACAATTAATTTAATGATTATTATTGGTTAGATAGGATTGAAGCTTGATTGGATGCTTGATTGAATGTTAATTAAAGTTTTGGATTTATGTTTGAATCAATAATTGAACTGAAGTTTAGATTGGACTCTAGATTAAGGCCTTGATTGTGATTTAAATTGAAGTCTAGATGATTGATAGATTGACTTGAAGTCTGGATTAAAGTTGACTATAGGCTAGATTCAATTCTAGATTAAATTCTAGATTGAAATCTAGATGATTGATACCTAGAAGATTATTAACCATCAAATCAATAGGTAGAAGTCTTGATGGGTCCTAGTAACCTCATACAAGAATGAGGCTAACAACCATATTATATAGAGAAGTTTAAAAGATAAATTAGTTCCTAAAAGATAGTAGTATGAACTAGGCTCACGAAGAAATATAATATATCATAAAATTAAACTTTTCTTGCATTTAAAATTTGGTAATATGATGTCTCGCTTATAAAGATAAGTTATTTATTCTTCTATAAATAAATAACTACAAAAAATTAAAATAAAAATTATAATATTACACAATTATAAAAAGTAAATTATTTGAAATTAATTAAGAAAAAACATATCATTTTAATAAATTGAGTCATCCTATTTAATATTAGTCCAAGTGAAATAGCAAATCTAAATGGACCAGCTCCACATTGAATCATTTCAATGGCTATTTAATCTTGGTCAACTAATAAGCCAATAGAAATTTTTTAAAATAATAAACAAAAAAACTCTTAATAATATTTATAGAATTATTTTGAAAGTACTTTTCATTTATACGTAATAATAAATTATATAATATTTAATATATAAGATATTTAAATTAAAAAAACTTACATTTGGTAAAATACAATTAATTATGAAGTCGATTGCCATATTTACATTAACATATAGATCTTTATACCTAGATGAAAATGGTAAATAAAATATTTTTAAAAATATTATAAAATAAAAATAGCTAAAATTAAATTAATTTAACATCATTAAAATGTCTGGTTGGACTATATTTTGGTACCCTTCATTGAGCCAAGCATAATCAATAAATCTCCTACTTTAATGGTATTTCTTAATATGTACTTGATTGTGGGAGTATTAATATATTTTTCTAACTTCAGTAATGTTTTATCAAATAGTGGATCTTTAAACTGTACTTTTACCGTTAGTATTGAGCCATAATAAAATGTAGTATAAATCTACATTATAAAAATTAAAATAGTAATGATGTAAACTAAAAAAAAAAATACTGCTTGGGTAAAAATAAAGATATTTGGATATGTATCTATTACATGTAACATTTACAAAAAAATTAAACTTTTGGAAAAAGTAGTAAAATATAATTTTTTTACTTTAATTATTCTACTATATCTTAAGAAAACACAATGGTGACATATTATTATAAGATTTTCCTTCCATAGTCTACCCGAGCTTTGACTTATCATCCTTTTTTGATTCCTATGATCATATATAAAATATAATAAAAATTATATTTCTACTATCATAATATAAATTAAAAAATAAATTTATAAATATATAATAAACTTATATAATTCAGTTCCAAGATGTATAACTAATAGCATTACTGCTTACTAAATGATATCTTATCATAATTTTTTATAAAAATTAATAATCTTCTTAACATATTTTTTAAGATAAAAAAATGATATATCTATTAATGAGCAAGCCCAATCATATGTTTTATAATTTTCTTTAACCTTTGAAAGTAAAAAAAAGATAAAAATATATATAGACAGTAGTTTTAAACACTGCTAAATTAGCCGGTGATTTGCAAATCACTACTACAAAATATTATGGTAACTTTAACTTTTTAACAATGAATTTAGCAGTGGGTAAAACTGCTGTCTATATCTATATATTATGATGGTTTTAAAACCGCTGTTATACAACAACGAAAACATTAAATTTTTTATAGTGATTAAATTTATAATAATATAATACGGACGGCAAAAGTACAATTTAAAGACCCACTACTTGATGTAGCATTACTTATGTTAGAAAAAGATGTTGATACTCTCATAGCCAAGAAATAGTTTTATTTTGGACTCCTTTCCCCCAGATTCTAGTGAGAGAGACTTCCGGATTCTAGTGAGAGAGAGTTCACATTTCTTGTGATAAATTTTTCAAATTTTGTTTGTTCTAAATTTTTGGTTTGATCATGTATGGTGGTGGAGGGTCTCCGGTCATCCTTTAATGATCGGAATACCTCAACTCCATTCTCTGCCAAGCATTCGAATGGAGGTTTCCTTCATCTCGGTGCAAAAGGTAGAGTGTCGATCAATAGATTGTCTTCACAGAATTCTTATTTTAAGAATTCCCGTTTGATCATCAAGGAAGGTTGTCAACCTAATGTTTGGGTGATGGTTCCTGTTGAAGGGAAAGGTAAAGAAGTCTTGTCTGATCAAAATGTGAATCAAAAGGTTGATTCAAGTTCTTCTAATTTTCATGTTCCTGGGGCTTTGAATTACAACATTTCTAGTTTTGTTTCTAAAGCTAATGATTGTGAAGCTTCTTCATCTTCTGGTTTTAATTTAAAAGTTCATAGGTTTGTGAATAATTTGGTGAATGAGAAAGATTCTTGCGGTATTAGGAACATTAATCAACTAGAGGTGGTTGAGAAAGATTTTTTCAAAAATTTGTTGGGAAATTCTATTGATAATCATGGTAAAATGATTGAGAATGCTTAGGTTAAGAAGCAACATATTAGAGTGAATCCTTTCAATTCATGTTCTGAAATTCGGGAGGATGGTGATGTTGTTAGACTTAATAAGGAAAAGGAATGTTCTAATGCCTTTTTATTGAAGAATTCACTTGTTATCAAGATTCTTGGGAAAATTTTCCCTTTCTCCCTTTGTAGTAAGGAATTGAGGCATCAATGGATGAAATGTGGTGGGTTTCATCTAACCTCTTTAGGGTTAGATTGGATTCTTTGTTCGTTTCATTTATCTGATGCCATGGAGGAAGTTTTGTGTGGTGGACCTTGGTATGTGGGAGGATTTATAATTGGTATAGACAAATAGACTCCTAAATTTTCTCCGCTATCATTGGAAGGTATTTCTTCTCCGATCTGGATTCATTTTCCAAATTTACCATTATAATACTGGGATGAAGTAAATGTTACTAAGATTATGTCAAGGGTTGGAACCCCCATGTTATTAGATGGCAATATGTTCAAATGGGGAAGAAGGGAATTTGCAAGGGCTTGTGTTAGAATTAATTTGAATTCTAAGTTGCCGTTTGGAATTTGGATAGAAGGTAAGAGTGGGAAATTTTTTCAAAAAATTGAGTATGAAAATATTTCTACATTTTGTTTTAAGTGTGGCAATATAGGACATATAAGTGATATTTGTCCTGAAGGCTTTGAGAGAGGAACTACAGGGAGTGATCATAGAAATGTGCCAGATTTGCCAAGTTCTGTCCCTACTAGGAATGAAGTCGTTAATTCTAAAGCCAAGATAGATGCTGGGAAAGTTCAAAATTAGAATTTAGTCAATACTTTTTCTAAAGAACTTTGGAATCAAAAGGATGTTTAAGAATCTGATCATCCTCTTTCCATTCCATTGTTAAAAGCCAATAAGTTCAATTTATTAGATAACTCTACTATGGAAGTAGTAAGGGAGGATGTTGATAATGATTTAGGAGGTATTAATAATACAAATTCCATGGTGGAATTAGAAGATCCTATGGTTGGCTGTGAAGATATCACCGATATTTCTGTTGCTATGGCTAAAGATAAATTAATTGGAGCTGAAGTTGAAAGTGCAAAATATTTTTCTAAACCTAAAGATAACACGTTGGCTGGTGCAAAAGTGGTGGGTCGAGAAGAAGTGGTCGATATTCATGATGCTTTGGTGTTACATAAGCAGTTTAGCTTGAAGAATTTTTGTTCTTCAAGTGGAAAACATAAATTGTTCAAAGAGGTTCAATCATTAGGGCCGTTGGAAGATATCCCGAGAAGAAGGAAAGCTATCTTGGAGAGGCATAACAGTGATGGGGACCTTTCCCCTTATATTATCTAATGATGTTTTCTTATGTGGAGTGGAACGGTAGTAGTAATTGCATAGAGGTTTATTGGTATTATTTTCATTGCATTGGTGATGAAGAATGTAGAGTGGTGGTTTACTCCTCTTCAGGTCTGATTGAAGAGGATGTTGTTGGGTGTCTTCAAATGGGTGTGGAAATACATCAGCTTTGGAATTTCATATACATCGATGGTACCTAGTTGGGAGCTTTACTTACGCTGGTCCAAAGATTGGGGAGCTTATTGTTTGGCTTGTTGGTTGTAATTTTTTCACTAATTTGTGCTATTTGCATAATGGAAGTATAGTAGTAGATTTTAAGGTTCTTACTACCTTTCATTTTGTACTAGTTTGGGAACTCTGCGATACTAATCAACCTTTTAGGTTGTCTAATTATTTTTGGTGCCCCCTCCACCCTATCTGATTCAAAATGAGGAGTAGTGGATCTTATATCTATTATGATTTTTTCATTTTTGCAAATATTTTCTTGTTTAGGTTTCTTTTTCTTTTTAATAATGGCTACCTCCATTTTGTTAGGAATAGTAGCTTTGGTAGTTTTTTTTTGTTTGTAATTATTTTTCTTTCCTGATTAATGCAATTTGCATCCCTTCAAAAAAAAGGTATACCTTAAGAAATACTGTTGAACTAGGTGATTTATTGATTGTGCTTGGCTCGAGTGAAGGGTACCGAAATATAGCCCAAGCAGACATTTTAAGGTTTGTAAATTAATTTAATTTTACTCATTTTTATTTTATAATATTTTAAAAGTATTTAATTTATAATTTTTATTCAACTATAAAGATCTACATATTAATGCAAATATTTCAATCGACTTTATAATTAATTGTATTACACTAAATGTAAGTTTGTATTTTATTTAAATATCATACATATTAAATATTCTATAATTTATTAGTAATTATAAATAAAAAGTATTATCTAAAAAATTTTATAAATATTATTAGGAGTTTTTTATTTTTTATGTCAAGGAATTTTTAGTGGCTTATTAGTTGACCAAAATGTAAGAGCCATTGAAATGATGCATCGTGGAGCTGGTCTATTTGGATTTGCTATTTCATTTGGGCTAATATTGAATAGGATGACTCAATTAATTAAAATAAGATATTTTCTCTAAATTCATTACAAATAATTTATCTTTTATAATTATGTAATATTATAATTTTAACTTTAATTTTTTATAGTTAAACATTTAAAATAAAATAATTAACTTATCATTACAAGTGAGATGGCATATTAAAAGATTTTTAATGCAAGGCAAGTTTAATGCTCAGACATGTTGCATTTCTACATGAGCCTAATTCATATTACTATTTTTAGGAACTAATATATATTTTGAACTTCCCTATAGAACATGATTATTAACCTTATTTTTGTTTGAGATCATTAGGATTTATCTAGACTTTTACATGTTGATCTGATGGTTGATAATCATTAGGTGTCGATCATCTAGATTTCAATCTAGAATTCAATCTAGACTATCTAGACTTCAATCCAACCTACATTCATCTTGAATCTAAACTTCAAACTAGACTTCAAGTCAATCTTAAATCTAGACATCAATTAAAATCCCAATCAAGTGCTCAATCTAGACTCCAATCTAGAGTTCAATTCAATCATTGATTCAAACATCAATCCAAAATGTCAATCAACCTTCAAGCAAACTTCAATTCTATCTATTGGAGAAGAATAAATAATGATGCATATTCGATGTTCACATATTTTGTAATTATATACTGCATTGAAAATAGAGTACTACTGTCTTGGGAGACTGACATAATATACTATAATAGATTCAACATTAAAATAAGATTTTAGAAAATAATATTTCCATAAATGTTACGACTCAAACTTACGAGTTTATATTTTTGATGATAATAAATATTATGGCTCACATCTTTGTGTCTCCTAGTATTTTCATTCTATACTTATTTGTGTGTACACTAACATTTCAAGAACACCATGCACCATCCAATGAAGAATCAGAGCTCAAGATTGGGTAGAATAGGTTTTACTGTAAAGAGTCTATAATATTCATTGATATAATTTTTAATTTTTTAAGTTTAGTTCTATAAAGGTGTTTGCTAGCTTGGTGACCATGCACACACACACTCAAGGGAGTGAGATCTAGTCAAAACTAGAAGTTTAATTTTTGAACTAATCATACTTGATGATTTTGTTTGTCTAGGATGATCAGCTCATTGAACTAATCATACTAGATAATTTATATCATCCAGGATGATCCTTTATAACCTTGGAAAATAGCCACCAATAATAATTTAGGCAATGATTTAAAATTCAATTTTTGTTCTAATCATCCTGGACAATCTAGATCATAATGGATGATCAATATTAATCATGCCTAAATTGATCATGTGATTAGGGAACTAATTATGGTTAAACTGTTCAATCAGTTTGTCCTAGATGATCTGTATGTTGTGCTGGACGATGTTTGCCCATATATCTAAATTTCCTAAATTGTTCAAGATGAAATACCATAATTTTTCTTCTAAGGCCAGGATGATCCCCAATATCGTACTGGATGAACTATTCAAATTTGAATTGATCATCTAGGGGATCGTCCAGGTGATCATCCTGGACTATCAGGTCAAATTCTGCACATCATCCTGGACAATCCTAATATCATACAAAACTATCTTTAGGGATAGAATTGAGTTTTTAGGGTTTTATAAAGCCCTCTTTATGAGCACATTTTCTTGGACAATCCTACAATCATCCTGGACAAATATTATCGCCAAAATTAATTTGAAAGGGTTTTTAAAGCCCTTTATTTAAGGCTTGTCAAAGACTTTGAATGTGTCTTTTGGCATCCATTGAGGCTTCATTTCTTCTGGAGAAAACTTGAAGAGAGAGTGGAAAGGGTGGAGTTTGAGAGGGAGAAGTGCCTTAGAAGGGGGATTTTTGAGGGAGTGTGAGGGGGTTTCACATGGTTTCTCTGACAAGCTTACACCTAAGTACCATCGGATTCAAGGGTCATCTCGATGAAAGTTTTGGGAAGAAGAACATCTTTTTGGCGTCAAAGGACCCGGCTACTCCGCTGCACCGGAGAAGGTGGAAGTGATTTTGTAAGGCCTTCACTGCCTAGTAGTGGGGGCTAAAGGAGAGTCACTAAAGGTGTAGTGCAATACTTAAAGGGGGCCTCTAGGGAGTAGACGTAGGTCAGGTTGGACCTAACCACTATAAATCTGGTGCGTTCTTTCTGATTATTTTCTACACGTTATTTTACTGGGATTAACTGCTTGGGTGAAATCTTTGATTTATCTTTTTATTGTTTATTTAATTCAGTTCTGATGCAAGATATAAAAAGATTTTTCTTCTTATTCAAAGAAATTTTTAAATATCAATTCACCCCCTCCCCCTCTTGGTTAGCCTTAGAGCTAGTTCTTTAGGGTTTAACACCCCTCCCAAACTTTCAAGTGGTATCAGAGTGTGATTAATAAAATTAAGTTTTTAAAAACTTTTGAAAAAAGATCAATGGCTAATTTTGGAAATTATAATATTGTGGAAGGATATTCAATCACCCGACCACCTTTATTTGAAAATATTACTTTTAATTTTTGAAAAATCTATATGTCTACTTTCTTGAAATTAATAGATTATCGCATATAGCATATGATTCAAACTGATTATTCTATACCATCACTTATTATAGATAGAATCAAAACTGATATTCTTTTTTCCGAATGGAGTAGAGTAGATCAGAACAATGCTTAATTGAATGTTAAATATTTGAATTATTTTTTCTGTGCTCTAAATTTTGATGATTACATGATAATATCTATATGTACTACTGGCAAAGAAATTTGAATAAACTATGCATTACATACGAAGGAACTCGTGAAGTTAAGTAATCTAAGTTGAATATTCTAATGCACAATTATGAATTTTTTAGCATAAAATCTTATGAGATAATTTTAGACATATATATTAGGTTAACTCAAATTGTGACATCATTACATGCTTTAGGTAAAAAAAATTTAAACTTTGAAAAGGTCAATAAAATTCTACATTGCCTACTTGATAAGTTTGATGCCAAAGTTGTTGCTATTTATGAATCAAAAAAGTTGAATGAATATTCTATTGATAATTTGATTGGCTCACTCATTGCCTACGAGCAAGGTTTGGGTCAAAAGCTTTTGGATGTAGGTGAAACTATAGTACGGAAAGCTGAAGACATGGATGAAAGTGACTCAGAAGATGATGAAAGTAAGGAGTTAGCATCAATAACAAATAAATTGAAAAGTCTACTAAAGCACAAGCATCAACATCAACAAAAGTGCAATAAAGGTAAAAAAGATAAGAATGTTAAGATTTCTTCTGATATTATTTACTTTGGATGTAGGAAACCTAGACATATAAAAAATCAGTGCCTGAATCTAAAAACCCTTCCTAAAAAGGAAAATGGTAAAGCTAAGCAAATTGTAATAAGAGTAAATAATATAAAGCAAAATATCTCCTAGGTAGATCTAGCTTCTAAATCATCAGACCAGAAACGAGATGATGTGGATTAAAGTTTTGTTTGTGTGTTTGTGTTTGTTTTGTTTATGTGAATGTTTTTACTTTTTCTGTTAATTTTTAAGTTTTTATTTTATTCATTTTTGTTTTTATTTTTGTAATCTTTTATTTTATTTTTTTATATGATTATCAATTTCTCTGATCAGCACACATATATCACTCGTTTATTTAGTATACACTTTAGAAAATTGAATCACTTTTCAAAAGATCACTCTTTTCTAAAAATGAAAAATTTATCTCCTATTTTCTTGAAATTTTATATAAGTTGTGATTGACTTCACTAAAATTAGTCAAAGGAAGGAAACTCATGATTTTGTCTCTCTATCTCATGTCTTTAATGCGGCTATTTCACTTTTGATTCAAAATCTTTATCGAATTATAAATTGGATCTTAAAATTATATTTTTTTTCATCTCCCTACATTTTCTCTATCTCATAAGAATCTTTTGCAAATTGTTGAATCCACTTCATTATTTTCTTAATCAAATTATTCATTTTTGTCACTAAATTGGGTTTTCTTTAGTCTTTAAAATTATATAAAGGAAACATATTTAGAAAAAAAGGCACAAAGTGAGCCCAAAGCTAAAAAGATGCGTAATGTCACTAAATTAAAAATTCAAAAGATGCGTAATGTAATCAAAATAAAAAATCAAAAGATGCGCAATGTCGGCAAAATGAAAACATATATAAAGTGTATCAAAAGAAGCACAAAGTGCACCAAAAACTAACAAAGAGGCATAAAATAAACCCACTATGAGTTAGCTTACCTTTCTTGTACTTCTTAAATCTTAAGAAAACCCTTATATCTGTTAATATTTTCGATACTTGTGTTTGAAAATCATGACTTTAGATTCACCTTTTTGCATCAATCTTCTATTAGATATATTTCATGCAAGGAGTTTTAAAAAGATTATTGTTTCCTTCTCTAATTCATTCCTTAATTTAGATATTTACTTTAAAAAGATTTTTTAGCGCTTAAGAAACCTGAGTTTGGATTAATAATTTTTGATTCTCTAACCTTTTTGAGATTATGCGTGGTCAATAAATGACTTAATTTTTGAATAAAATCAAGAGATAACTTTCTCATTCCAAGAAAATGTTTATATTTCAAACTGATTCTTCTAAAACTTTTTCATCAGATCAGGGACCACTTTTATCTTTTAGTCTACTTTCTCTATTTTATTTTTCTATGCTCCTCTTCTTTTTGATAATATCAAAGGGGGAGAACATATTATTATGTTTGCGTTTGAACGTACTGTTATTTTTTTTATATTTATTTAGTTTATCTTTTTAATGTATTTATTTATTTTATTTTATATGTTTTATTTATAAAAAAAATAAGAAAAAGAAAGAAAAGTATATTTTCCCTTATTTTTAAATTTTTATCTTAGTGAGGGGGAGATTAGGAGAAAAGACTTTTAGTTTGCAAATTCACCAGTAATGTTTACCATCATCAAAAAGGGGGAGATTGTTACAACTCAAACTCACAAGTTTATGTTTTTAATGATAACAAATATTATGGCTCACATCTTTATGTCTCCTGATATTTTTATTCTATACTTGTTTATGTGTATATTAATATTTTAGGAATACCATGCACCATCCAACAAAGAATCAGAGCTCAAGATTGGGTAGAATAGGTTATGCTGTAAAGAGTCTTTAATATTCATTGATGTAATTTTTTATTTCTTGAGTTAATTCCTGTAAAGGTATTTGCTAGCTTGGTGATCATGCACACACACACTCAAGAGAGTGAGATCTAGTCAAAACCAGAAGTTCAATTTTTGAACTAATCATATTGGATGATTTTGATCATCCACGATAATCAGCTCATTGAACTAATCATAGTAGATATTTTATATCATCCAGGACGATCCTTTATGATCTTGGAAAATAGCCACTAATGATAATTTAGGAAAGGATTTAAAATTTAATTTTTGTTCTAATCATCCTGAATAATCTATATCATTCTGGATGATCAATATTAATTATGCCTAAATTGATCATGTGATTAGGGGATGAATTATGATTATATTGTTCAATCAGATTATCCTAGATGATCTGTGTATCATACTAGATGATCTTTTCATATATATCTAATTTTATTAAATCATTCAAGACAAAATACTATAATTTTTCTTTTAATCGTCCAGGATGATCCCCAATATTATACTGGATGATCTGTACAAATTTAAACTGATCATCTAGGGGATCGTCTAGGTGATCATCCTGGACTATCAGGTCAAATTTTGCACATCGTCCTAGATGATCCTGAGATCGTACAAGATGATCTTTGGTGGCAGAATTGAGTTTTTATGGTTTTCTAAAGCCCTCTTTATGAGTACATCATCCTGGATGATCCTGCAATTGTCCTGATTGATCTTTGCCACCAGACCTGATTTGGAAGAGTTTTTAAAGCCCTTTATTTAAGGCTTATCAAAGACTTTGAAAGTGTCTTTTGGCAGCCATTGAGGCTTCATTTCTTCTAGAGAAAACTTGAAGAGAGAGCTTGAAAGGGTGAGTGGAAAGGGTGGAGTTTGAGAGGGAGAAGTGCCTTAGAAGGGGGATTTTTGAGGGAGTATGAGGGGTTTTCACACGGTTGATCTGGTAAGCTTGCACCTAAGTACCATCAGATTCAAGGGTCGTCTCAAGGGAAGATTTGGGAAGAAGAAGATCTCTTTGGTGTCAAAGGACCCGGCTACTCTGCCGTATCGGGGAAGGTGGAAGTGATTTTATAAGGCCTTCTCCGCCTAGCTGTGGGGGCTAAAGGAGAGTCACTAAAGGTGTAGTGCAATACTCGGAGGGGGCCTCCGGGGAGTGGACGTAGGTCAGGTTGGACCAAACCACTATAAATCTGGTGTATTCTTTCGGATTATTTTCTGCACTTTATTTTGCTGCAGTTAACTGCTTGGGTAAAATCTCTGATTTATCTTTTTATTATTGATTTAATTCATTTCCACTGTAAGATATATAAAGATTTTTTTTGTATAAAGAAGTTTTTAAATATCCAATTCACCCCCCTCTTAATTAGCCTCAGGATTAGTTCTTTAGGGTTTAACACCCCTCCTAAAATTTCATTAAACACAATTCAAAGAATAACTTATCATCTCAACAGATGAATATAAAATTATATAAAATGTTCTTAAAAATAGAAACTGAGTTCTAAAAATATAGTCATTCTTTTAATTAGACACAACAAGAAGAATATTATATCATCTTGATGGATGAATATAATATTCTTCAAAACATCCAAAAATAAGAACGCATTTTGTAAAATTCATCATTTTAAATATCAAATATAACAAGAAAAATATCATGTAATCTAGGAAAATGATAATGGCATTCTACATGAATATTTAAAAGTAGAAAAGAGTTTGAAAAGAAATCTACATTCTTAAAGATTTTTTTCTTATTTTATAGAAATAAAATAAGATTTATTTTAATCTAGAGTTCTTAAATCCCTATAAGAGCATGCCCCTATAGTTAATTACAACCTATGATGGGTGCTCCTACAAAAACTCTTGATTAAAGTAGTAATTTCATACCCTTTAGGTAGCACCCTTGATGCTTACCACCTATCCCAAATGTTTAGAAAGGTAGGGGATAGGACATGGTAAAGATAATCATGTGTAAAGGGGGTTTAATCCTCACATGAGCATTTGTGGTGATTAGGCTTAGATTAAACCTAATTTAAAGGTTTTAGGAAAACTCTAGAAGGCGTTTAGGTTGCTGGAATGGTTTGAGATGGGAGGATTTATGTATTTGGAGCAATTTGACCACTTAGAAGACCAATTAACTATTCATTGACTGTTTGACATGTCAATATGTTAATAATTGCTGAGGTGGCATGTAAGAAGGTTTGATGAGATGTCTTAGAGTGAGTTTCATGCTAGAAAATTAAAGTTTAAATGCATGGGTTAATATAAATGGGAGGGTTTGACCAAGTAATAGTGAGTTGACTTGGTCAAACTCATTATGATTTGACTCACCAATGATTGAAATATGTTTGAGATATGAATTTAAATTAATTTGAGGCTTAATAAAATTTGGAAAGTATTAATGGATTGCATGGAACCGTTTGACTATATATTGACTTGATTTGACCAAGTTTGATAGTTTGACCAAATCAAGTCAAGTTTGATTTGACTTATAATGGGCTTGGAGAGATTCAAGGTATGCAATTGAATGGACTTGAAGATTTGAAAAGCTTGATTAGAGTGGATTTAACTACATATGGTAAACATACCATCTGTTGACTAGATCTGACCGCATATTGGTCTGGTTGACCAAGTCAACTATTGACTGGGTTAGAGGACCAATCAGGTCCAAATCATCTAAAAGGATGGTCAAGGGGTTTTGATGAGGTTCATAATGGATTTGAAGTTTGATTGAGTATAAACAGGCTAAATGTTTTATCGGTCAACCATCATTAACTTGGTCAACCAAGGCAAACTAGGAGTTGGATTTAGGCTCAACAAGTTTGATTTGATCATTAAAAATTTATGGATATGGACTCATGGACTGGAAGGGTCATTTAAGTCAAAATGATCATCTAAACATTTAAAGGGCCATTTGGTTAACAAGGGTTGACTTGATCAATCAAGTATTACTAAGGCATGGGTTTGGGTTGAATAGGTTCAAAATGATATGTTGGATCTTATGGAGGTGGGTCCATGCAATAATGAAGTCATTTGGATTGAAATGAACATTTTAGCCTTAATAATTTGATCAATTTAGGTTAACTTGATCAACCAAGCTTGACTAAGATCTAGATTTGTGTCTAATGCACTTCTAATATTGTTTATGATGCATTAGAGGATATTTTAGGATTTGATTTGACTGAGCCATGTTGAAGTTTAACTGAAACTTCTATTTTATCCTTATGGCATATTTTGGTCATTTGGCCCCCCAAGTCAACTGTGGGTCAACTTGGGTCCAACAAAATGGAGTTTAATGCTTAACATATCATAAAAAAGGCTATGGACATTGTTAAAAGTCTTGGATAAGGTCTCGAGGTTAAATTTTAAATGGGGTAGGTCCAATGGCATAGGTCGTAAATATTTAAAGATTTTATAACCTTTATAATTCAATTTCTAGGACTAAAGATCACAGATTAGGCACAAATTTATAGGGTTGACCCTACGGACATGCCAAATCAATATGCAATTGATACATCATGAATTGGGGGTCATTTGATTGGGTTTTGAAGTGATTGAAAATTCCTCAAAAAGGATTTTAAGATAAGGGCCCTTATCCTTGGATTTTTGTGTGGAATCCTATATTTGAGCTAGATTCTGAATTTGATTAATTAAATTTGAATTATCCAAATTAATCATAATTAATTGAATGAATGTTATTGTTTGGATATAATTAAAGCTTGATTGGAGACTAGATTGATGACTGATTGAAATTTTGGCTAAGGCTTTTTCTTATAAATTATGGTATAATTTTCGTGCTAAAGTGAGTCTTTGGGCTAATTTTATGTTTGATAAGTAATATGTTGGTAAGCACCCTACTACTTGTCATTTTACTCAAGCTGACTCTAAAGTGTGGCAGGCTTTACAAGGTTAAATGGGTTGTTGAGCCCTTCGTCTCTTAGGGGCTTGGCGAAGGTAATATTTTTTTTTGGCAAGAACGTTGGTTGGGTAAATTGTCTATTGACTCCATTATGAATTCTTCCTCTACTATGGCTATTAAGGTTAATTCTTTTTTTACTGATAACTATTGGGACTATAAGAAACTCTCTAATGTTGTTCCTGATTTCATTATTCATCAAATTCTGAATCTACCTATTAATACTACTTCTAATGGAATTATTTTATGTGATTTATCTAAAGATGTTGGTTTTCACTTAAAGAATGCTTGGCATACATTTCATTCTAGGAGGAATATTGACAATATTTTCTCTATGATTTGTCATAAAAGTATTCCTTCTACTATAGCTATTTTTGTCTAAAGAATCTTGCATAAATTCATTTCTACAGATGATAATCTCATCAAAAGAGGTTTCATTTTGCCTTCCAAGTGCCAATGTTGTTACCATATTGAGAATATGCATCATGTATTTTTTTTTGGCCCTGTTGCTACTAAAACATGGGTTTATTTTGCCTTCTTCTGGAGGTCCAGCAGTGAGGCTGCTTTGGTTATTCCATCCTTGGTTGGGTTCCCTACTCTATTTTCCTTCTTCCTGTCGGTTTGTGGAGCCTATTTTTTTTGGGCTTTTTTTTTATGAATGCTTGGATTGGTTGCTTTATTTGCTAGCTTTACCCCAATTCATTTGCTAACTTAGGGTGTTGAATTGTATGGTTATACTGAGCTTTCTGGTTCTAAGTTCCCCGGGCATTAACTGGTCTATTAAATCCTATTTTCCTTGGGTCTGGATGTTGTTTCTATTTGGTTGGCCTTATTTTTTGGTGATGCTCTTTTGGTTTTGGCTCCTTTATCCCTTTTGTTCATCCATGTGAAGTGGCTATTGGCTATGGGCTAGAGCTGTGATTATACCAGTTTATATGCTAAAGGTTTGGCTAATTGTTACTCTCCAACCTTCTTATGCTGGCCTGTATACTATTATTGGTCATGTTGGTTGGTAGTGGTTAAATCTAGGTGTTCTATTGGGAATTAGGGCTATTTTTATCTTCTTTATGTTAGTGTGGTTTTGGGTTTGTCTTACTTTGGTGTTGTTGGTGCTTCTTCCTGTGGTCTTGTGTTGGTTTTGGGGTTTAGTCAAAGAATGGTTCTGTTGGTTATTGTTGTTGGTTATGAGCTCTATGGTGGGGGTTGATGGTGGTTTTCTTTCTTCGCTGGAGTGTCCCTCCATCCAGGGACCTCTATGTTGTTGTGGATTTCTCTATGTTGCATGTCTATCCTTTTTAATCTGGCAAGGCAGAATTTTTTTGGAGGTAGGATTAAGCGGCATTTAGGCTATTCCTGTGATGGCTGCTAGTTTTCTGTCTTCCTAAGTTCTTTTCGCCTATATCCCTTATGGGCTTTTAAATTCTTCTTTGGTGTTTGTCGGTTGCCTTTTGGCTTGGATAAGATTGGGCGGTGTTGTCTTGCGCTTAGTTTTCATCTGTTGGATTATATTATGGTAGTCACTGAAGTTTTTTGCTATTCTTATTGTCGGTGGTTATTATGGTTTATCTGCTACTATTTGGGTATTATTCTTGTGATGTATGTTATCGAGATGGGTTTATTTACATCTTGTTGGTCTCATTACTATTTGATTAGCCCTGTTTCTAGTATTTACTTTCAATTTTGTTATGACTATTTGTGCATTATCCTATTTTTGCAGAATTTTTTTAATGCAGGTGATCATTGTGATCTTATTTTGGAAGGGATGCTAGATCAGGTTGCCAATTTTTGGTCCTATTTTCCTTTTTGGGTGGTTGTTCTTGTGCACCATAGAATGTACCTAGGGTACTTTGTAATTTTGATTAGTAGGGACCTCGAGCTCTTAGATTTTTTTTGCTTTCTTTATTTAGCTTGTTTAAGCGTTAATGAGCTTGAGGTCCCTTAAAGGTCCTTGTACTAATTTTTTAAAATAAAGCATAGGCCCCTCTATGGATTTTCCCTGAAAAAAAAGGAAAACTCTAGGAGTTTCGGCTGCTGGAATGGTTTGAGATGAGAGGGATTAAGTATTTGAAGCAATTTGACCACTTAGAACCCTTTGACTATTCATTGATTGTTTGACCAATCAATGAGTCATATTGGAAGGTTTGATGAGATGTCTTAGAGGGAGTTTGATGTAGGAAATTAAAGTTTGAATGCATGGGTACATAAAAATTGGCGGGTTTGACCAAGTAATAATGAGTTGATTTGGTTAAAGTCATTATGATTTGACTAACCAGTGATTGAAACATATTTGAGATATGAATTAAAATTTGTTTAAGGCTTGATAAAATATGGAAAGTATGAGTTGATTGCATGGATTTGTTTGATTATATATTGACCTAATTTGACAAGTTGGATAGTTTGACCAAATCAATTCAAGTATAATTTTACACACGATGGATTTAGAGAGATTCAAGGTATGCAATTGAATGGTCTTGAAGGTTTGAAAAGTTTGATTGGAGTGAATTTAACTATATATAATGAACCGACCCTATATTGATTAAATTTGACCAAACATGGGTCTGGTTTACCAAGTTAACTGTTGACTGGGTCAGGGGACCAATTGGGTCTAAATCACCAAAAAGATGGTCAAGGGGTTTTGATGAGGTTTAGAATTGATTTAAAGTTTGATTAAATATAAATAGACTTAATGGTTGATCTAATCAACCATGGTTGACTTTATCAACCAAGTAAAACTAGGAGTTGGGTTTAAGCTCTACAAGTTTGGTTTGATCGTTGAAAACTAATGGATATCGTCTCATGGACTAGAAGGGTCATATTAATCAAAATGATCATTTAGACTTTTAAGGGGCCATTTGGTTAACAAGGATTGACTTGGTCGACCAGGTCAAACCAAGGCTTGGGCTTTGGTCCAATAGGTTAAAAATGATATTTTGGATCAAATGGAGGTTGTTCCACGCAATGATGAAGTCATTTAGATTAAAATGACCATTTAAGCCCTTAATAATTTGATCAAGATTTGTATTTGAGTCTAATGCACTCCTAATGGTGTTTATGATGCATTAGAGGATATTTTAGGGTTTGATTTGATTGGGCCATACTGAAGTTTAAATGAAATAATAATTTTATCCTTAAGGGTTATTTTGATTATTTGGCCACTTTGCTCAACTGTGGGTCAACTTACATCCAAAAAAATATACTTTAATGCTTAACATATCATAACAAAGACCATGGACATTGTCAAAGGCCTTGGAGAAGGTCCAAGGTCAAATTCTAAAAGTGACACGTCTAGTGGCAAAGGCCATAAATATTTAAAGATTTTATAACCTTTGAAATTTAATTTAATTGCTAAGGCTAGAGATAGGGGTGTCACTATTTAACATGACATGAAAACCAGACTCGTACCCGGCCTAAAAATTTTGGGTTGGACCCGACCCTATTTTAAAATGGGTCGAGTTTGCTTTCCTGATTTTGACCCATTTGAAAAATCGGGTCGGGTCTAGGTTGACCCCTCGGGTTTCCAAGTTAACTCAAAAACTCATTTGAAATGAGCTGATCATGCTGCCCAAACCTACCTATGCCTACCCGTGCCACCGCCTGAGGTTGCCCGAGCCTGCCCGCAGCTGCCAGCACTCGCCCATGTTGTGCCCGAAGCTACTAGCGGCTAACCGCACTGCCTGCACCAGCCAACAGCCTCCCACATTACGCCCGAGGCTACCCACAGTTGCTTGTGCATGCGTACTCGCATCTGTGCCTGCTTGTCATCCCCCATCCCGTCGGCCACCATCCCGCCATCACCATCCGAGTCAACCGTGTCTGTTCGGTTCAACCCACCTAAATGATGGGTCGGGTTTAGGTCTAAATTTTTCACCCGTTTACATAATCCGGTCGGGTTATGGTCGACCCTTTTAAACTCGAGTTAGTTTCGGGTTCGACCCAAACCCGACCTGAATCTCAATTTTAACACCCCTAACTAGAGATCTCAGATTGAGCTCAAATTTGGAGGGTTGACCCTAGGGATATGTTAAATCAATATGCAAATAATAGATCATGAATTAGGGGTCATTTGATTGGGTTTTTAAGTGATTGAAATACCACTCAAAATGGTTTTAAGATAAGGGCCCTTAACCTTGGGTTTTAAATTTGAATCTTGGATTTGAGCTAGATTCGGAATTTGTTTAATTGAATTTGAATTTTCCAAATTAATCATAATCAATTGAATGATTATTATTGGTTGGATAGGATTAAAGCATAATTGAAGACTAGATTGAGGCTTGATTAAAGTTTTTGAATTATTTTTGAATTAATGATTGAATTAAAGTCTAAATTGAAGTTTGGATTAAGGTTTGGATTTGGAATTGAATTGAAGTTTGGATTACGGATTGAATTGAACTCTAAATTGAAGTTGATTAGAGGCTAGATTAAAGTCTAGATTGAATTCTAGATGATTGGTACTTAGATGATTGTCAACCATCAGATCAATAGGTAGAAGTCAGGATGGGTCCTAGTAGTCTCATACAAAAATAAGATTAATAACCATATTATATAGAGAAGTTTAAAGATATATTAGTTCCTAAAAGATAGCAATATGAATTAGGCTCACAAAAAAATATAACATGTCAGAGCATTAAACTTGCCTTGCATTTAAAATCTAGTAATATATCATCTTACTTAAAAAGATAAGTTAATTGTTATGCTCTAAATAAATAACTACAAAAAATTAGAATAAAAATTATAATATTATAAAATTATAAAATTTAAATTATTTGTAATTAATTAAGAAAAAATACACCATTTTAAAAAATTGAGTCATCCTATTCAATATTAATCTAAGTGAAATAACAAATTTAAATGGACCAGCTCCACATTATATCATTCCAATTGTTATTCCATCTTGGTCAACTAATAAGGCAATAGAAATTCCCTGAAATAATAAATAAAGAACTCTTAATAATGTTTATAGAATTATTTAGATAGTAATTTATATTTATAATTAATAATAAATTATACAATATTAAATATGTATGATATTTAAATAAAAGAAAAACTTACATTTAGTGCAATACAATTAATTACAAAGTTGATTGTCATATTTATATTAACATGTAGATCTTTGTAGCTGGTTGAAAATTATAAATAAAATATTTTTAAAAATAATTTTAAAATTATTTTAAAATAAAAATGGCTAAAATTAAATTAATTTAACATTATTAAAATGCTTGCTTGGGCTATATTTCGGTATCCTTTACTCGAGCCAAGTATAATCAGTAAATCTCCTACTTCAATGGTATTTTTTAAGGTGTACTTAGCTATGGGAGTATAAACATCTTTATTTAACTTCATTAATGCCATATCAAATAATGGATCTTTAAATTATACTTTTACTGTCAGTATTGTGCTGTCATAAAATATAACATAAATTTATATTATAAAAATTAAAATAGTATAGTTATAAATTAAAAAAATTACTACTTGGATAAAAACAAATTTATTTTAATAAGTATATTAATATTTATGATAAAATTGAACTTTTAAAAAAATAGTAAAATATAATTTTGTTACCTTTAATATTCTACTATATCTTAAAAAAATATAATAGTGACATGTCATTATAAGATTTTTCTTCCACAGCTAATCCGAGCTTTGACTTATCCTTATTTTTAAATTCTCATGATCATCTATAAAAGATAATAAAAAATATATTTTTAATATCATAATATAAAATAAAATATATATAAATAAATAAATAATAAACTTATATAATTCACTTTCTAGATGTATAAATAATGGCATTGTTGCTTACTAAATGATATCTTATGATAATTCCTTATAAATTGATAATCTTATAAACATAATTTCTAAGATAAAAAATGATATATCAATTAACAAACAAGCCCCATCATATTTTTTAAAAATTCTTTTAAACTTTGAAAGTAAAAAAAAGATAAAAATAGATGTACACAATGGTTTTAATCGCTACTAAATTTGCTGACAGTTTGCAAACTGCTACTATAAAATATTATGGTAACTTTAACTTTTGACATTAAATTTAACAGTGATTAAAACTGTTGTTTATATCTATCTATAATGGTGGTTTAAAAGCCACTGTTATACTGCTATGAAAACATTAACTTTTTTATAGTGATTTATTTTATGATGGTATAATATTGACAGCAAAAGTATAACTTAAAGATCCATTAATTGATATAGTATTACTGAAGTTAGTGAAAGATGTTGATACTTCTATAGCCAAGTATAGCTTAAGAAATATCATTGAAGTAGGGGATTTACTGATTCTGCTTGGCATGAGTGAAAGGTATTGAAATATAGCCCAAACAGGCATATAATATGTAAATTAATTTAATTTTAGCTATTTTTATTTTATAATATTTTTTAAAATATTAAATTTATAATTTTTATCCAGCTATAAAGATTTATATATTAATGCAAATATTTCAATTGATTTTATAATTAATTATATTATACCAAATATAAGTTTTTATTTTATTTAAATATCTTACATATTAAATATTATATAATTTTTTATTAATTATAAGTAAAAAGTACTATCTAAATAATTCTATAAATATTATTAGTTATTTTTTATTTTTTTATATCAAGGAATTTCTAGTGTCTTATTAGTTGACCAAAATGGAATAGTCATTAGAATGATGCAACATGGAGCTGCTACATTTGGATTTGCCATTTTACTTAGATTAATATTGAATAGGATGACTCAATTTATTAAAATAAAATATTTTCTCTTAATTGATTACAAATAATTTATCTTTTATAATAATATAATATTATGATTTTTATTTTAATTTTTTATAGTTATCTATTTACAAGAGAATATTTAATTTTTATTTACAAGCGAGACTATATATTACCATATTTTAAATACAACACAAGTTTAATACTCAGACATATTATATTTCTTCGTGAGCCTAGTTCATATTGTTATCTTTCAGAAACTAATATATCTTTTGAACTTCTCTATAGAATATAGTTATTAGCCTTATTTTTATTTAAGGTCATTAGTACTCATCCATACTTCTGCATGTTGTTCTGATGGTTGATAATCATCTAGGTGTCAACCATCTAGATTTCAATCCAGAATTTAATCTAAACTTCAATCTCGCCTCCAGTCAACTTTAATATAGACTTCAAATCAGACTTCAAGTTAATCCTCAATCTAGACATTAATTTAAATCCTAATATAAATATTAATCTAAACTCTAATCTAGACTTTAATTCAATCATTGATTCAAATATTAATCCAAAACTTTAATCAACCTTTAATCAAGCAACAATCCTATCTATCAGGGAAAAATAAATTGCTATGAAGATTCGATGTTCTCATATTTTATAATTGAATACTGCATTGAGAATAGAGTACTGCCTTAGGAGACTAATAAAATATTCTATAATTAATTCAATATCAAAATAAGATTTTAGAAAATATTATTTCTATAAACATAATTTAAAGAATAATATATCACCTCAAAAGATGAAAATGAATTTCTATAGAATGTGTTAAAAATAGAAATGGAGTTTTAAAAATCTAGTTTTTCTTTTAATTAGATGTAATAAGAAGAATATTATATCATCTTAACGGATGAATATAATATTCTTCAAAACATCCAAAAATAAAAATATGTTTTATAAAATTCATCATTTTTAATATCAAATATAACAAGAAAAATATCCTGTCATCTGGGAAGATGATAATGACATTCTACAAGTATATTTAAAATAAAAATCATAATATTATATAATTATAAAAGATAAATTATTTATATTAAATTAAGAGAAAATATGCCATCTTAATAAACTTAGTCATCGTATTTAATATTAGTCAAAGTGAAATAACAAATCCAAATGGACCAACTCTACGTTGTATCATTCCATTGGCTATTCCATTTTGATCAATTAATAAGCCACTTGAAATTCCCTAAAATAAAAAATAAAAAACTACTAATAATATTTATAAAATTATTTATATAATACTTTTCATTTATAGTTAATAACAAATAATGTAATATTTAATATATAAGGCATTTAAAAAAAATAAAAACATACATTTTACATTAATATGTAAGACATTCCCTAAAATTATGTCATATTTACATTAATATGTAGATATTTATAGCTGGATGAAAAATATAAATAAACTATTTTTAAAATATTATAAAATAAAATAGCTAAAATTAAATATATTTAACATTATTAAAATGCCTGCTTAGTTATATTTTGATGCCCTTCACTCGAGCCAAGCATAATCAGTAAATCCCCTATTTCAACGGTATTTATTAAGATGTACTTAGCTATGAAAGTATCAACATCTTTTTTTAACTTTTATAATGCTATATCAAATAGTGGATCTTTAAATTATACGTTTTCCATCAGTATTATTCCATTATGAAATGTAGCATAAATCTATATTATAAAAATTAAAATAGTAAAGTTATAAATTATAAAAAAATAACTACTTGTGTAAAAACAAAGTATATATTACATATAATATTTATGATAAAATTAAACTTTAAAAAAATAGTAAAATATGATTGTTTTTACCTTTAATATTCAACTATATCTTAAAAAGTATAATGGTGACATGTCATTATGAGATTTTTCTTCCACAGCCAACCCGAGCTTTGACTTATCATTATTTTTGAATTCTTATGATCATTTGTAAAATATAATAAAAATTATATTTTTAATATCATAATATAAATTAAAAAATAATATTATCAATAAATAATAAACTTACATAATTCAATTTTATGATGTATAACTGATGGTATTACTGATTACTAAATGATATGTTATGACAATTCCTTAAAAAAATTAATAATCTTCTAAGTATATTTTCTAAGATAAAAAATGATATATTAGTTAACGAACAAGCCCTATCATATTTTTTAGAATTTTTTTAATCTTTCAAAGTAAAAAAAAGATAAAATAGATATAGACAGTGATTTTAACCGCTGTTTAATTAGCTAGTGGTTTTCAAACTATTGCTACAAAATATTATGGTAACTTTAACTTTTTGATGATGAATTTAGCAGTAATTAATACGTAGTCTATTTCTATATATAGTGGTGCTTTTAAAATTGCTGTTATACTACTACAAAAATATTAACTTTTTTATAGTGATATATTTTATGATGGAATAATACTGACATTAAAAGTATAATTTAAAAATCCACTACTTGATATAGTATTACTGAAGTTCAAAAAAGATGTTGATACTCTCATAGCCAAGTATACCTTAAGCAATACCATTGAAGTAGGAGATTTACTGATTATGCTTGGCCTGAGTGAAGGGTACTGAAATATAGCCTAAGTAGGCATTTTAAGGTATGTAAACTTTTTATAGTGATATATTTTATGATGGAATAATACTGACAGTAAAAATATAATTTAAAGATCCACTACTTGATATAGTATTACTGAAGTTAAAAAAAGATGTTGATACTCCCATAGCTAAGTATACTTTAAGCAATACCATTGAAGTAAGAGATTTACTGATTATGCTTGGCCCGAGTGAAGGGTACTGAAATATAGCCTAAGCAGGTATTTTAAGGTATGTAAATTAATTTAATTAGCCATTTTTATTTTATAATATTTTGAAAATATTTAATTTATAATTTTTATCTAATTATAAAGATCTATATTTTAATGGAAATATGATAATCCACTTCATAATTAATTACATTACACCAAATATAGGTTTTTATTTTATTTAAATATCTTATATATTAATTATTACATAATTTATTATTAATTATAAATGAAAAGTACTATCTAAATAATTTTATAAATATTATAAGGAGTTATTTATTTATTATTTTAGGAAATTTTTGATGACTTATTAGTTGACCAAGATAGAATAGTCATTTGAATGATGTAATGTGAAACTGGTCCATTTGGAATTGCTATTTTACTTAAATTAATATTGAATAGGATGACTCAATTTATTAAAATGGAGTATTTTATCTTAATTGATTATAAATAATTTATTTTTAATAATTATATAATATTATAATTTTCATTTTAATTTTTTATTATTATCAATTTATAGCAAAATAATTAGCTTATCTTTATAAGCTAGATGATATATTACCAGATTTGAAATGAAGGAATATTTAATGCTCGGACATATTATATTTCTTTATGAGCCTAGTTTATATTGCTATCTTTTAGGAACTAATATATATTTTGAACTTCAATGCAGAATATAATTTTTGACTTTATTTTTATGTGAGGTCTTTACGACACATTTAGACTTCTACATATTGATCTGATTGTTAACCATCATCTACGTATCAATTATGTATATTTTAATCCAGAATTTACTATAGACTTTAATCTAGCCTCCAATTAACTTCAATCCAGACTTCAAACCAAACTTTAAGTAAATTTTCAATCCAAACTTCAACTCAAATCCAAGTCTAGACCTTAATCTAGACTCCAATATAGACTTCAATATAATCATTGATTCAAACTTCAATCCAAAACTTCAGTTAACCTTCAATCAAGCTTCAATTCTATCTATTAGAGAAAAATAATTCGCTATACATATTCATCATTCTCATATTTTATAATTAAACATTACATTGAGAATAGAGTACTATCTCGGAAGATTGACATAATATTCTACAATAGATTTAATATTAAAATAAAATTTTAGAAAATAATATTTTTATAAATACAATTTAAAGAATAACCTATCATCTCAAAATATAAATATAAAATTCTATAGAATGTGTTTAAAAATAAAAATAGAGTTTTAAAAATCTAGTCAATCTCTTAATTAGATGCAATAAGAAGAATATTATATCATCTTGACAGATGAATATAATATTATTTAAAACATCCAAAAATTAGAATGTGTTTTGTAAAATTTATCATTTCTAATCTCAAATATAGCAAGAAGAATATCATGTCATCTGGGAAAATGATAATGACATTATATAAGTATATTTAAAAGTAGAAATGAGTTTTAAAAAAATCTGCATTCCCAAAGATAATGATGTATAAAGAGGATTTTGTCTTCGCATGATCATTTGGGGTGATTAGGCTTAGCTTAAACCTAATCTAAGGGTTAAAACTAGTTTAGGAAAACTCTAAATGGAGTTTAGGCTACTGGAATGGTTTAAGATGGGAGGGATTAAGTATTTAGAGCAATTTGACCACTTAGAAGACCATTTGACTATTCATGGACTATTTGACCAGTAAATGAGTCAATAATTACTAAGGTAGCATGTCAGAAGGTTTGATTAGATGTCTTAGAGGTAGTTTAATGCTAGGAAATTAAAGTTTGAATGTATGGGTACATATGAATGAGGGGTTTGACAAAGTAATATTGAGTTAACTTGGTTAAACTCATTATGATTTAACTCACCAATGATTGAAACATGTTTGAGATATGAATTAAAAATCATTTGAGGCTTTTGAAAAGTATGAGTTGATTGCATAGAATCATTTGACTATATATTGACCTAATTTGACCAAGTTTGATAGTTTGACCAAATCAAGTCAAGTATGATTTGACTTATAATGGGTTTGGATAGATTCAAGGTGTGTAATTGAACGGTCTTGAAGGTTTAAAAAGCTTGATTGGAGGGGATTTAACTATATATGGTGAATTGACCCTATATTGACTCGATCTAATTAGACATGGGTTTGGTTGACCAAGTCAACTGTTGACTAGGTCAGGGAATTGATAAGGTCCAAATCACTAAAAAACATGGCCATGGGGTTTTGATGAGGTTCATAAAAAATTTAAAGTTTGATTGAATGTAAAAATGCTTAATGGTTGATCTGATCAGCAATGGTTGACATTGTCAACCAAGTTAAACTAAGAGTTCGGTTTGAGCTCAACAAGTTTGATTTGATCATTAAAAACTAATAGATATGGTCTTATGGACTGGAAGGGTTATTTCAGTCAAAATGACCATTTAGACCTTTAAGTAGACATTTGGTTAATAAGGGTTGACTTAGCCAACCAGGTCAGACAAGGGCCTATTTTGGGTCCAATAGGTTTAAAATGATATTTTGGATCTAATGGAGGTGATTCCATGCAATGATGAAGCCATTTTGATTGAAAAGACCATTTAAACCTTAACACTTATTCAAAATAGGTTAACTTGATCAACCAGGCTTAACTAAGGTTTAGATTTGAGTCTAATGCACTCTTAATATGTTTATGATGCATTAGAAGATATTTTAGGATTTGATTTGATTGGGTCATGTTGAAGTTTGAATGAAACTTTAATTTTATCCTTAAGGGGTATCTTAGTCATTTGGCCCCCTTAGTCAACTGTGGGTCAACTTGGGTCCAGCAAAATACAGTTCAATGCTTAACATATCATAATAAAGGCTATGGACATTATCAAAAATCTTGCAGAATGTCCTAAGGTCAAATTCCATAAATTGGCATGTCTAGTGGTATAGGTTATAAATATTTAAAGATTTTATAGCCTTTGGAATTCAATTAAAATTCTGGGGTTAGAAATCTTAAAATGGGCTCAAATTTGGAGGGTTAATCCTATAAACATGCTAAATCAATATGTAATTTATATATAATGTATTAGTGATTATTTAATTAGGTTTTGAAGTGATTAAAAAATCACTCAAAAAGGATTTTAAGTCAAGGGCCCTTAACCTTAGATTTTGGTTTGGAATCCTAGATTTGAGCTAGATTCTAAATTTGATTGGTTGAATTTAAATTATCTAAATCAATCATAATAAATTAAATGATTGTTATTGGTTGAATAAGATTGAAGGTTGATTAGAGACTAGATTGATGGTTGATTAGAGTTTTGGATTAAAGTTTGAATCAATAACTGAATTGAAGTCTAGATTGAAATCTGGATTAAGGTCTGAATTATAATTTGAATTGAAGTCTAGATTGATGATTAACTTGAAGTCTAGATTGAAGTTGACTGGAGGCTAGATTAAAGTCTAGATTGAAATATAGGATTGAAATCTATATGATTGATACCTAGATGATTATCAACTATTAGATCAATAGGTAGAAGTCTGGTTGAGTCCAAATAACCTCACACAAAAATGAGGTTAACAACCATAGTATGTAGAGAAGTTTAAAAGATAGCAAGATGAACTAGGCTATTGAAGAAATATAATATGTCAGAGCAATAAACCTACATTACAATTAAAATTTAGTAATATGTTGTCTCACTTATAAAGATAAATTAATTATTTTACTGTAAATAAATAACTATAAAAATTCAAAAAAAATTATAATATTATATAATTATAAAAGATAAATTATTTATATTCAATTAAGAGAGAATACACTATTTTAATAAATTGAGTCATCCTATTCAATATTAATCCAAGTGAAATAGCAAATTCAAATGAACCTGCTCCACGTTACATCATTCTAATGACTATTCTATTTTGGTCAACTAATAAACCAATAGAAATTCCCTAAAATAATAAATAAATAACTCATAATAATGTTTATAGAATTATTTTTATAGTATTTTTTGTTTATAATTAATAATAAATTATGTAATATTTAATATATAAGATATATAAATAAAAGAAAATTATATTTAGTGCAATATAATTAATTACTAAGCTGATTGTTATATTTACATTAATATGTTGATCTTTATAGCTAGATAAAACTATAAGTAAAATATTTTTAAAAATATTATAAAATAAAAATAGCTAAAATTAAATTAATTTAACATCATTAAAATGCCTACTTGGGCTATATTTCGGTACTTTTCAGTCGAGCCAAGCATAATCAGTAAATCCCTTACTTTAATGGTATTTTTTAGGTGTACTTGGCTATGAGAGTATGAAAATCTTTTCTAACTTCAGTAATGTTATATCAAATAGTGGATCATTAAATTATACTCTTACCGACAGTATTGTTCCATCATAAAATCACCATACAGATTTTATATTCTAATATTTTATAATTGAATATTGTAATGAGAATAGAATACTCTCTTGGGAGACTGACATAATACTTTACAATGGAATTAATGTCAAAATAATATTTTAGAAAATAATATTTCTATAAATACAATTTAAAGAATAACATATCATCTCAAAAGATAAATATAAAATTCTATAGAATATATTTAAAACTAGAAATAAAATTTTAAAAATCTAGTCATTCTTTTAATTAGATGCAATAAGAAGAATATTATATCATCTTAAGGGATGAATAAAATATTCTTAAAAACGTCCAAAAATAAGAATGAATTTGTAAAATTAATCATTTCTAATATCAAATAAAATAAGAGAAATATCTTATCATTTGGGAAGATAATAATGACATTCTACAAGTATATTTAAAAGTAAAAATGAGGTTAATAAGAAATATACATTCCCAAAGATTTTTTACATATTTTATAGAAATAAAATAAGATTTATTTTAATCTAAAGTTATCAAATCCTTATATGGGCAAGCCCCTATAGTTAATTACATCCTATACTCGATTAAAGTAGCAATTTCGTACCCTTTGGCCAGCTCCATTAATGCTTGCATCTATCCCAAATAGTTAGAAAGTCAGGGGATAGGACATGGTAAAGACAATGATGTGTGAAGGGGATTTTATCCTCAGATGAGCATTTATGGGTGATTAGGCTTAGCTTAAACCTAATATAAGGGTTGGAACTAGTTTTGGAAAACTTTAAAAGGAGTTTAGGCTATTGGAATGGTTTAAGAATGGAGGGATTAAGTATTTGGAGCAATTTGACCACTTAAAAGACCATTTGACTATTCATTAACTGTTTGACCCATCAATGAGTCAATAATTACTGAGGTGGTATATAGGAAGGTTTGATGAGATGTCTTAGAGGGAGTTTAATGTTAGGAAATTAAAGTTTGAATGCATGGGTACATATAAGTGGGTGGGTTTGACTAAGTAATATTGAGTTAACTTGGTCAAACTCATTATAATTTGACTCACCAATGATTAAAACATATTTGAGATATGAATTGAAATTGATTTGAGGCTTAGTAAAATTTAGAAAGTTTGAGTTAATTGCATAGAACTGTTTGACCATATATTGACCTAATTTGACCAAGTCTGATAGTTTGACCAAATCAAGTAAAAAATGATTTGAATCAAGATGGGTTTAGGGAGATTCAAAGTATAAAATTAAATGGTCTTAAAGGTTTGAAAAGCTTGATTCGAATGAATTTAACGATATATGGTGAGCTAACCCTATATTGATTAGATATTACCAGACATGGGTTTGGTTGACCAAGTTAATTATTGACTGAGTCAGAAGACCAATCAGGTCCAAAGCATCGAAAAGGATGGTCAAGGGGTTTTGATGAGGACCTAAATGGATTTAAGGTTTAATTAAATGTAAACAAGCTTAATAGTTGATCTGGTCAACCAAGTCAAACTAAAAGTTGGGTTTGGGCTCAACAAGTTCGATTTGATCATTGAAAATTAATGGATATAATCTCATGGACTGGATGGCTTATTTCAGTCAAAATGATCATTTAGACCTTTAAGAGGTCCCTTGGTTAACAAGGGTTGACTTGATTAGCCAGGTCAAACCAAGGCCTAGGTTTAGGTCCAATAGGTTCAAAATAATATTTTGGATCTAATAGAGGTGGTTCCATGCAATGATGAAGTCATTTGGATTGAAATGATTATTTAACCCCTTAACAATTTGGTAAAAATAGGTTGACTTGATCAACCAGAATTGACCAAGGTTGAGATTTGAGTCTAATACACTCTTAATGATGTTTAGGATGTATTAGAGGATATTTTAGGATTTGATTTGACTGGGCTATGTTAAAGTTTGAATGAAACTTTAATTTTTTAAGGGATATTTTGGTCATTTGGCCCCCCTGGTCAACTGTGGGTTAACTTGGGTCAAACAAACTGTAGTTTAATACTTAACATTTTATAACAAAGGCTATGGATATTGACAAAAGTATTGGGGAAGGTCCTAAGGTAAAATTCTACAAAGTGGCAGTTTCAGTGGCATAAGTATTAAATATTTGAAGATTTTACAACCTTTCGAATTCAATTCAGTTTTTGTGGCTAGAGAATTTAGATTGGGCTCAAATTTGGAGGGTGAATCCTAGGAGCATTCCAAATCAATATGCATTGATAGATCATGAATTGGGGGACATTTCTTTGGATTTTAAAGTGATTGAAAAATAACTCAAAAAGGGTTTTAACATAAGGGCCCTTAACCCTAGATTTTGGTTTGGAATCTTGGATTTGAATTAGATTCTACATTTGATTGGTTGAATTTGAATTATCCAAATTAAGTTGGATAGGATTGAAGCTTGGTTGGATACTAGATTGATGGTTCATTGAAGTTTTGAATTGAAGTTCGAAGCAATGATTGAATTGAAGTCTATATTGGAGTCTTGCTTAAGGTCTAGATTGTTATTTGAAAAGAAGTCGAGATTAAAGATTTACTTGAAGTCTGGATTAAAGTAGACTGGAGGCTAGATTAAAGTCTAGATTGAAATCTAGATGATTGATACCTAAATGATTATTAACCATCAGATCAATAGGTGGAAGTTAGGATGTGTCCTAGTAACCACATACAAAGATATGGTTAACAACCATATTATGTGAAGAAGTTTAAAAGATATATTAGTTCCTGAAAGATAGCAATATGAACTTGACTCATGAAAAAATATAACATGTCTGAGCATTAAACTTGCCTTGCATTTAAAATTTTTTAATATGTAGTCTCATTTATAAAGATAAGTTAATTGTTTTATTATAAATAAATAATTATAAAAAATTAAAATAAAATTATAATATTACATAATAATAAAAGATAAATTATTTGTAATAAATTTAGAGAAAATACATAATTTTAATAAATTGAGTAATCCTATTCAATATTAGTCCAAGCGAAATAGAAAATCCAAATGGACTAGCTCCATGTTACATCATTCCAATGGCTATTCCATGTTGGTCAACTAATAAGCCAACAAAAATTTTTTGAAATAATAAATAAAAAACTCATAGTAATATTTATAGAATTATTTAGATAGTACTTTTATTTATAATTAATAATAAATTATGAAATATTTAATATGTAAGATATTTAAATAAAAGAAAAACTTGCATTTAGTGCAATACAATTAATTAAAAAGTCGATTGTCATATTTATATGAACATGTAGATTTTTATATCTCGATGAAATTATAAATAAAATAATTTTAAAATTATTATAAAATAATAAATGAAAAAAATTAATTTAATTTAGAATTGTTAAAATTTCTGCTTAGGCTATATTTTATCTTTTATAATTATGTAATATTATGATTTTTATTTTTATTTTTTATAGTTATCTATTTATAGTATACAATTAGCTTATCTTTGGAGGTGAGAAGGCATATTACCAAATTTTCAATGTAAGGAAATTTTAATGCTTGGACATATTATATTTTTTTATGAGCTTAGTTGATATTGCTATCTTTTAGGAATTAATATATCTTTTGAACTTCTCTATAGAATATAGTTATTGACCTTATTTTTGTTTGAGGTTATTAGGACTTATCCAGATTTTTGCATATTGATATGATGGTTGATAATCATCTAGGGATCAATCATCTAGATTTCAATCAAGAATTCAACCTAGACTTCAATCCAATCTCTAGTCAACTTCAATCCAGACTTCAAACCATACTTTAAGGTAATCCTTAATCCATACTTTAATTCAAATCCCAATCCAGACCATAATTCAGACTCTAATCTATACTTTAATTCAATCATTGATTCAAACTTCAATTCAAAACTATAATCAACCTTCAATTAAGCTTCAATTCTATCTATCAAAAAAAAATCATCATGCAGATCTAATGTTCTCCTGTTTTGTCATTAAATAATACATTAAGTATAGAGTACTATCTCAGGTGACTGACACAATATTCTATAAAGAATTAAATTTCAAAATAAGATTTTATAAAATAATATTTCTATAAACACAATGCAAAGAATAACATATCATCTCAAAAGATGAATATGAAATTCTATAGAATGTGTTTAAAAATAGAAATGGAGTTTTAAAAATCTAGTCATTCTTTAAATTTATTGTAATAAGTAGAATATTATATCATCTTGTTGGATGAATATAATATTCTTCAAAATATCCAAAAATGAGAATGAGTTTTATAAAACTTATCATTTATAATATCAAATATAATAAAGAAAATATCATGTCATATGAAAA